>CM072804.1:20200000-21400000 GCA_037013495.1 Hippophae tibetana
TAAAATAATATTATTATTTATAGAAATTATATATATAATACCTCTTTATAAATATATTCAGATGATAATAATACAGTACGCTATTTTAACTTTTCATTTATCAATGAATGTTTCTTTGGGGGAAAGTCAAAAAGAAGTTCATACAATAGCGTGGGATTAGGAATGGGCACGGGGACGGGCGGGGACGGTTTTTGATATAACCGTCCCCGAACCGAATTATAAAACCTATAACCGAAACCGCCCGAAAACCGTTACGGTTCGGGGACGGTTTTTTACCCGCGGGTAACGGTTCGGGACGGTTATGAAAAAAACCCCGAAAAAAAACCGAAATATATATATAATTTAATTTATTAAATATATATAATTAATTTTTTATTTATAATTTAATATATAATTTAATTAATTAAATATAATTAATTTCGGGTACGGGCGGTTACGGTTTTTAGTATAACCGTAACCGAACCGTAACCGTTATTTCATATTCGGTTTTTAACCGAAACCGTCCCCGTCCCCGTCCCCGAAAATTACCGGTTAAAAACCGAACCGCCGGTTCGGATAACTGCGGATAACCGAACCCGCAGTTTTTTTGAGGCTCCCCTACGTGGGATGGACCTAACTTTGTCCTTTACGGTCTCTGAAGTCTTATCTTAGCATTTTTATTTTTGTTTTTGAGAACCTTGCATGAGATAATTTACTAAGCGTGTCATCTTATTTTTGAATATATGTTTGAAAAAACTTCTGTTTTTTGTAATATGTCATTTTTTTACGAAACTTAAAATTTTAAATTTGATGTTTTGTTTAGAAGCTATTTATATTTTCAATTTTCATTTTAATTGAAAATTAATTTTACTTTTTAGCTTAATTCTTATACTAATTTTTTTAAAAACTTGTTTTATTTTTCCAAATTTTAAAATTTATACAATTAAATTTCAAATTATATTCTAATACATAATACATATTTTCACGAAGAGCACGTACGAACCCACATCTGTTATGTTATTGTTCTCAATAAAATACAATAAATTGAGAAAATAAATGAAAAAAGGAGTACAAAACAGAAAATAGATATAGGAATCAAAACACAAATTACAATTTTATCAAATAAATTTTATGTGTTTTATTTTTATATTTTAAACACCATAAAACATAAGTAGTTATATATTTTTTAACATATAAATTAGAAAACAGAAAATCAATTTTAAAAATGAGAAAATAAAACTTGATATAAAATTAGCCTTAAACTTCTTATTTTATGAATTAATAAATTTGTATGTGATAGTGAGTCATTAGCAAAAAAACAATAGGTGTGAGGACTTTTAGAGAAAAGAAAAAGGAAAGAAAACAAAAGTTAGGCAGGACTTAGATTTGAGTGGCCATTATCTTTACCTGATTTAATTTGACATGTCTTCAACTTAAAAGATCTGAGTGTGTCTCTCATGAGAGAAACTTGAAGAAGCCAACCATGGCTTAAATTTTTCTTCTTGCATGAAGCTGATTCTATAATTTTTATTAACAATTTTTTCTTCTTCTTCTTCTCTAGTTTATTACCCGAACTTTTTGTTTGTAACTTTTCTCACTAGTTTATTTAGCTTATTTTTTGAAGTAATGAACTAAGTTTTTATGGAAGCTTTAACGGAGACCTCTCAAAATGAAGAAGGAGATGATGATGATTCGGATGATGAAGACGAAATCTCTATTTAGGTGAGGTTTATTTCCATTCAAGTATTTCGGCCCAACACTTTTAATATTGATTAGGAAGATATAGTTGACACGGGTAACACTATTATCGAAAAAAAAAAAACTATAATCGCTATCATCAAATTAAATGAACATCAGAAAATATTGATGTTTATTTTTAATAAATGGTGGAAAGTAGAAGATTTGAATTTTATTACGTCAAAGAGCCACTACACCTATTAGTGCTTCATGTTTTTTGAAAACTTTAGTGCGGATACAATCAAGTAGTAGGGGGTGTACATAGGTTACTTACTTTGGTTTTGAAACATTTTATAAGTTCATATTATCTTGATAATTTTAAAAAATCTAAAATATTGACTGATTTATAATTCCTAAAAAATCAATTTTCAAGTAAATCTATAAAGTTAGATGTTAGCTTGTGACTTATATAACTATAATCATAATACGTTAGAAAATATTCTTTAATTAGAAAAAAACATATTATGTAATTTAATTTAAAAATTATTAGTATCATATATTCTATTTACTTTATCTCTAATTACTAAAAAAAGATAGAATAGTTTTAATAAGTATTATGTAAATATAGAATTGTTATTGTTTTTAAAATTAATTATTAAAATTTTTCTATAGAATAATTATAGAAAAGTTAAAGAATTTAAAATGTATTTAAAAGCATATATACCCAACATGAGATATCATATTGTCAATTAAGAATATATAATCTACAAGAAAAAAATATTAATTTAAAGATTTTAAACTAAATGTTAGACTAGTTTGAGAATGACTTAATGAAATGTGAAACATGATTGATAAGATTAAGTGTTTGAGTGAATTAGATTTTATAACTTTAAATAAATTTAAAATTATAATATATAAAATAATAATTAAAAATATATTTAAAAAAATCAATATATATTAATATTATATGTTCAGTTCGATTTATTTGATTTTTATAGCTTCTAGATTTCTAACTACAATCAGTTTTGATATTTTTTGGATCCATTTGGATCATTCAACTTTAAAAAAAGATTTAATTTGATTTTGAATTTGGATTAATTGGTTGATTTTTGAAACAAAAATACTTACCCCTATAATCAATCATTAAGACGAAGAATATGTATTACAATCAATATCAGTCTTGATTTTTTAATTGAAATTTTATTATATTTATACTTTAATTTCTATTATATTCTTTTTGATAATAATTTTTTTTTTATTAAAAAAATAACATGTCTTCAATCGATTTTCTACCATAAAAAAAATATAGAATTGAATATATATTTAACAAGCATGAGTGAAGCTTTTTATTGATCTAATGGGTTAAAAGTATACAATAATATAAGATGAACTCACAATCAACAACATATAGAGTTAAATTTGAAGTAAAAAGACATATTTAAGAAATATTTTTCAATAAGATGTTAGGAGATTTGTAATTATTCTCTCTAATTTATTTTTTAAATTTTATTTTTTATAAATAATCTCATAATTTAATTATACAGTATATCTTTTGAGATCTATCTTAACTATTTTAACTTTTTCCTCTACTGTAGTTTTGACATCATAGGTATCATAAAAAGAAAATGAACAAAAGAATGTGATACGCTTTCAAGAAAAAAGGGGAAAACATGCTAACAAACTTTTTTTTTTAATACTAAAGTAACACCAATTGCAAATTTATTGCATAAAAAATATAAGTGTGATATTTATATTAAAATAAAATTATCCAGAGATTGTTGTATTAGTTTATTTAAGAAAATAAGAGCTCTTAGTTTATGTATATGTGTTTAAGATTTATATTTAAGAGGAATGTATATAATAAAATATAATATTAATTATTTTTTATTTAATATCTATTTTTAATTAAAAATATGTATTTTATTTTAATAAAAATATATTTAAATTATTTAATTTATAATGAGATATTGAGTATTAAGAACTTATAATTTAAAATTTAGATAAAATAATTTTATTTTATGCATATAATTTATTTATAATTTTATAAATATTATACTAAAAGATTTATTTATCAAAAAATAAGATAAAATAGGTAGCTTCCTCTCGACCCTCCATTATTAAGGGAAACAAATGAGAAAAAAAAGAAGAGAAGAAGAGATAGAGCACTAGTAGATTCAGATTTGAGCTGTCATCTTCACATGATTTAATTTAAGAGTCAAGTACTTAATTTTACATTTTACAATAGAAATATATATATATATAACCGTGTTAAGTTTCAAGAAATAAAGAAAGAATACTTATTTTATGAATTAGTAAATTTCTATGTAATTAGTGCATGAGAGTAACGGTCACAGCAGTATTCGATATGTTAATGGTCACAGCAGTATTTGATATGTTAATCTTGTGTTATCCCATCATATTTTAATATTAATTGACATATGAAATAAAAAAATTATTTAACTTTTTATTATTATTATTTATTGTTTATCTATAATAGTAAGAAATTATACGAACATAATAAATTATATAAATTTAATTAATTTTTTTTATTATGTTATGTTATCGTATTATATTAAAAACGGATATAAGAGAAAAAAAAGAAAGAGAAGAAGTGTTGTACTAGAAGTCAAAAGAAAATAAACCTAAATTTATAAAGCTTTTATACCATGTTTGTTTTTTTAGAGTTTGATTAGAAGTGTAAATTGATATGAATATCTGAAATAAAATTGTAATTCATTAAATTGGTTTTATGTTTTTTAATTTCTTATAAAATAAAATAAAAAATTTATTTGTTAAAAAGTAATGTTTTTGTTCTTTTATTTTTTAAGTCACACCAAATAATAAATAAACTTAATTAATGAAAAAAGTTAATTCTGAATATAATTTTTAATTTTTTTTGTAAGTTTAAAAGAAATATGTAAAACACAAAAAACATGTATTTAATGATCTGCCATTGACATATTCAAATCATAGATGCAATATGATTAAAAAAATTCATATAATCCATTAATTTTAAAAGGTGATTTCTTATTTTTTTTAAAATATGAAAATAAATAAGTAAAAGTATAATACAAAAAAGAAGGGATCTAACTCCTTTACGGATAAAAACTTTCGTGGATTTGGTTTGAGAATATGATTAACCATTAGATATAATTTATTTTTGTTTGACATTATTCTCGTAAATCAATATTGGTTGAGATAGGAACGAGTATCATACTCTTAAGTTAAGTGGATTCGTATCTTCTTGGCACATCTTTTAACTAAAAGATATCAATATAAACGCAAATTTTAAAAGTAATATATGAATGATCACTTAATTTATTTTAAAATGTAGAAATAATCTAATTTTATACCTTATATTAAAGATTTTACCACATGTTTGACATACGTGATATAAGTGAAGGATAATTGTATCATTCAAATGGTTTGATATTTTATTAGTATTTTTATTTAACAAAAAATATGTATATAAAACCATATTATTATAGGAGTACAATTATTAGTTCTTATATTTAATTTTAGGTAAATTAGTTATCTAAAATATCAATTTTTTTTGCATGTGTCACTTACATGGATAAAAATTAAGGATAAATTCATCTTTAAAATAATTAAAGAATAAAAGAGATTCAAAACATTATTAACCAAAAGAAAATTAGTTTTACCCCAAAAACAATCAAAATCACGAGGGTATTGAAAAAATCTTAAAGAAATCAATGCATGTTGAAGATGATGATTTTGCAAGAAAATGAACTGGGGTGGATGGCTTCGTAATAAAAACTTGGGATTTTTATTTGATACTAAAACGTCTCAGTAAAGAAGAAGATTCAAATACAAAAACCAAAAACAAGAGACGTACTTAGAAAGGGTAAACAATTCAAACTAACACAAAATTCAATTAAATATAAAGTCTAGTCACAGTCACAACGATGTATGCAAGTTAAGAGTTTTAAAGATTACATAATTTATATGACATAGAAATACATATAAAAAATCACAATAAGGAAAACAAGTACAACAAAAAGAGGAGACAACACTTAATATTTTAAGCTTGTAAAATACACCACAATTTTCTCATAAAGTTGTATAAAAGAAAGAATTGACACAAGACATACTAAGTAAGAATTGATACAAGACATACTAAGTAACATACAATATGACCTAGTAAATATGATACACATATATATGAATGACATGAATGCAAAAAAGAAAGATCCTAATATTTGGCACTATATAATGAAGTCATGTGACATGATGATTATGTAAAAAGTTATAAAACAAATGGTAGGTTAAAGATTGAGAAGTGGTTTACTAACGAGAAATAGATTTGAAGATGAGTTTATTTTTAATTTTTTATATTTGTGTGTGTCACATGTTGAAATTTTAATTAAATCATAATTTTGAACTATTAGTATACCTAAAATTAAATGCAAAGATTATTAATATACTGTTATAAAAGTATAGGTTCATATGTTTGTCTTTTGTTAAATAGGGATACTTTATCCTTCATTTATAACATATGTGTTAAGTATTTGATGAAATCTCTAATTAAAAACATGAAATTAAATTATTTTTGTACCTTAAAATAAATAGTGAAACTATACTACTAAATCACTTTCAGAATATAGATTCATATGAGTACATTTTAATTAAAAGGGGTATACCAAATCCGTCTCTAACTATACCCTTTTTTTTTTTACGTAAGTGCTATTCTCTTTATGATAGCTAGGAATGCTAAGAGTGAGGTCAATGAGATATTCTACGACACACTTAGATGAAATGTGATGGGTTTTATACACAATTTTAGATGAAATGTGATGGGTTTTATATACAATTGGATAATTTGTACCATGAGGCCATTTTTATCACTAAATGACACGTGAAATGGTATTAGACATCTCAATTTAAGAAAAATGAGTTAAACCTATGTCATACCTCCTCAAAGTGTAGTCCCTTTTGCAAATGCAAGAATTTTGGGTTGACACTTTTCAAATGGGGATATATTTCTATTAATAGTTACTTAAAATTTCAGCTACGCAAATATCAACATCACCGATTTTTGTGAAAATGAAAAATCGATGCATATTTTTGCGTTAGTTAGAGACAAAAATGAAGAAATTTGAGTTAATTTAATCCTAAAAATCATGTTTTGCATAGTTTGAAAAAAATGATGCAAATAATGCATCACAAATTTTTGTAAAAATGAAAAATTGATGCATTATCCTATCTAAATGTATACAAATTTCTCAATTCAATAGTACATAACACATATCTTTGTAATACACAAGAATTTCAAAAATTAGGATACATTTCATTAATAAGTTCAAAACAAGTTACAAAAGTTTAACAAAAAAAAGTTGAATTATTGAAAAAATTAATATATTTAACATAAACTTAGAATATTATAATAACTACAATTTTCTCCATAACCAAATGATTCATAACATTATTTGAGCATAATATTAGTGTTTGTAAAGTAAGAAAATAATGAAAAATAAGAAAAAAAGGAAAAATAAAAATATGTAAACCAGATGAAAATAAGGATTGTCAAAAAGAAGGGTGGCCACTGGACATGGAGGACTCATTAAAGGTTAAGCTATCGCTGAGGTGGGTTAGTGGTGGATGAAAGGAGGTGTGATTGCTTGAAGTATAACAAAGGGAGAGAGAAAATAAAATGTGTAGATGGCTTCGGGATGGACTAGGTTTTATTATATATAAAACTATTTTGCGTCATTTGTTGCACTACTATAAAAAGTACATATGACCTCGGTTTTTAACCATAACCGTAGGTCTATGACTACGGTTATAAGAACCGAGGTCTAAGTAAGAGAGACCATAGGTAACGACTTATGACCTTAAATTTTTAACTGAGACCATAAGTACCTCATTTGACCTCGATTTTCTAATGACTGAGGCCATAAGTACCCTTATGACATCGGTTTTCCAATAACCGAGACCATAGGGTATATATAAATTAAAAAAATATAATTAATAATTATAATATTAAAAATTAGAATAAATTTATTAAAAACAATATTAAAAATCATATTATATTAAAATTAAAAGTATAATTACATTCGAGAGTTTATTATACACTAAAACATAATAAAAAATTACTATTACAAATTAACTTTTTACTATTAATTACAAGCATAAATATGCTACAATATGATTATAATGATAATTCTGAATTTTCAGCTGATTGAAAAATCTCTCAAGTCTTTCTTGACTCCATCTTCTACAAACCAGCACCAGTACTAGCATCAGCGCAGCGCACTAGAACCAGTACCAGCACCAGTACCAACGCACTACACCAACACCAGTAATTTCATCCTCATTTCTTGCATCTTCAGCTTTCTCAGGCCCAAAAATTTCAAATGAGGTAGCAACATCTCCTGAAACAGAAAGACCCATTAACTGAAATTCTCATTAAGTCTATGTAAGTGATTTCTCAGCCTTTATTAAGGATTTCTCATCATTTTCTAGAAAATCTTCATATCCATCAATGGTATTCCCCATTAATTGAGACCTGGTACGCCTGGTGTGTTGGTGAGCTTGGTACACCTGATCCTGATGCACTTGGTGCTTACAATGAAAAAGAAAATAGAAAAAAAACTAGAATAGCATATGATCATCGACAGGCCTAATAGCAGTCAATTCATCAAAAAATGTTTTCATTTTATCAAAATAATCCAATACATATAGATTATCCAAGGATGATTTTATATGATGTAAGGAACAATCTTTATATATTTACAATATATTACAAAGTGCATACATAGGTACTAATATATTCAACAATTAATTAATATAATTAAAAAAAACAACGCATTAGTACATGATCAAACCAATTTTTTTTTAAATAGAACCACACTTGACCCTAGACACCAGCACAGGTACAACATCAGGTCAAAAGGTCCAATGCAAAGTTGAGCATAGAGTCCATCTTTCTGAATTATTTTTATTAACCTTACTAGATCATATCTACCTTTAAAATTGTAATAAGAAACACATAAAACAGCTTAAGCATACAAAGAAAATAATTCAGAGGGGAAAAATTAATAAAGCACAGAATTAAAACTACTAAAGAAGAAGAATGTCCACGTCCACCATGTGCTAGCTCTACCTATAAGGAGAAGGTTAGAACATATGTCATTAAACTACTGCAGTTAAAATATGAGGGAACAGATGAAGCCAAGGAATCCAAAAACCAAAACTCTAGACCAAACACTCTCAGGGGTTGCATTAATTCACAGGCCAAACTTGCCCAACCAGAAATTAAAAGAAATTAAACCCACACTTCTTAATTCACAATAAAAAATAAAAGAAATTAAACAAGTCATAGAATAAGTTATCGCAAATAGAAATTTTCAATCCAAACGGAAAAAAGTAGTAACCAAGATCCTACAAACCTACACTAACTCAAGTTAACCCTAAAATACAAAACAAAAGTAAAACACAAGAAAATCGGGCAACAGAACGAACCTAGATCTTGAAAAAAATCAAATCAAGTTAACCACGAAATCTAAGATCGAACTAGATTTTGGAAACAATACTTACCCAGATTTGGGTCGTGAGCGACGACAGTACAAACGATCGGTTGACAAGGTGCGAACAAGGGAATATGAACAAAACAAAACAAAGAGAAAAAAAGAAGAGAGGGGAAATGAGCTGTTGTAAATGTTGAGTGAGGTGTTGGAAATAAGGAGCTACTGGGGGAAGTCGTCATCAATTTCTACGAAGAAGCGAAATCGGGAGGCTAGAAATGATTTAGGAAAAAACAATTGGGAGATTGAGCTGATAAGGGAATTGATATATATATATATATATATAATTAAGTAATAGGAATTTAATTATAAATAAAAAATGGAAAAAAGAAGAGATAAAAAAGTGAAATTTATATATATATATATATATATATTATAAAATAAATAAAATACATTAAATTAAATTAATAATAGAGAAAAATAAAAAAATTGAAAAGTAATTTTTTATTTTTTTAAATGAATGACATATAGTATATTATTTCATTTCGATTTTAAAAATATTAAAAATTATATTATTTTAATTATAATTACAGTTATTTAATAATCGTTGTTATATAAATTTATTTATATATATTTAAATATTTTTTGTAATTTAACCTATAGTCACTGTTATTAATAAAGTCGAGGTTATATATGTAAAGTATGTCCTCGGTTTTTAAAAAAAATCGAGGCTAAAATTCGGAGACCAAAAACATATATTGTAGTAGTGTTGGATAGAATTTATACAATTTTGCGTTGGTTCTATCCAACAGTTAAGATGACCTATTTTTTTAATTTTGTTCGTGTCAATTTTTCATAACAATTGATGCAAATCATTTTTAAGTGAGTTTTGCATTGTAAGTGATTAAAACAGGTGCCAAAAAAAATGACGAAATAGTTAATTTTTAATAGTGCAAAATACTAATAAAAGAAACATTAGTATCTTTTATGTCAATTTTTGCACATGCACCTCTCGTTCATGTGAATATGAGAACAAAGAACATACTATTAGAACTTCGGCCCCTAATGCTTGCAAAGATTAACTAGTTTTCAGTACTAGTACCTATTTATCTAACAATTACACCAAAAATTTGATGTGTCAAAATTAAGCTTTTAAATTTGGTATATTTTATAAAATAGCTTGTAAACGCACGTATCACTTATAGAAAATCTAAAGTCATTCTAAAGAGGAATCATATTGTTTTAAAATCATTTAGAAATTTTTTTTAAAAACAAAATAAAATAAAATAAACATCATGTTACGATTGTTTTGGATTGAATTTTCAAACTAATATGATTAAAATAAAGATAGATTGAATAAATATTTAAGCAATTGAACATTTATCATACAGTGGAGAATTTATAGAATATATAAGTTAGTTAATCATTGATATTCAAAATATTAATTAAGATTATTGATTCTTTCTTATAGGTACGATAATATCCTAAGACATTGATCATTTTATTTGTTAAATATTTTTTAATTTACCATATTCGGTGGGGTCGATAATTTAGAACTATATTAAATTGCACTCATTTTTTAAGAAATTACTAAACCATTTAACTTGTTACTTTCGATTGAACCTACAATTTGAACTTTATCTAGGTATCCAAGTTAGATTTATAATTTAAGTATATGGAATTAACTTTCAGATTTTAAAACTATTATGAATGATATGTCACCAATATATCTTCAATAATAATTCTTATAAAAATATTTGAAATAAAACCTACTTTAACTATAGAGTTGATATAGACCAAAAGATTTAAAAGTGTAACTCTAAATCAAGTTTAGATAATTTAAATCCTAAATCTAACTCTCTTATTTGTTATGAAAAATGTTTCGTTAATATATATTTTTATTTTCAAGCTTTGGTTTAAATTTTTATGATCAAATAAACTTAATTCATTTTATAAAAATATTAAATATATTTTAATATTTCATAAGTGTAACAATATTACTAATATCTCATACTATTTATAGCTAGACAAGCATAGTTTAATAAATAAACAATAAATTAAACATACACCATGTAAAATAATATTTAAAAATATCTCAAAAAAATACATTTAAATATATCTCAATAGAATTCTTAGAATTGATTTTGAAAAACCTTTGGAAAGAATTATTATGCTATTTATTGAATAGAAATTAAAGGCTATTACATTAACTAAATTTATTCAACTCTAAAAGGAGAGAAGAGTTTAAACTATTAAAAGAAATAAAAAGACTAAAGAAAGCTAAGAAATCAACTCTTAAGAGAGTAATGGGATTCTAAGATATGTTTTTACAATAGAAATATAGTCCTATTTATAGGATGAGAAAAGAAGAAAAAAATAAAATTTTAATTTGATACCACGGTATACATTTTATTCACATCCCGACATACACACCCTATACATGATCTGAGCACGATCCAATCTTTTTGCGTCATAGTACACAATGTCAGATAATAAAGGGATTATGTATTGGTTATTAATCCGATTAGATATTTATTGGATAATTATGTTCATATGCTAACTCAATGCCTATTATGCTAGCTTGTGAGTTATCTACTAGCTATTAGCTCTTATATCATGCCATATAAGATGGTTAATTTACACTTAATAATATTTAAATTACATTTAATTGTATGGTATAATCTCGTTCATAGATGAAATTTTATTTTTAACCTCCTACACGTGATACATATATATTTTTATAATGTAAACAATATATCTTTTGCATGCTTAAAATCGACGTGAATAATTAAGTTATATAAAAATTAGTAAAATTAACATTATAAAACTATTAATAATATAGGGGGGAAGACAACAAATTGACCATCAATTGAGGGAAAGGGTGGAAGTAAAAAAAAAATGGTCCATTTATAATGAATAGATAGGTATTTATTATGAACTCATTTTTTGAAATAAGACTTAGAAGGGTATATTAATGAATTTGGAGTCTAATAAATTTTGAAAGAATTTTAAAATCTTGGAGTATTTCATGGACTTTAAAAGAATTCATAGAATCCTAGGGGTATTCTAAATTTTTTTTATACTTCAGAAATATTGAAAGGTTGATACTCTTCGGTAAGAGAGATAAACTCAATACCTCATACCTACTTATATCCCCACAATTCTTTCACCGTTATCTGTATTTGCATCTATTTATATCTTTCTTTCTTTTCTTTTTTCATAAATAGCATTTATATATATATATATATATATATTTATAATAGTTATATAAAGTAAGATTTTAAAATGATCTAATTAAAAAGATTTGATTTGAGGGGAATTGATTAAAATTAAAAGAACCCTCCATATGGTCCTTTAGAACCAAGGGAACAAATCATCAACAGTTCTATTACAATTTCTTGGAATCTATCGTAAGCAAATACCATAAATTTTGTTAATAAGTACAGTTGCTTCATCCAAGATCTATTTTGCTTGCCAGAAAATTTGGTCATCCATCCCAATGGTATAGTTAATGATGTTGATATTGTCTCTTTCAATTGTTACGTTCTTGAATTTCAAAGCATTAGCCATTCCTATTACCAAGAATTAGGCTCTTGCTTCTATAATTTCTACAGAATCTACTTCAAAGTATTTTACCCCAAGCTCCAACCATTTCGCCACAAAAATTTCTAGCAATCACCCCAATTCCATAAAGATGATTTTTGTCACAGGCATCTACATTGAATTTGATGGTTTGATAGGAGGTTTTGTCTAATGAGTATCTCTTCAAAGAATAGATTCTAAAGGACCTATATTTTCTGGACAGACATTATTGATTTGTTGCTGATAATCATTAAAAACTTTGAAATCCATCTTAGAGTACTAATGAAATTGGGTTGTTTTCATAAAAATAACCTAATCTATCATCCTTCAATTGGCTAACATATATAGAGTTACAGCCAAAGTGAACTTTTTTTTATCCTTTTTCTCAATTATCATTGAATTAAGGGAATCTTATCAAATTAATAACCAAATAAAATCATAATATTTACAAAGTGAAAAAGTTTTTAAAATTTTGGTAATAACAATTTAAAATTTTTATTTTTTTCCGACAATGACACTAAAAACTTGATGATATAAAATCTAACTAGTTTTTTATACTATTATCAATTCCACTGTAATGTCTCCAATAACTTGATTAAAAAAATCATTGCATATAAATTTTGTAAAATTTATAAAGTAGTTCATAAATACACAAATTACTTATATAAAATAATAAATATACTTTTAAAGTTAGTCTAAAAAAAATTATATAATTTTTAAATTATTTAACAAATTTTTAAAAATAAAATAATTTTTAATCATTATGCTTAATTTATAAGCTCATTTGCATGAAAAACAACCCGCCTTATTAAAGATCGAAATACGCTTATCATTCAAAGCTAGATTAGGACCTCTAAGTATATTAATTACAAATTCATTGTTTCTATCTAATAAATTATTTATGACTTTCCACTTCAATTCACCTTCAGGAGAAGCAAGATCTTTAACAACGTAGTACCCTAAAATTGAGGAAAGGTCCAAGATAAAATTTAGAATATGTCCTCTAAAGAAAGGAATCCATGGATCGTTCAGAATATTGATGGAATTATCATTACCAATATATAGCAAGAACTCTTTTCCAATAAAGGGATAGTTTTCCAGATGCATGCCTTTCCAAATATAGGAGTCTCTCTCTCATCTTGTACATTCCAAAAAACTTTTTTCTAGTGCAATATTTGTTTAGAAACATTTTAAGACACAATTTATTAGTATTTTTATCGATACAATTGTTTGTAATAAATATCCAAATATACTTATTATAACAAGTAATATAATAATAATAAAATATCGTTCTTATAGAGATTATGTTATTAGAAATTAATTTTTAAAACTAAAAACTAAATATCAATTTTCTTTTTTATATTTTAAGAAAACAAAATTAAAAGATCTATAAATAAATAGCAGTAATTAAAAATTATTAGCTAAGAAGAGATATGATAAAATATCTAAGAATACTAAATCTTCCAAATTTTTTTAAACGTGAATCACTAAAATCCCCCCAATATAATTACCTATTAATTATATGATCAATTGAATATAACCTAGCATGTATTAATCTCTCAAATAAATTACATATCATATAGTAATTAACCTAATCACACTATCATGCCAATTAAATTGCATACTACTTATTAAGTTCATCAATTATGAATCGCATACATAAGAATCAAACATATATGCTTATAAACTATAAATGTGATTTAATCAAGACAAACAATCAAATAATTCTCTCAAATCTATTTAATTGCATTTATAAATAAATTATTGATAAAAATTAGATTAAATAATATAATTAAATTGAAATCATAATTGAGGTAAAATATTTGCCCCAATTAAAGTACACACTTTCGTGTACTTTAATAGGATAGTGTAATAGTGACCGGTCCACATTATATTGTACCAATACAGTGGATCATAAATCACTTTGGACCTACTCCATAATAGGTGCACAATTTAGTGTACGAGTGATAGGTACACATCATAGTGTATTAGTGACACATATCTCACAAGGGCTGTGTTTGAAGTGTACCCACCATCTCAAAATAGACGAGATCACACATATGAACCTCCCCAAAAAGTAAAAGAAGGATATAGATACAACACAAGTACATAATCATAAGTACTTGATTCAAAATTATAGAAAAGGTGGAGCAACATGGCATATGCATATTTCCAAAAGGTACATACACAGACTTGAACTATAACATCATGATTCAAGCTTATGGAAGACAACTGGGATTTGGAAATTCTACTAGGAATGTCATAGTTCATAAGCTCCAAGAACTTTGAAAATTTGAAATAAGGGATGAACTCGATAAAATCAAATAGGAGCACCCAACTTAATGGGTTATGAACCTGTACCATCTATAATCGACACTAAGTATTTCAAAAATACTTAAACAAAAGGCCAAAACTTACTATCTAGGACCAAGGAGGTGTCGCCTTTTGGTATGGCTACTATAGGTGCAAACCTTAGTCAGTAGCTCATTCAAAAAAGTATAAATTCTAAAGCACATGAAGTATCAATAGATCTTTAGTCTCTAAGACCAATTAGAGGTTATGAAGCATAGACTTCCACCTTACACAAAATTGTATCTAATAGGCCATGATGCCCTATCCAATGTCTTCCAAGGTTCATTCCAAATAATTAACACATCCATTGGTGCAATTCTACACGTCTTTTATTATCAAATACATTCTTAAAGTGTCCAACCATATGTCTACATTTTGGGCAAATTTTGGACACAATTCAAGCACATAATTTATCAAGTAGACTAAGATATTAGTCATATCAGACTTGAGGCGATCTGGACATTTTGCTCCAATAAGGGATAAAGAAAGGCCTAAGTGTTAAAGAGTAGGGATACCTATAAGAGTAATATCAAAAATCCAATACTTACGCAATCCTCCCGAAAAAGGGTGGTCATAACATTGACAAATCCTGTAAGGATTTTAGAATTGCATCATTGGGATGGTCCAGAACCATCACCCAACTTGATGCATATGCCCAAGTCACCCACACTATGGTTGAACACTCCATGAGTTGCTGAACCATAGTTGGACGCACTATGGTTGGATACTCCATACGTAGCAAGACCATGATAGACATACCATGAGTGGCTAGACTATGGTTAGACACACCATAGTAGGACACTCTATAAATGGCCAGATCAAATCTAGTCGTCCATTACTCCACTAGACTTGCACTTAACAATAACCTCATGTAACCTATTTTAGTCCATGCATACTCAATCCTATGATGGTATAGATTAATCACTTTTATCAATCACTTTCTCCTTTATCAAATCTGTTGGGTAGCCTATGCGATCATAAGTCCACAAACTTAGATCTACATCTTTTCTTTAACAATAGGAAAGTGAACCTATTAAGTAGTGGTTTTGATGTCAACATAGCTCCCTAACTAGAAATTCAATTAATAATTTGTAAAAGCCATCGCTAACAAGACATCGTTGTGCACATTATGAGTGCCTAAGAAAAAAATCTAGCATATGGGCGAGCAATGACTACATAAGAATACACAACGTCACTAGTTAAGTTCAAAAAATAGTGAACCTAAACGGTGATAAAATTACAAAGTAGACCCTCTAGCCCATGTATTTAGGTCTAGTAGGTCTAAGGGTTAATATTGTGTATAAAATAATCCATAATATGTGGCATAATATAAGAGGTCTTAGTCAGTAATATTATTTACAAGTTAGCCTAATCAGCACCGAGTTATCAAATAAGCCTCGATATCAAGTAAATATCTAACATAATAAATGATTAGCATTCAAATCCTTAATTATCTAATAGGGAGTAATTATCTACTGATGACCCTTACCCATAGGAAAGAATAATCACCACTATTCATCATAATAGAATAACTTCTTAGGATATAACATCATAACTTCTTCTTAATTACAGACACTGAGGTCTATACTCTCTCTCCCTAAATATTTCTCTACATCTCTCTACATCACAAGAAGATATATTAGTATTCTCATTCTCCTTATTACTTAAACTTACTTAAGCATCGAAGAGCCAAAGACACCATATCTTGTGGTGGTCCAAGGTCCCAATGATATGTTATCTATTATCATATATATATATATATATATATATATATATATATAGGAAGCGAGAGGTGCATCAATCATCAATGTTGAAAAAAATTGGTATTAACATTAATATATAATATAAATATTATCTTTGTTGGATGATCAAGATTTGGTATATATATCTAATTGCAAGAAACATTATATCTTTTGTTTCTTGTATTTTCATTATTAAGTGTCGTCGAACACTTCTAAAAGGATCAATTTATAACATAATGTGTTATATTGTAATGTCTTTGCCAGTCCCATCCAAATCAAATGCACCTTTATACATGTACATTTTTAGCTTATTTGTATTTGAGAATTACATTTGAAAATTAAAGGAGATGACCAAGATTGATCCAAGAGACATAAAGATATAATTGTAAAATTACCTAATTATTTCTTTTAATTTTTTTATCAATAAAATATTTATTAATAATATTAAAAGTCTTCATGTGACTCATTTTTTTATAAGTAAAATGATTAATAAACACATTTCTTCATTTAGAGTTATAAATAACATTTTTATTCAAAAAAAAAGGTCAACTCTCGAAGCATTTATCTCTTTTTTTTAATAGTATTAATTTTCTTTTATTTTAACAAAATCTATCAAATTTATAAAAATATTAGTAAAATAAACCAAACTCTATATTCAAAATACATCAAACTCTACCTATATAATTCTTTTAAAATATAATAAAATATAACTGGAATCTATGGAGGTCATTTACATTCCTTTAACTATTTAAAATTCATTAATTCATGTGAAATCCATTTAACTCTAGATTCAATACACGAAATTACTCGTTTATTTTCAAGTATGTGATTATGTGGTATTTTAAGTCAAAAAATTTAAGATTGGTGAAAAATAAATATATGATAAAATGTGAAAAAATAAAACAATCTGATTAATAAATATTATATTTTAATAAATAATACCTCAAATACATATACATATATATCTATGTGTGTGTGTGTTTGTACCGCATCTAGCTTAACAAAGAGCACAATGCATCTTGGGATATCCACATGGGACCAGGGGTAGGACGTTGTTGCTCAAGCTAGTTCCTGATTAGACAGGACAACCTCATCCAGATAGTACCAACTTGTTTCCTAAGATTTACTTAAGGGCTAGATTTTGGGTTTAAGAACTGAGTAGAGCGAAACAAACATGTGTACTGATATCGATGACAGAATAACTATTTATTAGGGGATCTATATGAATATCCTGAGATGCATCGTACCTTCCGTTGAATTAGGTACGGTACAAACAATATATATATATATATATATATATATTAACATGAACCAATAATCATCCTTATTAATTAGAGGAAAATATATTTGCTACAAGTTGTTTGAAGAATAGTATACACGAAAGTGGCATGCAAAATGCTATTTCAGCATAACTTCATAAGTAACAACGAGTGATAAATAAATAAATTATGTGTTTATGCGTGATTTGAAGATCGTGTCATTAGGAAAATACAAATAATAAAGAATGAAGACTCTTCGGTTCAATTATAGTAATCATGAAAGGCACAAACTCATGAGTTATCAAGAGAGAGAGAAGTAAAATACAGGTAATAGAAGGAAAAATAAAAGTAAGAGAGAGAGAGAGGTAATGCATTTGAAGATGGGGTAGGGAAAAAGTAATACCACTAATACTCAGCAATGGTTTGTATTTGACGCAGTGGCATCAGAATATAAATAGGTAGCTATAACAATTTTGGAAATCGATATGATCTTTCCTTTTTATATATCGGTCAAATAAAACGCTTTAACTTGAATTCAACGATCCCATATGTATACATATATACTTCTTCTGGCTACTTATTCTTAGAGTATGTCTTGGAAGAATAGGACCTGTCTTTTTGACCATCCAAATGATTTTCTGTCACTCAAATTTTAGTCGTCCTGACTATTAATGTAAATAGGTCAAAAAGATAGCTACAGCACTCCATATAGGTCCATGATATTTATCTTAACAAAATAATATATTTGTCTTAGTAATTTTTATAGTTTTGTTAGTTTTTTTTAATTAAAAAATTATTTTTATTAAGAATAATAACCCAAAGTGATGGAGAAGTAACTAAACCAAATTTAATATGTTTTAATGTTCATATGATCTTTTTGCCACATCTAATCCTCTACGTGTAAGTGATTACCGTCATAATTTGTAAATCATTTTTCAAGTTTAACATCCATATGCAAAGCACAAAAATATTTAAAACTATCTAAAATATAGAAAGGCAGAAATGTGAGTACAACGGTCAATTACTTTTGTGTCCTCTAAAACTATCTGTAATAAACAAGAATATTTAACATCTTTGCTTCCATACAACTAAACTAAAACAATGTTTTGACCCTTAGTTGTTTAATAATAATGTGTTAGGAGTGCTCAACAATATGACTGCTACTTAATTATAGAATGTTTTTTGTTTAATTAATATAATTGTCAATGAATAACTTTTTAAATTAAATTCAGCTTTGAAAAAAAGTATTTTTCAAAGGTGACATCGAACGAAATCTATATATAATATTTACTAATTAAAATATTGATTTACAAAAATTGTGAGGTGCTCGTTATGTTATGTTGCAGTTATCTAGGTCTCTAGCAGTTGACTTTCATCACGATTGATAAAGTTTAATTTATTACTCTATAACATAATATAAATAAAAGTGATAATATTTTAAACATTTTTATTATAATATAACATTATTCTATTATTCATTTTATTATACACTTTAAACCTAATGTATAGAATTTTTTAAAATTATTATTTTTATATTAAAAATAATCACATTTTATTTTTTTATCTTATTTTTCTATTTTATTTATCTTAACCGATTTTAAAGAAATGTGAAACCCTAGCTTGTAAAATCTTAATACTACCACAATTTATTATAAAAAAATAGAAAAAGATATGATGAGTAATTAAAATTGAGAAATTATTTATTGATAATAAAACATTATTTTAGGTTAAAAATTAATATAAATATAATAATTTTTATTAAAAATATAAATATCCACTTAATGTAAAATAATTAAATATCATGTTAGAACAATAATGACTATTGTTAGAACAAATTTTTCACTTTTAAAAACAATTGAAAGATAAATTAGTAAGTAAGAATTTAAATTAGTCTAGCTTTAATAAATATTTCTCAAACAATATACTATTTAAAATAGGTTTACGAGATTAACATTATTTATCATATTATTTTTTAAATTTTATATTTATAATTTATAATTTATAATTTTATTAATTATTTTATATTTATTTAATTTATTATTTTTATTCTATAGATTAACGTAGCATTGTGGTTGAATTTAAGAATAGAATGAATTGAAAGTACAATTACATGTTTGTCCCAATAGTCTGTCCTTTTTTCATTTTTTATTTGTTTAAATCTCTAAGCTCTAATTTTTCTATTTTGTTTGTTATTTTTCTCGTGTATCCTTTATATTCTACGTCAATTTGGTATCAAAGTCAATAAAATTTTATTTTTTAAAATAAAATTTACTACCTTATTATTTTGGACAAAAAACTTCATAAAAAACATTAAAAAATCCAAAACCAACCACCTCTCTTCCCAACTAGATCACCACCCCACTAGGATTATCGTCGCCAACATCAATCTCACTTACAAAAATAATTACACCAAGGTCAATTTTTCTTCCGACTCAAATAAGTAACAAAGACCTAGATGAGGAATAAAAATGTCAACCTGTAGACTGTTTTCACGAGCTCTATATTAGTTCAGCCAAATAGGTCTCACAATGTGAATTAAACAATTAACACTAAAAAATTACATTCTCAATTCAACACTTAACAAAAACAACCTATAAAAAGAAAGAATAAACTGTAGTAAAACACACCATTAATGGTGTGCCTCACAAACTTCTGTCTAGGCTAGCAACATGCATAAATATAGCAAACATCACACAACATGCAAAACAATCATATATACTAAAAAGCTATAGAGGACTTTCAATCTCTTCATGACCTTATATGTGAGAATATATTTGGTAAATGATAATTGTAATTTAGCATGTAATTATACATTACATAAGAAATCATAATAAAGAGTCCAACACCTGGTACATTACTAAGGTAAGGAGATACATACTCTTTAGAGACTCACACCATAAATGCATGATTAAAAAGCAGAAGAAATAATTAGAAAGCTATAGGTATATATGTTACAAGAAAATGAAAGAAAGCATGCAATTACGAAAAACATATAAGCTTTTTAGTCATAATCTAAATCTAGTATGATGGAATATACATGCTAGAAACTCAGATTATACTAGCACAATAATAGATCATACATAACAAAAGACATAATGAGGTAAACCCACATAAAAATCATATCTATGTGTTAACATCCTCGGGCTCCTTAAGGTAGCTATTCTGCAGCAAATAATTCATTTATCAATAAAATAGTTACAACTTTGAGAAAAAGTAAAACCACCAATACCTTTATCAATTGGGACCTTTGTCCAAGATGTGAAAATCCAAAGAATTTAACTCTGCCCACTCTTATAAAGAGATTCTCACATATAAAAAGTTGCATGAAGGTAACTACCAGCCAATACACGGTTCACCTCACATAAACCACTTGCAAACACTACCTCAAGTACTCATAATTCACAAGCACGATCTAGCTCACACAATCATGAATCATTAATACAAAACAATACACAAGGTATTAGTAATCTAGAAACAGAAAGAGTGAGATGTCAATTTAACAGAGCTCCGCTATATTTTTCTAGATACCAAAAATGAAGAAGTGTGGGGGCATTTATAGAGCTCAAATTTGTTACTTCACCAGCCACTTTGCCACCACTTGTGGCAAGGTCCCTGGAGAGCTTGCTGACGAGCTTGGTGGTGAGGGGGTAAAAAGTCACATTTTTCATTCCAAAAATTGGCGAGTACTTTCTATAAATACCCACACCCAAAAATGAACCAAAAACACAAGTGACAACGTCACTTCGCTTGCATGCTCCCTCGTCGAAAACCAACACTCCATTTAGTATGCACATTATGAAAATCAACTTTGTGTTATGTGTAAACATGTTTGCATACAAAGTGTTCCTAACTATATGCGTGTATGTACTACTGATATGTAATAACCAACTTTATATAGATGATGACTGAGCACTAAGTAAAATAAAATAGACACCGTGTTTTATACATGGAAAGCCAACATATTTCCATGAATATAATGAGACTTACAATCTCCTTCTTTTGCTTTTTATGTCAAAATACTGCACAACTAAATACATACTCACATCTGTCATGAGATGATCATGATGATGACCTAAATATATTTGTTCCCATAACCAAAACATTGACACACACCTAAACCAAGTGCATCTAATTTATGTGCTCTATCCATCTTCATGTAATATCTAATCCACTCTATCACTCTAAGAAATGAGGATCTTAGAACCACTATATATAGCATACCCAAAGCACGAAGACTTCTCTATACATCTGTAACCTACAAAAATGAAACAAACACATACTACGTGAACATATCAGGCCAAAACATTGTGTGATGTATCCAATTACTATCGTGTTACCACTACACAGATACATACTGATAGTCTAAGCACAATTAACATATAGCACAAATAAATACTATCTATATACAATACAAATATTCAAACTACACAATCTACATGCAGTAAAAATATGCAAACTATAAAATCTTTATACAACACCAATATGTAAACTCCTTCTGAACATATGCAACACTCTTCCTAAGTGTATGCATATTAGATAAACATAATGCAGTGTAGACTACACTCACTATCTCATGCAACAAATAACATGTTAATAAGCAAACACAATGCACACACAAGTTGTGCACACTTTTTCCCCTATTTGACATGAAAACTCAAAGCAAACACACACAGGTATGCAATATATCACACCTCTATATGAAGGAGAGAAGCCAAATAGAAATGCAATAACCCTAACACTCATGCAACGCAACAAAGAAGATTAAAGTAAACACAAAAAGAAGCAACATATGTAATCAAGTAAAAAGTACAAAAAATAATAGGATGATAATAGTAAGGTAAAAGCATATAACAAACAACAACCTGAATGCATAAATAAGTCAAGAGTAATGCAGACAAAAAACATCTTCCTAAGGAAACACATAGTACAAAGCCCCACATCTATATATATTGTGGGAAGGCATAAAGGGCTTTGTAATGTCCATACAATATATTGATAGGACGCGAAGTAAAACATGAATGGCACATAAATGTGTAAACGAATATGAAAAAATATGTTGGATAGGAGTCTAATATCTTCCAAGTTTGCACACTCTTAGTGACTCAACAAACTTCCCCTAAATATCAATGTCACATAAATGTGTCAACGAAAAGACATTTTAATCTACTAAAGAAAACATATGTCATGCATTTCAACGAAAAATACCAAGCTATCAACTATGAGTGATAAACACGTAGGAAGACATGTGAAACAAGAGATTATAAATAATGCAAAATGATGTAAAGAAGAAGAAAGCATCACAAGAACATAACAACATAATATAACCTCATATATAGAACAAAGGAATCCCCATGACACCACTAAAATGACACACATCTCTCCCCCTAAAAGTATGCATATGAGGCAATAAATATGTTATGCATCATTCTTTCAAAAATCCACTAAAACAGAAGTATCTACACAAAGTAGAAAACAATTAATATAAAAAGAAGGAAAGAAAACTAAGCGTGTTCAAAGAACTTGAGTGTTCTCAGAGAATAAACAAAGCATTAATATAAATATCCACTCATCCATCAATCCAAGATGCATTCAAGTAAGAGTATGACTAAATTTTTGAAGACATGCACAATGTGTGATATGCTAAACTTGTTTACTCTATATGACATCGTGCTATGCTTATACGAACCAAGCAAACAAAAATATAGACTAAAGTAGGACCAAACTTCATATGTCTACAATTAGCCTCTCTCTCTCTACTAATGAAAGTGCAAGCTTAGGATAAATCAATAGGCTTTTTAAAGCTTGTAATGATAGGTAGTGGTTTGGATAAAAGAAAAGATATTTAAGGTCAAACATACCATTGTTGATCCAATCAGACAGATAAGTTCATTTTCAAGACACCAATACCCTCAAACATGGGTTCTTTTTTCTTTACTTCTCAAACTTCAAACAATGAAGTTATTAGAATAGTACATAAAATTCAAAAGATTAAGCAACACTTCCTTAAAATGCTTATAATATTTTCACTTTTCTTTTCTTTCTTCCTTTTTTTTAAAAAATGAATCTTAAGACTTTATTTTTTTCCTTTTTCTTTTCTCCATCTTCCCCCTTTTTTAAAATTCCATTTTGAACCTTCTTTTTTAAAAAAAAAATTGAAACCAAAAGGGTAAAAAGGACATTCTCAAAACTTATAAGCTCAACAAAGGGTGTAAAAGTTAAGAGAGAATAATCATTTTAACTAAGCGAGTGTTTAGATGCAAAAACAAGAAGCCATAACATGATGGCTCAAAGAAGGGATACTAAGGATAAGAAAACATTGATGGCAAGAAAGGATCACGATTTAATAATGGCCTAAATCCTTTTTTCATCCAAGTAGAACTTATGATTTTGTCTCGAAAAACACTAAAAGTGAATTCTAGATTTGTTAGAGTCATACAAATCATCAAAATAGAAATCCACACAAACATCTCAAATTATCCATACAAATTCACAGAGTTATGGCACGTGTATACGAAACAGTTATTTTCAAATTCAACATGAGAATTCAACCATACAAACGCTCAATGAAAACATATGTCATAACCAAGAAAAAGATAACTGAGAGAGAATTGAGAAAAAGAGAATGTAAAACGACCAAAGAAAAATATCCCTTTTTTAAAAGCAGTAGAGCATGATAAATATAGTTTAGAAACACAAACAAGAAACACAACAACAAAGAAGTGAGATGAAAAATATGGCCTCAAAGAGAACATGTGCCAAAAAGACAAGTATGCATTAATAGAGATTATCAACACAAATCACATAGTGTTACCTCTAGAGAGAGAAAAGGAAATAAATTGCAAATAATTGCCTCAGAATAGATCATCGATAATAATCATATCATCGCTAGTCATAAGAAGGAAAACATTGACTAACTACAGAGGTAACACCCTTAAAAGAGAAGAAATAAGGGATGTTACAAAAATATCTAAGCATGTGAGAAAGACTCAAGCTCCAAAATAGAAACAAGAGACATGATTAGATAGGGTCAACACCTTAAATACCAAGAATGTCAATTAAACACACAATTTTAATCACATCAATGCATGTAAGTAAAGAGTCCTAAAGATAGGTAAATAATCTATATGACATACAGATGCATAAGGAAAACACATACAAGCATAATATAGAGAAATACTCATGTAAACAAGCTTGTAACAACACCTCAGTTTTCTCCAAAGATACAACTAAAGCACACGAGAAGGAAGAACGGTCAAAAGATGTACAAAAATCAACATGAGATTAACAGAGAACCAACATACAACATACTAGGTATAATAAAGAAGAATCTAGAAGAAAAAAGGCGAGATGCATTCTATATGACCTAGCATATGAATGATAGGACTATGGAAAGAAGACCCTAAAATTTTGACACTACATGATAAGAACATGTGACATAATGCTCATGCAAGTAGCTACATGACAAGAAGTAAGAAACATGCAATGTATATGCATATAAAAAACATGTCAAAGAAACTAGTAGGGGAGAAAACTAGTAAAATATCAAACAATCAGGCATAACAAAAGTAAGTTAGATAAAATTATATGCAAGATAAAGAAATTGATAGAGAGAGAGATATGCATGAATGGAAAAACAGGGAACATACAAACAACAAAGGTTCATGGAGATAAATGACCTTAAAGAACAATAACAATCCACACACAGGGAACAAAGAACACAAACATACAATGTGTATGTATATGTAGATAGAGTTCTAGGGTGGAGCACCCATGTGGTTAAGCCTAAGCAAGGTTGATTCATTCTGATACCAAATGAAGATTCTCATATGCAGATAAGGGGTGGAAATAGCAATCCCATGAAATCTTTTCACGAGCTCTATATTAATTCAATCAAGCAAGCCTTACAATCTGAATTGAGTAGTTAACACAATGGAAGAATTAAATAACTTTCTCAATTCAACATTTAACAAAAACAACTTGCAGAAAGAAAGAAGAAACTATAGTAAACACATTAGGAATGATGTGCTCACAGGCTTTTATCCAGGTTGGCAACATGCATAAATATAGCAAACATCACACAACATACAAGACAATCATATATACTAAAAAGGTGTAAGGGACTTCCAATCTATTCAAGACCTCATATGTGAGAATATATTTTGTAAATAATTATTATACTTTCACAGCATGTAATCATACAATACATAATAAATCATAACAAAGAGTCCAACAAATGGTAAGCTATCAAGGTAAGGAGATACAGACTCCTTAGAGACACATAAAAAATGTATGATAAAAAAGTAGAAGAAATAATTAGAAAGCTATAGGCATTCTACAAGAAAATGAAAGAAAACATGCAACTACGCAAAACAAATAAGCTTTTTAATCATAGTCTAAATCTAGTACAATGGAACATACACAGTAAAAAAATTATACTTGCATAATAGTAAATCATGCATAAATACATATATAATAAGGTAAACTCACACAGAAATCATATCTATATGACAATATCATCGTGTTGCTTAAGGCAACCATTTAGCAGCAAACACTACTAATCAATAAAATAGTTACAACTCTGATAAAAAATAAAACAATCAATACTTCTATTAGTTGAGACCTCTATCCCAACTGCCTATTACCACTTTCGTAACGGCTTAATTTGACACACGAACCTGGGTAACCTCCAAAGCCAACACAACCCAAGGTAGTGTGATCAGAAACCATGAATCAGTAATGAGTGATGTGCACAATCAAAACAACAACCATCGAACACAAACATCCAATAAAAAAGGACACATAGTCCACCACAAACCACTAAGGGACACATAGTCCAAGATGTAAGAACTCAAATAATTTGACTCTACCCCATTCTCACAAAGAGATTCTTACATATAAAAAGTTACATCAAAGTAACTATCGGTCGACACACGGTTCACCTCATATAAAACACTTACCAACATTTCCTCAAGTACTCACCACTCACAAGTATGGTTTTGTTTACACAATCATGAATCACTAATACAGAATAACACACAAGGTATTAGTTATCCAAAATAGAAAGGGCGAGATGTTAATTTGACAAAGCTCTGCCACATTTTTCTGGATACCAAAACTGAAAAAGTGAGAGGTTATTTATAGAACTCAGATTTGTCACCTCGCCAACCACCAATTGTGGCAATGTCCTTAGCGAGCTTGGTGGAGAGGTGGTAAAAAGTCACATTTTTCATTCCAAAAAATTATTAAATATTTTTCATAAATACTCACACCCGAAACGAATAAAAAACACAAGTGACAACGTTGAATCGCTCGCCTTCTTGCTCGTTGAAAACCAACATTTCACTTAATATGTGCACTAGGAAAACCAACCTCGTGGTGTGTATAAACATGCTTACATACAAAGTGTTCCTAAATATGTGTGTGTGTGTGTGTGTGTGTGTGTATTATTGATCTACAATAACTAACCTTACATAAAGGATGATAGAATACTGAGCAAAATAAAATAGACATCGTGTTTTACAAAACCCATGACCTCACCTTCAAAACTTGAACACGATCACCGACAAAACTCGTCCATCATCTCTATTTGACACTAGACACTATTGAGAAAAGAAAACCCATGGCCAAAAAATTTCTTTTCCACTACACCTCATTGCAGAATTGGTACCTTTGGACTTCCCATATTCTTGTTTTGATACCTTTTTGAGTTATATTCTTAATTGTGACATATGAAATACCCTTATTTAGATTATTGGTATACTTTTTGTCCAAATTCAACAATAAACTCAAAACCTAGTTGCCATTGTTACTCTTTCCAATTTTAGATGACTTTGACCAATCATTCCTAAACCATTTACAAGCTTCTCTAACACCTAAATCGATCAAATTTGTTCAACAAACTGTGTACCCACCCTTGTTTCTTTCGTCATTCATGCGACAACAAGCATATGTTAACACTAGTATTTATCCCAATCATCTAAAACCCTTCACCCATATCTCACAAGACACTACTTATCTAAATTGCCCTATGTTTCTCTTGCAAATCAATGTACTCTCACTTCGGTTAATAATTGTCAACCTTGATCTAACATAATTTATTCTAATTTTTTAGTTTTCCAAGCTGATCACTTTTTTCTACTATTATGAAGATGAAGAGCTTGAACATAAATACCTTACCCTCAAATCACAAGTTAAAAAAAATGAAACTCACTCTCTTGAGTCTTTAAATCAAGACATTAACACTCGAATGAACTTAATTACAAATATAATATGGGAGATAAAGTCATTAATAACTTATTTTCTTCAACAAATGTCATTTGTAAGTTACAATGAAGATAATGATACTTATATCACTACAAAATCATCAATGAAATTTGGTCCATGTGTGATAGTATCTGTTATTTGAAAAACAAATGTTGCCTAGTTGATCATTCCAAAACCAACATGTTATCAAAAATTTACTTCAATTTTCTAAAAATTATTGTTTTTTCAATAGTATTATAGTTTAAGTGTTAAACGATTGATAATAATTTGATTTTAATTAAAGTTAACACTGTAAAATTTTGAATTAATCATAAAATTGATGAAAATAATGAAAAGATAGTAAAACACAGAATATAAATTACACGAGAAGCCAGAAAACAAAGAAAATAATTATTAAAAAAGAAGAAGAAAATTAGCCATTAACTAGTTGGTAAGGTCGTTAAAGTGGAATGTTAATCTTAATTATTGTTCTTTTTCTTCATATAATATTAAAAGAATAGTACTTAATCCTTTTTCTTTTCCCCAGCGTCTAATTTTCCGATATGCGTAAAACACATGTCTTAGAGTGCTTGAAAAAGTGGATATTTATTACATTAAAAATTCGATGTTGGTTCATACGTTTTATAATTAATAATGAGATATAAAGTGTCCCAAAAAAATAAAATAAGTAAATTGCTACTTATAATAATTTTATTATCTTAAAATTTTATAGGTTAAATTTTAAATATCAATTAATTTTATAGAATAAAAAAATGTTATTAATAAAATTAAGAGATATTATTATTTAAGTAAAAATAAAATGATAATAAAACTAAAAAATGAATAAGATTGAAATTATCGTTTAACGGTGAGGATAACTATTAAATATATTAATTAAGTTATTGATAACTTATTTAATTAAAAATATTTGAAAATTAATTTTTCTATTTAATGAATATTTTCTAAAACGGAATAAGATAAAAAAAATATTAATTTTAAATTACATGATTAAATAATATAAATGATATAATCTAAAACATTATATACACCCTTTCTTATTTTATTATAATTATTAAAAAACATACGGTGGGTGTAATTGAAAATATAATTAACACAATTTGAAAAGAAAAACCGGATAAAGTTATAGAAAATAAAGAAATTTAAAGAAAAAATTCAACTATTATTTGAAAATTGAGCCATTGTTCTCATCCCTCTAACTTTGTTGAAAAAGTTAACTGTCATTGATTCATTTTTATGGAAAATAACATAAATAAACAAATAAACAAATATAGTATTAATAATATCTTAATATACGATAATAAATATAAACCATATACTAATATTCCAAAAAAAATAAAGTTATAAAAGTCCAAGCTGACAACTACTTTGATAACTGACTATTTTAAGCAATTATTTTTTTAGGCAAGTAAATCAGAGAAATACAAAATCAATAACCATAATATATAATTAAACTAGCCGGGATTAAAATAAAATGGCACATAATATCGTCATTTTATAATCAACCTCGAAATTTCCAACATCAGTATGTCGACATACTTTCGACATTTTAAGTTACTCTTTCAAGATGGCTTCATCTTTCCGTCGCATAAAGCAATAATGCACACACACTTCACCGATTTACCCTACACACAGTCCTACAATAAAAAATACAAATCAAAGTCATTGGTAATTTAATAAGATTTTATTATCTCCTATTACGCCACTTTCTACTTTCTGTGAAACCTGTATGAAAACCTAAAGAAGTCGCCGCTGTAGATCTAGTCCGTCTCTATCAATGACGACTCGTATTGTATATAAGTTCTTAAACTTCAAAGTAGAAACATAAACAACCCCAACCCAACCCAACCCAATTCTTATTTTACTTTGTTCTCAACATGAAAGATCAAAAGTTTCTTGTTACTACTTTATTTTTCCTTGTTATAGTACCTACTTATGTTCTAGGAGAGTGCACTTGTGATTCAGACGAGGAAGGTAGGGACAAAAGCCAAGCACTCAAATATAAATTTGCGGCCATTGCTTCAATATTAGTAGCAGGTGCAATTGGAGTTTTGATCCCAATTTTGGGAAAAACAATTCCAGCATTAAGTCCAGAAAAGAATATATTCTTTATTATTAAAGCATTTGCAGCGGGTGTGATTTTATCAACTGGGTTTATTCATGTACTTCCTGATGCTTTCGAGAATTTAACTTCACCGTGTTTGAATGATAAACCGTGGCAGGATTTTCCATTCACTGGTTTTGTTGCTATGGTGGCAGCTATTGGGACTTTGATGGTTGATTCATTTGCTACTTCGTATTACAATAAGTCTCACTTTAAAAATAACAACTCATCTGAACAAGTAGTAGATGAAGAGAAACATGATGAACAACATGCGGGACATGTTCATGTTCATACTCATGCTACTCATGGTCATGCCCATGGTTCTGTTGACAACTCTAATTCATCTGAACTTCTTAGACATAGAGTTATTTCACAGGTATTTGATTTTTTCGTCTTTTTTATTTATTTATTTTTAACCTTTGAAACTTTCTACTTTTTAAAACCAATTCTACTGTTTTTGTGGAAAAAAGAATTTGATAAATTATAAATAATATGAGATATTATTATTTATCAGTATAATTAAATTTAAATAATTATATCTAATAACAAATTATTTATAATAAAAAAGTATTCTATAGTGTCATGTTTTTGTAGGAGAAGAATCTGTTAGTTATCTTGTTTTTGAAAATACTTTTTGAAAAAAAAAAGTGTTTTACTGTACTAGGATTTTTTAGTCCTTCAATTTTTCCAAATTTTTTTTTTTTAAAAAGTACTTAATAATCATTTTCTTACTAAATAATACTTAAAAGATGAAAATAAAACACTTTTTTTTTTCAAAAATCCTATTTTTAATAAAAAAGATAAAAGCAATCCAAATAGATTACCCAAGTTTTATTGTACATGAATGTATAATTGTTATTTAAAAATAATCAGCAATCAATTTTTTCTGATGAATATTGTTTTTAAAAAAAAGTATATGATATTATTAAAAATAATCCTAATTCTATGAGAAAATTACTTATCTTTCTTAATTTTCTTCTTATTTCTCAATTTACTTTTTCATATATATATATATATATAAAATCGTACACGTGTATGCTTTTTCTAAAAAAAAAAGAAAAAGAATATTGACTTTTTATTGTTATTTTTCTTTTGTGTTTCGTGTGAATGCTAGAAAATATATATTAAATTTGTTTATTTTATAAAAAATATATATTTGAAATAAATATTTTTAGGTTCTGGAGCTTGGAATTGTGGTACATTCAGTAATCATTGGAATTTCTTTGGGTGCTTCGGAAAGTCCATCAACAATAAAGCCACTTGTAGCTGCTTTGACTTTCCATCAATTTTTTGAGGGCATGGGACTTGGAGGATGCATATCTCAGGTTATCTTATTTTATTTTTTTATAAAAAAAAAGTCATTAAGTTTAAGCAAACAATTAATATATCATGCAAATAATTAATTTAAAAAATAAATTTAATTATTATATAGTAACTTCATAAACAACCTCAATATCTTTCTAGTTTATCATTAAACGAGTATACGATTATTTTCTTAGTTAAAAAAAGCATACTTTTAAAAGATGATATAAACTTTTTTTGTTTTTTAAGAGAAATTATTTAAAATAATATTCTTTAAAATTCATAGCATTAAAAATAACATTATTATTTTAAATTTAAAGATATATAATTAATATTAAAGATATTATTTTTATTATTATAAATTTGTCTTAATTTTATAATTTTTTTCCACAAAAACAAGATATTAGAAAGCCTTTTTCTTAATAAAAATAAAACTACTGGACTCTTTTCCCTTTTCACATTTGCTTTTCTTTGTTTTTTTTTGTTTTGTTTGCATTATCCGAGTAACAAAAGATCAGTTGATAGGTGTTGCAAATTGTATACTCAAATTACTTTGATACAAATCGTTTTACTAGGATAATTATTGGACCCTATTTTAAAGAAAAATATATATTTATTAAGAATTGTGATCATATCATAATTTACTTATAGATTAAGAAAATATATTTTATTATTTATCAAATTTTAATATAAAAAAATACTCAATTTTAAATTCATTTTACACTTTTTACAAAAAATTTAATAATAAAAAATAATTTATATATAACTGCAGAGAGCTGCTCTTGAGTACATTTGGAGCCATTACCTCTATTTTGCAAAATGCCAAAAGCAAAATAATTGTGCTAACTAGTAATGTACACAAGATATTAATTAATGAGCTTTTGAATTATTTTACGTAGAATACAAGACTTTTGTCATCTTTCCAATGGACGGAGTGGCTTATTTTGACCAGTACTGAGAGGGTTTCTTCGTGTTAATTTGTCAACAATCTCACCACAAAATTATAAAGCCATATATATATATATATAATATAATTAATTTAAGATAATCTTATTTATTATAATTTTATAAATTCAATTATACTACCAATTTAAATACTACACTTCATATTAAATATATTATGTTCTCACATTCAAATTAAATATCTTTTGAATCGTGATATTTTTGAACCAAGAATTTATTTCTTTACTAATTAATTAAATAAAATTGGTGTTGTTTTATTTAAGAATGTTAACATTGATTTTGAGCATTATATAACATTTTTCTAAAGGATTATATCTATATATTTTTTTTACATTCAATATATGTGATGATTTAAAATTAATAATAAAAATAAAAAAATATTTAAAAAAAATAGCATACTTAAAACTTGTGACTATAAAAATACATCTCTTCTATCTATCTTATATATTTTCCTTATTAAATTTTTTTTTAAATATTACTTGTTAAGAATATCATTCAAATTGAAATAATGTTATTTAGAATGTTTAATATTATTTTGATGTTATTTTTATCTTTATATGTTTTTAGAATATTATTTTTATAATTTTTTAAAGTATTAAATACCTTTGGATTAATAAGGTATAACTTAAATTTGATAAGTAAAAATAATAACAAATAGAGAAATGTTTTCCTTTTCTAAATGAATGTGGTAATGTTTAATTTTCAGGCAAAGTTCAAGTCTCGCTCAATCACTATAATGGTATTATTTTTCTCGTTAACAACGCCAGTTGGAATAGCAATAGGAATAGGAATAAGCAATGTGTATAGTGACACTAGCTCTACCGCTCTTATCGTTGAAGGAATTTTCAATGCAGCATCAGCTGGTATATTGATCTACATGTCACTTGTTGATCTCCTTGCTGCTGATTTTATGAATCCAAGAATGCAAAACAATGGAAGGCTTCAATTAGGTGCAAATATATCCCTTCTTGTTGGGGCTGGTTGTATGTCTCTTTTGGCTAAATGGGCATAGATTATATATAGCTTTAGTTTTAATACAAATAAATGTATACAAATTTATAATATATACGCAAACATATATCATTAGCGAGCTCCAACCCGTGCCACCAAATTGCATTTCTTTATTGGTTTTTTAGATTGTTGTGAATAGACTTAATAATAGATTAGATATTTTCATTCTTTTTATTTCTTTGAATTTTTAAAGCCAAATAATGATATTCTTCTAGAATACCTATTTCCTTGGGATGGAATATACATTTTGATATTGCTCTCTCTTAAGGGCTCCATGAGTATGGTTGAAATTTTGCTTGCATTAATTACATTTGAGGAAGCAATTTTTAGTTATGGACTTGGAAATGGAAAGACTTTTTTATAATTAACATTGGGGGAGTATATACTATTGGTATGTATTGTGGTGCATGCTGTAACAGTGGTATGTTTAGTGGAGAAAAATATGAAGTAAATAATAATATTAGTGGAGTCATAAAACATGGATGTGCAACAGTTAGGATTATTGTTTAGTTTTCGTTTTCCTTGTATACATATACCTAAACACTTGTACAAAAACAGAATGAGAAAGTAATGAATTATATTTGATAATTAACAGAGAAATGTAATATTTGTCATGGTATCAAAATAGAGTTATTGGTTGTCCTAATAAAAGAATAAGCTACCTACTACGCTGTTTTTTGTTCTCCTTTGAACTTGTTTAGCTAATTTAGTTTGGCTGATCTGGTGTGCTACGCTCAACAGATTGTGTTAATCTGTGGGTATTTGGCTGGTTATTTGGCCAGGAGTTGGGGTAGCCGTTCAAGCTGCTCGTTGGAGGCATCACAGTCTCTACGTTCCATTCTAGTTACTGATGTGGGACTGTCTCATAATCCACCAGAAATACTTGCTTTTCTAAAGAAAACTATCTTTTTCGAAAAAAAAACAGAATGCAACTCAGACTTTCAAGTTAGAGCTCGCAGTGATAAACGACGTTGAGGTCGCAGTTTGTAGCTGTGTCCATTGGCTTATGTACGAACTCTCACAGTTTGGTTATTGCGGTTGTTTGACTAGATTCGCACCCATCTAGCCTCCGTCGTGGGCAGTCGTACCACTCTTCTGTCTCATAGAAACGTGGAAAGCAGCGAAGAAGAAAGTGCCGCTCCACAGCCCTCACAACGCAAAATGGATGTTATTCGTGTAGCAAAAACAAATTAGGGTTACAACGAAGAAGAGCATCACTTCACAGAGACGAAGACGGAGGACCAGGTGGAGGGTTGACTTCGTCTGGATGTTGTATTCGGCTAGGGTTCGGCCATCCTGATCGTCCATCAAAAGAAGAGAAGAAAGGCACCGCTCTGCGAAAATGGGGAAAAAATTAGGGTTACATTATGTTTCTTTATATATATATAGTGTGTAACCACCAATTTCATATTGGAAGATTTGACTACAAAAATGATGGAAGTTTTAACTAGAGCTCAGATCACCTCACAACCTTCGCTAACTGAAGCATCGACTACTCCCATTAGTATCAAGTTGGGAGGATCCAACTATGCCTTGTGGTCCCAAGTGGTGGAGATGTATATCTCTGGCAAAGACAAACTGGGATATATTAATGGGGATTTTCCTCAACCTGCTGAAACCAACCCCTCATTCAGGAGATGACACACTGAAAATGACATCGTCAAAGGATGGTTGATCAATTCGATAGACCCTTCCTTGATTGCAAATTTTATTCGATTCCCAATTGCGAAACAAGTTTGGGATTTTGCTGCTACCACCTACTATGATGGGACATACATGTCTCAAGTGTATGATCTTCGTCGTCGAGTTACTCGTATGAAGCAGGCAGATAGATCCATTGAAAAATACTACAATGACCTTCAAGGGTTGTGGGAAGAAATTGATTTCCGTCGTCCTAATCCAATGAAGTGTGTGACTGATATACAAAAATACAACTCCATCGTATAGAAAGATCGAGTGTATACCTTCCTCGATGGACTTGATGACCGACAAGACAAAACTCAAATTGATGTGCTTCAAATCAAACCATTCTCTATGGTGGAACAAGCCTATGGATTCATACGTAGGAAAGAGGTCTGGCAAATTGTAATGATCACAGGTGCAGATACGACACCCGGAGTAGTTATGGCATTTAAAGGGGTCAAGGGACACCATAATCCGATGCCACCAAAAACAGGAACTTCTTTGGGTAGCAAGAAATCCACAGGAAATCTACCATCTCTTTGACATGAAATGTGGCCATTATGGGTATCCAGAATAATGGAATGATCTTCAAGCACAGAAGAAATGGGAAACCACTGGGCGAGCCGTTGTGGCTACCAATAATGCCTCACTATCCCTTATTCCTCAGGCCGAATCTTCTCAGGATCCAAGTATTTCAAGTAAAGAATTTCACATCTCTACTCATAGTGATAATGAGGATTGGATTCTAGACTCTGGAGCTATAGATCATATGACATTTGACCCAAAATATCTCTCCAATACAACCCAGCCAAGAAGGAGTCATGTTGCCAATGCCAATGGGGTCACTTATCCAGTTACAGGGGCTAGAATAGTGACTTTATCTCCTTCATTATCATTATCTAATACTTTACTTGTACCCGCTCTTTCAAATCGACTAATGTCTGTAAGTCAGGTGACCTCAAATCTTAATTGTTTAGTATTGATGTATTCTACTTTTTGTCTTCTATAGGATATTCTCACCAAGGAGTTCATTTGGTGTGGTACTAAGAGAGGAGGTTATATTATGTGGATGACCTTAGTTGAGGAAGATCCAATCACATGCAACACACCGTTAGTAACAATGAACGACAGATTTGGCTATGTCATCGTCGATTTGGGCATCCATCATTTGGGTATTTAAAGCACTTATTCCCTAGTTTATTTTCAAATATCACACACTCGCATTTCAAATGTGATACTTGTATCTTAGCAAAAAGTCATAGGACATCTTATCCTATGAGCATGCATAAAAGTATGACTCCTTTTGCTTTAGTACATTCTGATGTTTGGGTACCTTCCCCGGTCACTACGTCATCGGGTCATCATTAGTTTGTAATTTTTGTTGATGATTGTACACGAATGACATGGCTTTACTTTCTCAAACATAAAGATGAAGTATTTTCTATGTTTCACTTATTTCACACCTTGGTTCAGACACAATTTTATGAGAAAATTAAGATTCTTAGGTCTGATAATGAAGGGAGTATGTTAATCAACAATTTTGGACATACTTGGGCAACCATGGTATTCTCCATGAAACCTCGTGTTCACAAATCCCACAATAGAATGGGATTGCAGAGAGAAAGAATAGACATATTTTAGAAACTGCTCGGGCCTTACTAATTGGTGCACATATGCCTAGTAGATACTGGAGTGATGCTGTTACTACAACTGTGTATATAGTAAACCGTATGCTCATAAAAACCTTACAATTTTAGACTCCATTAAAGGTGCTATCTGATCATGTTCCCTTGCCTACTATTTTGATGCTTCCGGCCCGAATTTTTGGATGTGTTTCTTTTGTCTACCTCCATAAAAATCAACGAACTACGTTGGATCCATGTGCTATCCAATGTGTATTCTTGGGGTATGGCGTACAAAAAAATGGATACCGATGCTACGATCCTATTACTAAAAGAACCTACATTACCATGGATATCACTTTCCTAGAATATGAATGGTTTTTTCCATCATCAGTATCCAATTACCCTCTTTAGGGGGAGAGTTATGGTGAAGAACAGAATTGGCTTGATGTTGAAGTATTAGACATTAGTAACAATCCGACATACTCAGATAATGCCAAAAATATGGATGAGCCAGTACCTAGACCTGAACTTGAACTTCTAAGAACTGAATCTAAACTAGTGATTGAATCTCTAGAAGATGCAGTGGTTGATGCACCCCTCCACTCTCTAGTACCCAATGATCCTCCTGTTGAGAATACTCCTGAGGTAAGTTCTCCTATCACACCTTTACAAACTAAAGCTATAGATACATCTGTTGGTTATGTTATACCTTTCAGACACAATCAAGGCAAACCTCTGAATCGATACTCTCTAGATAGAGAGGAACGACAATCCAAGTATCCAATAGCCAATTATGTATCTACTCAAAGGTTAGCAGGACCTATCAGGACTTTTGCACAAACACTCTCCTCATGTCAAATTCCAAGCAGCATTGAAGAAGCCTTATCTAATCCAAATTGGGCTCAAGCTATAAAAGAAGAATTTGAGGCACTGTAGAAAAACAACACATGGGTGTTAAGCAAGTTTCCACAAGGGAGGAAGATGGTAGGATACAAGTGGATTTTCTCCATTAAGGGTATACAAAGAAATATGGTATAGATTATCAAGAAACCTTCTCACCTATGGCTAAACTAAAAACTGTGAGAGTTTTGTTATCTCTTACAGCAAATTTAGATTGGCCATTGCACCAACTTGCGTGAAGAATGCCTTCCTTCATGGTGACCTTGAAGAAGATATTTACATGGATATCCTACCAGGATATATTGTTACATCAGAAAAAGAAACTGCATATAGATTACAACGAGCATTGTATGGACTAAAAAAATCACCTCGAGCATGGTTTGGTAGATTGAGTTCAGCAATGAGAAAATATGGGTTTCAATAAAGCAACTATGACCACACTCTTTTCCTAAAACATCGATTGGGAAAAATAACAGCCCTTATAGTCTATGTAGACGACATGATCATTACAGGGGATGATAAAGAAGAAAACTCTAGGCTTCAAGAACAACTGTCAAATGAGTTTGAAATGAAGGACTTGTGAGGGCTCAAATACTTCTTTGGCATTGAGGTAACAAGATCAAAACAAGGTATATGTCTTTCCCAAAGGAAATATACTCTAGACCTACTAGCAAAGGTAGGATTACTAGATTGTAAACCTGTCGATATTTCGATGGTCCAAAATCATAAACTTGGAGAATATGTGGACCAAGTACCAGTAGATAAACAAAGATATCAACGGTTAGTAGGTAAACTCATATACTTATCTCATACTCGACCTGATATTGCTTATGCTGTGAGTGTCGTGAGTCAGTTTATGCACTACCCAAGTGAAGACCATATGGATGATGTCATGTGAATACTCTGTTATTTAAAATCCTCCCCTGGGAAAGGACTTATGTTTTCAAAGAATGGTCAATTGGAAGTCGTTGGATATACAGATTCAGACTAGATAGGGAATATGAAGGATAGGAAATCTACTGTTGGGTACTTTACTTTTGTGGGGGGAAATCTTGTTACATGGAGGAGCAAGAAGCAAAAGGTAGTTGCCTTATCTAGTGCTCAAGCTGAATTTCGAGGAATGGTCAAGGGAATATATGAGCTCATTTGGTTGAAAAAACTTCTAACTGAGATTGGTGTTGCTTCTAACTCTAAAATGAACTTATTTTGTGATAACAAAGCAGTCATCGCCATCTCTCACAATCCAGTTCAACATGATCGCACAAAGCACCTTGAAGTGGATCGGAATTTCATCAAATAGTATCTTGAAGAAAAGATTATTCAGCTTCCATTTGTTAAATGAGAAGATCAATTGGTTGATATACTCACAAAATTTGTGTCCGTAAATAACTTCTACAAATCACTTGACAAGTTGGGCATAAGAGACATATATGCACCAATTTGAGGGAGAGTATTGGTGTGTGTTGTGGTGCATGCTGCAATAGTGGAAGACACCAATATTTAGTGGAGAAAAACATGGAGTAGACAATAATATTAATAGAGCCATAAAACATGGATGTGCAGCAGCTAGGGTTATTGTTTAGTTTTTGCTTTTCTTGTATACATATACCTAAACACTTGTACAGAAACAAAATGAGAAAGTAATGAACTATATTTGATAATTAATAGAGAAATGCAATATTTATCATATAAGCATTTATTTGTGTCCTAGAGAGTCATCTACGAGAACATTACATAATTTAGAGAGTAGCATTGAGGGAGTATATAAGTATTCATTTGTACCCTAAAGTTATTTATGAGAGCATTACAAAATTTAGAGAGTGAAAAGATAGGCATAAGAGAATAGAGATATACTCCATTAAATTAAGGTGATAAAAAAACTTAGTGTTATTGGACAACTCTATCAGTTTAAGCTATTATAAGGTGTTATATATTTTCTCAATCTACTGTTGACTATAAAATTTAAACATATGTACATTAGAAGAGTGTCGTAGTTTTTTACTTAAATAAATTTATTTTTAATAAAATATTTTTTTTCTTCTTAATTAGGAATAACTTAATTTAAATTTCATATTATACCAAATTACATAATAAAAAGATAAAATAACTACCTTTTTATAACTTCAATAAAATAATAATAATATCACACCTACCACATTTTTGAAGACCCAGAAACTACGATAACTTCATCAAAGCTATGGTATATGTAACGTATTATATACAAAGATATAAGTGGATGTAATAGGTCACATCCTATGAGTCATAAAATTTATGGTGGATGTAACATGTTATATTCGATAGGTTACCAAAACTACAGTGGATGTAATGAGTTAGATACGAGACATGGGTGGATGAGACAAGTTATATATGGTATGTCACTGAAAGTAGATGTAATAAGTTACATCTGATGTGTCATCAATATGTAATAGTTTACATACAAAAATACATACTGATGTAACATGTTACATACAACGATAGAGTTAGATGTTATGTTACATATAAAAATTAGCTTATGTTTGTGGCAAACAAATAACCTAATATCTTTTTTAATATGTTGAAGCTAATATTGATGTATTATGTTACATACAACGATAACTAATTAGTATACTAAGAAGCTAAACGGCACTCTATAAATGCTAGGACATAGACGTTTAACAAATAACCTATTATCTTTTTTAATATTTATGTAGAAATTACCATGTCATACTAATAGTTTCGATATTCTTATGATCATAATCCCAAATCAATAGGTATTCGGTTAAATCCATTAAAACTTACAAATAAATAGATTAAAAGTCCTTTAAAGACATCATTATAATAACAAGATAGAAATTACTCCTTTGGTTATGAACATGGGTGAAACATATTTTGAAATCATCAAAATGTGCTTCTTCATTCAAACTCATATATCTTTAAGTGAAAATGTTCACTTTATAATATACAACAACATTCAAAAACTAGACATTTTAATCTTTAATACAAGACGTAGCATACTCAATTATCATATATAAAGCCATTCCAAAAACATAGAATACTAGTTTGTTTCAAATGTGATTTTCAATACGATCTTCACGTAACATACCCCATGTTAAATTTCTATAACATTGTCTAAAAAACTTAAAATGAAAAAACCATAAAATATCTATAAAACTAGATATCAAAAGTTTTAAAATAAGATATAACTCATCCAAATAAAATTTGTAAATTAACTTTAAAATCACAAAATACAAATTAGGTTGAAACAGAGCATTTAGTTTGATTTGTACAAAACATGTTTTTTGTAAAACTAGTATAACTTTCTATCATTTATGTAAAAACCCAACATCATCATTTTTCAAAAGAAAATATAAATATAAATCAAAATACTATAATACCGATCAATTCAACACATAATTTTCAACTCATCATCCAGCAAACATACCTTCCAAAAACATTATTAACTTTTTTGTGAAAAATTCCAAATAAATACATAAAATGTTTCTAAAACTATACATATTAAGCTTTAAAATAAGATATGATTTACCAAATTATAATTTTTAAAACCATTTCAAATAACAAAAATATGGAAAGGTATAAAACAATATTTCCAACATGATTTTAACAAATCACCTTCAATAAAACATGTATATCCTTGTGTAGAAAAATCCAAATAACAAACCATCAAATTCATATTAAATTAGAGAACCATATCTTTCTAATGAGATATAACTCAAAACCTAATTCAATATGATAAATTTTCAATTCAAAACACAAATTCCTAGCATAATTTTCAGCCAAAAAATAAAGTTATTAAGCATTGAAGTTTGGCCCAAAGGAATACCCTTTCCATCGCAATGTTTATCCTAACACCCAAGAGTTGTCTAAAATCAAACCAAAAATAAAAATTTAACTAAGGGAAAGAGAAAGTTGTTACCTAGAGATGTAAATGGAAAAAGATTTGGTATTTTTTCTCTCTTTTCTTCTCTTTTTTCCTTCTCTTCTCTTATCTTCTCTCTCTCCCTCTCTCTCTCTAGCTCCCATGGAGCTCAAGAAATTCTGTGTGGGCTAAGAACCCACTAAAAATGTGAAGAAAAATATGAAGGAAAATAGGTTGTCCAATTACTAAAATGTCGTTCCCTTAAAACTTTCTAAACTATACAACTAAGAGCATTTTGGTAAATTTTCACTCAATCAGAATGGGCTAGCAACTCACTAGATAATATAAGGAAATATAGAATGCCTATTCTTTTAGAAACTTTTTAAACTACTCACCTAGGAGCAATTTCATTATTTTCAATCAATTACTCAAAAAATTTAAAATATGCAATTAAAAAAATACTTTAAACCATTTTGGACTATCTACAAATCAAATTTGTAAATTAAAAACATTTATTTTTCTAATTGAAGAAAAATACTATTTTAAAACTTTAATAAATTTAAAACGAAGCAAAATAAAGGAAAAATATTCTTTCAAAGAAATCACCATAACATATATATGTATATGAGTCCATTCTCTTTTAAAAAAGAGAGAAACCAAAGAAAGAAGAATAAAAAATTAGTATAACTTATTATCTTAAACTTTTTAAAGTAGTGATTTTGATTGAAGTATGATGTGAGTAATATTGTATCATCATAATCCTAACAATTGATTTATTTCATGATGTCAATATTATGCACATTTGAGTTTTTCTTGTTTATCATATGCCAACCATTTGGCGTTATTATTTACATAACTTTTGTTCTCATATACCGTGTTAATTGCTTGAACTTATAGAATCAGTGTGAAATTGAAAGTGTATCTTGTAAGGAACAGACTCGAAATAAATTCAGATTCTTAATACTAGATTTGAGTGAGTCAAATGATGAATCTTGATCTTTTGAGATGCATGATGAACTTGTACTAGAGATTTTAATTATGAACTAAAAATAAAGTAAAGTATGAGAATTTTTGTAGTTTTATTTTTAGTTTTATTATTAATCTTTTTATTTTAGATTTTGCTTCTTAGGATATTTGTGGGTATTATCACTGAAAACCCTTACGAGGTTTTAACTCGTCCACTAGGATCACTTCGGGATTTAAAGGCTTGTTGCATATCCTAAATTCAATCGTAAAAATCTACAAAATTGGTTTTCACTACAAAAAAACATACATACGGTCTCAGTTTTTAACCGTGGTCATAGGTCTATGGCCACAGTTATAAGAACCGTAGATAATGACCTATGGCCTTGATTTTCTAAGAACCGAGGCCATATGGTGTACCTATCGCCTCGGTTTTCTAATAACCGAGGTCATAGGGTGTACCTATCGCTTCATTTTTCTAATAATCGAGGTCATAGGGTATACATAAATTAAAAAAATACAATATTAAAAATTAATATAAATTACAATATTAAAAATCATATTATATTAAAATTAAAAGTATAATTACATTTAAGAGTTTATTATGCACTAAAACATGAAAAAAACTTAGTATTACAAACTAAATTTTTAGTATTAATTACAAACATGAAAAAAAACCTAGTATTACCAACACCAGCAGCAACGCAGCACCACCAGTAGCGCCAATGCACCAGCACCTGCACCAGCGCACAGCACTAGGAGCACAACACAGCACCAATAGCACAACGCAACAACAATAGCAGCGCAGCACCAGTACCAGCGTCGCATAGTAGTGCCAGCGCCAGCAACAGCAGAACCAGCAGCACAACACCAGTAGTAGGGAGATTTAAATCAATTTAACAACAATAGTACCAACAATAATCAAAAGAGGAATAAGTAAAAGAAAAGAACGTAGCCATACATGAAAAGATGACAGATTTTAAAGTCAATAGTACCTCTAAAAAAGTAATCATGCAGGCTTTGATTTGGAACAAATTCATAAGCAAGAAGGCTTTTAGGGCCTATAATGGTGCATCCCAACAATTCTACTAGGTTTTTGTGACGGATGTCGCTAATCAAATTGACTTTATTAAAAAAATGATCTACCCATTGTCTGGTATTGAAGAAAATCCTCTTTATAGCAACAACCTTTCCATCTGGACGAATTCCCTACTTGAAATCATGATATTAATATTTTCAATTCTTTTCACCAAAGTCATCTTAAAAAGAAAAGAAAAGAATATTACAATAAAAAAACAACATATTATGACATTATTCACAGTGTAAACTAGTACAGTAAGTTTTTAACACATCTTGAAAAGAACACCAATAACAAGTCAAGCTTGCTAGAAAAAGAGACAGATGCATAAATACACATGTAAATAGAGACAAATAAGAGTACTCGTGTGATGTAGATAAAAAATTTTCCACCAGTTAATATATGTATCAGCATCAACACTAGGCACCAGGCACCAGGCACCATGGACCAACGCACCACCACCAGCACCAATGCACCGCACTAGCACCAGCGCACCGCACCAGCACCAGTGCAGCACACCAACACCAGCGCAGCGCACCAACACCAATGTAGGGAACCAACACCAGCGCAGTGCACCAACAACCAGCGATCAGCGTACAATAACCAGCGACCAACGACCAGTGTTCAACGTCTAACAACCAACAAACAATGACCTAGTGGTCAGCGAACCAACGAACAATGACCCATCGAATAACGACCACCGAACCAATGAACTAGGAAGAGGAGGAAGAGACGGGAAGAGGAAGAATCCGAGAGGGGAAGAGATATTTTAAATCTGAAAAAATGAAATTTTAGATCTGGGAGAAAAAGGAAGATAGTAAAAAAGAAAGAGAGAGGGCGTGGGAGAAGGAAAAAATAGAAAAAGAGAGAGAGAAGGAAAGAAAAAAATAAAAAAGGAGAAAAAAAAAAAGAAAAAACATGAAGAGAAAAATGTATATAACTTATGGCCACGGTTATTGATAAAAACCAAGGCCATAAACATATCATATAACTTCGATTTTTATTAAACCGTGACCAAAATCCTATGGCCTCGATTTTTATAAAAACCGAGGCCATAGCTCTGAGATCATATGTATGTGTTTTAGTATAGTTAGGATAGCATATTTTAGTTTTATTTATTTATTTTAGGTTGTTAGATCACTTTACTTGCTAGAAGCTAGCCAAAAGTTGGTTTAAGGCAGTAATAAATGCTTAAAAATCACTAATATTTTGCGATTTATTGTGATTAATTGAAAGGAATAGATTTGATTATAGCATTTTGTTTAATTATTTATGTAAATTTATATACTTGAAATCATAGATATATTTTATTGTATTTAAGGTATTCTAAATACGTATTCCATCAAACTAGCCACATATACACAAATACATATAATAATGAAAAAAAGTTACTTTATTATAAAATCTATAATTTACTCCTATTATTATGTTTTTTTTATTATAATTTAATATAAATAATTAAATTTATTAAACTAACATAACCTTAACAAAAAATTAGGCTTTATACTTACTCAAAAATATATTTTGTAAGCAGATGTCAAATTAACTTAGTCATGTTAGGTTGATTGCTTATAATTCAATGCCATCAAAGTCTATTTATAAGGCATGTAAATTTAAGATAAAGAGTTTGACACGCATGATGTGATTTGTGAAATGTTAATTTTTAAAATAAAATTAACATAATAATTTCAAGTTATAACAACTAATTTATAAAAAAAATTCCTATGTAACAAAATATTGGAATCTTTATCTAAAAAAACAAAGCTTGGAATCATTTTCTCTATTATAATACTTGCCAATTGTGCCTGTTTTTAACGGGCAATTTGTGCATGTTTTTCAAAAAATAGGTCTAAATTTAAGGTTAAGAGTTCGATTTAAAGGGTGTGTAATTTCTTTAATTTTATTATAATAAATAAATAAATAAAATCTTAGGTAACAAAATGTTTGGAATCTTTACCCAAAAATAAAAGCTTGGAATAAGAATGAGCAATGATGTATAGCGAGACTAGCTCTACTGCTCTTATTATTGAAGGAACTTTCTATTCAGTATCTCAGCTACGATATTGATCTATATGCCGATTGTTGATCTTCTTGTTGCTGATGTTATGAATCCAAGAATGCCAAACAATAAAAGGCTTTGTTTAGATGCCAATATATATCTTCTTCTTTTTTTTTTTGTAGTGAACACATATTTTTAATTGGAATTCCTTTTTTTCTATTTTATAATTATGTAGCTAGATGTGCGCAAATGTATATAATAATAATAATTAGTTGCTTTATTATAAAATAGATAATTTACTCCTATAACTATGTTTTTTAGATCTTATAATTTAATATAAACAACCAAATTTGTTAAATTAACATAACAAAAAAAAAATTAGGCCTTATCCGAAAATCCAATTTTTAAGAACATGTTGGATTAACTAAGGCAAACTTGCCTAGGCACTTGTATTTTCGTGACATCAAAGCCTCTTTGTGAGGCATATAAATTTAAGTTCAGGAGTTTGATCCCTGATTTGTGTAATGTTATTTTTTTAAAAATAATAATAATACTAACTTAGTAATTTCAAGTAATAATAACTAATTTTTTTTAAAAAAATTCTTATTTAACAAAATGATTGGAATCTTTACCCAAAAATAAAAGCTTAAAATCCTTTTCACTACTACAATTAATACTTGTCTGTTATGTCTGTTTTTAATAGGAATAAAATGAGTTTTACTCCTATTTTGAAAACATGTTCTTTGGTGGGGGCGAATAAAATTGCACATTTTATGTTCTTTGAAAAAAAAAAGCATAGAAATTATGTATGTTCTTCAAGAAACAGTGTCGAAATTGTGTATGTTCTTTGAAAAACAGGAACATAAATTGTACAAATAATGTACCTGTTCTTATAAAAATAGGTGCATATTTTGTACCTATTTTTCAAAATAATCACAAGGTTTCTTCAAGAAGTAGAATATTTTTCTTATAATATTTGATAAATGATTACCTTTGTTACTCAATTTGAGAAAGTTTAATGATCTTTTATAATTTGACACTGCTTTAATTGCATACAACCTAAAATCATTCAAAATTTATCACATGGACCTATATAATAGGTAATAATTAAATCTTATAAATAATGAGATGAGGTAAATAATTTAAGAAATTTTCAAATGTTTTGAATCCAATAACCAAAAACTATCATTACTTGAATCAAATTAAACAAGTACTTTCTCTTTTCTTTTTTTATTTTTGCTATGATAAGAGAATCTCTATAACCATATTTACAAATGCAAAAGGCTACTATCTAGAGAATCCAATTAAAAAAATATGAAGTCTAGGGAAACTTTCGGGCTTTTGAAGAGAGGAGCAAATTTCATTCCATCTTTTTCTATAGGCGTTTGGATTTTAACTACTTTGATTTCTTTTCTTTTTTCTTTTAAAAGAAGAAGAACAAGTTAGTTTTCTCTTTTCTTTAATGGGTTAAAAATACCCAATTTTAATATTTTAAATTTAAGAACCGACTTCGTATTTTTTTTTTCCAATTCTAGTTTCATTTTAAAGAAAAAAGTAGTGAAAAATACTACATAAAATGGATTTAGTGATCATATATTTATTATTGTCATGCATCTTTATTTCACAAAATTGTGCCGGTTATTCATGAACAAACGCAAATGTCAATTTGGGTCTGTTTTGATAAACACAGTCTCAAAAAAGGACATATATATATATATACTTGAGTTGGGGGCACCGGCACTATAGTTCCATCCCACTAAACTCCGTTAAAAAAAGAAAGAAAGATAAAAAAATAAAAATAAAAACAAAAATATCATTACCACGTCAAAAACACAAACATTAACTTAGAGTTGCATAATAAACTAATGTAGCTTAAAGCTATCAAACACTTCAATATTGGCCGCCTATAACATTGTGTATGAAGCAATTCAATGAATTGTAAGAAGAACCACCTTCCATGAAAGCTTTCCTGCACTTTTCGCTGGTTTGTTTTACTCTTTTCCTCATCTCACTGCTCTCCTTTTCCATCAACTTATTAATCCCTTTTTCAATCTCTTGGGCTCTCATCATTGTTGGGTTTTCACCATACATGCCCATTTTGTAATCAATCTTAATTTCTACAGCTAATCCCAACTCAATTACCAATTCAAATGCATTGAATTGTTGCTCTGCATATAAAGGCCATGTGGCCATTGGTACCCCAAACCATATACTCTCTAATATAGAATTCCACCCACAATGAGTAACAAATCCCCCAATTGCTGGATGTCCTAAAATAGCTACTTGTGGAGCCCATCCAATCACCTTCCCAATCTCAGCCGTTCGATCTAGAAACCCCTCTGGTAAAATTCCCTCATACTCCTTATACTCACTCGGTAAGTAGCAGTTGTTACCCTTTTCTTTTGGCGGTGGTTTGCGTAAAGACAACAGAAAACGAACACCTGTTTTCTCAAGCGCGTAAGCTATCTCTTTCACTTGCTCCTCATTGAAACTTCCTATGCTGCCAAAGCAGAGGAAAACTACCGATGAAAGTGGTTGATGATTAAGCCATTTGGTGATGTCCACGTGGCATTCTTCAAATTTCAAATTTATAATGGGACCTACAGGGTATACAGGTGGAATTTCTTCATCACATATAGAAATAGAACGTAGAGCATGGGATTCCAATTCCATAAATGTATTGACCAAAATACCCTTGGTTTCTTTAAACCTCTTTACATTTTTAAAGAATAGAACAGTTGTTGCATCTTTCTCCATAAATCCATGAGGCAAGACCCGAGTTGGAACTGGGTTGACACAACTTGGGGTAATCACTACTTGAGTGCTGTCGAAGTTAGTATCTATATTGTCCTCATTAGCTTGAAAATGCAAGACAAGACCAAGATAAGCTGCACTAGAAGTGTAGAACAAATAACTAGGAACTTTAAATTCATTGGCTATGTCTATCATTGTTGTACAGAACATGTCGATGACAAACCCGGCCAGTAACGGCCGGGACTCAGCCGGTGAGTTCTGGCTAATTAGTTTCTGGACAATGTTTCTGACATGTGGTTTTTGGTTTTGTATGATTGAACTTGTGGGCAAGATGGGATTGTTGGTTTCTATAAAGAACTTTTTCGGCTTTGGGAGGTTAATAAATTTGATGCGGTTTGATAACGAAGAGGAGGAAGTAAAGAGAGAGTTGATGTAATTAGAATCAACATTGGAATCAAAAGGTAAGTTTATGATAAGCACTGTTATGGAAAGTCGATTGTCACGAGACACAAGGAGTTTTGCCATCTCAACACATGAAACAAGGTGACCCATACCAGGACATGGTATGAATACCAACTCTTTTTTCTTCATAATGAATTAGAGATGAGTGGATGTGGATGTTATGATATTGAAAATTAAGGTCAGGGTTTAATTTTCAATATGATATACTAAAAATAGAGATCTGACTTAAGGTACGTATCGTCTAGTTAGTTTGAATATGTAGCTAATTGCTAGGTTAGTCTATATATATATATATAATAGCGGTGAAAAGTTTCATTCAATTATGTAAATTAAATTAATAAATTATAAGTCTAAATTAAAATAAGATATTAGTAAGATTTATAGTATAATTTAATAATTTTTAAAATATATCTAATTTTTTTAACTTAATTTTAATAAGATTATATAATAATGAAACCATATTAATTGAGATGCTAATAAAACAAATAAAAATATAAACACAATATAAAATATTATACATAATTATTTATAATAAAAGTTAAATAAAAAAATGAAAAAAAATTCAATGAAATTCTATTGCTTTCATGAAAGGTAATGTCTAGAACTCTATGTTATAAATCATGTAATTTAATTTTTTTTATATAAAAAAACTTGTTATTTAATCATTTTTTATTATAAAAGAGTTGTCAGATGACTTTAATTAACAAAAAAATTTAATAATAAAATAATATTGAAAAATATCAAATGTCATATATTTTTTATAAACAAAAAATAAAAAAATTACATTTTATAATATAAGAGATCAAAGGATAATTTTTACCAAACTAATGGGACTATGACTCTTTTTAATATATGTTTAAAGTTAGATCCATTAAGTTGAAAATTTAAATAATATAATTTTTAAATAAAAATATATAATATTATAACATAAATTAATTAAAGATATTAAATAAAATATGAGATAAAATAAGAAAATATATTTTATATGAAATAAGACCTGCAATAAAATTTATATTTTTTATTAAAGCAATAGGTTGATAGAAACGAAAAAATAATTACAAAACTAAAATGAAAATGACAATTTAAGTACGTAATCGTTTATCCTACAATCAGTATGTACCTGAATTTTCGAACGAATTAATTAATGTAATTTTCTAGACATGTCATTGGTCATGTGTTGTTTAGAAGGTTGAAGATTTGTTATTGATCACATACGACAATGGACTTTCTGACAATGTGTGTTTCTATATCTTTCCACATTCAGAAAATTCCAGTAACCAAAAAAGTATTGGAATTTGAGAATAACGTAACGTAAATTGTACGACTTATCACTTAGTGTTTCTGCTTAGCATTCATTTTGTTAGTAAGAATGTTTTATTTTTATTACTTATTACTAATTACACTTGCAATAATAATAGAAATAATAATTAAAGTGATTCATGATATAATAAAATATAAAATATTTCAATAATTAAGAATGTTTATTCATCCCAAATTCAGAAAAATAAGGTATTGTAATCCCAAAAATATCCTTTAAAATTTGAATAGTTGCTAATCACATCTTCAATTTAGGTGACATTTTGTTCTTTAAATGAAATCGAAATCAGAATCAGAATTAAATGAAATAAAAAAGAAATAATGTTGTTTGGTTTAATTAACAGAATTAAGCTCGAAATTAAGATTACAATATTTGGTTTACCATTATAATGTAATGAAAAAAAGATGTAAATTACCTTAATATCCCTATATTCAATTAAATTCAAATAATATAATTTAATTATTATTTTTTCGTCAGACAAAATATATTATTAAAATAATTATTTTTTTAAATAATTATTACTTAATTAAAAAGAAAATATATTATTAAAATAATTATTTTTCTAAATAGGGTTTAGGGTTTTGAAGTTTGGGATTTAGGATTTAGGGTTATAATTATGGGTTAAAGTTTAGGGTTAAAATTATTATTTTTCTAAAAAGGGTTTAGGGTTTTAGAATTTCGGATTTTGGATTTAAGGTTTAGGGTTTTAGGATTTAGAATTTGAGGTTTAGGGATTTGAGGTTTAGGGTTTAGGGTTTTGGATTTTGGGATTTGGGATTTAGGTTTTAGGGTTTAGGATTTTGGGGGGGTTTAGGATTTTGGGGTTTAGGATTTTGGGGTTTAGGGTTTTGGGATTTGGGGTTTAGGGTTTTGGGATTTAGGTTTTAGGGTTTTGGGATTTGGGGTTTTGGGAATAGGGTTTATGGATTTTGGGGTTTTGGGTTTAGGGTTTTAAGATTTGGATTTAGGGTTTTGGGTTTGGGTTTGGGAATTTTGAATTTGAGTTTAGGGTTATATTTGGAATGAGGATAAAATTGGAAAAAAATTGAGATGAGAATATAATCATGATTCCTAAAGGGGGAGAAGGAATTGTGATTCCTTCTCCTGTAGTAATCGATTCCATTCCGCCTTTATTCAACCTAACCAAATATAAAAATAGAAAGAATTAATTCTGATTCATTAGGAATTGTGATTCTTTCTTCTGTAGTAATCGATTTCATTTTGTACTATCTATTCAACCTAATCAAATACACAAATGAAAAGAATTAATTCTGATTCATTTTCATTCCCTCCAATCAAAAATCACCTTAGTGTATTACACAACGGTGGAATCACATTGGAGCTAAAATTTCTAATGACTTATTAGTCCTAACCCATATTTAGAACATCTTCATTCTTGTCTTTTTTATTTTTTATTTTTTTATAATGAAATTTACTAGTAAATTCATAAGTACCTAACAAGATAAAAATGTTCATTACTTTCTAATGTAATGATAAAGGTGATACTTTATAACTTTATACTTATGAATTCAAGCCTTATTTAAGATATTATTTGCAATAGGCCTCGTTAGTAGTGGTGACATTTGATGTAAAAGTGTATGATATTGATATATATTTATAAAGTATTTTACATTGTTTCTTAAAAGAAAGTCTCAAATTTTATTAATTAACTATCACCGTTTATTGTTTTCTACGGTTTGAGTATATATCTATCTCCCTTTCTAACATATAATTATTAAGTTGTCTTGAATTGCTTTGCTTTTGTTCAATCGAAAAAAAAAAAGAATTACTCTGCTTCTTAAGAAAATAAACACTAGTCAAAATTTAAACCACATATTAAGTCTTAATAAAAAAGTTGATATATCCTTATGTAAACTAATTAACATTAATAATATTCATTCTCTTTAATAATAAATATGTATCTTCTTTCCTCTATATTATAATAATTTATAAAACTACTAGCTACAATGTCCCATACCAATTTCTAGCAAAAAACCAACGAAAACTTGAAATAATATTGTTTTAACACATTACACTTTTTTTCGTTAAAAAAACACTATTAAATAACGATATCTACAAATACAAAATATAGATTAAAAATTAAAACTATTATATATTTTAAAAATAAAAAAATGGTTGTAAAATATAAACTTTATATAAGTATGATTTATGTCAATAATGATTTTTGGGTAGTCTCTTTCTATGTTATACTGAAAGATATAAATAGATTATAGATGCAAATATACTAAATTAAAATATTAAAATTTTTAAATTTATATGACGTTAAATTATTAAAAATTTATGAATTCGAGTAAATTATTTAGATACATTCAAAATAATCGATTACAAACGGATGAATACAAAAGAGAGGGATGATTTGTGATCTTCTTTAAATATAAACTGCTTTAATTCCTTACATCTTCTTTCCACAAACCCAGCAACCAACCTTGATAGTAAAAAGTGAAATTATTTTATGATTTAATATGTTGGGGAATATAACATATTGAGGGTAGTCGACACTGTGTGGGCTCATAAGAAGGTGGCACATTGGTGGCTGGGGTTTCGTGTGGTTTGCATCACTGGACTGTCAGCTGGGTTTGTGGGTTACAATAGTCACTAGTTGCAGGTTATGAGGTTAGGTTGGTTGCTCACAGGAGTGGGTATTTTCAGGTTAGGGGATGTGCGCAGGGGTCAACATTTTCAAGGTAGGGGATAGCTACACGTGATTTATTAGGTAATGAATGATTTCGAGTGTGGAGGATAAGGCAATGAGATATGGGAAGGATAAGGCAATGAGATATGGGAAGGATAAGGCAATGAGCTGGGGTATTATGGTTTTTAAATAAAGAAAACCTATGAAAAATGTGTGTACCAGTCCAACAATTTTTTTCCTGGTTTTAAATGGGAAAAACCTATAACATTTTGCCGGTTCTTTAAAAACTAACAAAATGTATAATTTTTGATGGATTTTTGGTAGATCAGCGAAAAAAAGGGATGAAAATAACCCTTATTATAATAGTGAATAATTGTGCAATTGTAAGTATAACGAGTGAATAACATACATTAAATCCCATAACATTAGAGTTTTCTAAATTCATTAAAATTGTATTATCTTTTATGTTCTGCAAGAGTTTAATTAATCTTAAAGAATCTATCCCTTTTTGACTTTTCAATAAGAGATATGTAAACTCTATCTAAATAATAGAACATAAAAATGTATGGGTCTTCGTAAAAATGTTTGGATACTTACCATAGAGTTGTAATGATATGTCTGCTAGGAGGACCTCAAAAAATTTCAATAACAATTTTTCTCAAAAAAATAAAAGTATGTTATTAAAATTATTACCTTCTTTTTGATAATTTTTTGTTAAAAAATATGACAACAATATTTTTCTTCAAACTTTCTACATCAAACATTTAATTTTTCGTGGAATCAGTATCTATGATAAAATTTTGCCACAAGTAAAATAAAAACATTTGCCAACAAATTTGGGCGCCAAATAATCTCTTTAAATGGAAAATATTTTTATTAGAAAAAACATTGTTGCCTAAGACAATTTTTTTATATAGTGAATCTAAGGGCTTATCTAGACTATTTAATTTTAATCCATTAAATTAAATAACTAATATAATTAAAGAAGAAAAATGTATGTTGTCTAATTTAGTATAGAAAATTTGAATTCCTAACAATCTTATGCTTGGAAAACATATTATTCCTATACCAATTATATCATAATAATTTCTTAGGTATGCACATATATGCTATTTATTCTTACACTTCTCCTTACACAATGTGGTTCATCTCATATATGAGTAATGGAGTCATTTTGGCTTTTATCATAATACAATTGTGATCAAACCATGATGATCATCAAACTAATACAATCAATGAAATAGATCCACTATGAATGAGTAGCATGGAAATTACATGTAATGTGATCTTATACATGCCTATTTCCAACTGAGCCTTCTTTAGTCTTTAAAGAGATCAATCCAAAGTCTTTAATGCAATGCAAACATTGCACGTAAAAAACATAAGTAAGCTTAGAAAAAGAATCATAAACCATAAACTTTATTATGTAGAAAACTAGACAATCCAATGTCTAAAGTAAAATATATAGAACATAAAAATGACTCCTACTAAACCAAGATATCATAAATAACACCCATATGAGCAGTGTGCTCATAAAATACCTTAAAATTTGAGCCCTTGATTAATGGGTCTGTTAGCATAAAATTTGTTTTGATATATTCTATGAAAATCTACCTATAAGATAGCTCATCTAGCCAACATAAAGATCTAGCCTGATGTGGACCAACTGCTATCCTGACATCCCATAAAATCAAAGTCAAATAACCTAATGACTTATAAATTTTCCATTCTTTGATAACTGAGCGTGTAGTCTTTTGTTCTCTTCAAGTAACACATCATGCATTTGGCTACCTTCTAATGTTGTGTACCTAGATCACTCAAATATCTATCCAAAACTCCCATTATAAATGCTTTGTTAGGAAAAGTACAGACTTGAACATATATTAGACTCCCTACTACTAACGTATAAGGAATCTTCTACATCTCTTTCCTTTTAAGATCATTATTAAGGCACTGTTTCACATTAAATTTGTCTTCTTTAGCTATGGGTATGTCTTATGGTTTACTATCCTTCATACCAAATCTACTCAAAACCTTATCAATATAGCTCTATTGTGACAACCAAGGATACTTTGAGAATGATCTCTCTGTGTCTGAATACCTAATACAAAAAAGGCATCACTAAGATCTTTCATCTCAAATATCTTCATCAAGAATATCTTGGTTTTGGTAGTAAGCCTATATCACTGCTAGGGACCATAATGTCTACATATAATACTAGACAAATATATTTACTCCCACTAAACTTATGATAAATGCAGTCATCAATGACATTCTCCTTAAAACAATATGTGGTGATAACTTGATGGAACTTGTAATACCATTGACGGGAAGCCTGTTTGAGACCATATATGGATTTCTTCAACTTGCAGACCATAGACTTTGGATCTCCCGATACAAATTTTTTTGACTATACCATATAAATCATTTCTCATCAATGTCTCCATTTAGAGACATGGTCTTGACATCCATCTAATGCGCTCTAAATCAAAATGAACAATCATTGCCGTTATAGTTCTAAAAGAGTCTTTTGAATATATTGGAGAGCAAGTATCTTTGTAGTTTATGCCTTCTTTTTGAGTAAATATTTTGGGTACTAGACGTGCCCTATATCTCTCGAGATTACCCTTAAAATACCTCTTGATTTTAAATATCCATCTATAACCATTGGCTTTGCACCATTGGGCAACTCGACGAAATTCCAAATTTCATTATCTTTGATTTCATCTCATCCTTTATGGCATCAATCCACTTTTGAGAGTTATAAATGCGCATGGCTTCATAGAATTTGATCGGATCATCCTCTGTTAAACCAATTCCATCCTCATATTCTTGGAGAAAGACAATATAATGATGTGGAATCATACTTCTCTTCTTTCTAGCGGATATCCTTAATGGAACTTCTTAAGGTTTTTGAGTTTATTCTATAGATAGTTCTTGAGAAAGAATCTCATTGTAGTCTTGGTATGGAATAATGTTAGGAACAGGAACCTGGACATTGTTATCTAGTATTGGAAATGTGTCTTGAATAACGATAGGTATATAGGCCTAATCACTTTTAATAATAGATTCTTCTTCAAAGACAACAGACTTTATATTTTCTTCCCCCTCCAAACTCAATATCTTCAAGAAATCTCTCATTCTTGTTTTTAAGAAGGATCTTGTTGTGGGATTGTAAAACTTATAGCCCTAAAAGTGTTCAACATAACACATAAAATAACAGCTAATAATCCTTTATTCTAGTTTTCTTTCATGTAGTCTTTAATGTTGTGCCTCAATAGGAAAACCTTAATGTGTAAGTGCCTAATGCTCGGCTTCTTATTTGTCCAAATCTTATAGGGAATTTTGGCAAATTCTTTGCTCGATACCCTATTGAGGATGTATATTATGGCCATTAAAGTTTCTTTCAAAATTGAATCTAGTAAGGAGGAATAATTAATCGTACTCCTTACCATATCCTTAAGAGATTAATTTTGTTGCTCTACAATACTATTCATTCTAGGTTTTCCTAGAATTGTGTATTACAAAATAGTTCCACACTCATTGAGGAAAATTTTGAAGGTTCTTAGACATTATTCTCCTTATCCATCGTACCTCCCGTAGTACTCATCATCATGGTCTAATTTGTAGATTTAATATTCTTTCAAAGCTAAAATTCAACTTCAGCTTTGAAAGATTGGAAAACATCAAGAGATTGTGACTTCTTATGTATCAAATATAGGAAATCATACCTAGATTAATCATCTATGAATGTTATAAGTACTAGTTTCCATTCCATGAAGCCTTAGGAAATTGACCATATATACTAGTATGTATAGGTTCTAAGAAGTTTGTAGCTCTCTTAGCCTCTAATTTTGTAATGTTTGTTCATTTTCCTTTGCTATACTCAAAATAGATTTGAAAGTCTATCAAATCGAGGGGTTCAAGAATTCCATCCAACACAAGCCTCTAAATTCAATTCTTAGAGATATAAACTAAATGGAACTTCTTAAAGTTGTTAAGTTTATTCTATAGGTTGTGCTTGAGGAAAAATATTATCGTGTTCTTGGTATGGAACAATCTTAGGAATAAGAACTTGAATATTGTTATCTAGTGCTAGAACTGTGTCTTGAATAATGATAGGTATGAAGACCAGATCACCTTCAATAATAAATTATTCTTCAAAGATAACAATCTTTATATTTTCTTCCTCCTCCAAACTCAATATCCTCAAGAAATCTCGCATTCTGATTTCAAAAAAGGATCTTGTTGTGCGATTGTAAAACTTATAGCCCGAAAAGTGTCCAATGTAACATAAAAATAGCAGCTAATCATCCTTTGTTCAATTTTTCTTTCATATGGTCTTTAACGTTGTGTCTTAGCAGGACAACCTTAATATGCAAATGCCTAATGCTCAAATTTTTGTATGTCCAAATATTATAAGGAATTTTGGAAAATTCTTTGCTCGATACCTTGTTAGGGATGTATATTATGATCTTTAAAGCTTATTTCCAAATTGACTCTAGCAAGGAGGAATAATTAATCATACTTTTTACCATATCCTTAAGAGATCGATTTTGTTGCTCTACAACACTATTCATACTAGGTTTTCCTGGCATTGTGTATCGTGGAACAGTTCCACACTCATTAAAGAAAATTGTGAAGGGTCTTGGATGTTATTCTCCTGATCTATCATACCTCCCGTAGTACTCATTTCCATGGTCTAACTTGACAGCTTTAATATTCTTTTGAAGCTAAAATTCAACTTCAACTTTGAAACACTTGAAAACATCAAGATATTGTGATTTCTTATGTACCAAATATAGGTAATCATGCCTAGATTAATCATCTATGAATGTAATAAGTACTATTTTCCATTCCATGAAGCCCTAGGAAATGGACCACATATATCTAGCTTTCTTGGCACCTAATTTTGAAATTTGTTTGTTTTCCTTTAATGAACTAAACATAGATTTGAAAGTATATCAAATCCAGGGGTTCAAGAATTCCATCCAACACAAGCCCCTAAATTCAGTTCTTAGAGATATAACATAAGGTGCTAGAATTCTCACTTAATTTTTGTTTTGTACTATGTGAACTTATTTGTGGTATTTTGTTATAGGAAATAACAACATCAATCGTATACATATTATCAATTAAAGAATCAGAATTGATAAAATTTGAATTTTGATAGAGACTAACTCTATTATTTCAAAAGAACAAGAAAATCATGATTTTCCCAAACTAGAAATAAAAGTTAAATTTCATTTAAAAGATTATGCAACAAATGTCTTAAACAATTTTGAATTGTAATCTAAAAGTCCTTATAGCCTCCACTACAACTTTATCATTGTTGTCAACAAAGAGGAATCTTTCAGCATCACTTGGTGGTCGGCTCCACAAGAAACCTTGCATACATATACTTATATGTGTAGTAGCATAAGAATCTACCTACTAAGTATCCTTATATATAGAAGATAAATTAAGTTATGAGAAAACTAAAGTTAGAAGCATACCTTTTTTTACATGCTCGATAGTGTACTTAGAATACTCTTTCTTCAAGTGTCTTAACTTCTTGCAAAAATGACAAGTAAACTCCTTATCATGGTTCTTTTTTTTATTTTGCTAACAAGAACCTTCCACAACAACTGTAGCTCTCTTCTTTTTCTTATTCTAAGAATTTGAGGCCAAATGAGCACTCTTAGTCATATTCCACTACTGCCTTTATTTTTCTTGAACCTATTGAGATATAAGCTAGAACCATTTTCCTTTTGAGTGTTATAACTCACTTTGAATGTCCCAAAGTGTTCATTAAAAGAGATTAAAACCAAGTGCACAAATAAGTCCTCAGACAACTCCAACTTAAAGGACTTGAGTTTTGATACGAGATGAGACATCTCCATAGTGTACTCTCTTATGTTCCTTTTGTCCTAATACTTCATTACAATGATTTGAGCCAAAAGGTTACTCCCCTTCGAATTTTCTTTCTTGGTAAAATATTACTCAATTTCTTCCAAGAATTTTGTAGCGCTCTTACTTTCAATAATAAAGCTTTGAAACGCTTTTGGAATGGAGTGTTTCATGATCATTATACACATTTGATTAGACCAATCTCACTTTTCAATTTTAACCTCATTGAGGTTTTTTAGAGTAGTAGTGTGGATCCAATCAGATTGCAAGATCTAAATCCATACAATTGAGGATAATCTTTATGATTTATTTCTAGATTTTGAAGTTTTTCCTTCTCAACATTGGGATATTACTAACTTGGGCAGAAACATTCGTAATAGTAGCAATAGAAACTATATAGAAAACAAAATAAACAAGCATAATCACATCTAACAAGCATGTCATAGAAATAAATTTAAACATGAACAAATAATTCAAATTAGGGATCCATCTAAAGATATCTAGCACAACATTAATTCCTAGTCTTTGGATAGAGAAATTAGTTATAAGTGATACTCTTAGTGCAATGATCAAATATTGACCATTAGTTCTACAAACAAAAGCCTTTCATTGGACCAATTATTGTTCACATGAAAATAAATAAATAAATATCTTTATAATCATTATGCGTTTATCATCATAGGTGCATTGTTATTTGGCCAAATTATGTCTTTGTTTGGGTAGAGCACAATTTTAATAAATAACTTCGTACAAACATTTATGTATTTTCAGTTAAATTAATCTTCCCAAAAGATGTTATTTTAGCAACATGTTGTTTTAATCAATTTAGTTGAAAATATAGGACTAATTGGGCAAAATAATAAAACAATCGTATAAAAAATAAAAGATGTAGTTTTTATATATATATGAATAGAGAATTAAATGTTCTACTTTGTAGATAATTAAACAAATGATCACTTAAAAAAAATTAATAGTATTAAAACCATTATATATCAAACAAATATTATACGAATGGAATTTTACAAATCCTAACAATCTAACAACGATGACTACTTTGACACCACTTGTTGAAATTAAATTATATTGAAAGACATAAATCGATTCTAGATGTAAATATCCTATAACAGAATACCAAAAATCCTAGGATCTACATAATGTTCGATTATTAAGGATTTGTAGATTGGAGTGAGATACCTGGATCCATTGAGAACGATCACCTACTGTTGTGAAAATACTAAAACAATTGATCACGAATGGATGAACACAAATGAGGGGTGGTTTGTGATATCGCCTTAGTTCATCCGTGGAACCATCGTCTCTCTTTCAGATAAGGAAGGAATGTATGTGGTTTTAATTTCAAACTTTTAAAAACGAAATTAAATCCTAAACATCCTGTCACGATATTTTGGGGTTTTGTGTTTTTAATCTAATAACATAAAAATAAATGTAGATACAGATACAGATTTAATAAATATTTATGCAAATTTTATCTATTAAAATAGTGGAGTATTTATGGATATAATAACTAAGTTAATTATGCTTATTCATATTATTTAGGTTATTAAATATATAAATTGATATTTATTGATTCTCTCTCTTTTATATGAATGCCATATTTGGTGGGGTTAGATATTCTTTGTTAATTAAACAAATCAATTAACACCTATGGGTGGGGTTGATAACTAATTTGGTTAATTAAATTAATTCTTTTTTCTAAGAGATTGAAAATGAACCATTTAAATGTCATTTTTGGTGGGGTTAGACAGTTTAAACTTTATTCAAGGTGTCTAAATTAAACCTAAAAATTTAATTATCTGAGTACTAACTTTTAAGTTTTAAAACTAATACTGAAAACATGTTGTCAATACATTTTCAAATAATAATTCTTATAAAAACTTTTGAAATAGAGCTTCACTCTAACTACCGGGAGATTGTACCAACAAATAAAAGAGCAATACTTTAAATTAGACCGGATAACTAAACCTTAAAATCTAATTTTCAGATTTAAGTTTGTAATGAAAAATAATATATTTCTCTCTAACATTCTTAATATAACATCTTGAATAAAAATAAAATCAATTCATTTTAGAGATTTTTACCTATTTCATATTTCGCAAGCATAACAACGTTATTATTATATCATGTTTACAAATAGCCAACAAAATTAAATTTAATCACAGGCAAATTAAATATAACATGTAAGAATAAAGCATAAAAAATAACTATAAAGAAAATAAAATCCTTACAATACTTTGATGTTATTCTTGTTGCTAGAAAACCTCCAAACGGAATTTGCAGTTTCATTTATTGAATAAAAAAAAATTATAAAAACATAATTAGTTCTTCTCAAAAAGAGAAGAACTCTAAAACTAAGAAAAACTAACTAAAAACTAAGAAATGGAGAGAAAGAAAGAGAGAAGAAGATGTATTTTTAGGTGTGATTTGAAGTGAAGAGAATGGGTAATTATACGTGAGGAAGGGAAGAAAAAGTGGGTGAAAAAATGATTAAAAATGGAGAAAATGTGAAGTAGAGAATGATGACATCATGCTGGTGTGGGGCGCGCGGATGGGGCAGATAGGTGCAAGCGTGCGCAGAATAGAGAGCCGGCGCGCGTGTACTGGGCGGCTCGTGCACGATTTCCTCCTTTTTTGACCAATTTTGTCTAATTTTTCCATTTTTTTTAATTTTTCTAATTTAATTTATGAATATATTTGTGATGTATGTCCTCCGATATTTTTCTTTGAGTCTTTAAGTTACTTTTTAAAGCAAAAATACCTGAAAAATAATAAAAATACCTATGATTCCGAAAAAACAGATTTATATAAATATATGATAAAATCATATAAATATATATATTTTTAATCAATTAATGTGCATAAAATCATGATAATTTTAATGTTTTTTGAACACTTATCAGGTACCATAACCAAAAAGGATTTTTATATATTACTCAACTAAGGCTCTTATAATCTCCTAATTAAGGAAAAATCAATAATTATTTTATCAGTCTATATCATAAATTTATCAAAATTAGACCACTTAATTTCAGACTATTAAATTAAAAAACTAATATAATTAAAGAAGAAAAAGATATGTTGCATAGTTTACTGTAAGAAATGTGATTTCTTAAAAAACATACCTAATATAGACCCATCAAAATATTTTTTTTTAATTGACGATAATTTATGCTAATCGAATATGTGATTTAAAATATAGAGAATTATAATAAAAACCGAAGTTGAATACTTAAAAAATGTAGTAGATTGATAGAAAATATATATTTATAATAGTAAAATTAAAATGATAATTTTATTACTAAACAAAACGTTTTCCTCGTAATGATTTTATCGTGATTAGTATATATCTGAATTTCTGAATGAATTAGTTGATGTAATTTTTTATACATGTCATTGATCATCATGTGTTGTTTAGAAGGTTGAAGAATTGTGTTGATCACATACGACAATGGACTTTCTGACAATGTGTTTCTATATTTTTCCACATACAGCAAATTCTAGTAACCTCTATATTTTTCCACATACAGCAAATTCTAGTAACCAAAAGGTATTGGAAGGTGAAAATAACATGACATAAATTTTATGACTTAGCACTTAGTGTTTCTGCTTGTTATTAAGAATTAGTGCACTTCTTTTTTTCTAATAGTATGAATTAGTGCACTTTAACATGATAAGCACCAACATCATTATAGTAATAAGTCTAAGCGACTATTTTACTATCGATGATGTTATAACATAAATGATTAAAGACGTTAGTTGGGTGAAAATATATATAGATGCACCTATGCATTCATTTTCTAAGAAATATTGATTTTTAAACCTTATTGCTTACAATTTAGCTTATGCCGATTGACAATATTAATAATAATACTGATAATTATCATTGTTTAGGATATAATATTTATATTTAGTTTAACTATTAATCTTAAATAAAATTTATAACATTCTAATAATAGTAACAATGGTTAATACACTTATCAGTAATGTATTAAAATATTCTATTTTTTTACATATTTATATAATTATTTATTATTATTATTTTTTAAATTATTTTTTAATTTTACTTCATTTATAATTTTATAAATTTTACTTTAATATTTATTATTTTTTTCGTCTCATAGTAATAATAATATCGTTTCTATTAAATTTAATTTATTATTACTATTTTGATTTTGATTAAGTTTTCGTTATAAAACCGATCATGATATAAAGTTTGAATAGATGTGTTCCACGTACCAGGTGACATGTAAGATTATCATAGATTCTCGTCGATCTTTGTAGTGTCTTCTCGTTTCTTATGTAAGGAAAAAAGAATGACTACGTCTTTTGCATAAGGAGAATGTGATAATGCATTCCAGAGACTTTTAATGGGCCCCAAAAAGCCCTTTGAAGCTTTAGATTGGCCGTTTGTATTTGAATTGCAGTTACAATTTTCTTTGCTATGATCTTTTTTGGGGTCAAAACCTTGCTTTCATATTTGAATTACAGATAGTTGATAATTAATTTTTTTTTGGTAAAAAAAAATTAATATTAAGAATTATTTTAAATAATATCCTAAATTAATTAAATACAATATTATGATAAAATTTATAAAAACTATAGGTGTCTTTCACTCATTGGATTAACCTCTTGGAATTAAAAGACTCATAGTTCTTATAAATTTTAACGTGATAGTAGAGTTACAATCGATTTGGTTGAAAACTTTAAGCCTCACCTTATTAAGAAAAAAATTGAAATAGTCCTTACAAAAATAACATGAAACAAGTGTTTCAAATAGATAAAATATAATAAAATAAGTTAAAATATAAAGTGATAGCGTTACAAGGGACAAAACCCCACACTTTGAAGGGGATGCTAAGAATAATATCTATATTAATTAAATACAATATTATGATAAAGTTTATAAAGATTATGGGTGCCTTCATTCATTAGAATAACCTTTTGGGATTAGAAGGCTCATAGTTAACGTTCTTATGGACTTTCACAAGGATAACACCACACCTTATGTATGATTAACAATTATGAGGTTATCAATCAATGCTAGAGATGTTGCTTCGACTCAATCTCATATGAAGGCAAGAGATCATCAAAGTCAAACCTATAACGTCCTTTCCAAAAGCCAACGATGCATGCAAAGGGCCAAAGCTTCTCTCGTGTAGCCACGTCTGAAATTTGTATAAAAATTAACTATATGTATATTTTTTAGCCTTTAATAAATATATTTTATCTATAATAATATATATTGTATCTAATTATTTTATTTATTTCTTGATATGTCGTTATATGTATCATTAATATGGAGAAAAATATGTTACCAAAAGTGATATTAATTATTAGTAAAGTGGCTAAAAGTAAGCACTTTTGTATACGTGTTCATAAATAGTAGTTACATACAAAGAATTTTAATCATATATGTTTGGGTGTTTTGAACTAGGGTACACCCACACGTGATGTTATTAGGTATATGGGAACGCGAGTATATTTACACGAGGTGGTTTAAGTACACAAGGTGTATGATATATAGGAGGTGTGTCACACATTGGGTGTACTGGCATACGAGAAGACTTTGGTGTATGGTCCTAATAGGGTACTCGAGATATAAGAACTGGTAAGAGGATAAGAAGACATCAATTGCAAAGATACATGGACGTGACCTCATCATATAGTAATGATCTGATTGCAAGTCAAATATGGTTGTTCTAGGGGAATACCAACACTTGGGGGTCATGATGTCTATATATATAGACCTATGTGACCCATTATAGGGATTGAACTCTCTTTAATCTCTCTCTAAAATCCTATATAAGTTTGTAATTATTTCCAAACAATTGGCATCCACCATAGGGCTTTTAATTTTTAATACATATTGAGGATTTGAGACCTTTCATTTAGAAAAGAAAGAAAATCACATCATGCAATAGGAAAATTTAGACCTGTTAACATGACCAATTACCATACTATATTCAATTTAAAAAGAACCAAGAATCAGAACCAACCCATGCCTCAAGTTACTAAAAGATATACTATCGAACATATACCTTGTCAAGTAGCACATACAAAACCCTTCATGAACTAGGGTATCACGCCAGTCAATCATCAGGATCAGAAGTAAGAATTGACATTATAAAGATGGTGCCATGTGTCACTGTTCAATAAGTGTGACCTCCAATAATGCATCCTTAGAAAAAGATGCCAAAATGGAAAAGCTTCAACAAGAGGTGGTGGAGTTATAATAAGATTTTTTCCAATCACAAAATGATAACAAAAAAAAATATGTGCACTCTTGCTACAAGAAAAATATTCGAAAGAAGCTGAAAGCTCCTTCCAAACCTAAACAGCATCCCTCCCCCTCCCCAAAACCATCATATCAAACAAGGAACCCATACCCATTAATCCACCACAAGTACCATAAGTACAACTTTATAAGCCATATCCTCCATATGAAACCACTTCTTTCCAAAATAAACTACATAACGCGTAGGCACCCATCGATACTCACCCAAACTCCTATGATAATAAGTGGGATGATGAACAAAAAACAGATATAAAAGGAAATAGGGAAAAAAATGGCCAATCAACTCAAAAAAAACAAGGTAAGGAACACCTTATAAATGATATCGAGGCTATGTTTGATCTATTATCGATATCTCCCTTTTCAAATAACTTGGACTTGATGGTCCCTCCATTCAAATTCTCGACTTCAAAGTGTGCACCCTGTAAAGGAATGGGTGATCCAGTGACTTATGTGATACATTTTAAGATGGATATGGAATTCATGTCCATCCCAAAAGAAAAAAAAATGAGGATACAATAGAGAATTATGTGAAGAGATTTAAGATAGAGAAAATTGAGATTTTGTAGTGTTTTGACTTTGTCGCGATCGAGGCTTTGGGAAAGGAATAAGAAGGGACATTGTTTTGTTTATGGAACTTACCAAGACCACCCCACATTCTCTTGTTGTGCTTTATGAGGAGGAACAAAAGTATGTCAATGTCGAAACAAAGATGAAATCCACATAGGTTGCCATATTCAAACCATCAAACAAACCCAACACAAGAAAGGACATTGAGGAAAGAAAACCATTTGTTGAAAATTCCCAAACCCACTCGTTTTAAACCGACAATAACACCCAGAAGAAGATTGTGGACCTAGGAAAGATCCTTGTCACCATTTAGAGTACCACTATTGCAAGTATCCTTTGCAGATGTAGTTCAAAGAATGGAAATGATGGAATAATAGAGGTGGGCACAACCTATGAGGGCTTCCTGGATAGATCCCAATTAATATTGTGCATTTTATAAGGATACGAGTCATTGGAGCAAGGATTGTATACACCTTAAGTAAGAGATAGAACAAATCTTGTTGGATGGACATTTGGGAGATATAATATATGGTAATAGAAATAGAGCTCCTAGATAAGAAAATCATGGAGATAACCTGAGGAGGGATATGTTTCATTTGAATCCCCCTACCACCATCACCACCACCACCACTACCAACACCTACAAGGAAGGAAATATCATGTCTAACCACCCTAAGAGAACATTCGCATAATTCATACCATCCATGGTGGCCCAACTATATCAATAACTACGCACAATTCTTGCAAAAGGTATGCTAGGAAGGCAAGAGATACATCATCCAGTCTATATCTTTATGCGTTAAGGATCAATAATTCCTATTAGCTACAATGGAAGAGAAACTTTATCACCTCATTATGATTCTTTAGTGATCACAACTAAAGTTACATTGGGATATGCAGAGGGTATTGGTAGATAATGGAAATTCTTCTGACCAATTGTATGTGTCACTATGTCTATGGGCATAATACGACTTTCAGTCTCCGTGGAAGGTGCCATTATATTCACAAATATTTTTGTCCTAAATACCTCTCTTACAATGTAATATTGGGAAGACCTTGGATTCATAAAATGAGAGTCATCCTATCAACTTATCATCAATTGATTAAATATCTAGTAGTGGATGGGGTAAAAGAAATCAAGGGAGACTAGGAAAAGACGAGGAGTTGTTATAACACCGCTATGAAAAATGCAGAACCCACTTCCATCTCAAAATAGAAATTACGTGCTCAATGCAAAATTTGAGAAACTACACACCAATCACATAATTGTATATTATCTATAGGCCTTGAGGACTATAAGATTATTCATGTGAGAGCAAGAGATGAGGAATGTTTTTTGAAGATCCCACAAACTCTCGCGAATGCCAAGAATGATTTGATATAATTCTTAAAGAGAAATGCAAACCTTTTTGCTTGGAAACCAAAGGAAATGTCTGGTATTAATCTAGACATAATAGCATATAAGCTAAAAGTGGATCATATGAAGAAACTAGTCCAATAACAAAATAAGAGGTTTGCAAGAGAAAAAGGTGACATCATTAGGAACAAATCAACTCACATAGAATAGAAAAGTGAGATGGGTTAGAAAATTAGACTACCCCACATGGCTCTTGAATGTCATACTAGCCAATATAGGTGATCATCGCATGTGTATAGATTTCATAGATGTTAACTCTGCCACTCCTAAAGACTATTTTCCTCTACCAAACATTTATCAACTAGTAGATGCCATAACTAGATTTGAAGTAATAAGATGTATGGATGCATACTCAGGTTTTCACTACATAAGGATGCCTTTTGAAATAAAAAAAATTTAGGGTCAACTTATCAAATGTTAGTCAACCGAATGTTCAAAAACTAGACAGGCAAGAATATGGAAGGGTGTGTGGATAACATGATGGTCAAAACCAAGTCCACAAAAGATTATGTTTCTTATTTAGAAGAGGTTTTTGCTATCATTTGCTACTATTAGATGCACCTTAATCCTAAGAAATGTGTCTTTGGAGTAACATCAAGAAAATTCTTAGGATACCTAGTATCTTCTCAACGAATCGAGGAAAATCTTGATAAAATTATAGTCTTCGTCAACATGATATCTCATCGATGCCTTAAAGAAGTATAACAATTGAATGGATACACAGTTATATAAAGATGTTTTATATCCAAATGCACAAAGAAATGCTTATATTTCTTTCAACCCCTCAAGAAGCACAAATATTATTTATGGAGAAAAGAGTGCAAAACTGGTTTTCAATCCATCGAGGGGTACTTGGGGAAGGAACCTCTCTTAACAAACCCCAAAGTGGGTGAAATTTTGTACTTATATCTAGCTATCATAGAAAAAGCGACCAGTGTCATCCTCGTGGTGGATAAAAAGGGAAGACAAAAACTCGTATTACGTCAACCATTTTTTGACAAGAGCATATCAAAGATACCCACTTCAGATAAAGTGGAGTTCACCATAAGGATGGCTTTTACAAAACTCAGATATTACTTTGGTGCTTACAAAATAATCATTTTAACGTCTTACCCTCTAAAGAATATTTTGGGAAAATAAGAACACTTGGGTCATTTGTCTCAAATAGCCATTGAATTAAGAAAATTTAATATACATACACACCATAATCAACCATTAAAGGATAGGTGGTGGCCAAATTTATCACTAAATGGATAGAGAATGGGCCTACAATTGACCTAAATAATGAATCTAAGAAAGTCGCATCAGTGGAAGCACCTATCCTAGACTTATAAATGGTATATGTGGATGGGGCTTGTAATTTGAAATGCTCGAGAGTAGGGATAGCTAGATTCACCCCATAGGAGGACTATTGAACAATCTATATGAATTTCTTTCATAACCACTAATAATGTAGCTAAGTATAAAGCACTTTGATGGCACTTTGTCAATTCCATTCTATGAAAGCTAAGAAAATATTGATTTAAAATGATTCACATTTGATAGTTAATCGTTGAATTGAGCAAATTTGATATATATGCAATTCCTTTGAAGCTAAGGAGGAAAGGATGAAGAAATAATTGGAAAAAATAAAAAATAAAATATCAACCTTCCAAGCATTTGAAATCAAGGAAGTACCACGAGGAGGAAACATGTATGCTGATTCACTTACAAACATGGCAGGACTGTGATCACAGAAACAAAATAAGTAATCCCTATATCGTGCCTACCAAGTCCAAGCGTCTGTGTGGACCTCATTACTTATACTCCCCCTAAACTTACTAGTGCCATTATAGTATCTTGTTCAAGGAACTCTACCAATAAATAAGGAAGAAGCGAGAAAAATCACAATCAAATCTAAGAATTACACGATTCTTTAGGGAAGCCTTTATTGGAAAAAATTTGAAGGTATATGGCTTAAATGCCTTCCTACCTATGAATCTCAACTTGTGGTGAGAGAATTACATGTAGGTCATAATGGTGCACATTTACATGAGATAAGGATATTATTGGCCTAAACTGCGAAAAGATTGCATTGATCATGCTCACAGATATGATAGATATTAGAGACATGCAAATGTTCTGCATTTTCCTGCAAAATGAAATGAAGGCTATTATTAGTACATGACTTTTTCAAAAATAAGGTCTAGACATAGTAGGCCTCTTATCTGTCGCTCCAACCCAAAAAAAGTTCCTTATTATGGCACTTGATTACTTCTCTAAATGGATAGAAGTCGAACCATTGGAATGAATACAAGATAGTGACATATAGAAGTTCATCTAATGACACATAATATGCAGATTTTTTCTACTATATGAATTAGTAACCAATAATATGTGGCAATTTGCTTACCATAATGTGGCATCTTTTTGTCAAGAACTCAAAATCAAACTTTCACATTCCACCCCACATAGACCTCAAGTTAATGGTCAAGCAAATTTTCAAACAAAATATTAATCAACATTTTGAGAAAATGGTTAGAAGGAGAAAAAGGTAAATGGAAGGATGAATTTCCTGGAGTTATGTGGGCCATTAGAATAACTCCAAAGATAGCAACAGGGGAGAGCCAATTTTCTTTGGTATACAGAACCAAAGCTATCATTCCTTCTAAAACACAAGAACCCACTTTATGTCCCAATATATCCTACGATAACAATAATGACATCCAAAGAGAAGAGTTGCCAACGGAAGAAAAAAGAGAGAATGCTTTAATAAGGGTAAAGGTACAAAAGCGAATGGTTCAATTCATCTACAACATAGCAATTAGATTCAAACAATTTAGTATGGGAGATTGAGTTTTGTGCAAAACTCTCAAAAATAAAATAGAAAGTACTTTTGGAAAGTTTGCATCAATATAGGAAGGACCTTACATGATTTACAACATGACTTCTAGAGGATCATACAAGTTAGAAAAGGATGGAAAATGAGAAGGTTTGAGCTAAAATAGTGAACTACTAAAAAATATTATTTCCATGTGGGACATAATATATATCGATCAAGTAATAAAGGATATTTGCATCTAGAAATAAGACTTGTCTCGTAAATAAAATAACGTGATAACCCTCTATTATGGAGGAAAAGGCCAAATGGACCCCCATAAGGGATGTGGTATAAGTAGCTCAAGTCCCATCGTAAGGAAGGGTCATGAGTTCAAAAAGGTGAACCTTCTTTTTAGGTCAAAAAGGATAAGTGACAAATTTATTTTTCTAATTTTTTGCATCACCTATCTCATGAATAAAATAACTTGATAACTCCCTCGTATGGAAGAGGAGATCAAAGGGACCTACTACTACTAATGAGAATATAAGAGGCACAACTTTCATCCTAAGAAAGGGTCTTGAGTTCACAAAAGTGAGCCCCCTTTTTGGGTCAAAAAGGATAAGTGACGAATTGATTTTTTCACATATCCTCATCAACTATCTATAAAAAAATTAACACGATAACCCCCTGGTATGAAGGATAAGACCATATGGACCTTTTACTAGGGATATGGGTATAAGTGGCACAAGTCTCATCATAAGAAAGTGTCGTGAGTTCACAAAAGTGAACCTTCTTTTTAGGTTGAAAATGATAAGTGACAAATTGTTTTTGTTTTTACTTTTTTCCATCACTTGTTTTACGAATAAAATAATGTGATAACTCCCTGGTATGGAAGAGGAGACCAAAATGACCCCTCCTATGAGGGATGCGGGTATAAGAGACATAAGTCATATCCTAATAAAGGGTCGTGAGTTCACAAAAGTGAACCTCCTCTTTAGATTGAAAAGAATAAGTAAAGAATTGATTTTTCCACTTATCCCCATCACCTATCTCGCAAATAAAATAACACAATATGGTTGATCAATCTATAGGGTACCAAAATGATGATACAAATGGTCTTAGGCCATAATATTTACAAATATGCCATCTTCAAATAGTATAGGATGGTTCTTGTCACCACACACCACCCAAGGTACTTCACTTTTATCTACAAGATTTGTGGAAGTCTGATGAACACCTTGTTTAGATTTTTTAGGGATAACCTAGTGGAGGTTCTCACTTGGTAACCTAATGACTCCATATTGTGGCTTGTCTTGAATGGTTAAAATAAATGCCTCGTGATCAATTGGAAAAAAGGTACTCTCTCTCACCTCTACCAAATTCAAACCCTATCTCACTAAGGGGACTAACTATAATAAACACCATATCATGCCTCATCCTTATTTAATGATTGCATCACATCCAAAGAGAATGAATAATCTTGTTCACACATGGGTTCATGTGGTACCATATTGCTCATTTTCACGAGAAAGTTGTTTACAAGGTCATCAATGTTTAATGTTTCTAAATTCCGTAGGAATAAGGTGCTTGGATTAAAACCTTAATTAAAGGACAAAAATACTTGAAAAGCAAACAAAGTAAAAGAAAATTATAGGTTTTCCATTTCAAAAGTCAAATGGTTACATATTTATATACTACAAAAGAGTAATAAATGCAACCAATAACAAAAACAAAAGATTGGTGCATTAATATATACAATTGATGACTCAGCACCCCCTGCCACCCTCAATTCCTCATCAACCTCAAGGACCTTAAAACTAAGATGCTTGCACACTCCAGTTTAGTTTCTGATGTTGTCGCATACTCCAGTTCAGTTGACGATGGCGTCGCGCACTCTAGTTCAGTCGTTGATCATCGCCGCGCACTCCGGTTAAATTTGGCCTTTTGTGACAAAATTAGTAAAAGATAAATTTCAACCAAATAGAATCCACTTTCTACATGATGGAAAGTATTTCGTATTTTTGCTTTAGTGAAAAGAAAGAAACAAAACCATGAAAGTAAAATTAGAAAATTGTTTAACAAAATTATTATTTTCCAGTTGATAGGAATTGTGTATTAATCAAGGAAATTGTTGGTATGTGACTTTGTGTAGACATTTGAATTTTGGATTTATTATATTAAGTTAGAAGTAAAAAATTTCATCTTTAATTGTGTATTGGTTGTATCAAGTTGAATAGAAATTTTTTTAAGGAGTTTGGAAAAAATAGTTTTAATTTCAGGTATTATTTATTACCCATCTCGCTTCGTTCTCAAACTGTAACGATTTTCAAACAATTTCGGGTACGTATTTAATACTTCAGTTTCGGGGATAGTTATATAAAAAACTGTCTACCCATCCCCATGCCCATTCCTACTCGAGGTGGTTTCAGGATAAAATTGACCTACTTTAGAGGTACTAGAGTTTTTTATTCTTAAACGTGTAATTCATCACACATGAACCCATTGTTTGGATTTGGGTTGGAAACGAGAAGTGCTAGAACTCCACTTTCTATAATGGTTTCCCTACCCATATTTCTCTACCCCATGAGTTGTACCTAAAAATCACTGGGGTAGTATGTCTTTGATCCCCAAGGTAGGGTGATGAGATAAGACCGACATCGGGTTAGCAATATCAAAATTGCATATACTTTAGTTTAATATTTGTAAAATTCTCGTAAGTCGACGAATCATTTAATAGAAAATGAAAAGTATACGCCCAAGGTCGATACAAAGAAGAAATATATGTGGTTTTTAATTTATTATTCAAAATATTAAAAATTAAATTAAATCTTAAACATCTTGTCACAATATTTTGATTTGTGTTTCTTAATCTAATAAAATAAAAATAAACGTGGATATGGATTCAATAAACAATTATGCAAATTTTTATCATTCATAACAATGAAGTATTTATGGATATAATAATTAAGTTAATTCTGATTGATCATATTATTTAGGTTATCAAAAATATAAATTGATATTTATTGACTCTTTCTTTTTTATATAAATATTACCTTTGGTGAGTTTAGATATTCTATGCTAATTAAACAAATCAATTAACACTTATGAGTGAGGTCGATAATTAATTTGGTTAATTAAATTAATTTCTTTTTTTAAGAAATTGAAAATGAACAATTTAAATGACATCTTTGGTAGGGTTAGAAATTTTAAATTTTATTCAATGTGTTTAAATTAAACCTAAGAATTTAATTATCTCAGTACTAACTTTCAAGTTTTAAAACCATAACTAAAAATATGTTGTGAATATATTTTCGAATAATAATACTTATAAAAAAAATTGAAATAGAGCTTTACCCTAACTACTCGTCGATTTTACCAACAAATAAAAGAGCACTGCTTTAAATCAGGCTAAATAATTAAATCTTAAAATCTAATTTTCAGATTTAAGTTTGTAATAAAAAATAATATATTTCTCTCTAACATCCTTAATATAAAATCTTGAATAAAAACAAAATCAATTTTTTTATAGAAATGTTTTACCTATTTAATATTTCGCAAGCATAACAATTTTATCATTATATCATATTTACAAACAGTCAGTCATGTTAATTTAATCACAAACAAATTAAATATAACATAAAAATAACTGTAAAAAATTATTTAAAATTATACCTCCAAAGAATCCTTATAGAACTTTGATGTTAATTTTTTTTTTCTGGAAAACCTCCAAAAGGATTTGCATTACCGTTTATTGAATCAAAAACTAGAAATCTACAAAAGTATAACTAGTTCTTCTCAAAAAGAGAATAACTTTAAAACTAAAAAAACTTTCTAGAAAGAGAAACATGTGATTTGAAGGATGATTTTTACAATGTAGAGAGGGTCCTTATATAGATTAGTAAAAGGCCAAAAAAAAGGGATAAAATATCTAAAAATTTGATTTTGGACATGTTGGCATGCATGAAGGGGGTGAGATTAGACACAAACGGACGTGCATGTGCTGACTGTATGCGGGAATTCCCTGGTTGGGCGCACGTGCGGGTGTATGCTAGGCTTTTTTGACATTTTTTTATCGTTTTGACCCATTTTTTTACTTTTCCTTATTTTTTCTCAACATAATTATGGTGTATTGTCTTTAGTATTTTTCTTCAAGTCTTTAAGTTATTTTTGAACGAAAACACCTAAAAAATAATAAAAATACACATGATTCTAAAAAGACAAATTTATATAAAAATATGATAAAATTATACAAATATAAATCTATTTAATTAATTAAAGTACATTAAATTATAATAATTTTAGTGTTTTTAAGCACTTATCATAGGGATAAACCTAGTTGAAACCTACTTGATTGGGAACCGGGTTGCTCAACCATATATAACTATAAAATTTTAAGTAAGAGTTAAGAAAAAGCACCTGAAGTTAAGTGAGCTAGTTCTTTTCGTACATTTATTTAAAGTTCCATAATCAAGAGCTAAATCTCCTCTGGCATGATCAGAAATTCTTCAAATATGAACCCAAAATCTTCACACTACTTGAAATTCTCTTAAGAAAATTTTATATGTTACAAATTAGAAGAGTGAAAAGAATGAAGGGCTAGGGCTCTTAATATAATGGGAAAAGGAACAGGATCTCCTAAAAGAAGTCGAAATGTTAATAATATATGAACTTGAAAGGTTTATTCCAAAGAAATTAATAGATTTAAGTACAGAAAAGTTGAAAAGATTACATCCTCAAGAAGTATATACATCATAAGGTCGTACCCTAAAGAGAGCTATTATTTCATCTTACTTCAAGATAAAAGATAAGGGACTTAATGTTTAGGTGTTTTGGACTAAGGTATCCCATGTCCATGGGGTGTATGTGAACGCGATTAGATTTACATGGGGTGATTTAAGTACATGAAATGTATGACGTATACAAGGTGTTTCACACTTAGGGTTGTACTAGTACACGATGAGCTTTAGGTGTATAACCCAAACATAGTACTCAAGATACAAGAATTGGTAAGGGGTCAATAATACATGAATTTCATAGATACATGAATGTGAACTAATCATATGGTAATGACTTCATTGCAAATTAGATATGATCATTCTAGTGGAATAACGACAACTAGGGGTAATAGTACTTATGTGATCCATTATATGGATTAGACTTTTTCTAAAATCTTATAGCATTTTATAATTATCTCCAAATAATATATATTATATAAAAATATTTCTTTAATTTTGACATATGATATAATGTAATCTAAACATATTTTAAATATTTAACTTTTGTTAAATTCATGACAATAGAATGTTACTATAAAACATTATAAAAACTAAAAATAATAAAAATAACTTGATGAGAAGCTTCATATTTAAAGTTTTGTAGTTCAATTTGTAAAACAAAAATTAAAATTTATTTCAGTTTAAATTTTAATTTTAATTTATTTTATGTTTTCTTTATATAAAAATGTTAGCATTTCTTTTTCCTTTGTTTTTGGTTTATTTTCTTTGATTTTTTTAATCTTATATGTTCATCACCATGTACTTTTTAAATATTGTCTTAAATTTAAAATCATAAATTATATCTTATATTTTTATATTTTTAACACTTTTAAATTTAATGTAATTTATTAAACTTCTCATTTGTTTATAATAGTTTTTAGATCATTAATTTAATCAAATTTAAATTTTCAATACTCTATTAATTTATTATTTTTTGTCTTTTTAATCATTTTATATAAATTTTGTAATATATTATAATGTGATGAATCAAAACTTTATGTTAAACGTTATAATATGACCTAACAAATTTAGACTTATATTAAAAATAGTTCACTATAATTATTATCAATTCTACTTCATAATTATGTATTATGTATTTTAACTCCTTAATATTTCAATAAAATCATCTAATTTTTATATCTTCTATTTTAACCTTTAATATATTTATTTAATATATTTTAAAATTATAATTAATTAATTTAATATATTTATGTATCAATTTTATTATATTTTATCTTTTATTATATTTAGGTAATTTTTATAAAAATAAATTACAATAAAATATTAACCTAAAAAGCTCTAAATTTTATATTACAATACAACATAAAATAATTAATCTTCAACCTTCGTAAATTTCGTTTCCTCATGATATATTCCTACAAATTGACCTATCACTTTTTTGATAGATAGTTGTATAATATTTGAATGGCAGCAAATACCAAACTCCAATCCTATCTCACCACCATAAAGTGTTGATCTGCACTACGAACATTTGGCCCCTTTTTATTGCTTGTACTGCCTACATCTGCCATAATATATCGCGAAATTTCGAAGCCGATGGCTAAAACAATCTGTGGCTGAAATCACATAAAGATAGCATTGGCCGCACGCAAGCGTGAAATCATATAAAGATAGCTAATTAACGACATCGTTGATAAAACGCTCTAAAGAAAGATAAGAAGAACCACCATCCATCATAGCCTCGTTGCTCTTCCTACTTATCTCTTTCACTTTCTTTCTTATATTACTATCATGCTCCATCACCTTCCTAATTCCTATCTCTATCTCCTCAGCACTTACAATTTCTGATTCAATATCATAATAAAAATCCCTTCTAGAATCTAATTTAATTTCGACGGCTAATCCTAATTCTCTTACCAACTGAAATGCATTCAATTGTTGTTCAGCATACAACGGCCACGTGCCAATAGGTACACCAAACCATAAGCTCTCTAGGATAGAATTCCACCCACAGTGCGAAACAAACCCTCCTATTGCTGGATGGGCCAAAATACCCACTTGTGAGGCCCATCCTATGATCTTCCCTCTCCCAGCCGTTCGATTTAAAAACTCTACTGGTAAGATCTCACTTAGATCTTCATAGTCACTCGGAATAGGAGGCTTACCCTTATCCTTTTGGGGTGGCTTGCGTAGGGACCACACAAAACGAACCCTACTACTTTCAAGCGCAAGGGCTATTTCCTTAACTTGGTCATCGCCGAAACTTCCCTTGCTTCCAAAACAGAGGAACACCACCGATGAAGGAGGCTGATCATCAAGCCACTTGATAAGGTCCAAGCTTTGATCATCACTATTGAGATTCAATATGGGTCCCACGGTATAGAGTGGTGGGAATTTAAGATCTTCACGTAACATAGAAGTGATTGCATAAGGTTCTAAATCCAAGAATGAGTTTACCAAAATGCCTTTAGTTTCTCTATATCTTTTGACATGATAGAGGATTGCAGACGCTCCTTCCTTGTCTAGTACAACACCAGGCAACACACTAGCAGGTACTTGATTGAGAAAACCTGGAACAGTTAATTCAGAAGTTGGGTTATTCTTAAACTTGGTCATGTCAAGGTTTTGTACATCTAGAAGAGATTGGAGATAGAACACAAGACCTAGAAACCCAACACTAGAAGTAAAGAACACAAAGGTAGGAACTGAGAATTCATTGGCCACATCTATCATTTGTGTACAAAACATGTCGATGACTAACCCAGCTAGTACATGAGGTGAGTCTGAGTCAGTGTATGACTTAGTGAGCTTGGTAAGAACATTTCTAACTTGGGGTTTCCGATCTTCAATGAATGAACCCAAGTAAGTAGTGGGTGTCATTTGTGGATCCATATTTTCGATTAAGAGATACATGAACTTGATTCTGTGAGAAATGGAAGAAGAGGAGGCATTTAGAGTGTCTATGTAGGTAGTGACTTTGGTGTCAAATGGTAGTTTTATGATGAGAACAGTGGCTAAAAGATTTTCATGTCGAGTGAGTAAGAGCTTAGCGACTTCTATGGTTGATATAAGGTGGCCAACACCTGGCATGGGAATGAAAACTAACTCTGCTTTCTGATGCATTTTTGGTTCGGGTGTGTGAGTTTATTGTAAGTTGATTGATTCCTGAAGCCTTTAAATATGAGTGGTGGCGACAAAGAAAGAACACCTATGAGAAAGTGGGTCTCTTTAATTAACCACATACGATAATATATACGTCGAACAGTACTAGCTCTATAACCGAAGAGTTATAATGTGATAAATAATAAAATGAATATATTATATGACTAATTAATTTATTAAAAACCTGACCTGAATACATATTAAATGTGACTATGATGTCATTGCTTTGCTGGATATTGGACATGTTGCTCACTTTTTTCCAATTATTAGGTTTAGAACGTGTATTACTTTAAAAAAATCTATGTTAAAAGATAAAAGAGCAGTAAAGTTTTTAATCATGAAAAGATACACTAGTAATATCAAGAGTCAAAAATTTCGGTGAGAGTATGAAAAATATTCTTAAAATAAATAATAGATGAATTTGTTATATTAAAAAAAATTATATAATAATTATTATTTTATTAAAAAATATTTATTATTTATTATTTCAATAAAAATATATATAATAAATATTATTTTATTAAAAAATATTAATTATTTATTGTTTTAATAAATATATATATAATTATTATTATTTTATAAATAATAAATATAATATTTTATGATAATAATACATATTAAATAAAAATTATATTTTATTTAATAAACAAATGAAATATAATATTATCATACTTATAAACTTAACATTTAATTTTATACAAGTGATCTCAAATACAATAATATTATCCATATAATTATCTATTTAATAAATAATTATTAAACTATATGATTTTTATATTTAATACAATAAAAATAATTATATTATATAAAATAATTATTTATAAAAATATATATATTATACAAATATTTTAGTATTTATTGGTATAAAACATTACAAAAAATATAAAACATGTATTTTTTATAAACATTTTGATATTTATTGATGTTAATAAAAATAATTATTTATAAAAATGTATATATATTATACAAATATTTTAGTATTTATTGGCATAAAAAAATTACAAAAAATATTAAACGTATATTTTTTATGTAAATATTTTATATTTATTATTATTAAAAATATATAAAAAAATGATTTGTATAAAAAAATATAAAAAAGTTGTTATCCACCAAGCATTATGTCTTTTTATATATAAAAATATCATTAATTATTTATTTATTTATTTTTTAAATATTTAATCATTAATTATATGAATTATCACTCTTAATATAATAAAAATGATTGTATTATACAAAATAATTATTTATATAAAAATATTATATATATATATATATATATATTTATTTATTGGTGTAAAAAATTATAAGAAAATCGAATATCAAGAATCTTTGTGTATAAAGATATATATAAAATGAGTTTTGTTTTTCTATTTTAAGTGTTAAAAGATGGTAGGATCAAATGTGAAAAAAATTTAAAATATAATATTATTATTTAATTAATATGATTATAAAAATGTTATCTCGTTAATGTTTAAAAGGGAAATTATAATAAAAAAAAGTTACAAATATGTTTTAGTGATTTTGTAACGGAGAAAATAACAAGCAAAATGATACTTCTATCTATTTTAAATAAACTCATATGATTGCTATGTATAGTTTTAATTAAAAAATGTTAAAATATTATTTTTGTCTTTCCTATTTCTTTTTTAAAAAACAATATTTTTAATTTACGGGATTAATAGACCAAAATAACCTATATTAGAAGTGATAATATTAATAATACTCTCAAATTTCAATAGAATATTATAAATATCTCTAAGATTTTAAAAATATCATAAATATTCATAATAGAAACTAAAATTAATGAAAATGAATATTAATTTTTTATGTATAAAAATGACAGAAATAAAAACACAAAACATCTCAAAATATTTTTTACAAAAAATGTTAATTAACAAAAAGAAATTTTAAGAAATACAAAAAGTAAGATCAAATCTTATGGAAGGAAATATATTTAAAAATTCATCATTACTAAATTTATGAAAAATATAGTTTATTATGTAATAAGTAACAAATAAATGAATATTAATATTACAGATGTAAAAGAAATATGTGATATATCATTAATTGACAAATAAACAATTATAGATAAACTCTTAAAAATCTTTCAAAACGATAAAAAAAAATTGGATATATCCATTTAGGAGAAATTCAAATATTAATAAAATCACATTTTAGAAAGAAAAAAAATTACATACTAATAAAACTAGCACTATTAGATAATAGAATAATAAATAAGAATGATGTTTTATTTGAAATGATTTATGGAAACCTAGGATACCATAAATTAAAATTCAAAAAAAATCTTATATTTATCATTAAATTAATGATAAAAACTTAAACCAAATATTAAACTTAATATATGAATTTAACATAGGAGATTTAATAAAATAATGAAATTTTTAATTTTCAATACATTACATAGTAGAATATTCATTAACCAATAGTCATAATAGTTCAATATATAAATAAAATAAATTCTTAGAAATAGATATAAATTTCAAAGAGATTAGGAAAATAATAAAATAAAAAATATTAATTGAAACACTTGAAGAATAGAACTTAAATGTTAAAGAAACATCTTTAATACCTAGGAACGAAAAGAGAAAGAATAAGGAAAAACATAAAGATAAAAAAAACAAGCTAATCCCAGTTTAATAAAATATAGAAAAGAATAAGAAGAACAATTTATAAACTTTGAGAAAAGGGACATAAAAAAATTAGTTAGCTTGTTAACCGAAAGATATGAATAGCTACGAAATTATTATTATGAAAAAACTTTATACAAATAAAGAGAAAGATGATATGAAACCTATGTCATTACTAGTTTCTTGTCAAGAAGGATCAATAGATAAAGGCTAGAAGAATTTGACTTCCTTGTAGAAAAAATAACAACTCAAAATGAAAAAAATGATTATATTAGGAAATTAGAAGTAGAGTCCTACCAGAATTTAAACTTCATAGAAATTATAGATATAATGTTTTAGATTTAGATTGTACGAGAGATAGAAAAATCCCTAGATGAATGGTTTAGTATTAAAAGTGTAATCATACAAACTTTTTCAACTACACAATCAAATAGTTCAACTTGTAAAGTCTTAGTAGCTCACAAAATAACAGTAAATATGAAAATTTGGTTTACAAATTTAACAAGACAACAACATTTATAAATGTAGGAAAATGCTCTCACATGTAGGCAATACTTAAATAATGTAGTAAATGAAACATAGAAGAAATTTATTAGATGAGATAAATATAGACATGTTACTAAATCTAGTGAATATGAAATTGAAAAAAATCAAATGATACTTAACAAATATAAAAATATATGCATGTGTTATAAAGATTCTTTATTTTGTGAATATAAAATGCATTGCCATAAATTACCACTCTATATATAATAAAATTATGAAGAAATATTTTTCCATAAATTAACTATAATATTACATAAAATGATAACATAATGATGGAATAAAAGTAGAAAATTTATAATAGAAACATTAGGAGAAAGAGTAAGAACTCTTAAAAACAAGATAATCACTAGTCAAGAAAGATAAGTATATAAACAAATAAAAAAATGATAAAATCTATTGTAATTCAACAAATTTTATGATATTAGAAGAATATGGATTAACATAAAATATTATAGGCAAAAGTATAAAAAAATATAAAAATACAAAATATTCAAAAAAATATAAATTTTAGAACATAAGACTTTCAAAAATATGAGAGAATATATAACAAAAAATCTTATATAAAATTATATTTTAAGAGAAAATAGTATAAGCTACTAGAAAGCGGTAATTATTGCCCATCATGAAAAAAGAAATGAAGTTGTTGGATTTGCAATTAGGAAGGACATTACGCTAATAAATGTCCTAATAGGCTTCAATATAAAAAAAATTCTTAGAAAGCAAAAATCATAGAAAAGACTTTTAAGATTAAATTAGAACCAATAGAGAAATCATATATAAATTATACTTATAATATTTATCTATTAGAAGAAAAATGGGAAAAAATAACTGACTTAAAATATAAATATGAATATTTTTCATGAGAAGAAAAATGATTTGTATAGTACTAAATATCCAAACAATACTTATATTAGAGTAGGATTAAAATTTAAAAGTTACATAAATTGCCATTTACATGCATATAAAAATATAGGAATTAGTATGTATGTAGCTACTAAATATGTATTCCAAAAATAACTCTGAAAATAAGTACCAAAAGATTTAATTATAAGAATTGCTAACAATACTAAAATAAATTCTTCAAATATACAAAAATAAGGATAGGATGAGAGAAATTTCATATTCCTACCATATATCAATAAAAAACAAGAATTGATTAATTAATATAAAATAACTTTTTAAACTTATATCAATCTTTTACATAATATTTATACAAAATAAGTCCTTAACAATAGATAGTGAAACCTTTTATGTGTTAAAAATAACAAAAAATTTGAATGTACCAAATCTAACTTTTATGCACCAACATAAAAAGTAAAAAATTTATCCCATGTTTCGTTGACTAGAATGGAATGAAATCAGAATTATTTCATTTTAATTTTATGTTTTGTTGGCCTGAAAAGTGGGAATGAAATATAATTAATTCTTAAAATAGAAGGAATTGGAATTCTTTCTCTCCCCTTAAGGAATCATGATTCAATTCTCATCTCAAATTGTTTTTTCAATTTTACCACAACCTCAAATATAACCTTAAACCCTAAGCCATAAACCTGAAACCTTAAACCCTATTTAGAAAAAAAAAATTAACCTTAAACCTTAACCCATAAATATAACCCTAAACCCTAAATCACAAATCACAAATCCAAAAACTCTAAACCCTATTTAGAAAAATAATAATTTTAACCCTAAATCTCAAATCCCAAAATTATAAACCTTATTTAGAAAAATAATAATTTTAACCCTTAATCTTCACCCATATATATAAACATAAACCCTAAACCCTAAATCCCTAATCCTAAGCCTTAAAAACTCTAAACTATATTTAAAAAAATAATATATTTTATTTTTAAGTAATAATTATTTAGAAAAATAATTATTTCAATAATGTATATTGTCTAACGAAATAATAATAATTAAATAATATTATATAAATTTTACTGAATATAGAGATATTAAGATAATATATAGCGTTTTTCATTCCATTCCACTTATAAACCAAATATTGTAGTACTGATTTCTTATTTAATTTCATTGGTCAAACTAAACAAACTATTTCCTTTCCATTCTCATTCACATTCTTATTCTCATTCTCATTTCATTCCATGAAAAAAACACCACCTTAGTAAGATAAATACAAAGCAACAATAAAAAGCTTATTTAGAAAAAAAATTCATTATACATAGAAGAAAAAAAAACTCTTTTATTAATGAAATCTACAAAGTTAAAGCCTCAACAGGTATTAAAAAATATTAAAAACAATAAGCTCAGAAAATCATTTACATTCAAAAAGTAAATAATTCTAAAATAATTGCTAACATAAACTTTAGATATCATAATAAAGTTATTAGAGTAAAACCTATAATTTATATACGAGAAGGTATGATTAAGTTTAAAAAACAAATTCAAGAACTTTGAAAACTAAAAGTTATAATACCAATTAATTTACCTCACTCTAATCCACCATTCTTAATTAAAAAAATTGAAAAAATAAGAGAAAAAAAGAAAATGGTAATAAACTTCAAAGCATTGAATAAAGAAATCATTAATTATGTATTCTTTATTTGAAAGAAAGAAGAATTATTGTCATTAATAAAAGAGAAAAATACTTCTCAAGGTTTGATTGTAGAAGCGAATTTTGGCCAATAAGACTAGATAACAAATCTCAAAAATTGAAGGCATTTAATTATCTCTAATAACAATTCCAATGGATTGTTGTATCATTTAGATTAAAACAAGTTTTAGGTATCTTTTAAAGATATATGGATAACATTTTAAGAAAATTACAAAATATTTGCTATGTTTACATAGATGATATTTTGGTTTTTTTACTAATGAATTAAATAAATATTTTTTTTATATTTTTAATATTCTACAATAATCTAAGAAAAAATACATTGTACTTTTTAAGAAGAAAGCATTATTTTCTCAGCAAAAATTTAATTATTCAAGGTTAGAAATTGAAAATAAAAAACATAATCTACAACCTCATATATTAAATAACATTCAAGGATCTCCTAGTTAATTAAAAGATAAAAATCAATTATAAATATTTTTTAAATGTTTAACATATACTAAAGCATATATTAAAAAACTTACAAAAATGAAAAACCTACAAACAAAATTAAAAAAAATCATGTTTGAAAATAGATAGAACAAGACACTTGATACATGGATAAGGTAACAACATAGGTAAAAGATTTACCAACTTTATATCATCCATGTCCAAATGATAAAATGATAATGAAAATAGATACTTTACATTAATCGTGGGAAGCAGTTTTAAAAGCAAAAGTATATGAGAAGATGAATATCTTCCTAGATACATATCAAGATCTTTCCATGTCCGTAATTAAATTATCTCAGTAATGAAAAATATTATTTAGCTACCAAAAAAGACATTAATAAATTTACAAAATATGTAATAAGTTTTAAATTCATTGTCATAAGCGATAAAAAGAATTTTTGTTACTTTTTAAGAACTAATGTTATAGGTAATTAACAAGGAAGATTATTTAGATGGCAATAGTGGTTTAACCACTTCAATTTTATTGTCGAACATCTATCTTTCAGGAAACAAGAATAGTTTAGTAGATCCCCTAACAAGAGAATTCACACATTTAACTATTTTGTTATTGCATGAATAGAATATCTTGATATCAAGATCAAGATAAAAGAAAAGGAGATAATAATCCTTAAAAAACAACTCCAAGTTTTCTACCTAGAGAAGTCTCTTTTGGAGATGAGAATTAAACAGGAAGCAATTAACATGTCAAAATCAGTATTAGATTCCAAAAACTCTAAAGAGGAATCCACATCAGATATTCATTCTAAGGAAGGTAAATCTTCTAAAGAAAGAGCTCAAAATGAGAATGAAGGACCTAGAAGTTCAAATTGAGTAATACCTTAGAAAAGAAAAACAAAAACCTAAATTGGGCCGAAGAAGAAGAAGAAAACACTAAAAAAGACCTATGTATCCAAAACTAAGAATTTTGAACAACTATCCAAAAGCAAACAAAATTATAATCGAATTTAGTAGAATAACTTACACAACTTTCACTAATAGAACAAAAACTTAAGGCAATTATACCAACCATAGAATTCAAAAATATTAACTCTAGAATATAGTTGAAAGTTACTATGTAGTATTACAACAATAGCCATCATCATAAAGAAGGTTAAAAAACCTAGAAAGATAGTACGACCATCACTACTATTTTGAGGAACATTCTGCAGGAATGCAATGATCATTGAAGTTGAAAAAAGTCCAATATAGGAATTCAAGTAAATTATAATGATTGAGTCTCTATAACTTAGCTAAAAAATCTACTTAGGAACATATCAAAGATATGAAATTTTATACCATATAAAAAGAATTCCCTATAGGTATAAATTTCATTTTCTTAAAAGAGCCAATCTAATTTTCGTTTATAAAACTTTCCATATATGTTTAATTGAGAATCCACATCCAAGAATTAATTTAAATAAATTAAATTAATATCAAGAAGATGAGAGCAACTCATAGGCCTTTCTATCTCATTATTTTCAGTTCACTAATGGACTGGAATGACAAAAGTTGTATTAGTCCCTACCATTTTATCAAATTAGAGATTTTCAACACTAATAGAGAAGTTTTAAAACCAAGGGCACTCTTAAAAAAGGAATTCAATGTAGAAGAGCTTTATATTCTAAGAGGACAGATACTAAGTCAAATTTATCATAAATTCAGAAAAATTGATAATTCTTCTAAAGTCAAGGTAAATTGCTTGACTAGTAACGTTATAATAACTTCTTTTAGCAATATGGCCCTTATTGAAGATGATGATGAGAACATCATTAAGTTTAAAACAAATTTTAATAATAATAATATAAAAATTTGTCAAGAAATAAGAAAGATGTTTTCTTATACCAAGAAAACCACTAAGGATATAGAACACATATCTTTAGTCAGCAAGTCATGCTGTGATAAATGTAAATTCTAACGACAAAAGAAGAAATTTATGTGAAAATTATTAAAGTATAGATGAACTGTGATTTCTCATATTGTAAACAGGGATTTCATGTCATATAAAAATAACCATTGTTTTCATTAGTTGAACACTGAAGATTCTCATACATAGGAACAATTGCACTAAGGTCAATTATTTCGGTTGTTTCGACTCAAATAGGTAACCAGGACCAAGATGAGAGGTAAAGATGCCAATATATGGAATTTATTTATGAGCTTTATACTAATTCATCCAAACATGCCTCACAAACGTGAATTAAGCAAATAACACTATAAGTACAAAACAACATACTTAGTTCAACACACAATAAAAACAACCAATGGTTAGAAGGAATAAACTGTGGTAAACACACTAGTGATGATGTGTCTCACAAGCTCCTGTCCAGACTAGCAATAACCATAAGCATGGTAAACAATTAACAGCATGTAAGGTAAGTTAGCATACTAAAACAATAAATGATTTTCAATCACTTTAGGTGAGAACATATTCGGTAAATAATGATTGTACTCTCATAGCATACGATTAAATAAAGCATAGCAAATCATAATAAAGAGTCGAAAACTAGTACACTACCAGGGTAAGGAGGTATATACTCCTTGAAGACTCATACTAAACTCGCATGCACATAAGAGACATAAGTAATATAAATTAATCAGGAAGTAGCAAATTAATTTAATCCAGCATAAGCAGGGATTAGAAAGTTGTAGGCATGCTGCATATATAGAAAAAAAAAGGTATATGATAACATATAACAAATATGCTTTCTAATCAAAGTCTACATTTAGTATTTTGGTTCATACATGATAAAAAGAGACAAAGACTTGATACACATTCAAGTTAAGGAGACACTGACTCCTTAAGGACTCGTCACATAATAGAAAGCAATTAATGCATTAAACACAAACAGTTAGAAATAAGAAAGTAGATAAGTCATACAACAATCAAAAAGCTAGCGATAAATAATAAAAACTTTCTAATCAGAGTTTAAACTTCAGGATGTAGAAATATACAACTTAAATTCTGATTGTACTAACCAAACATTAGAGCATGCATAACATCAAATAAAATGTGATAAACCCATAAAGAATCCCTTACATATATAGTAACATCCTCAAGTTGCTTAAGGAAACCACTCAACACAAACAATCCAATAAACAATAAATCACTTACAACTTTGAAAGAAATAAAACCACCAATACCTCTATCAGTCGGGACCTCTGTCTAAATTCCCTATTGCTACTCTTGCTTGCTAATTTCTTAACGGTCCAGTTTGACACACAAACTCAACTCTTCTCCAAAGCCCATACCACCCAATGTGGTGTGATCAGAAACTAAAGACCAATAATGTGTATTGATACTAACTAACAACCTTATGCACCACCATCAATCTCTAACAACCAACAATTACAATAAGACACATAATTCACAACAAACCACCAAACGACACATAGTCCCATATATGAAAACTCAAATAATTTAATTTAGCTCACTCTCACAATGAGGTTCTAACATAAGAAGTTGCAAAAGTGTAACCATTAGTTGACATACGACACACAGTGTCATGAATTACTAATATCGAACAAAACACATGGTATTAGTGGTGGCAAAGTGCTAAAAAATATCATTTTTTGTTTCCAAAAATTGTCGAGTAATTTTCATAAATACACACACCCAAAACGAAATGAAAACATAAGCAACAATGTCAACTCGCTCGCACGCTCACTCTTTGAAAACCATAACACTATACCTAGCATGCATACTACGAAATCTAATTCACGTGCTACAAAGTGTACCTAACTATGTGCATGTGGGTATTACTGATCCATAGTAACCAAACTTACATAGACGATGATAGATACACTAAGTAAAATAAATAATCATCATGTTTTATACACGAAAATTCAACACACATATACAGAGTCCAAAGGGACTTACAAACACAACTTTAGTAATAACAAACTCTCAGCTCTAAAAATATTCATCTAGCAATAATGTATCTAGAAACTATGAGTAGCTAAGGATCTCTTCAAGGTTCTTAGTTTTTTTTTAGAATTGTAATAATTATTAACATTTTGAATAAAATGAAGTGCAGTCACTCTTTTTCTATTTTCTAGTAAGTCTAATTTAGACATCATACCATGTATGGATGTAAAATATTTGCTATTAACATGAGGGTATTTAGGATTGAATAAGCTAAGGCATATCAAGCGTAAGAAAAGAAGATGAAAAACATAAGGAAAGACCGTAATAAATCGATTGAATTCATGTATGATAATTATAACTCTAAGTAAATTAAGGATTTTGAATGATTAAATATTTGATTATAACATTTATAAAATTAATAAATAAGAAAATGAAGATAAAGAAACTAAACTCAAGTTTGTATAAAAATAAATATAAGAAAATTATAAAGTTATGTCAATGTTTTAATAAGAAACTTAAATGATTGTCTTTAAATAATAATCTAAAACAACTAATATTTCAAAACAGTTAGCCATAGGAAAGAAATACATCATTTAATATAAAGTTAACGTTGTTAAATATTCGAGAACATTAATGATATTAACTATAAAAATCGAGAACATTGGAGTTATTTTTATAAAAGTCATTAGCATATATGAAGATATACTAAATATTTGAGGCATTAGTGATAAATTTTCGTATTATAAGGATGCATGTAATTTTGACTTTGATGATAGTCAAAATTGTTATTTTTTTATAAAAATGTCTAACAAAAGAGTAATTGAAAATTTTATGAAATAACATAAACACTCAATTTTTCTTTAGTTTTGAGATGTTCGTAAATTATAGGACTCGTTTCTATGTATATTTTAGAACTGATTTCTAGAGAATTAATTAAAAATAAAATGATTAAGTTAAAAGTGTTCTAAGAGAAGTATTCAAGTGTTTGGGATAAAAAATTCAAAAGTAATTTTGAGTGACATATTTTAATTATTTTAGATAAGTAACATGCCTTTGTAATTATTTTATCCTAAAAGTAATTATATTTCTCTTAAAATAATTAATAATAGTTCTCAAAATTTTAAAAAATTTGTCTAGATAATTGTTAAACATCTTAAAAGATGTTTCTACTATTAAAAATTACTTTTAACCAAAATAATAAGAAATTTTGCTATTAACGAGCATGCCTAGCCGATTTCATTATGTTAGTAGTATTACGATTTTTTTTACTCTTTTTTATTTATATTTTTGAAGTGTTATCTTAATAGAACTTCATTTAAAAAATGCATTAATTTGATAAAATTTGTTATTTAATTAAATATTTTTTATATATATAATAATAGATTACGATATTTAAAGGATATTTTTAAATAATTAATTAATTGATTATTTTAAAATATATTTTAATTAATTTATTATCTAAAAATATCTTATAAATATCACTTATATATATATATATAATCTCTAATTAAAAGATAAATTATAATAAATTTTTAACTTTGTTAAGAGGAGATATCATTAACATATTACTTTAAATGTAAATAAAAAATAATAATAAAAATAAAATTTTAATATTATTAAGATATCGAAACCAACCTCAATTATTATGCAATAAGACAATAAAACGGCGTAATCTCAACCATGACCCATGCATCTAAGAAACGTCAAAAGCAGGACAGATAAATTGTGGAGATGACAAAAAGAAATGGCTCTTTGTGGGTGAGCATATATCTAGAGTAGATTTTTGTTTAAAAAAACAAAAAACAATTTACATGCCTTTATGGATCTCAATAAAATTGCGCGAGGATGAGATCTTCTACAAAAATTTATAGTAAGTTTATATTTATAAAAGCTCACGTCTATAAAAATCATTTAAAAATAATAATAAATATACTTTCAAAATTATTTCTCAAAAAATTATGATAATTTTAAAAAAATAATATAATGATAAAAAAATATCGTTTATTCGTGAGAACGATATTTTCTTATAAACTTATTTTTTAAAACTAAAAAAAATAAAAATTAATTTTTTTGTACTTTTATATTTTAAGAAAACAAAATTAAAATAATTAAAAATAAATATCAATAATTGATTAAATCAAATTTGATAACTAAGAAAATATATGAAAAAATATCTAATAATACTTAATTTCTTAATTTTCGTAACATGTGAATCGTTAAAATTATCATAACATAATTATTAATTAATTACATGTTAATTGAATCTAATCTAGCATGTATTCCTCTCTCGAGTAAACTACATATCATATAGTAATTAATTTAAGCACACTCTCAATAAATAAATTATTAGTCAAATAATTAATAGCAAAAAAATCATATTAAACAATATAATTAAATTATAATTATAATTTAGGTAAAATATTATATCATCACATGGTGAAAATTAGATTCATAAGATTCTTAAATTAATAAATTAATTACATATAATTATGTTCATAAAACTCGTATTTTTAATAGAAAAATACATAAAAATTTGATAAAGAAAATAGTAGAAGAAGAAATACAAATAATATTTTGAATTGTAATACTAATTTTCTCTTAAATCTCTACCAAAATTATATCTCATTTTGATTTTTTCTGTATTTTTCCCTTTTTTTAGCTCGAAAAATTAATCAAAATTATGCTAATAGCAGCTCATTAGAGTTTATGAGATTATTAGGGGTTAAAATATAACTCAAGTGTAATCTTCGAATTCAAATTGAACGTCGTGCTGACACATGACGTGTGTTACTTCACTCCTCACACGCGGTGATCTACAATTCATTGTCCCTATTTGTGTGGCATTCGTGTGGCTTACCCAGTTAGCTCCTCACTTGCGTTAGAGGCAATGTCGTAACTTTTAATTGACCTTGCGTTAAATATTAATAAAAAATCTCCAAATTATATTTTTACTCATTTTCACTAAAATATATATATTTTAATATTTTAGCCCCAAAAGTACTATTTATAGAATAAAATAAGTAAAATAATGACATTACTTTCATAGAGTTATCAATCTCAATAATAGTCAAATTTATATTTACAAAAGATCACGAGTATACAAATCATTTATAAAAAAATTTATATACAGATTTAGTCAATAATAATTATTAACAAAAGTCAATTTAACTATAAAAACATCATATTATAAAGAGAAATAAAATACATAACAATAGAATTACCCTTTCTTGATAAAAATAATTCTAAATCTCTAAATAAATTATCCTATCTTTTTCAAATCCTTGGATCATTTTTATAATTGAAGGGTTTTTCTTTCTACATTTGGAACAACTAAAGTAAAAATAATCTAAAACAAAATTCTACAAACGGTTCCTATTACATTATCTTTAATGTATCAAATATAAATCAAAGAAAAACAAGGAAAAAAATTTATTCAATTGTCAATTCAATGTGATCAACTATTGTGATATGATACATTTATCATCTAGTTCAACTATATCAAAGAGACAGAATACTATGTACTTTTTATAAATAACATACTAATAAACAATTATGAATTTAATATTTTTAAATAAAATAAATTTTTTTCACGTTAATAAAAAATAAACAAAAAAATAAGATAAAATAAACAAATAAAATCTAATAAAAAATAAATAAACAAGAAATAAAAATATTTAAAAATAACTCACCACAACTTAAATAAAAAGAAATAACCAAAAAATAAAAATAAAAGTAAATAGATAAAAATAAATAAATAGAAGAAAGTAAATAAGAATAAAAATCAGTACACACAAAAAAACTAAACAAAAATATATAATAAAAAAAATAAAAAAAATAAACAAGAAGTGAAACAATACTAAATAATAAAAAATAAAATAAAATTAACAATAAGAAAGAAATTAACAAAATAAAATAAATAAAAAGGAAAATAAAACAAATAATAATAATAAACAAACAAATAAAAGAAAATAAGTAAATATAAAAATAAACAAAAATATTTTTTTATTAATTTTCTATTTTTTTTTTATTTTTTTAATATTTTTTTAACAACCCGTAAATATACCAAAAAAATCACAAAAGAAAAATTACAAATATTTATAAAATTACATAAATAAATAAAAACACAAAGTAACAAAAATAGCTAATTAGAAAACAAATAAACAATTTAAAATATTAATTCTATTGCAACGATACAAAAAACTTAATAATCAAATTTTATATTTATAAAAAACTCGAAAGTGCACGAATTATTTATAAAAAATAATAAATATACTCTCAAGATCATCTCTTAAGAAATTGTATTAGTTTTAAAAAATTAAATTATTTTTCAATTTAGTTAAGATAGATAAAAATCGTAAACACTAACAAATTGTTGGTTTACATATCTAAAAAAACAAATAAATAAAAATGAGTAAATTAAAGTAGATAAATAAAAATAATAAACTAAAGAGATAAATTTAATGAAAAACTTAGGATGATACATATGTAATTCTTTATTAAGATAATGAATTAAGTGATTTCAATAGAAGTATGTTTATTGATTTATTTTTTTTAAATTAAACTACATATAATCATGACAAGTTTTAAATGATAGTCAATTAATAAATTTTTTATCGAGATTGAAATTAATTAATTAATAAACTAAGGAAACAATATATAACAATTTTTTTAATTAATTAATAACTTCCTTTGATTGAATTTAAAATTAAAAATGATATACCTAACACATATATATATTTAATTATAAATCAAGATTTAACCCATTATTAATTTATAATAAATATTATTTTTCAACCATCTAAATAATACAACTCAATAAAATTAAAATAGACTCTTATTTATTATGCATAACTAACCACAGTTTATATGTTTAATGCTTGATTTTAAAATATTTTCTTTAATTATAAATCAAGATCGATCCATTATGAATTTATAACTAAAGATATGAAGATTATGAACAAAAAATAAATATAAATTTTTTATTTATTTAAATCACAAAATTATTTTTTCAATTAAATTAAAATTCTATATATAGATATAATCAATCATAGTTATTAACAAAAATCAATTAAATTATGAAAGTTTTCAATTTATAAAGAGAAATAAAATATATAACAATAAAATTATCTATTTTTGATTTATTTTCTTCAAATTCTTGGATAACATTTACATTTGGAATATTAAAACATTTACAATTGGAATATTTTCTCTTGATATTTGTACATTGTGGTGAAATGGATAAATTAAAAAATAATCTACACCCAAATTCTACAAACATCCCGTAACATTATAACATGATAGCTAATAAAAACTTAAATATAATGTTATATTTATAAACAAAGTTGATGCAAAGAGACCTCACGTCGAATAAATAAAGGTGGGTTGTGGTGTTTTCTTTTTTGAAAATTTCCTTGTATACTTTACAAAGAGGTTAATTCTTAAGTAAGGTTTACATACCAAATTCTTTAAAACTTGCAAATTGAGTATTTAAGGTGTTGTTATTTGTATATTGATATATTCATTTTGAAGTTAAAAACAATTCAAATATAAAAAATACACCCATAATTCTGAACATATAAATTTATATAAATTATCACGTAAATTTGTTATAATCAACTTTATTTATCATATTTAATCAAAATAAAATCATTTTCAATCAATTTTCAGTTTCCACCGATCTTCCCTAAATCTTCATCATCTTCGTTGCTCTTCAATTAAATTTAAGAATCGCTTCGTCCTGTTCTTGTTTGATTTTCATGTTTTTCTTTATCAATCACTTTAGCAAAACAAATCAATTTCACTCCCTGTTGCAATGTCTCTCAAGCCACGCACTTTTTTCCTCCTTTTTTATATCTTTCTCTATTTCATCTTCTCTTTCTTTGCTCACAGTGATCGTGGAGATGATCACGACAAAGATCTCGACAAAGACAACAATCATCATCACCTTTGATCAAAGCCTCTGGAACTCTTGATGAGTACAAATTTTCAAGAGAGATCTAATTTCTCTTTGGTTTCCCTTTCTTGTGTCTTCTCTGTTCGATCTCTCTTGCTCCAATCTATTTTTTATTCTCACTCAACCCTTCCTTATTTATTTTCTATGGACAATTTGCAAAATCAAGTGTATCATCTTGACCTAACTATTGACTTTGGGGATTTGATTGAAAAGGAGATAGGAGGTCATGAACTCGTAATTGTGACAAGGATTATGATGCAGCAACCAATGAATATAGAGGCTCTGATTAGTGCGCATCAAAAATCTGGATGAAGAACGATGGCCTTGATCTTAAGAATGATTCATCTCGGACTGGGATGGAGGTTCTTCCTGAGATTAAAGATAATGCTGATATGAGAAAACCGATTGTTGATTTGGTTGTGGGAAGATTGGCTTTGATTTTTAGAATGATTCATCTCGGATGTGTGCATCAATCCTTTACGCTCTTATAGTCGTACGTACCATGCTACTTTCTTTTTGTAATTTCAATTTCCTGGTTAGGATTGTTGTTTTGTTCGAGTCTGGTTATTGGTTTTTGCTTTGCTGTTTGAGATGTTTTTGTGGTGTCATGTTTTGGTGCTTGTTCTGTTGTGTCCTTGGAGTTGCCTTCTTTGCTCTTGTCTAGCTGGATAGCTTTGATGAGCATTTGGATTTTTTTTTTCTTGAACACTTACTACTAGCTTTGATGCTAGATATTGCTAGAATGTAATTTCTTAGGTAGTAGGTCTGTTACTGAAGATGGAAACAGTTTATATATTTTGAGCATATCACTAGCTTAAGATTAAAGCACAGGCAAACAAAAATAGAAAGAAAACTCACTTACAAACATCAGTGATCAAGTGAACGAAAACAAGCCCTTATCCTATAACGCACCAGTGAACTCTACCATGGATTCAAGGCAAACTGTCAATTACTTCATTGATCAAACGACCCAGAGAATTGTAGGAAGACCCACCTTCCATCAGAGCCTTCCGGCTTTTGTCACTCGTCTCCTCCACTCTCTTCCTTATTTCACTATCTTCATCCATCAACTTCCTAATGCATTCCTCTATCTTCTCTGCTCTCAAAATTTCTGGCTCAGTTTCATTATTAATATGTTTTCTATAGTCCATTTTAATCTCAACTGCTAGTCCCAGTTCACTCACCATTTGAAATGCATTCATTTGTTGCTCAGCATACAACGGCCAAGTGGCAATAGGCACCCCAAACCATACGCTCTCAAGTATTGAATTCCACCCACAATGTGATACAAACCCTCCAATTGCAGGGTGGGCCAAAATAGCCGCTTGTGGTGCCCAGCCTATGATCTTACCAATCTTAGCCGTTCGATCCAGAAAGTCTTGGGTTAAGATTTCTTTGAGATTTTCGTAGTCGCTGCAAGCAACCATATGGGCCTTCCCTTGTGCCTTTCGTAATGACCACAAGAAAGGAGATCCACTCAGCTCCAATGCACGTGCAATTTCTCTAATCTGATCCTCAGAAAAGCCTCCCATGCTCCCAAAGCACAAATAAACCACAGATGAAGGCGGCTGATCATCAAGCCACTTGATCATGTCTGAGCTCTGATTGGTTAAATTATTGCTCAAGTTGATAATGGGTCCCACGGGATATAGTTGTGGTTCATATTTGGATTGCAACGCATGTGGTTCAAACTCCACGAACGTGTTTACCAGTATACCCTTGGTTTGTCTTGTCCTTTTAGAATGTTGTGACAAAATAAAGAGCCCATCTTCGTCCAGTACAATAGCAGGTAAAACCTTACCGGGAACTGGCTTGACAAAACTCGGAACAATTAACTCATCATCTTGCTTCTTCTTGAACCCAGTAACATTCATGTTGTGTTCATCGTGAAGATACTGAACATGTAACTGAAAGCCAAGAAAAGCTGCACTTGATGTGAAAAACATATACGCTGGAACTCCAAAGTCATTTGCTACATCTATCATTGAAGTGCAAAACATGTCAAGGATAAACCCGGCAAGTTGAGGTGAGTCCGAGCTAGAATGGGAGTCATTAATGAGCTTGGACACAGCATCTTGAACGTGAGGCTTATGGTTCTCAATAAAAGAAACAAAAGACTTTATAGTTTTGAATGCAGTGTCGAAGTTTACCTGTGGTAAATTGATAAACTTGATTCTTGTGGAGTTGGAAGTGGAAGAGGCTGTGAGAGATTGAATGTAGGCATTAAGATTCGAGTCCACTTGCAGGTTTATGATGAGCATTGTGACGAAAAGACGATCGTCGCGAGAGACAAGGAGCTTAGCGATCTCTACCATCGGTATACGGTGACCCATTCCCGGCATGGGGATGAAAACCAACTCTACTTTCTTCATTTTATCTTTTACCCTGAGCTTTCTCAAAAATGAAGCTCTGGAGTCTGGACCTTGTAAGTATGGAGAAAAGGATTCTTGTAAAAACAAATGAGAAGAAGGAAGCTGTTTATAACTCTTGAAACTCAAAACCTAGCTACTGAATAATTCATGTAAGAATTAAGATGTCATGGCTTTCGTCAGTTCAACTGGTACAAAGAATCAACCCAGGAAACGATTTTAGTGGAATAGCAAAAGGTGTACAGGTAATGTAGCTGCTCCTGTCCAAAATAAATCAAAGATAATAAATTAATGAACAAATAAAATAGGAAAAAACTTGGCTATCCTTTTACCTATAGATGTAAAGGACTTAATTAGTGGCACGAATTCAACGTAATTGTTTTGATTATACACTCACAGCTTCCCAACTTCCCAGCTTCTAGATGATGTACAACCTGTTTTTGTCACAATGTTCAGTGTAAAAGTAGAGACACAAGCATGTATTAGGGGAAAAGGCAGAATTAAAAAATGGATTACTCTTGTAAAAAGAAGCTTTATTAACTAACTCTTTGAATTTGCACAATTTGAGTGCATTAACTTTTTATAAAATGAACCAATTGATCTTTTTATCAAAAATTATATAAACTTTTACATGGTTATTGATAAAAAATCTTTTCATTTATTTATTTTTATATAAAGGGATTATTTTAATATAAAAATTAGTATTATATTTTTAAAATTAACAAAGTATATCATGGGGCTATTAATCTATCTATTTTTTCTCTCTCCATAAATTGGGTTAAAAACTTATATGGTGGCAATTTTACATTTCACTAGAGAACATTAAGTCCATTAACTGTGGTAACAGTAGGATAATCAATTTGTACCCATTGTTGTATGAATCAAAAAATACACATAGAACATGAATTTAATTTAAATCACCTTAAATAACACCAAAAAATTAAACTTGGGTTAGGAAGAGTATGATAATGTTTGGTATTAAATATGTAATGAACATATGATCTAATAAGTATAGGTACCCTGTTAGAAGATAGCGAGGTGAAGAAGTCGACTAAACAATGGACTGGATCCAACGAGTTTGATAGAGCGTACAATTCAGTTGACAAGAGTATCTCGTTAACCAATTGTGATTGCCAAGACCTAGTGAAATCATGATTCCCTTCTTGAACACGATCCTTCCTCTCCATGAGCAGCTCGGGAAGTTTACCCAAAAATCTAGAACAATTTGAATATAACGACCTCATTTATCTGTATGTAACGACCTAACAATTTAACGCTTAGATGATCTACTTTCTACTTAAATTAAGTTTGTATGCAATTTTATCACATATGTAATCGTGTATACATGTCGCATGATGCGTACCCAGTTACATATGTTGGATGTTATACATATATATATCCCTTAATGAAGATAATGTAGGATCCAAATTCAATTTATCGAAATTTCTAATTCTCACTATAAATCACTAAAATCTTGAACACATGAAATTCTCTCTAAATATTTAATATATGAAAATAAAAATATATATAATTATTTTTTATATACTATTACTACCATTTTTTATATGTTAAGTTTATTAATTCATGTTATAAAAAATCTCTTTTATTAATTTTATTATAATTTTTTTCATCTTTATATATTAATTATTCACTGATTAATAAAAATTATAAAATATTTTATCAATACAAATGTGACTAGTTATATAAGCATTTATGCATTTCATTTAAAAATAAAATCTTTCACAGTTTCTTTTCAATTTATGAATTATTTAATATAAAATACGTACGACGAGTCTATTTATTTGTTCGTATTGCATCAAATTAATTTATAATTTTATTATTTTTAAATATTTTTGTATATATATTATTTATCACTAATCACAATTATTGAAGTCTAAAATATTTATTTATTTTAATTTTAGTTTAAATTTTATTGAGTTGTTTTATAATATACTTACAATTTTAAAAAAATTACTTTTTAATTTTGTAAAAACTTGTAATGAAATTGTTATTTGTATGTTTATTTAAAATGAAATGATCAATTAATAATTCAAAATCAAAATCGGGTTAAATAAGTTAAAAATAATCAATTAATACTTCAAAATAAAATTTTGGATCAATTTGTGATGGTTTAGATAAAGTTTATTTTTTTTATTTGAACTAAGATTGATCATTATAATATAAACTAAATTCGTTTTAAATTATGATTTAACCTTCTTTCTCACTTTTTAAGCTAATATTTTTATATAGAAAACCAATTGGACTGTTGGTATACTTTTACAAAAGTTAGCAGACTAGCTATGCACCTAGTTGAAGTTAAAGACTAAAGCGAACAAGAGTTATTGGAATACATAAGCCCTTAGTCCTCATAGGGTTGCACATATTGAAATTTTTTATGAAAATAAAAATCGGCAGTTTCTCTATTTTTTTACATTAAATTTTGTAAAATTGCATTTGTATTTTAATTATTTGATAAAAAAAATATTTTTAATAAAAATTATGAAAATAATATGATTTATTTTTAATTAATTTTTTTATAAAATTAAAATATTAGATGATATTGATTTTATACTATGTTTGATTGATTTGATGATATTGATTTTATACTATGTTTGATTGATTTGAATAGAATGAAAATTAATTCATTTTATTTTTGTTTTTAATTGGATTAAAAAATAGGAATGAAATAAAATAAATTTCTATATCAGGATTACTTCTTCCCCTCAATTAATCATGATTCCATTCCCATTTAAATTGATTTTTTTTTTCAATTTTATCCTAACCCTAAACTTAAATCCCAAAATTCAAAATCCACAATCTTAAATCCTGAAACACTAAAAACTATTTAAAAAATGATAATTTGACCGCTAAACATTAACCAACAAATATAACCCCAAATCTCAAATCTCAAATCACAAATCCTTGAATTTTAAATCTCAAACCTCAAAACTTATTTAGAAAAATAATTTTTTTAATAATATAAATTTTTAAATAATAATTATTTAAAAAAATAATGATTTCAATAATTTATTTTGTCTAACGAAAAAATAATAATAAAATAATATTATTTAAATTTTACTAAATATAAGGATATTAAAATAATATATAATGTTTTCTATTATATTTTAGTTATAAATCAAACATTGTAATATTGATTACTTTTTTAATTCTAATAGTCAGAACAAATAAAATTATTTTATTTTTATTTCGATTTCGATTATAATTTTATTATGTGAATCAAATATTACACTAATGTAATAGAATTTAATATATAGAATTTATTTACTAAGTCACCCAATTATACTTACACTATTCAACTACCGGAGTTATGCACGTAGAAGCTATAACACACTTATCCCATTTACACTTTGAGTTGAGTGAATTTATTATTTTGGAAAATATTTAATTATAAATTGTAAAAATAAATTTTAAATTACTTTAATATAAACCATTTTACTTTTAAAATATAAATTTTCTTATTATATTATGCCCATGGGAAAACCAATAATAGCCGGTCAATTATAATTTGATTAATCATTCCATATTTATAAAATTAACCATTATTTTTAAAATATATAATAATTTAATATTTTATGTAAATAAAATAAAATTTAATTTAATTAATATAAAATTTTAGCCCAGGGCCGCTTTTGGCTTTCTCTCTATATAAATTTAAAATTCGTCCACCATTTCCAAGTACAGAACCACCTTTAACTCCTATCATAAAAGTGTAGACCGATGAGAATTTTTTTAAAATATATTTCACTGAGTATATATTTTGGATGAAAAAGATAAATTTTATATTTTATATTTACATACATATTATTTATCTTATAAATTTTTTTCTTTTTATTTATATTTTACATCTATTTATATTTATTTATCTATAATTATAAAACAGATTTTTAATTTTAAAAATAAAATTAATTATTAAATAATCTTATATAGCACACATCCATTCATCATGCCCATGCGAAAACCAATAGTAGCCAATCAGTCATTTCACCTGGTTGTAAATGGGGCGAAGACCCGCTTTTGCCTTTCTATCTCTCTCTATTCAACGATAGAAATTTGCCATTCGTCCACTCATTCCTACGGAGATTTTCTCTTTCATTGTTTTCTTTTAGGTTAAATTTTATTATATTTTATTTTATATTAAAAATTATATTAAATTTTTACTTATCTTTAATTTATAATATCAAATATTATACTAAAAAAATATTCTTTTATTTTTCTTTTCTCAATTATTTATATTCAAAAAATTAAAAAATTATATAATATTATTAATTAATAACAATTAACTAAAAATTATATTATTAAAAATTAAAATTAAAATATTATATTTATTATACAAATTAAAAATTATATTTAGTTAAGAAAATAATATTAAAAAAATATATAAATAAATATTAATTCCATTATATCCCATATATGGTAAAAGGTTATATGAATTTATTTGAAATGAATAAGTAATAATTAAATTATATTTTTAACTCTACATTGTATTAGTATTTTATTTAGTTATTTTATATTACTAATTTAATTTTAATTTATTATATATAATAAAAAATTTAATAATATTTTTAAAGTTTTAATAAATCATTATTTTAATTTATATTAAATTTTTAATTCCACGTTATATTAATAATTTTTTAAATTATTTTATTTATATACTTAATTTTAGTTTTTTAGATGCAATAAAAAATTATTAATATTTTAAAAATTTTAAAAAAATGACACACCATGAGTCAAATTTAGTATAACATTATTCATTGCATTAAATTTTGCAAATGATTGTAACAACTGTACGCCAAATTTGTACCAAATTTATAGTTATAAAATTTGGTTGGAGATAATCTAAGCACGTAACCACCTTTACCTCCTATCATAAAAGAGTAGACGAGTGAGGAATTTTTTTTCAATACTCCAATAGTGGTGATAGGTAAATGTTGATGTAAATAAATAATTCGAGATATAATTTTCGTAAAAATATCTAATATATTATTATTATCGATAAAAAAATTAGAAAAATTCATAAAAATTATAATTTTTTTTATAAAACTTTATAAAGAATTAAAAAAATCAATTATTTACATTTTAAATTAATTTTTATTTAATAAATATAATTTTAAATACTTAAATATTTATATTAATCAATGATTTAATTAATTAATTAAAATATTATATAATAAAATATTTCTTTTTTTGTAAAATACTATAAAATAAGTAGTTAAAACTTTGAAATAATTAAAAAAACTATGTAATTGCATTAACCATTATAAATAAATAAATATCGATAATATGAAAATATATTTTATTAATATTCAATATTTGTGATATTTTATTCATTTTGTCACATTTTCATGAAATTTTAGAGACAATATTCAAGATATTTTAGCCCAAAAAGACATTTAAAAGATAATTTAATAATAATGACAATTTAATCAAAAGATAAGAATATCACATTTTAATGTCAAGATGTATAAAATAACGATATTGTTGTAGCACTGTCGATTCATCTTCGATGATAAATGAGTATTTCTAATGAAATTGAAAGAAATTTAATATTATTTATTTATCCATGATCTATATTTTACATTTATTTCTATATCTCTGGATGTATTTTTATAGTGAAAAAATTATCATGAGCGAGGATAACTATGTTAATAATCATAATCACTTTATTTTAGTTGTTAGTATATTTAGATAATAACTATTATGAGTCGATTTTATTTTTTTATGGTTTAATTTTTTAACATTTATTTAAAAAATATATTTAGTTTAAAAAAATTAAAAGTTAACCTAATTTTTATTCTACTACATTGTTTAAAACATTGACATTAATTTTTATTTTTTAATAATTTAACATATGTTTGTAAATAAAATAAAAATATAAAGTAAAAATAAATCTAATTATTTAAATTATTGTATATTTTATTACCTAAAATATGTTTTTATGTAATTAAATATATAAAATATAATATTAATATGATTAAATTATATTATTAATTTTCAAATTTTAACAAAATTCATAAATAAATATTTAAATTTTTAAAACTTTATTAATAAATAAATAAAATTTTAAATCATATAATTTAATATATAAACTTTTAAAAGTTTATTTCAGTAATTAAGCTAAAATCTATGGTAATTAACATCACCCCATTTCTTAAAAGCTACAACTACTTTTTGAAACTATACCGACATAATTTATGACCAGATTTTCATCTATGCCCATCAAAAGAGTGTCCGAAAATGCCCGACGCAACAAAATGCCGTACCATAATTACATGTGAAAAAGAAAAATTAATGTTTCAGAGGTTTTGTTTTTAAATTTTATTTTATTTTTTATTTGAAATTAATTTTATGCTTTATAATACATTTAAAAAAAAATAAACAAAAACTCATTTCATAACAAAATTTATTTTTTTCTTTTGAATTACAATAAAAAATAAATAAAGTTAACGAAAAAGTTAAATTTGAATATGGTTTTAAAAATTAATAAAGAATATAGTAATTATAAAACATATTTTTAATGTGATTTCAAACTTTAAAATAAGATTAATTATCAAATAATATAAATTTTTAAAATTTAGATTCAAGAATTAAAATTTGAAGACAAAATTCCCTTCAAAACAGAGGGCCACGTAAAAATTATTGAATGCAGGAGTTATTGCTCACTTGTCACTTCAAATATATGAAATACTCAATTAAATGTTTAATTAGTGCATATATAAATATAACATGCTGTATTCCGCTCAAGCCACTCATGTCTTCCTTTCTGTTTCGTTTCTTCTCATCCACCCTCATCAAATTAACAAGTTCGCTACATATACACTAATAATTAACAGTCTACACCACAAAAACATGAAAAAATCACAACTTGTGTTCATCCCATCACCTGGAACTGGTCACCTTATAGCCACAGTTGAGTTTGCAGAGAAGTTGATATCCCACAACGATCAATTCTCAGTTATAATTCTTGTCATGAAGCCAGCATTTGAAGTAGCCAATATTGAAAATTCATCAAATTCTACTTCTCAATCACTTATTTCCCCCCAATATTCTCAAATTCAGTTCATTGATCTTCCCAGACCACCACAACCTCCTTCACTACAACTTGTTCCCAAATCTGGAGAAAAATACATTACCTTATACGTAGAGAGCCACAGGTCACAGATCAAAGACTTTATACACAAACATGTTCTAACCAACTCAATTCCAATTGCTGGGTTTGTATTTGATATGTTCTGTACTGGCTTAGTTGAGTTAGCTGAACAAATCTCTGTTCCTTCCTACTTGTTTCTCACCTCCGGTGCTGGCTTCTTTGGGTTCCTACTATATGAACAGACACGACATGCTCAAGTTGGGACCGAATTTGAAAAATCCGATCCCGATTCGAACATCCCGAGTTATATTAACCCGGTTCCAACAAGGGTCTTGCCTGACTTTGCGTTCAACAAAGAAGGTGGGCACGAGTCACTTGTGAATCATACTAAGGTAATGACAAAAATGATCAAGGGTATTATTATCAATACTGTATTTGAGTTGGAATCTCACGCAATCAGTTCATTTTTAGAGAGTGAAACTCCACCCATTTACACGGTTGGACCGTTGATCGATCTCAAGGGTCAGAAACATCATAAATATGATAAGAACCAGCGTGACGTCATTATGAAGTGGCTTGATAATCAGCCACCAAAGTCTGTGGTATTCCTCTGTTTTGGAAGCATGGGGAGTTTTGAGGTATCACAACTCAAAGAAATTGCAATTGGGCTCGAACGAACTGGGTTGAGATTTCTTTGGTCCGTACGCAAAAGGCAAACAAATTGCATGTCTGTGATGCCTAATGATTATTCCAACCTAGATGAGTTTCTGCCCAAAGGATTCTTGGACCGGACTAAGGAGTTGGGTATGTTGTGTAGTTGGGCTCCTCAAGTTGAAATTATTGCCCATAAAGCAATTGGAGGATTTGTATCACATTGTGGGTGGAATTCTACATTAGAGAGCTTGTGGCATGGGGTACCTATTGTGACATGGCCACTCTATGCTGAACAACAAATTAATGCATTTCAATTGGTTAAGGATTTGGGGTTGGCTGTTGAGCTGAGATTGGATTATAGAAGAGACGGTGATGATTTTATAACAGCAAATGAGATAGAAAAGGCTGTTAGGTGCGTGATAGAGGGAAACGATGAAGTGAGAAAGAGGGTGGAGGAGATGAGTCTCAAGCTAAGAAGAGCTGTTATGGATGGTGGGTCTTCCTTTGTTTCTTTTCGAAGGCTGATTGAGGCAATTTTTGAAAACATGTCATGATTGAGAAGACAGCAATTTGTTTCATTTTGGGCTATGCCCGCGTGTAGTAGTTGTTGTTGAATGTTATTATTGCTTGAGTAATAGCAACATAATTGTTTGAGTGTTTATTCTTTTTAAATGTATATGTATACTTGCTTTAAGTATACATAATTAATATGGCCATTTACATGACACAGGCGTCAGTAACTGTTTATTAAAAAGAAAAATTAACATACTGTTTTGCAATCAACAAAAATATACTAGTGTGTTGTTATTAGGATGCAGTCTACAAATTTAATCGTGTTAATAAATGAAATGACGAGACGAAAAATGATAAAGAATAATAAGATAATACAAAGTTTTCACATATATCCATCTGTCCAATTGTTGGAGAGCCTAACGTGAGCTTTAGGATTTTTCTTCATTCTCTTAAAATGTTTGCAAGCAGCTTTCAGCATCTTATTCCACATCTGAATGCAGATTAATGAAGATATTTATGAGTAAAGGAAAATTATTTGATATATATCACATAATTATTCTCAAAATAATAAATCTAACATCCCAAAACTCTTAACAAAAAAAAAAAAAATAGCAACATTTAACACTAACCAGCTCAATTCAAGTTGAGTATGTTATTTTAGTTTTTGGATATTATTTGAAAGTAATTTCTCATCTTTTTGTTTATTAATTTTGAGATAAAATAAGTTTCATTTATTAATCTTTAGAGATTCTAAAGCTCCAAATTTCATAATCAGAGAAACCTTTGGATGCCATTCCTTCTCAAAACTTTTGATTTGGTATATCCTTATCTTTCAAACAGAATATCTCAAATGGGTTATTAGACTATCTGTCAGATTTATAAACAGAACAAAACCTTCTATTTTTTTTCTCTCTCAGAATACAAAGAGCAATTGTTCATCCTAAATGGAAAATCAAACAGGGAGACAAAACAAGAACCCAGAAACCCAGAAAAAAGAAGAAGATAAAAGATAAAACCTTCGTGGCTGCGAGGTTACAAGTAAGTTGGATTGAGGTTGGGGAGAAATCAGATGGAGCCATCTTCCTCTTGTTCTTACTCTTCTTCCTCTTCAAAGCACTCAAATTCATCTTAATTTTGTTCTTGGATTTTGAAGCTACTTTGTTGTTGAGGTTGCTAGACTCTAAACCAATTTCAAATTTAAGTTTTTTTGGAGTAAAGAAATCCAAATCCAAATCAAACTCAGAATCCATGGGAGTAGTGTAAGATCGAGGAACCAAAGGGGACCATATTGAGCTCTGAGTGTAATCGAAATCGAAAGCAGAGTTGTCTGGGAACTTGCAAAGAAGTTCCTTTGACATCAATGGTTCCAAATACTCTACCATTCTTGTACTACCGCAACTACTCATTGCTGGAGTCTCTTTTCTTTTTTTTTCCCTTATCGTTCTCGTTGTTTTTGTCAATCTTTAATCTGTTTGACTGAAACCTAAAATTTTATCGGTTGCGTAAAAGGACAAGACATTTAAAGTAACCGTTGCAATGAGGTTTGGTTGTGTTCCATCAAATAGTAGACCGGTTTATTTTTTATTTTTATTTTTTGATGTGATTGGATAAAATAGTAGTAGTATATATATATTGTTAATTTATAGTTAAATGATAAATCAATTATTATATATATTAAATAGGTTTTTTCTAAATTTTTTTGTTGATTGTGAAGATCAAAACAATTGACTTTTTAATATTTTTAAAATCGTTTATTTTTATTTTCTGTAAATTGAAGAACATTTAGGATTTAAAGCATGCAACGATTATTACGGGTTTTTTGTCCTATATAAATAACTTATTTATTTAATTTTATTTTTAATTTATTCAATAAAAAATATATGCTTATTTTCTTAAAACATTATAAAAAAACTTATTTATATTGTACGAAAATTTGAATCTTACAAGTTGTTTGAATCTTAATGGAGAAAATTTGTTTGTGAGATTTTTTTCAATCAATCTAAAAAATATTTTATTAATATGAAACTGAATTTTATATCCATAATATAACATATAAACTTCTCCTTAAAAAGAAGAGTATCACTGGCACTCTTAGAATACAAATAATATAAAATATCATTGAAAATATGAAAATCAATTGTTATTTTTGTTGCTTTTTGGCATCCAAGCACCTATATTAAATCTTAGAGAAGTCAAGACAAATTACCTACATACTCAAGCTAAGATGTCATGAAAAGAACCACCATAAATAAGCAAACCATCAATCAACTCGAATCACACTAGTTGTGGATTTTTTTCAAACACAATATCATTTGCACTTCCACCATTTATACTCAAATAATCACATAATCCCATGTCACTTAAAGTTTCTTTAGAATTACAAAGAAATGGAAAATGGATTAATGTGATATTATAATTTGGACATTATTTGTGTCAAATCTTTTCACGTATAGTGAAAATAAGATCATTTTTGTGTTTTTTTTCGTAAGCTACTTTTATTATTTAATAATAAGATAAATACCAATACATAATTAAAATAAAAATAAATTTATAAAACTTATCCTCGAACCCTTGAGATTACAAGATATAAAAAAATGTGGAATTTGAATTTTATTAAAAACATGAAATATCTCTTCTTTTGAAGCCCATTTAGCCCATAAGTGAGATATCTTATTAGCAATCCTTGAAGTAGTATTAGAGTTTGGTAGAGAGTAGGATTTCGACAACCGTAGATGGAATTGATCTTATTAAAGGTTAACATGAGGCCATTGAAGATGCAAAGATAAAGGATCTGAAGATGAAAAATTACCTTTTCTAGATCATTGACAAAACTATCATGGAGATGATCTTCAACAAAGAAACAAAAAAGAATATCTAGGACTCTATGGGGTAGAAGTATTAGGAATCCATCAAAGTCAAGTGTGCGCTTCAATGAGAATTTAAAGTTCTCCAAATGAAAAAAAGGTGAAAGTGTGGACAATTATTTTGCTTGAACCCTAAGCATTGCCAACAAGATGAAGGCATATAGTAAAAGTATAAAGAAGCTTGTGATAATCAAAAAGATTTATTTGTTAATAACTAAGAAATTCGATTATGTGGTGTGTTTAATAGAGGAGTCCAAAAACTTGACTACCAGGCAATCAATGAGCTATAAGGAAGCCTTTTAGTGCACGAGCAAAGAATGCAAGGTCATGGCAGCAGTGATAAGCAAGCCCTCAAGGTTGTTCATGAGAACAAATTTGGGGAAAGAGGAGAAGATAGATTTAAAGAAAGAGGGGGAGGTTGAGGAAGCTTTAGAGGGAAAGGACGATGTAAAGGTAAAGACAAAGGCAAACTCCCATATAGCAAAGATTTAGTAGAGTGTTAAAAGTACCACAATCTAAGGCATTTTCAATATGAATGCCTTAGTTGGGAGAAAGAGGCTAATTATGCTAAACTTAGAAAAGATGAAGAAATGTTATTAATGTCATACGTGGAGTAGAACAATTCCAAAAGGAGAGGTGTGTGGTTCTTTGATTCTGGGTATAACAACCACATATGTGGTAATATATAGTGGTTCTTAGAGTTAGATGAGAAGTATAAATTTTTTCCAAGCTTGGAAACAATATGAAGATGGTTGTGATGGGTACATGTAGTATCAAGATGGAAGTTTAAGGCGTAATTCAAGTATTTACTTATGTGTTTTTCATAATTGAGTTGAAAAATATCCTCTTGAGTATTGGACAATTGTAAGGGAAATGATTGACAATCTTAATACAGTCTGGAGTTTGCAAATCCATGGAAGGGGTTGATCATGCACACAATGATGGTTGGATCTCGTATGTTTATGTTACTTTCTTTAGTGATTTAGAAATACCCTATATACTTGCAAGTTGTCTCATATGATCACACACATATGTGGCATTATAGATATGCCATTTAGGTTTCAAAGGATTGAAAACATTGTAGTATAAGACAATGGTGAAAGGGTTACCACAATTCAAAACTCCATCCAAGGTGTACACAGATTGTATGAAAGGAAAGCAACATAGAGATCTAATTCCAAAGAGAAGTCTATGAAAAGCCTCCCAAAAACTATAGCTCATATACGCTGATATTTGTGGCTCTATCTTGCCTATATCCAATAGGAAGAGAATGTATCTCATAAGTTTCATTGATGATCATTCTAAAAAAATATGGATATATTTTCTTATTGAAAAATCTAAAGCCTTTATCACATTCAAGAATTATATTTGAAAAGGAGACAATAGCTTTTATCTGTTGTCTGCATACTGACAGAGGCATATTTTGGAAGAACCTCGAAGATACCTGAAAATCCATTTCACTGCAGCCCAATGTTCCTTTCTAGGATTTGAAAGGAATCTACTCACAATTCCAACTACATGAGTGATATCTGGTCGTGTACAAACCATGACATACATTAGACTTCCAACTACTGAAGCATATGGAACCTCTTCCATCTTTTCCTTCTCTTTGTTTGTAGAAGGGCTCTGCTTAGAACTTAGCTTAAAGTGATTAGCAAGAGGACAACTAATTACTTTAGCCTTATCCATATGAAATCTTTGAAGTACTTTCTCAATGTACTTCTCCTGTGACAACCATAATTTCTTGGCGCCTCTGTCTCTAATAATAGTCATGCCAAGAATCTGCTTTGCTGGCCCCAAGTCTTTCATGGCAAAAGACTTACTCAACTGCGTTTTCAAGTTGTTGATTCTGGAAATATTTCGGCCAACAATCAACATATCATCCACATAAAGCAAAGGAATAATGAAATCATCATTAGAGAATTTTTGTACAAAAATACAATGGTCTAAAGTAGTCTTTTTGTAGCCTTGCTCCCCCATAACAGACTCAAACTTCTTGTACCATTGTCTTGGTGCATGTTTTAAGCCGTAGAGACTTTTCTTCAATTTGCAGACATAATCTTCTTTTCCTTTTTGCTGAAAACCCTCTGGTTGCTCTATGTATATCTCTTCTTCCAAGTCACCATATAGGAAGGCAGTTTTGACATCCATTTGCTCAACCTCCAAGTCAAGACTTGATGCTAACCCTAGCATAGTACAAATGGATGTCATTTTTACAACTGGAGAGAAAATCTCATCAAAGTCAACACCTTTTCTTTGGCTGAATCCTTTGACAACCAGTTTGACTTTGTGTCACGGACTGGAATTGTGTCCTTCATGCTTCACCCTGAACACCCATTTATTTTTCAAGGCCTTCTTCCCTTTGGGAAATTTCATTAGTTCAAAGGTTTTGTTCTCATGCAAGGACTTTATCTCATCTTGCATGGCTTCAATCCATTTTTTTTGGATTCGTCATCCATGGCCTCTTCATAATTTTTAGGTTCTTCCCTATCAGTGAAAGTTACATACTCATTTGGAGGATATGAGATAGAGGGTTGTCTCACTCTATCACTACTTCTCAGTGGAACAGGAGAAGCCGCAGGTGTTGGCACTTGATAATGAACATCATCATTTCCCTCATATTCAGAACCAACTTTTATGAGAGCATCATCTTCATCAGGTGGATAAACTTGGTCTTCATCTCCAAGTTGTCTTGGCACTGATGTTGGAGAAATTAATTCCAAATCTGATGAGTCACCATTGGAATTAGGAACATCTTTCTTCATTTTGATAATATCTTCAATGGTCTCATCTTCAACAAATACAGCATCACGGCTCCTGACAAGTCTCTTTGCAACCGGATCGTAAAATCTATAGCCAAATTGATATTGACCATAGCCAATAAAAATACACTGTCTTGTTTTGGCATCAAGTTTGGATCTCTCATCCTTGGGGATATGAACAAATGTTTTGCAACCAAACACTCGCAGATGATCATAGGAAACATCTTTTCCTGACCACACTTTATCTGGAACATCCATCTTGAGAGGAGTACAAGGTGAAAGGTTCAACACATGTGCAACTGTGAGTAAGGTTTCACCCCAAAAAGTTTTAGGTAACTTTGCATGTGAGAGTAGACATCTGACTCTCTCCATCAAAGTTCTATTCATCTTCTGAGCTAAGTCATTCAACTGTGGTGTCTTTGGAGGTGTCATTTGATGCTGAATACCATGCTTTTTGCAATAAGCATGGAAAGGTCTTGTATATTCTCCACCATTGTCTATCCGGATGCACTTCAGCTTCTTTCCAGTCTGTCTCTCAACCGAGGCATGAAATTCTTTGAAGACATCTAGCACCTGATCCTTTGTCTTTAGAAGATATACCCACATCTTCCTTGAATGATCATCAATGAAAGTCACAAAGTATTGAGCACCACCAAGTGACTTTGGCATTGGTCCACACAAATTTGAATGAATCAAATCTAAAATATTATTCATTCTAGAAGAAGGGAAGCTCTTGAAAGCAACCCTGTTTTGCTTTCCTACTAGACAATGAACACATTTCTCCAAATGTACTTCATCCATTCCAGACAATATCTTCTTTTTGGGTAGACTTGTCAAACCTTTTTCACCCATGTGACTGAGTCTCTTATGCCATAACTCAACTGCACTATCTTTCTCTATGGCATTTACTATGTCGGTAGAGAGCTTCGCTTGTATTATATACAGAGTTGTATGCTTCTCACCTCTAGCCACTACTAATGAGCCTTTTGTAAGTTTCCATTTTTCATAAATGAAGAAGTTGCGCACTACTACAATAAGGGGTATAAAAGTCGGTTTTTAACCGACTTTAAACAAATTTAAAGTCGGTTGTATGAACCGACTTTAAATTCAGAGACTTAAATTGTAAAGTCGGTTCATGCCATGAACCGACTCTACGTGTAGCGTCGGTTCATTCCGTGAACCGACTCTACGTGTAGCGTCGGTTCATGGCATGAACCGACGCTAAACGTAGAGTCGGTTCATGGCATGAACCGACTCTACATTTTATTTGTTTTAATTTTTAATTTTATTTTTCGTATAATAGTATATATAAATAACATAAAAACACTAAAATATAAATAATAATACTGAATAATTAACAATATAAATATATTTAATGACTTAATAATTAAATTTATTACAAAATCAAATAATGCATATAAATAACTTCAATTACAAATAAAATAATGTCGTCAAATTATGCCATCGAGTAAGCTTGGTTGGCGTAGAATCTTGATTGGCCTTCACAAGCATTATGGGAAAAAAAGGCTGATCCATATAACAAATATTCTCCTACATACATGAGCACGTAAAACATACATCAAAAAAGTAGTCTAAACTTCAGACGTACGAATGAAGAAATTAAATCATTATTGAGATTAGCACGTACAACGACATTCGATGAACTCATATTAGCATTATTAATCATTTGTCTATATATGAAGTTATCTAGAATCTCTACTACTATTTTTTAATGCTATATATAATGAACTCTAAATATGAAATCAATTGCATGTAACTTCGATTTCTTGGCTAAGCTTGTGTGAGTTTTGGTGCCCTTAAACATATGGAACACGTTCATATGCACCAAAACTCATACAAACCAAGAAACAAATCGGAACGACGTACGTACACCTGATTTGTACATTTAGAACTCATTATATATCATTAAAAATACTAGCAGAGATTCCAGATAAATTCATATTTATAAACAATGCATTCCCCTAAATACATGAGCATATATATGATTAATCATCATCAACCAAGTGATTTCAGACACAAGAATAGATATAGAAGGCCAAATCATTAAAAAATTTACTGTTATGTTGTCATATGCTATTCAAGATCATCAGAATCTTCTTCTGATTCTTCTTGCGATGATATAATTTGAACCATGTGTTCTGCCCATTCCTCTCGTAAATCATCAAAAATTTGCTGATCGTAACCCGTCTTGTTCCAACCGAAGAACTACATGTATTCAAAATTAAAATAAGAATATGATTTCATTTATTTACAAAAACAAACTCAAATATGTTAAAACTTGTATGTATATGGGTAAAATATATTACCACATCATCAATTGGAATTTTGATATTTGTGATGATTTCACTCATAAACTTCATGACATAATAACCACACATGACTCCATTATTTTGTTGTGGAACCTACAAAAAAAAGTGCATGTATACATGAATTTTCATATTCGAACATCCTTATTATTTAATTGTAAAATTAATAAAATTATTAATATTGAATTGTACATACCATAACTTTTGTCCATATAAGCTTATGATATTTTTTAAGGACAATGCCCCTAGACTTGTTCCATAACTTCCATGCCCTGTCAAGATATAAAACGATTAGTTTTTATTAAATATTACAAAAAATAATAGAAAAAACTAATATGTAACTAAATATAACTCTTACATTTCAACAACTGCTTTTGTATCTTTACTCAGTTCTATGGAAGCTGAGTCACAGTACCAAGCATGATTATTGAACATATCAATGATTACCAATATCCAATGATCTTGGCCTTGTTCAAACCTTAATGGCCAAGGGATTATCAACTTTTGATTTCTGCTAAGCGTTAATGCTCTATCACATAATTGTTTAGCTCTGATGCTAACATCCTTCTCTTGATATTGATTAACATATGAAGAATCATAGAACATTGCTAAATGTGATGAGTGATTATGTTGAAGTCGATAATAGCAAACCCTATATATGTATATATATAATTAGATAATATAAATATAATGTTCTGCATAAATAAAAGAAAACTAACTAGATTGAGGACTCACCTTGTCCACACTTGAATTATACTTAAATCGATCATTTGATATTCAAATATTTGCAACAAGCACTCGATCGATATATAAGTTTGGCCGATGTTTACACCAGAAATTTCAATAGGAAGTGGCACAGTCCATCCATCATTTATGCTAGATGCCCTCCCAACAATAGTCATCAAACTGCCAAGATTTCTACTGAATTGTAACGCATAAGTATGACTATACTTTTTCCAAGGCTTCTTCTTGAATGACTTGGTGCACGATGATTGACCACTAGTCATAGATTTAGCACGAGATACTTGCTTGGTATCTCTTAAATGTGATGCATTTAAGAGTTCTGGTATAATAGACTACCAAAAAAGTATCATATATGTATTTTAGTAACAATATAAGATCACATTAAATAATAGTAGTAAACAAGTGTTATTTTTTAAGTTAAAAAATAGTACCATGTCAAAATTTAGAACAACTTGAATCGACAGCCAAGCCACATACTGTCCAACCGCCTCTTGGACTGTGGTAGCATCAGAAGGCACATGTAGTGGACAATCATGAAACAATGATTGATCAATTACTATTCGCCAATGATTAGGCAAATATTGATTATGAATCATCCGATCATCGCTCAATTGTTGTACCGTTCCAATAGCAACATAGTCCGTTGACGAAGGATGTTTCAACAAACATTTCATATTCTGTAAAAAATTTAAGTGTTATATATAAAAAATAAAACATATAATAAGAATTTAAAAATTAAAATCTTACCACATATGATTCATCAAATAGAGGAGGACTCTCATATGGGGTAGCTATTGGATGTACATTCTCACCAATATGTTCATCTTGGCTTGATTTATGGTAAGAATGTACAGATTGCATTGGAGAAAATGAACCACTACTTGATTGCATGTGCATTCCTGACATATAATGAGGACCAATAGGATGGCTATATCCCATACTGGATGTAGTTTGAGCACAATGAGATTGGGTGGATGGCATGCCTGGCATGGATGGTGGCATGCTTGGCATAGATTGTGGCATGCCTAGAATGGAAGGTGGTATGCCTGGCATGGATGGTTGCATGCTTGGCCAATATGGCATGCCCTGGTTGTAGCATGATGATATGGCTGACAATTGTTGTGATTGATGTTCTTTTAGAGTGGCAATCTCACTCATCACGGAGGCCTTAAAGGAGTTGAATTCTTCTTCAATTTTAGTGTATTTCTCCTTACTTACCGTCTGAGGCTTATGTTTTGGAATTTTAAAATACTCCAAAGCACCATCATATTGGCTACCTCCCCTAACACGACCAGGATGATCGCGTCTGATTGCATGATATAAAGCATCTCTCCCAGGCTCTTCGATTATTTCACCCCTGTATAGTTTTTCTTGAACAACTCTCTACAAATAATAAAGCACACAAACATATCATTCATTATTACATCAATTATTAAGTATCAGTCAGACTTTTTATCAAACGAAATTACTAACCAACTTATTTAATTGTTCTTCTCCTCGTTGACTCATCGGTCTTGCATTCTTCGTTTTGGGAGTCTTTGTTTCTATGTACAATTCCATTCGGGTAACAGGTCTACCCAATTCAGCTTCCTACATAAATTAGGAAAATTTTATTAACAATGACATGAAATTAAATTGAGAAAAATTAATATAAAAATATTTATAAAATTAAGACAAATTAATAATACCATTCGAAATCTAACTTCAGGATTTGAAGACCTCCCAGTACGGTTAGGAAGAATGTTATGCATTTGGACATTCTGGTGATCTTCTCTAATAATTTGAAATTCTTCTGAACGTCTATAATCCACAAAGTCTTTCCAAACTTGAGGTGTAATCCAGGGGTGTCCTTCAGGGATTTTGTATATCACATTCTCATCAAGTGTTTCCAAATATGGAAACACATAATTTTTCGCCAATCTAGAAGTCTTGTATTCCTTCCACGCCTTATTTGCAATCTTATAACACTTGCCCTACCAATTGTCATCGACTTTGTAACGATTCTGTAAAAACACAGTACAAAAGATTAGATACAATCAATATATAATATATATATATATATATTGATTATAAAATATAAGAGACTTACATAAATGGTTATCCATATTTTAAACTTTTCTGCATCGGCAACCTCAGACCAATGATTTATATTGATTGGTATACTGGACTTTTCCAGTCGACCAATAGAAGATTTCAATTGTTGACCATTCTCCCCTAGTGGATTACCAGTGGCATCAAATTTAACGGGTATTCTATCATCTGGGTTAAGTGGAGCATCAGGTATATTCGCCCAACCCCTTCTTTTCAAATACCCCAATGGATCATTTGGATCTACAAGCTGAATATCCATGAAATATCTGCAAAAGTGGAGAAATATAAATTAATTGACAATTTTAGGAACACACATATATACAAGAGTTATTACAACAATATAGAACATACATTATGTTTAATTAGGTTGTTGATCGTATACATATATTCCTTCACAATCACTACGAGTCCATGTTGAAGAATCATCATCATCAATTAGATCATCACGTACATTAGGCAATTTATTTGAGAAATTACTAATATTGGTTAATGTATCAAGCATAGAGTCATCATCTTCTACAACATCACAATGGTAAAACTCTTTTTGTGGAGGCGTTAACACAACAGACCATATTGGATCAATTTGATCGCTCACGTAAAATACTTGCTTTGCATGAAGTGCTAACGTGAAAGGATCATCTGTGTGACTTATCCTGGATAAATTTACAAGAGTAAATCCAAAATCATCTATTTTATATCCAACATTGATAACATCTTCGACCCAATCACACAAGAATACTGTCTCATGGAAGACCTCATAATCCAATTCCCAAATCTCTTGTATTATACCATAATATGTTCTATCAGAAAGGACAGGATTAGCATCTTTTGAACTGGCAAATTGCATAGTTTGTGCAACCATCTGCACCCCACTATTTTGATTTACTCGGACTTTGTCCCTAGCTTGAGTCGTAAACCTCGATCCATTTATTGTGAAACTATGAAATGATTTGACATCGAATTTTGGGCCATGTGCAAGCCATTGTAAACTTTCTGATATTTTATGATTGGGTTTCTTGAGTTCACCTCGAATCTATGTATACAAAAACACGAAATGTGTTTAGAGCAAAGTTTTAAAACATTGAATATATATAGGAAGATACATACATGATTTTTTTTGTGACACTTACGTGGTTGCGAAACCAATTAATAAGCTCTCGCTTATGTTCATCATACAACCATTTTTCTCCTCCTTTTTTTTATAACGAGGATCGATCTTCAATAAGTTTAAATGCATCCTGTAACGTTATTAAATATATATTAAGTTATATATCATCATTAATAGTTAAATAAAATATGAAACAATGAACATCACTTACTCTATGTACGGTTGTGCCTCGTTATTATTTACCAAAATGATTCGGTGTGCTTTTTCCCATCGAGTGCGATCAATAAATATTTTCTTACTTCCACCAAGCATAGGGTTACCTACTTGGATCATGTGACGTTCTAAGAATAACTTGTGCGTAGGATTCCCAATTTCAGTGCAACCACTAAAGTATTCAGAAAAAAACTCAATGGCCTCTTCAGCAATGTAGCATTCCACCATGCATCCTTCAGGTCTATATCTATTATTTACATATCCTTTAAGGACTTGCATATATCTCTCAAAAGGATACATCCACCTTAAGTAAGTAGGACCACATAATTGAACCTCTCGAACTAAATGAACACATAAGTGAATCATTATATCGAAGAAAGAAGGAGGAAAATATTTTTCAATTAGACACAAAGTTTCTACAATTTCTTTCTGTAAAGAATTTAACTCGCCAATTGATATAGATTTCTTGCATATGGTATTGAAGAATGAACAAAGCCGAATTATTGATATTCGAACATGTTTTGGAAGAATTGATCTAATAGCAACTGGTAATAACTGTTGCATTAAGATATGACAGTCATGTGATTTCAATCCATACAGTCTCTTATCGGTGATAGACACAAAATTTCTTAAGTTGGATGAGTAACCATCAGGAACTTTCACACCTTCCAAACATTTACAAAACACATCCTTCTCTTTTGTTGACATTGTATATGATGCTGGTGGCAAGTATGTTCGATTCTTATCATTTTCTACCCTTGGTTCCAATTCAGGTCGTATGCCTAGTTTCTTTAAATCCAATCTTGCTTTAATGCCATCCTTTGTTTTTCCAGGTATATTAAGTAAAGTGCCAATCAAGCTTTCACATACATTCTTCTCAATGTGCATGACATCTAAGATGTGACGAATGTGTAGGTCTTTCCAATAAGGCAATTCCCAAAATATTGATTTTTTTTCCAACAACCATTCGGTTCAAAATATTTTTCATTTTCACCAATTTCATTAGTTGACCTCCTTCGTTTCCCAGACTTGGTGAGTTTTTTTTTCATCTTTCCATATCGTTTGAATGTCATCCCATTCAATTGCCTTAATATCTCAATACCTCGCAAAGGTCGAGTTGCATGATCATGATCTTCTTCACCATCGAACGGTTTCTTTTGGTATCTAAACTTGTGTCCAGATGGCAAAAATCTCCTATGTTTTCTATAAGACATCTTTCGTCCGTGAACAAGATACTTTGCAGAAGTTCCATCACTACATATAGGACATCCCTTGTAACCTTTTGTTGCATGTCCTGATAAGTTTCCATAGGCAGGAAAATCATTAATTGTCCATAAAAGAACCCCCTTCAAGTTAAAGTATTCTTCTTTATATGCATCGTAAACATTTACACCATCATTCCACAACGTCTTTAAATCATCTATCAGAGGCTGCAAATATACATCAATATCAACACCAGGTTGTTTCGGTCCTGAGATCAATAATGTTAACATCATGAATTTTCTTTTCATACACAACCAGGGAGGAAGGTTGTATGTTACCATAATTACTGGCCAACAACTATATCTACTACTGAGGGAACTATGTGGATTAATTCCATCAGCAGCAATGGCAAGATGCAGATTGCGCGGATCAGATGAAAATTGAGGAGAAAAATTATCTACTACTTTCCAATTTGGAGAATCACAAGGATGACGTAGCACCCCATCATCAGATCGATTATCTGAATTCCAAGTCAACATCTTTGATGTATATTTACTATTGAACAACCTTTGAAAGCGAGGGATCGGAGGAAAGTACCAAAGAACCTTTGCAGACATGCCTTTCTTATGTGTTGTATCATTTGTACCATGCTTCCATCTCGATTCTTTACACATAGGACAATCATGTAATGTCTCATATTCTTTTCTATAAAGAATGCAATCATTAGGACAAGCGTGAATCTTATGATATTCCATGCCAAATCGACTAAGAGATTTCTTCACTTCATACATTGAAGATGGCAATTCAATACCCTCAGGAAACATATCGACTAGTAGAGTTAGTAATTCTGTGAATCCCTTGTCAGAAAAACCATGTTTTGCCTTGACATTGTACAAATGAACCAATCCTGACATCTTAGTGTATTTTTTGCATTTTGGATACAACGGTTTTTCGGCATCTTCTATAAGTTTATTAAAGGTTTCGTGATCATCCCCGTGTAATTCATCTTCAACACCACGAAACATATTTTCTGTCTGTACATTATGATATGATGTATGTAATCCACCCACATTCTTATTATACTTTTCTCCATGAGTATTATCAATATTTTCTCAATGATAATACCAACATTTATAGCTCAATAGAATACCATTACGGATAAGGTGATACTTAACCTCATCAAATTCATGAAATCGCTCATTTTTACATTTAACGCATGGGCATCAAATCATACTACTTCCAGTATTACTAGTTCTACAAGCAAATTCCATGAAACTTTCAACTCCAGAAATATAGTCTTGCTCAATTCTACACTTTGACATCCAAGATTTGTCCATTTTCTATTAATGACATTAATTAAACATATTACTTAATTATGTATTATTATATATAAATTTCCTAATTATTAGAATATATATCAAAACATACATAATGCAAAATAGTTATTATTTTAATCATTTTACAAAACCATTTATATACAAATTAAAAAATAAGCAGTTCATGTTTCATGAATATATATATAAAAACCAATCACGCGGTTGATTCTAATTTCTAAGTATGTTACTATATCATAATTACAAAGTAATATTAATTATACGTATAAATTTATCCACGCAAACCCACAAAACATTTCACATATTATTGAATACATACAAGTAATAATTCAAACATTATTATTACAAGAAAACAAAAAAACATAACTAAATCAAAAATTTATACAAAAATACGTTGTTCGATTAACGAAATACATTTACATGCTGATAAATTAGCACAAATTAAACGATGTTCACTATATTTCGACTATAAAAAAGTCACTTTGTAATATTAATAATAATAGATCACAAACCCTTTTTGATTTATCCTACTTGTCACAAGCATATGTATTTTACAAATTATCACAACCTCCGGTTTTTAACTCATACTTATATAAGTTAAGATCAGTCTTTGAATATAATGGATCATCCCATTTTATTAAAAACGAAATAAAGAATTATTTTGTTCTACCGCACGAAATATTGCACTCCAAATTAAGACATAAGAACATTCATAATTCAGGAATTAATCAATGGAATACCCATACACAGATTTTAACATTTTGCTAAAAAAAAAAAGAACTGACAGATAATATTGTGAGAAGAGAAAACTTACAAACGTCCATTCAAATGGTGGTTGGAGGTGGCCGGAAATGTAGAACGAAGGTGACGCACGGTTAAGATTTTGGGAGAAAAGTGACTCGAGTGAGGAAGGAGAGGAAGAAGCAGATCAAAAACTGGAAATCTGCGTACTAAATGAGATGTTAGGGCATATATTAGGTGGATAGCGTCGGTTGTCCACGTCAACCGACGCTATGTTACGTGGATAGCGTCGGTTGTCCATGTCAACCGACGCTATGTTACGTGGATAGCGTCGGTTGTCCACGTCAACCGACGCTATGTTACTAGATATTTGTGACTTTACCTCTTAGTTTACAAAACAACTAATAATGGGTTTTATGTGATGAGTTACATTTAATAAATAATTTACCATTTAATTTTTCCAATTGAAAAATCCATAAATTGCTTAATTTATTAAAAAAAAGTTGTAATTTCAATTGAATAGTTTTGTATTTTAAAATATATTTTTATATATTTATTAAATTTGATTTTGTATATTATCCTTTGTATCCATGTAAGACTATATTTGAAGACTTGAGAAGTGACTCGATCATTTATTTATAAAATTATGGATAAAATAACATTAATTATTTTTTTTAGATTTGTGTTATTAATTAAGAAAAATAAATTTGTATTTTTTCTATATATATATACTTTTTGAAATGTATACTTTCATTTTAGAAATTATTACTCTTATCTATCTCATAGTTTTTGATTAATTAGTATTTAGTTGTACTATTTTTTAATTTTTAGAGTTGTATTAGTTTTTTGAATTTATATGACATATCACTTATTATAATTCATTAATAACAAATTTGTACCAAATGTTGGGTTTGTGTGTAGATATTAAAAATTATGAGCTCAAATTATTTGGATAAACCAAATATTACTGGAAAAATATTCTATATTTTTAAAGTAACCATAAGTTGTTTTTGTAAAGCTAACTCTAATATTTCTATATGTGCGTCTTTTTTAAAAAACCTTATCGCAAAAATTTGTGTCTATTTTTATAAGAACCGACGCATTATTCGTGTAATTTTTATGTATGTTTCGAAGATCAATCTCAATTTTTGCTTTTATTTTTGAAAAATAGGCACAATTGTTTTGTGCCTCCACTTAAGACTTTTGTTTTTCAAAAAACAGTTACAAAACCTAGTAGTGTATTCTTTTTTCAAAATTTGGGCCCATACACATAAGATATCTAAATAAAATTTTTATTAAAAAATATTTTTTTACTTTATTTAAACTATTAATTTAAAACAAGAAAGAAACGATAATCACATCATCAAATATTTTTATCAATTGTTATAATTATGTAATTAATATTTTATTATTTTTTTCATACATAAATATATATAGGTTAAGTGTAGTACACAAGTGACATTTTTCAAATAAAAATTTACCAAAATACATTTAAAATTAAATTTTATAAACTAGTTGTATGATGTGTAATTACACATTTATTCTCTAGAAAGTTTCACATGATATGAAAAGGTGAAGATCAATGAGTATTTAATGCTAAAAAGAAAGAAAGATATAGCTTTTTGCCGAACAATTAAATTCTTTATTATGTTTATAAAAAAAATCAATCTTTATTATTATTATTTTCTCCCAATAAAATAAAATTTTCTTGAGTAATATGCGTGTGTTACAAAAGATAGACAAAATAAATGAAAAATGAAAGTAAAAATACTACTCCACGGATCTTTTTTTGTTTTTAACTAAGGTTATTACCGTCTCATATATATTTTTAACTAAGTCAAAAGATATACAAAATATCATAAGATCTCTCTTGTTTTAACATAACGGTTAATCCAAGCCTCTATTATTTAAAGTAATTTAAAGTAAGCCCAAAATTATTGCTCATTATTAACTTTAACAAAAGTACTTTTTTTTTAAATAATTTTTTTAACGAAAGTTGATATAGCTATAATATTATTCAAGAAATGACTTTTAAAAAAAAAAACTAAATTAGGCATCATTAAAAAATCCATAAATTAATGAAATTAAAAAAAAAATCCATAAATTAATGAAATTAAAAAAAAAAATCACAAACTCAGAGTTCCTCAAATCTATTTACAAGCTTAAACCTAATAATAGTTCTCCCTCAAATTAAAACTAATTTTCTTAATTTTTTCTCAATCACCGAAATCTTTTTTTATTTTATTTTTAAGCACGTGGTTCTTATTTCAAATATCATTTTTTTTTGCTTTATTGCTTTCATTGTCTCTTATTGTCGTGTATATAGCGTGATCGAGCTGAGTAATATTGGTTGATATTTGAACATGCCTTAGCTAGGAGTATATATGATATTTACACGAGAGACAAATTACAGGAAAAATAATGGAGATTGCAATAATAAACAATCAATTATATAAAGAGGCAAATTAAATGATGATTGAATTTTGAATCAAATCATTATTAGAGTAAGAGAAATAATAGGGGGCATTAAGATAATTGAAGAGCCTGTTCATAGAATAATAGGGTAGTCTACTAATAATGTGGTGCACTTATAATAAAAGTGTATAAATCCAAAATACATATTTCAAGCCATTCATAACAAGAAACTTAGAATAGTGAAATTAATATTAATTTATCATAATATTGAATTAATTATCATCATTATTTGGCAGAAACTCATTGAAGCCATAGTAGGGATATTGTTGACTATTTGAAGTACTAAAATGCCCTTGTTCTTGATGAACTTGAGCATTAAGTAGTATTTGCTGATCCTGCTGATACTGATGTTGCTGTGCGTTGTATATAGCTATTTTTGCTTTAATCTTAGCAATCTCGGTTTCAGTTTTGATAATTTCTTGCTGAAGCATAGAAATTATTCCTAAACATCCATAAACAGGGTCTTTAATGCGACAACTTGCTTCATAACATAAACATTCTGAAGCCTCTTTTCGTAAATGGACAGGTATTTGCTGCAAATTATCATATGAATACCTTCAGTTATGGATTTAAGATTAAGATTTCTATTCAAAGAAATCATACACACAATGAAAAATAAGTGAAGATATTAGGTATCTTTATCATTTTAGTATAATATTTTAAATTATTGAGTTTTTTTAAAGATAATTAAATATTAAAAACTTAAGATTTAAAATTTAATTATATATATATATATAATTTTCTATAATTTTATAAATATTATAAGTAAAATTATTTAGTTAAAAATTAAGCGAATCATGTGACACTCCTTCTCCCAAGAAACATGACTACGTTTACTTTAATTTTACAATTGAATGTCTTATACTGTATATTTAAGAAGTTTGAATGTGTAAATTGTTCAAAAAATTAAAATTATAGATTTTTTAATGCTTTATTTTTATTTTTACCTGTCGATCTGTTTTAGAATAATGAAGGGTTGGTACATTTTCATGAAATATCAAGTTAAATTTCTCGATTTCAAATTTTTCTTTAGTCAATTTGAAGTTCTATTTGTATCTTCAAAATAAAATAAAGTTTATTTTAATTGTTCATTACATATTGTTCAAAAGATATCAAAATGAAGTTATACCTGCATTTATTTCATTTGATACCAATAAAGAAAGATATAAAAAATTGTATAATTATGCTTTATTGTAATTTTATATTATTGAATAAAATGTTTTTATTTTGTCTTTTAACCTTCTACTTTTAACTCTAATAATTCCGTGTAGGAACCATTAAGTTATATAAGGTTTGAAATAATTTTTAAGAAAATATCAAATATATTATTGTTATTGTTGAAAATTTTAGAAAAAAATGATATAAACTATAAAAATTATATCAAAAATATAAAAAAAACTATAAAATTTTATAAATATCAAAACAATCAATTATTTATATATTAAACTAATTTTAATTTAATATTAATTATATAAATATTTATATTAATTAATAAATTGATCAATTAATTAAAATAATATATAATATTTTTTACTAAATATTGTAAAATTAGTAATTAAAAAGTTTGAAATATGTTAACTATTATAAATAAATAAATCTTTACATCATAAAATTAAATTTCATCGATTATTTGTTTTTAAAAATATTTATATATATATCAAACATGCTACAAATAAAAAATAGAATATATTATATTATGAAAAAGTGAGAAAAAAAATTAAATTAAGATGATTGTTAGAAAAAAAGTGAAAAATAAATCAAGAATTAATATTTTTGACATTTTATTCGATATTTTTTTTAATATTTTAACAGCAATATCTACATTATCCATGACATTTTAGTTTTTTTAAAAATACATTTAAATAACATTTAAGTAAAAAAAGATATTTAAGCAACATTTTAACGACATTCTCGATAATTGCACGACATTTTAATCAAAATATATAAATATCAAACTTTGATACCGATATGTGTAAAAAAGAAATATTGTCAAGATAATATTATGAACAATCATATATGACACGAGCTTATTTGATCTTTCTACATATACAAATTTCAATTTATTTATAAAAAAATAAAAAAATAAAAGTAATATTTTGGATATTAATATATCAAATGAATCAAATATTGAGAAGTTAAATATAATTTAGGATAAATAATCTTTGTTATTTTTAATAAAAATATACTTTAATAATTATCTATTATATATGATAGTATAAATTTATTATTTTTATCAAAATGGTCGAAGATAAAGATAATGAACTTAATATTTCTTATTTTTGTAAAAATAATGAATTTATACTACCATTTTTAAACTTGTGATATCACACCTATTAAATACTGAACTAAAGTTTACAATTTCTTTAAATGGAACAAACTTAGCCTATCTTTTCTTAATATATATACCTGTAACATTTTGGTGATATTGCTTGCACCAAAAATCTTATGAACGCAGCTAAATCTTTGGGGATTGTTTGAGGGAAAATAAGGTGCCAATATGCAATCTTTAGGGCATTTTCTTCTCATCGATTTACAAGCAGCACATCTTGTTGATTTTGACATAATAAGAATAATAATAATATTATAGTATCTGCTCTAAGATTATTGTCTGAATGATCCTAGGAAACAAAATCTGTCTGGATGATTCTACTCAAGTCATTTTGTTTTATATACAATTCAGTGATTTGCTTGATTTTAAATTTACACAGCTCAGTGTTGATCACTTAATCTAATCTATCTTTACGGAAAATCATAACGGCTACATTTTTCCTTTCATGAACTCTTTTGAAATTTTGAAACCAATATTACAAGATTTTCTTCCTAGATCATCTCAAAATCAGTCAAAATTTCTCCTTTAATTTGGTAATTGTTTCTTTCCGTCCTTATATTCACGCACTCCTCACTAATCATGGATTTTGTGTTTAATTTGACTTTTGTTTTTCTTTCCATCAAAATGAAAATTAATAATAAAAATAAATACACAAAGAATATCGTGTGTAGCCAATTTCGCTATCTAGATAATTTGACTTTAAAAAGTTTAATTAAATAATATAAAAATAATATGTTTTACAAGTATAATTTTATTTTTAATTCAACTTAAAAAAATATTTATTCTTTTGTATGTTAATTTAAAAATATAATTTATATTTTTTTGCATAATGTACAAAATATATTTTATTAAAAGAGTTTAAAAGTAAAATTACATAAAAATGAGAGAAAATAAATTACATGAGTATTAAAAATCTTACATTCCACACCTATTCGTTAAATACCAGCTGAGTGTGAGTCGGATGACATTTCACAATATGGAAGGGAAGATTTTACATTTCATAAGTAGGGTGGACTTTGCCTAATTCATCTTTACATTTTTAAGTATTGACTCATATTATTCTTAATATAAAAAGATTAATTTCTATCTTAATTTAAGATATATAATAATTAATATATCACGTATAATTAATCTTATATTAATTAATCGTTTACATTTATTATTCTTTGTTGATATTTTGTGTATAAAAAAAATATGTTTTATTTAATATTATGTCTTTCTTTATATAAGGCCATTTATTGAGGTTCAATACTACACACATTTATTTAGTTAAAATATTTTATATGTTTACATATTTATACACATGTTGATTCATATAATATGTATATAGTTTACATTTGTGTTATTTTGTTCCAATATTATTTTTTGGATATTTGTATAAATTATTTGGTAAATTATTTTTAAAAAAATGAGTTTTAATATAAAAAATATTAGTATTTTTTAATTAAAACGTCGTTTAATTAAATTACGTTTAAAATTAATTAATATATCATATTTTTTTAATATAAAAAATATTAAATAAATATAATTAGTGTTATTTTTATAATTATAAATTTTATGAATTATTTTTATGATTATAAATTTTAAGGATATATTTTTACTCCCTCAAAATATTTCTCCAAAATATAACCATTAGAAATTTGATCTCTTGTTTCTCTTCCTCAATATACTTCACTACCACCTTCGTCCTCACTGAAAACTGTCCTTCTTACTGTTTAAATCCACCATCCACAACAACACCAACCAAAGCCCAACAACCACCTCCACTCCAACTCCATTATCACCATCTGGACCTACACACGTCTTCAAACCCCACATCCAGGCCCACCTAGTAATAGTAACAATCCGGGCTCATGAAATGAAAAATGAATAAAATAGTATATATATTTAGTATAAAAAATATCAAAAAATAATATATTTAATAACTAAAATACATAATTTAAAAATAATATATATATATATATATAATATTCGATACAGTGAACATTTACTCTAACATTAAAAATATTAAAATAAAATATTTGATAATATATATATATATATATATATATTAAAAATATTAAAATAACTTTAAATATAATCAATTTAATATTTAAGATTTATGATTCAGTATTAAAATTCTATTATTTAGTTTTTAAGATTTAGAATTTAGGATTTAATTATCAATAAAAAATTATTATTAATAAATAAATATTTTTATTTTTATTTAAAATATTATTTTTAATTAATAATTTTTTATTTTTATTAAATTTACTCTTTATCATAAATAATGTCTATATCAATAGTAAACTCAATGAGAAACCTACTAATTACCCACCAAGGAATATTCTAGTTAGCACACCAATCTATTTATCACTTGTCACATGTGGTGTTCTTACCACTAACTAAATTAGGGTTAGACTTCCTGTAAATTTTTCTCCCCATTTAAAATCATTAAGGAGATATATCATGGATCTCCATTAGAAAAAAAAAGACTCAAAATAGGGAATATGAATCTATATAATATTTTAAATATTATTTTTTAGTTTTAGAATTATTTTTTTAATATAAATAAATCAATAATAAATATTCTGTAATGTAAAAAATAAAATTTAAGTAAATGAAGAAAAAATAAACAAAATTTATGTAGAAAGAAGAAAAATAAAAATATGTAATAATAGATACATAGTCATTTATATTAAAAATAATGATAGAATTATGTTATAAATTAGTTTAAAATAATAACAATAAATTGTAAAATAATTATAAAACTTTAGAATTCAAATAAATAGTTTAAGTAATTTTTATAAAAAAAAAATTATTAATATTTTAATAAAATAAAAATATAACTTAAAGAAAAAATATAAAATGTATAATGTATTACATATAAAACCAGAAAAATGGTCAGGTGTGCGTGGCTAAAGCAGCAGTCCATAATGCAAGAAGCTTTGGATTATGCATGTGGGTCAGAGGCATACTGTAAGTCAATTCAGTCAATGGATCTTGCTATGAGGCCAGCACTTTGCTTCATCACTCTTCTTTTTGCCTTCAATAGGTACCGGCAGAATACCAAGTCTGCTACTGGTACTTGTGATTTTGGGGGGATCGCCATGCTTGTCGCTTTTGATCCAAGTAGGTCAATATTATATTATACCAAATTAAATTCAAGGCATTTTCAGTTCTTATGGATGAACTTAATAAAGTTTCTTAATTTTTATTATATTTTATGGTAAGTAGCGATTATGAATTACAATTATTATTCGTAATTTTCATTTCTTTTTTTTAAAAAAAAAATCAAACATAAGTTATATTCTTTCTTCTCATTTAAATAATCGTGTATTTATATATATTGTTCGGATATATATATATGCTTATATTTGACCCGACAATTTATATCCACTTGTACGCAAAAGCAGGGTACGAAATTTTGTTTATGATTATCCAAGAGGCAGATTTGGCGTATCTTATATCTGTATATTGTAGCAAAAATTGTCGTCTTATTCTTGTCTCGTATTGTTCATTATACAATCTTATTTTTCCTGTTACCAATTTTAAAGATTGGAGAATAATAAAATTAGTGTATTATGATGAGTTTAAAATAAATTATCAAATATTCAATCTTATTTTTAAAAAAAATATGTCGACAACAATATAACAGGAATAGGGATCACTCCTAACATAAGAGTAATAAAATTAACTTATTATATAGGGGGTTTTATTGTTGAGCAAAAAGATAAAAATAAAAATAATAAAATTGGTAAAGCACGATTGTTTAGAAAAATATAAAAAGTATGTGATTCTGAAATTATCTAAATTATGATTCAATCAATTATGTTACCGATCAAATAGTTACTAAATTCTAAACATATTATATATTTAAAACTATTTTTAATATGCTATTACAATTAAGATGTCTTACCATTTATTATTTTTTAATTAACTAACAAAATCATTAATTTAAATTATAGAATCATTTAAAAATATATTTATTATAACAAAAATCATGAATTAAAGTTTATAACCAAATTATTAAAAAAACTAAATATGTTGATAAGTTTTATCCTAAATAATTAATCTTAATTACAATAAAAAATCACAAATTTCCACTTTAATTATAAAAAATAGCAATTACATATTAACTTCATAATTTAGCATGAATTAGTTATACACTTAATCCAAAATCTAGTGTACTTAATTTAGGAGTGAAGAAGGAAAAATAAAACCGATCAAACCGAATGGTTTTACAAATCAAACGGTTTGGTCTGGTTTGTATTAATTTTAGACCGAATCGATTTAATAATATATTAAAATTTTCACATTATTTCTCATTAAATGTATCAAAAAATCGAATCAAATCGGAAAATGAATTGGATCGAACAGTTTTATAAATCAAACGGTCCGATCCGATTTATATTAATTAAAACCGTTTTAAACAGTCCAATCTCATTCAGTCTGAATAATATAAACGGTTCGGTTTAGTTAATTTTTTTTAACCAAAACCGGACTAGACCGGTGGACACCTCTAATACTCACAATGAATTATCATCTAAACCAATGTAGCCATGAAAATAACATAGAAAATAAAAGGAAAAGCTTATTCAAGACTAATAGATGAAGCCAATGCATTTACAATCATTAATCTTCAATTTTCAATCCTCTCTTCAAAATCCTCTTTGTATATTGCTCTAAGATTAATTTTTCTCTTAATGTTTTTGTCCAATTTCATGACATTTGGTTGGTAAATGTGTTAATGGGTGTTTTTGTGTATTTATATAGTAGTAAATTAGGTTTTATCTTCGTATTAAATCAAGGCCACTTGATGGAAGTAAATGAAGTATGATCTGCATACCACTTATAAAAAATGAATTAACTCGTGAGTATGAACGAGCAAGCAAAGAGGTGAGGTACTGAGTGATTTTCGAGAGAATGATGTGTCTTCCAGTCCAAGCTTGACAACACGTTGAGGATGTAGTCTGACTCTAGGAGTTACGAAATGGTGCAGTTTTGGTGTGTTTTGCTAAGTGACGAGTGCTTCAAACCATTAATATTTCGTAATTTTATTGCACTTGGTAGTAATAAATAAATTTAAATATGCATGATTTTATTAAAAAAAATTGTTAATTTTTTTAAAACTAGATAGTTCCTCCTTGGACTGACCTTCGATATATACTTATAGTTTTTTTACAAATGATTCATGCATATGTGATCTTATTATAAATTTACAAAATTGGAGTTATTATCATGAAAGAATAGTATTTTCAATTTTTATTATAAAAATTCTTAATTTGTTTTTTTGTAAATATTTAAGAGTTATTTAATTTAAAAAATCTAAAAAACAAATAGTCAAAAATTCAAAAAAAAAATATTTTTGTTTATTTTATTAAGTTGACATAATTTATTTTCTAACTTAATTTTCTTTCCATTTACCAATTTTAATTTTAATTTTATTCTTATTTATTTTTATTACTTTATTTACTAACTTAATTTCTTTTTTTTTTATATTTTTGTGACTAACTTAACTTTTTTTGTTAATTACTTTTATTTTCTTTTATATTACTTTATTTATATTTCATTTTCTGTTAAACATTTGTATTTAGTATTTATGTGTACTAACTTTTAAATCTTGTATATTTTATTTTATTTTTTTTATTAATTTTTGTAATTAATTATTTAACTTTTATCATATATTCAATTGCTTATATCATATATTGTATATTGTATATTGTATTTATTTTGTCATTTTTATTTGCTACATTGACAAATGGGAAAAACTTAATCTAGAACTTTTAGTTGAGCTAATAGTAACAGGGGATATTTCACCACATTAGGAATCACTATGAAAACGTATGCAAGGCCAATCATTAGTATTGTTACTACTTTAATACAACTGAGTGAGGTATTATGAAACTATGAATTGAAAAATATTCATTATTCTATATTGTTCTCTTTTTATAGATATATTTCATTAGAGACATCTACTCTACAATCCAAACTTTCTTTCTCGGTGTATTCACTGTGTATCAACTTAGAATGAGGTGTTTTCCCTACATTCTCAAAGATAGAGTCATGACATGACTAATGTCTCTCCCTTTAGGTTCCCTACCAACTTGGGAAGGGGTATATAATAAATTCAAGGAAAAATTCTATTCTCATTAAAAAAACTTTTGATCTAAGAGCTAAGATTACTACATTCTCTTATATGAAAGGTGAACCATTTTCACGAGCCTTGGATAGGTTCAAATTATTCTTCATTCAATGCCTTCATCATAGTTATCCACTGCAACTATAAAATTAGTTTTTCTATAATGGGTTGACACAATAAGGTCAACTCATTCTCGACAACGTTGTACTAACCAAGCAAGTTGCACTTCTTGCCAGACAAGGCACTTCGAATAAAGAACAATGTAGAGTATGTAGTGCTTTGGAGCATAGTGATGATACTTGTCCCTATCAAGAAGAGGCTTAAAGAACCTGAACATATGAATGCAATGAAGGGGTACCAATCAAGACCCGGGTATGACCTTAATGTAAATACCTAAAATTCAGGGTAGAAAAATCATCCTAGTTTCTTTTGGAGAAAAAATAATCCTCCTTTTGCCCAAAATCTTAACCAATAAGCTCAAGAGTACCAGGTTAGATTCGTTGGAGGCATTTGTAAAAAGGGTGAAGATACAGGTTGAGTAACTTGTTGAATACTTACAAAAGCAAGGCAAATAACAATGACATATGGACATTGAATTTATTAAAAATGGTAGTCTCCCAAGCAACATCTTGTTAAAAAGATAAACAAAGTCCTAGATGGGCCGTAAACCATCATTCTTTTTGTGTTGTTGTAATTTGTACATTATTTTTATTTTGAATGATATAGTTGTTTTTATTTTTTTTATATATTTACTTTTATTTTAATTATTTATTATTTGGTTTTCATTTAATGCTTATAGTATATTAGTTATAATTATAATTATTTTTATTTATTTTATGATAATATTTAGTCCTTAGTTTTTATTTATTACTTACCATTTTATTAGTTATAATTTTATTATTATTAAAAAATATTATGAGTCGTAACATGGTCTTTTTTAGCTACAACATGAGGCTCTTGGGATGAAATTGGAGAGTGAAAAATTCAACTCCGTCCTATGGTATGAACTATAGTATGATGCAACCCAGGGGTTACTAAACGCTTGTTCTAAAAATTATAATTATTCGCGTTGTAGCATGAATAAACCTGCACCATGGCTCGCATTCAACTTGTTCACTAAAATGCTCAACACTATGCGTTCATCCCATTTTTCCTCCAATTTTCTTTTCTTCTTCTCTCAAACCCTAATTTTCTCTTCCACTAAACACATCAAATCTCTCCAAAATTCACATTTTTTTCTTCAATCATTCCAATTACTTCACATTATTTTTATTCCTATTTGTGTTCTTATCACTTCATAAAGAGATTTTATCATATCTTTATCAAGATACTTCATCATTTTATCTTCAACAAGGGGTATTCTTTAAATCTTAATCTTCTTCACTATAATACAAATAAATGACCAAAAAATTTAGAATAAATGTTTGGATTAATTTATATGATTTGTGTGAATTAATTCTAAATTTTTTGGATTAAAAGAGTATCAAACCCTAATTGGTTTAAGAAAGGGTAAGGAAATTATTTTGATTAATTTATAATATTATGTTATTTGGATTCTTATAATTTTTGTAAACTCCTAATATTTTTAAGAACTTGATTCAATGACCCTAAAAGAAATAGGAGTGAAGAAGGAAAGAAAAAAGAGATCCCCATAGACTAAAATATAGCTAAGTTTTCTTGTGCAACAACTAAACTTAGGGTTGATAAGGCCTCTGATATTAATAAAAACTTTGTTGTAGAAAGTGGATTAGAATTTCAACTTTGACATGACCATTTTGAAGGGATAATAGAAATCATAACCACACTTGGATGGAAATGACTTATAAAGAGCCTAAAATCCATTGTTGAGTCCATCGTTTGGGAATTTTATACTAATGTTTCCTACATTATCGACAATCGAGTAAAAGAACGGGGTGTACTAGGCCCGCTTGACCCATCAGATATAAATTCTTATAATGGTTTGATAGATGTTGGCCAAGATAAGTACAATAATTATTTGAATAATAAATACTATACTAAGGTAATAGAAATCCTAGTGTTAGATGGGCTGAATAAGAATATACTAGTAGAACACGCAAGGGATTTGAAGATAAACATTTAAGTAAGGTTTTTCACATTTGGAAATCTTTCATTCGCTCTAGAATGATGCCCACTACTCATTATAGCTCTATGGATAGAGAATAGGCTATATTACTCTTTTCTATGGCATCCATAATAATTATAGATGTTGGAGCCATAATTAAACAAATGATAAGATTATCTTTTCCCAACTTATTACCACTTTATGTGATAAAGTAGGGGTAAACTATCCAAAAGGTTAGATGTTATTACAACTTGATGAATTATTGACTTCGACATATATGAGCGAACTCATCTCATGTACTAAAGAGACGTAAAAGGACAAAAAAGTAGCTTCTTCAAAGATGTCAATGAAAGATAAAATTCATCACTTAAACGAAGGAGTGACTTATATGAAGAAATATGTCCAAGATTACACTACCCAACATATCAAGCATACAAGTCAATAACATCGTGTTGGGGATGAATATAACCATAATATCCATGAAATACAACGGTTAACTTTCTCTCATCTCAAAGTTGATACTAGCCATTTAAGAAAACTCTAGAATCAAGGATATATTTTATTTTTGCACCACCTGAGTACCCACACGGTGATGACCGAATACCAGATGACATTGAAGATTAAGCTATCACCTTTCTCTGGAGTTTTATTATTTTTATGTATTTTATTTCATTTTATTTTTATGAACTTTTAGTTTAGTTATTTTTATGTGCATAAATAGCGTCTGAAATCTATCATATTTTAAATTTATTACAAAAGATATATCGTTAATATAATTTTTAATTATAAATCTTATAAAAATCTTGAAATAAAATATAATTTTAAATTAAATCAAGATTCATATTTCTAAAACCCAATTTTCATATTTTAAATCTTCCATGAAAAATATGCCATCTATATGTTTTTCAATAATAAACTCCGTAAAAATCTTGAATAGAAAATAATATGTGTTTAATTATTATGAAAAATATTCACTTAAATATTTTACATAAACATAACAACACAACTAAAATTTCATTAATATAATCAGCCAGATATGCGTCAATTTAATAAATGATTAGTAAATTAAAAATAACATTTAGAAAGATACATAAAATTAAACCTATAAATAAAATGTAATTAAAATTAATATCTCAAATGTATTTTTAAAGACAACTTTTGCAATGATTGATTATCTAAAAAAACCTCTCTATTACTGAACAATTATTATTGATAACTTAATCTAAATTGTTTATAAATTAAATATAAAAAATAAAGTTTGTTCATATCCCAAATTTGAAAAAAAAAACTTTGAAGAAAAACTAAGATACAATCAACTCGAATGAGATGGATTTACAAAAGGGCAAAGGATACTATTTATAGGTAAGGATTGGTTGAAGAAATAGGAGGAAAAAGTGGATCGTGAGGGAATTATCATCGAGCATCACGACACACTTTTTCACTACTATGACTAGCATCGATTCTAGGATGCATTTAATTACAATCCGAGAATGTTGCACCGTAACACACATATATTCTCCCATGTGGCCCGCATTGATCTGTTTGTCTCTTAATTTCTTGGTATTTCATCCTTTTACATTTGGTTGGTATATATGTAAGACTTACATATGTTACTATTTTATTGTTCTAGATTGCAACTTAAGTATTTTTAGGTATAATTATTTTAGTTCTTATCATTTAAATCATTTTGAAGCAAAAAGTACTTAAAAAATAACAAAATATACTTGTAATTTTGAAAACATAGATTTGTTAAAATAATGATACAATTATATATACAAATATAAATCTATTTTTTGACATTAAACTACATGTAAATCACGTAGTATTTATGCTTTTTAAGCACTCATCAACATCCATAATAATGGATAGTAGGTTTTAGTTTTTAGAGTTGTCACTCTTATTTTCTTCAAGTTTATTTTACGATAGGTTAGATTCAATAACATTAAAAGTAGATCATATGGAGGTTTTCAAATCACAAAAAATTACAAAAGATATGTATATATCGAAGAATACGTTGAGTTATTTATTTTATTTGTATTCAATTATAAACATATTCAATCTTTGAATCTTTTTTTCATATTTACACAGATTAATTTAGGTGGATATTTTTATAAAATAAATTGAGATTATTCTTTATTCAAGATTTTTAAAAAGTTTATTATTAATAAATATATTGATAATGTATTTTTCATAACTGATTTAAAATATGAAAGGTTTTAGGATCTAATTTTAACATCTTAAATAAAAATTTATATGATTAGAATTGTTTGAATCAATCATATTCTTATGTTTTGTTATTTTTGTTATTAGTTTAATATTTTCAAAAATCAAATCTTGTAACATAATGTTTAGGTTTGTTTTTTACATTTATTTTTTAAAAAATTATTGAATTATTTAAAATTACATAGTTTCTCGTTAGATCGACTTTTGAAGTATATTTATCAATTTTTACAAGTGATTTATATACTTTTGAATTTATTATAAATTTTTTGTTCGTCACTAAGCACATTCATAACGTTTGAGTATATCTAGTTATCAAATAAAATTAATAAAAAATCTAAATTAATCTCAAAAAATTTAAAACATATTTTCTCATAAAATATAAATTAAACAACTTTATCACATTAAAATAATAAAATAAATATAAATATAAAGAAAATAATAACTATAAAAATATGTATAAATTATTACTTATCATAATAATTTATCATCACCATAATATAAAAAGCAGAGAAGACACAAAACTTGCTCTAACCACGACCATTTGTTCTCTAATTGTTCATTAACAATCTTAAAACACATTAAACTCATTTGAAAATGAAAAAAAAAGATTAGAATCTTAACGAAAATTGCATAGAATCTCGAACTCCTAAATAGTGTATAAGGAAATTGCTGAATTCTGTGTGCTAAACAGTAGTCCTGATCGGAGGGACCATTCAATGTTTTTGGCAAAGAAAATTCAATGATGCTGAAGAAGAAAAACTTCATTAATCTATAAATATACTTAATATACTTTTTGGACGGATTAAGAAATACAGTAAGAGAGTATTAAACTATATCCAATAATATCTATTATTATTTTATCAATGAAAATAGGCCTAGCTGATACCCGAAGATGCCTAATTAATCACCTTATAATATGGCCCTACCATTGACAAATATACGTACAATTTGCTCCCGTAAATCAGAATTCACTCTTTCCAACTTTATGTTAATTTCTTAGACATAAAAGATAAGTTTTTTTTTTGGAATAAATAAATAAAAATTGGTTATTAACTATCACATGGAGTTTAGCAGGAAAAGATGTACCAAAATGGAAGACATAGACTGAATCGTTATTTATCTAAAATTGATTTCGATTTATTAAGAGTTTATAAAAATTAGATGTTATCATAAATGGAAACTTATTTCGGGAATAGTTCCACTTGATACTTTAATGTCAGACTCTTGATTACAGAGTAGTTTTGCAGCCTGCAAATGCATTTTTGTTTGGTTCCTCTTCGGACTCGTGAACAAAGTACACAACGACAGAATTATTGTCTAAAGCATTGTCGATGAGGAGTTATAACTCTTTTTTTTTTTTTTTATGAATCATTATTTAATTTTTTTTGTTTTTAACCAAACCATGTATCTATTTTGTGAGATGGTAACTAAATTTGTGAATTTCGGACACATAAGTACATATCCTAAAAGTAAGGGCACGTTGGTTCAATTTTACCCCTTTAACTAATTATTTTAATATTAAAAATCATATGGTATGTAATTGATGTTTTAATTAGGGGTATGTATAGTCACTTAAACAGATTTCCTTCATACCTCAATTTGCAGCTGGCTTCCACCATTTATTTTTCAGTTTCAAAATATGGCTCCATATATTATGGCTTTAAATGCCAGATTTTCTTTCTCAATCATCTTACTCATCTTCCATGGTGTACAACACCAACACATCCTTTATCTGCTATTATTATGCTTATTCAATCACAATTTTCTCTCAACTTTTTGGGATTCTTTTAGAGTTTAGGGTGGAATCATTGGTTTTTTTCTTTTCGATTACTACCTAAAATTTCAAATTTTGCCTATCATATCATGTTTGTGAATCACGAGCACGGATTGAGAGGACAAAAATGATTTTTAATATAATCATTTATAAATTAAATTATAAAATCAATACTTGAAATCATTTAAAAATTATTATGATTTAATAACAATTTTTTACAGGTGAGTAACAATTCGTGACGATTATTAAAAAATATTTAAAAAAATCAAATCATATTCGTTGTTTTATATAATAATACTATAAATTTAAGAACTGTTTGGTTGTTTTATCATATGATAATTGTAAATTTTTCTTACAATTTACGCATCTTTTTTACAAAACGTAAATCTCACCAGCAAAACAATACGAGCTAGTTATACATGAGCTTACATGGATCATATAAATTGATTTAATTAAATACACAAAATAGAACCCCATTTTGCAGCACTACTGTAGTTACCTGTAATTGAATTCTGAATAATCGTTTTTTTTTAAATCGTTGTTATATCATGAATACATACTATACATTGCTACATATTTAAACGATTCAACGATTGTCTTCTGAATAATGCTCGAAGGAATTGACACGGGACATTGCAGAACAAAAAATAAATAAATAAATAAAAAAGAAAGTTATCTCCATCTAAACTTTTTTAATGAGTATAAAAATGAAAAATCTATATAATATAATTTATAATATTATTACAAGTGGATATAATACCTAATTATATATTAAAAAATTAATTTAATTATTTAAATTAATAATTATATATTAAAAAATTAATTTAATTATTTAAATTAATAATTATATATTATGTATTTACAAATTAGTGATATAAAAAAATTTATATAAAAACACGTCGTGGATGTATCACGTGTAGGAGTGTAGTCCTTTAAAGCATAATCATTCGCATTCACGGACTCAATAGAGACTACACGTTAAAATCCCCCCACCAGCTCACTCACTAAACCGAGTTTTGTTGTCTCTGCCTACCCTATCTCTTGGATTACTTGAATTCATTGTCATGAATTATAATAGATGTATTTAATTTTAAACATATATATTATATCATTTTATTATTATTTTTACATTATAAATTATTATTTATCGTATTTTTTATTATTTTCGTATTCTTACTTGTCTTATTTATATTTATAAAAAGAATAAAATATTTTAATTATTATCGTTTTATTATTATCTTATCTCGTTAAAAAATAAATTATATAAGATGAAATATTTTTTAAAAATTAATTGATATTTCATAGATTTAATTAACATTTTATCTCAATTTATAACACTATATGATACTTTAAATACAATTATGATTAAAACTTTTGTGTTATTTAATTCTATAAGGTGAATCTTCAAAAATAATAATACTCATCATTATTTAAAATCATAAATATTATAAAATATTTAATATTAAAAGTTTAAGGATAATAATATTCACGATTATTTATTTATAGACATTACATTAATATATTTTTAATCAATGTTAGATACTTTAATTTTTATTTTAATGATAATTAAGTTAAAAATAAAAAAATTATTTATCACAAGTTCGTGATAAATTATAATTGATGTAACATAATTTTATTATAAATATAATCAGACCTATCTAATTATATCAAATGAAAAATTATGTTGATTATAACTATGATTTATAAAAATATTCTAAAAATAAGGAGCCACTAAATTTTTTATAAGTTTTATAATTTTTTATAATATTATAATAAAAACATAACAAAAAATTTTATATTTTTTCAAAGCATGATTGTTAAAAGTAGTGTTTTTGTCGACTTCAAAATTAATTAATTTTTTTAAGTTAATAAACTTTGAGTAACAAAAAAATATATCACTTTAAAAATTGAGGCATTTACAAATATGTAATTGTTCGAAAGCGAGGAGTGTTAAAGTATATAAATATTTTTAAATTATTAATTCTTTAAAAAAATTAAAATATTATTTAATTTATGGACAATGTAATCATTTATTACATTTTATTTAACTTTTTATTTGGTTTATGAACAATTTAATCATTTAGGTCAATTTTAATAATTTTTTTTTTAATTTTTTTTAGATAATTTTATGTTCAAACATATTTAAACACCTGCTGATAGGATTTAATTAAATCAAATTTAAGTTTTTTTTAAAAGAATTATAAAATGAAAATTGATAAAAAATAATTACAATGTATAAAGATAAAATAATTAATATATCTAATTTATAAAAATAAAATAAATAAATTATTTCATTCTAACCAGAGTTATCTAATATATGTGTAATAATATTTTCCACCGTCTTTTAATAATTTAAATTTTAAACAGAGTTGACAACAATACATAACACCAAAATACAGGATACTTGAAATTTGGGCTAAATCCAAGTGCTACTTAAGGGTCTCCCCTTGTACCAAGTCTTGTGTGGGGCTATACATGTAGCCCAAGATTCGCTACATGCCTTACAAAATTAATATAATACAAATGGCTCGATCACATGCACAAAGAATTAACGTATGGAAGAGATTATTACCAAAGATAAAGAAAAAAAAAACATATTGAAAAGATTATATTGGAATATTTGATAACTATTTCCACTCTCCCCTCTTTATAAGAAGTTGAGTTCATTCACTAACTCTATACCCACTGAGAGTGGTGTGAGTTCTTGAAAATGGCGAAGCATGTTCTAGTAAAGCTCTTAATACTACTCTTGAACTTTGGTAGCTTGCTCACTTCTCTTGCTAATTCCTATTGTCCACCTCCTGAGTACCCACCTAAGTTTCCACCCAAACACCCCATAATAGTAAAGCCACCATTTCATCCCAAACCACCAAAGCAACCACCTCATGTTAAGCCACCAATTCATCCCAAACCACCAAATCATCCACCTCATGTTAAGCCACCAATTCATCCCAAACCACCATATCAACCACCTCATGTTAAGCCACCAATTCATCCCAAACCACCAAATCATCCACCTCATGTTAAGCCACCAATTCATCCCAAACCACCATATCAACCACCTCATGTTAAGCCACCAATTCATCCAAAACCACCAAATCAACCACCTCATGTTAAGCCACCAACTCATCCCAAACCACCAAATCAACCACCTCATGTTAAACCACCTTTTCACCCAAAGCCACCAAAGCAACCACCTCACCCAAAACCACCAAAGCAACCACCTCATGTGAAGCCACCATATCACCCAAAACCACCAAAACAACCACCAGTTGTTAAGCCTCCTTACCATCCTATACCACCCAAGCAACCCCCACATAAGCCTCCCTACATTCCCAAACCCCCAATTGTAAAACCCCCACATAGACCCCCAATTATTGTACATCCTCCACATATCCCTAAACCACCAATTGTGAAACCTCCTGTTTGTCCACCACCATTACCTCCTTATACACCAAACCCACCAGTTGTCACACCTCCTTTTAGGCCTAAACCTCCTGTAGTAAAACCACCACCTCCATCATCACCACCCAAACCACCAGTCATTAACCCACCACCATATCACCCCAAGCCTCCAATTGTTCAACCACCACCTGTTGCACCCAAACCCCCAATCACAAACCCACCACCATATAATCCCAAACCTCCAATTGTTCAACCACCACCTGTTGCACCCAAACCTCCAATCACAAACCCACCACCATATTATCCCAAACCCCCAATTGTTCAACCACCACCTATTGTACCCAAGCCTCCTCCATACACCCCAAAACCACCAGTCATCAGCCCACCGCCTCTAACTCCTCCTGTCGTTCCAAACCCTCCTCCTGTCGTTCCAAACCCTCCTCCTGTCGTTCCAAACCCTCCTCCTGTCGTTCCAAACCCTCCTCCTGTCGTTCCAAATCCTCCTCCTGTCGTTCCAAACCCTCCTCCACCAACGCCATGCCCACCACCACCAGCATCACCACCACCAGCATCACCGCCACCAGCATCACCGCCAAAAGGACAAGAGACATGTTCTATTGACATACTGAAACTAGGAGCATGTGTGGATGTTTTAGGTGGGCTTATACACATTGGAATTGGAAGCAGTGCTAAAGACACGTGTTGTCCAGTGTTACAAGGATTAGTAGACTTGGATGCCGCTATATGTCTTTGTACAACCATTAAGGCCAAGCTTCTTAACATTAATATCATTATACCAATTGCTCTTCAGGTCCTTATTGATTGTGGGAAACACCCTCCCTCTGGATTCCAATGTCCTGCTTCATGATTACCCTACAAATTAAGCTTCAAACATTGAAGTCCTTTTAATTAATTTATAAGTTTTTGATGTAATATTATATTGTAAAAGGGCACACTTAGGTGCTTTATCATCAAATGCTAGTTGACGAGCATGCCTTTTGCTCTGAGCAGAGAATAAGCTAATTTATCAGGAAGAAAAGAACTTGATCAAAATTAGCTGGTTTTATAAGTTGTAATGATTTATTTTGTTTCTATCATCTGTTTTGTTCTTCTCATTGTATATTGGTGAACTTTATTAATATATTTTGGGGAGTACTTCAAATGGAAATTGCTAGCTCTTGTTGTTCCCAATCTGTAAAACTGGACTATTTCATCTTTAATATGATATTAATGCAACCAACGGTGTTCTCTGTTTTTTGTGTGAAGGGGCTCTTGTCTTCATTGATAGGAGGATGAAGGACACTAATATATAAAATTCTATTAATTATTAAGTGGAAAATTATAAGTTAATTAAAAATAGAAGGTGAAAACTGTTATCATGTAAGAGAGTTTGTATTTTTAACAAAGATAAAATGATCATTTTAACCTTTAAAATTAGATATTTTTAAATCTCAATTCTGTTTTTTTTTGTCCATATTAACTCTATTCTCTTAAAATAAAAGAATTTTATGGAAACATATAACTTTGATTTATCTTATAATTTTTGGTTTTTGATGAATAACAAATTTGAAAAGAGGAATAACATAGTTGAGATTTAAAAATTTCTATTTTAGGGGTTAAAAGGATCATTTTAACCCTGCTAAAATTACATATTCTTTTTTATATGCTATAAATCTGGCATTTTTAAATTTTTTATTCTTTTGATATATTTTTTTAGTAATTAATAAATTTATAGGAAACTAGTTCATAATTAATAGAATTTCATATTAATATACTTTTATATATATTTCAGAATGTATGTATATACGTGAATTGCATGTCTGCATATAGCTATGCCATTTCAGGCTGCATTTATACTGTATATGAAACTTAACTAGCTAAAGTCTGCGGATATATATGCCAAATATTTTCTCAAACTTGGACAGCTGGAACGTAGATGTAGAGCTACTCAAATCAGTAGATTCCCTTCACGTGGACCAACGCCAATGTTTTTTTCTTTTTACACATTGGATAAGTGTAACAAATAAATTTTATATACTATTTATATTTTTATTATTAAAATAATATAATATATTATTTTATTTTAAATATTATTCAATTAAATACTATTTATATTAAAATATTAGAATTTAAACTTGTTTAATAATAAAAGATTTAAAGGGTATTATTTTTATTATTATAAAGTTTAAATATATTATGTTTTTTTAATTTTCAATAATTATTACATAGATATATAGTTAAAATTAGTTAATTTTTGCATGGATATATAGTCAGATTAAGTAATTTTTACATTGGGCATATAGTTCAAACAAATTATTCTTATTAAATGAACATTTTACATTTTATAGAAATCAAAAAAGAATTATGCAACTAATTCAATTTAATATTTAAATATTTTTAAAAATAAAATTTTTGATGTTTAACTTAACCTCAAATTTTAATTTTAAATTTGTGTTTCTTGATATTTACTTTTATGTCAAATTAAAAATAATCATTTCATTTGTAAAATATAAGAAAATATAAAAATAAATTAAATATTATTTTTAATATAAATTATTTTATTATATTTAAAATAAATTATTATATTATATATTATTCTATAATATAAATTCTTATATAACAATATATAAAATAATTATAATATAATTATACACCAAATATTATATTTGGTGCCTCACACAGTGTATAATGAATTGATGACTGAATTATAATTAACAAACATAATGATTGAATTATATCTAATTTATACATATGATTCATGTATATTTGTTGTGTCATACTGAACATAATAAGTATAATGCCTGAATTATAATTATAATTTTTTACCTCTAATTTTACAAACAAAATATAATATAATATTATTGATAATTATAATTATTTTTATATAATTATTTGTATAATAACCTGATATTTAGGTCAATAAAGAGATTATAAAAAATAGATCTCATTTAAACCTCATTTCGAAATAAAATATTTTTAACTACTCTTAATAAATATCACATTGGAATGTATTCAGTAATAATTATATAAAATATAAAAATAATCTAATTCGTATAGATATGTAGATAAATTTATTATCTTATCATAATTATCTCTATAATTATTTTCTTTTTGAATAATTATAGAATTATTACCGACTAATTATTTCTTTATACAAATTATCCAATATTCATAAATATAATATAGCGTCCTTTTCACCTTCATTTTTCACTTTTGCTTCACCACATCGTTTCGAGACATCATAATTACTATTTTATCCATTTAAATATTTGATTGTCTTCCGTCTAGATTATGGTCCTTTCATCTCTCCACTCTCTCTCCCCTTTCCTTCTCGATCAACATTAACAATCATGACCTTATCCACTACGACTATATGGAATAGATGTCTCTCCTCTTATTCATCACCTCTATCTTCTCCATTTCTCTCTCCCTATGTTGCCTCGCCGTTGGAAATGAATTTAAATAAAAAAATTATTTTTTATTATTTTATGACCGTTATTTCATAAATTATGTAACTGTTATTTTCATAATTATGTGACCGTTATTTTTATGACCGTTATTTTTATGACCGTTATTTTTATAATTATGTGACTATTACTTTTATAACCGTTATTTTCATAATTATGTGGTCATTAATTTTATGACCGTTATTCTCATAATTATGCGACCGTTACTTTTATGACCGTTATTTTCATAATTATGTGTCTGTTATTTTCATAATTATATGACCGTTACATATATTTTTTCCACTATAAAAAGGGGCAATAACCCTCAGTTTAGAATATAACTTAATAACTCAAAAACAGTTCTACGATTTTCATAGAAAATCAAGAAAAGAAAATTCAGAATTATTTTCTCAGATTTCTAAGCAACATAAATATTTAAAAGGTGTAGTATTCCAGACTTCATCAGTGCAATGAAGTTCCGAGACAGAAAATGATTCTAGGTTGTTTTATCCTCGGGACGACGGGGCTGTGTTTGCTTGCACAAATTTGGGTAGAGTCACGAAACGTCTTAAAGAGAGCGACCTAGTCCGCGACTCAACCCAAGCAGTTCATTTCAGGTTATCGGTAATATTGTTCTTACATAATTTTTCACATATTTGTTCCAACAATTTTAAGACGTATTCTATCTGCCATGTCTACTGAAATGTTAAGTGCTGATATCAACAAACCATTTCGTTTTGAAGAACTACACTTTAAAAATGGAGACAAAAAAATGTTATTCTTCTTAACCATGTAAATTTTCGCTTTTGTTCTTATTATTGAAAAACCAACACTGCCTAATTTTCATACTGAAGTTACTGTAAAGGATTTAAACACCTGGATAGAAAATCATTTTCTATGCAAAAAAAAAATTATTCTTAATGGATTAGCTAATGACTTATATGACTATTATAATTTTGATAAGTTTGCTGAGGAAATTTGGAATGCACTTCAAAAGAAGTACGACACTGAGGAAGCTGGAACTAAGAAGTATGATGTCAGTAGATACATGAAATATCAAATGATTGATGACAATTCTGTGGAAGCTCAATCACACGAACTGCAGAAGATAGCACGTGAAATAACTTCTGAAGGTATGACTTTAGATGAACAATTTCAAGTAGCTGTTATTATAGTTAAATTACCTCATGCTTAGAAAGATTTTAAGAATACACTTAGACATAAAACTAAGAAATTTTCTTTAGAAAGTCTTATAACCCATTTAAGAATAAAAGAAGAAGCCCGAAAATAAGACCAAAGAGATGAAGTACTCGTTGTCTCAAACAATAGTACCAATAAGAAACCCTCATCTACAATTTTGAAACCTAAAGATAGAAATATGAAAACTCGGAATCATAATAATAACCAAAATCGTAACCACCAAAATAGAAACAAAAACTATCCTCTACAGAATGGACCTTAACCCCCTTAAGGAATAACACATTCATGTGTTATAGTTGTAACAGACCTGGCCAATTGGCCAGGAACTGTGGGAATAGGAATCGTCCTGCCCCACAGGCGAACCTTACCGAAGATCAATTTATTGCTATGATATCTGAAATCATATTTATTGATGAATCCGAGAGGTGTTGGGTGAACACTAGTACTTCTCGACACGTTCGCTATAATCGAGACATGTTCAAGTCCTACTCTGAGTCTGAGGATAAGAAAGTGTTGTTGGGTGACTCCCACTCCACTAAAGTTGTTGGTACTGGTAAGGTGGAATTGAAGTTTACCTTTGGAAAGACTATCATCTTGAAAGATGTCTTGCATACTCCAAAGATGAGAAAGAACTTAGTTTCGGGATATCTTCTTTACAAAACTGGATTTACTCAAACTATAGGGGTTGATTTATATACAATTACTAAAAATAATATTTTTTGTTAGGAAAGGGTACGCCACTAATGACATGTTTAAATTGAATGTTGAGTTCCTTTAATATTTGGCATGCTAGACTTTGTCATGTTAATAAACTCATAATCAAGAACATTAGTAGCTTAGAACTAATTCCTAAACTATCTTTGAATGATTTTGAAAAAATGTGACTTTTATAGTCAAGCTAAAATAACAAAAACTTCACATAAGTCAATAGTTAGAGAATCTGAACCTTTAGAATTAATACATTATGACATATGTGAACTTGATGAAAATTTAACAAGAAATGGGAAACACTATTTTATAACTTTTATAGATGACTATTCAGATTACACTTATGTATATCTAATGAAAAATAAAAGTGAAGCATTTGACATTTTTAAAATATTTATGATTGAGAATGAGAATCAACTTACCAGAAAAAATAAAAAGGTTTCGAAGTGATAGAGGCATTGAATATGATTCCAATATCTTCAATGAATTTTATAAAACTCATGGAATCATTCATGAAAAAAACTACACCTTATTCTCCTGAAATGAATGGCAAAGTTGAAAGAAAAAATAGAACTTTTACTGAGTTAGTTATTACAATTTTATTAAACTCTGGTGCTGCTTCCCATTGATGGGAGGAAATTTTATTAATTGTTTATTATGTGCTAAATAGAGTGCCTAAATCTACTAGTAAAATTTCACCATCTGTAATTTTGAAAAATAAGAAACTTAACTTATTTTAAAACTTGGGGTTGTTTAGTCTATGTCAGGATCCTCGATCCTTAAAAGAAATAAAACTTACTAGTATAACATACGAATGTGTATTCATAGCATATGTTGTGAATAGTAAAACTTATAAATTCTATGACTTAAATGATCATAGTTATAGAATCAAATGATGTTGACTACTATGAACATAGGTTTCCATTTAAATTGAAGAATAGTGGGGGCTCGTCTTCTAGTTGTTTACCCATAACTAGAACTATTGAACAAAATGAAGAATTAAACACTGAAATTAGAAGAAGTAAACGAGCTCGAACCCTTAAGGATTTTGGGTCAGATTTTTATGCTTATACCTTATAGGAGGATCCCCAAACTCATAAAGAATCATTCTCTTCTTTAGATGACAACTTATGGGAAGAAACCATAAATGATGAAATGGACTCTCATGCGTATAATAAAACTTGGCATTTAGTTGACTTACCTCATGGTTGTAAAACCATAGGATGTAAATGGATACAAAAGAAGAAATTAAAACTCGATGGTACTATTGAAAAGTACAAAGCTCGTATTGTAGTTAAATGGTATAGGCAAAGGGAAAATGTAGATTTATTTGATACCTTTTCACCAGTCACACGAATAACTTCCATACGTGTACTTTTTCCTCTTGCTACTATCCATGATTTAGTAGTACATCAAATGGATGTTAAAACTGCTTTCTTAAATGGTGATTTAGAAGAAGAAATTTATATGGATCAACCTGAAGGTTTTGATATCCCAGGTCAAGAAAATAAAGTTTGTAAACTAGATAAATCTCTATATGGTCTAAAATAAGCACCTAAGTAATGACATGAGAAATTTGATAATATAGTTAACCCACATGAATTCAAAATGAATGAAAGTGACAAATGCATTTATTATAAATTAAAAGATAACATTTGCACTATTATATGTTTATATGTGGATGACATGCTTATTTTTGGATCAAATATTCATGTTGTGAATAATGTGAAAACTTTATTAAGTGTTAACTTTGATATGAAAGATCTCAGAGAAGCGAGTGTAATCCTTGGTATAAAGATTACTAGGTCTGAAAAGGGAATTTCTTTAGATCAATCTCATTACATTGAGAAGATCTTAAAGAAATATAATTGCTTTAACTGTAAACCTGCATGTACTCTGTATGATCCTAGTGTAAAGTTGTTCAAGAACACCGGAGACGGTGTTAGACAAACTGAGTATGCGAGCATCATTGGTAGCTTACGTTATGCTACTGATTGCACTAGACCAGACATAGCTTATGTTGTGAAACTACTATGTAGGTTTACCAGTAGACCTAGTGTAGAGAATTGGAATGCTATTGAAAGGGTTATGAGATACCTTAAGAGAACTATATACCTTGGATTACATTATAAAAATTTTCCCGTTGTTCTAGAAGGATACAGTGGTGCAGATTGGAACATTTTATTAGAAGACTCCAAATCAACTAGCAACTATATATTCAACATAGTTGGTGGAGCTATTTCTTGGAAGTCTAAGTAATAGACAATATTGGCTCAATTTAAGATGGAGTTTGAAATGATAGCACTAGCTACTGCTAGTGAAGAAGCAGGCTAGTTAAGAAGTCTATTAGCTAAGATCATTTTATGGGAAAGATTGATACCAACTATCCTGATCTACTGCGATAGTACCGCGGCTATTGCAAAGATTTAGAGCCGTTATTACAACGGTAAGAGACGACATATACACAGTACTGTTAGAGAATTTCTCTCTACATGAGCTGTAAGAATGGATCATATATATACTGATGTAATTTGACTAATCCTTTGATGAAAGGATTAACAAGAGAGAAGGTTTTCAAAACCTCGAAAGGAATGTGATTGATGCCCTTAGAATGAAGAGTCACTCATGATGGTAACCCAACTTATAGACTGGAGATCCCAAGAAATAGGTTCAATGGGTAATAACAAGTCATGAAGTGATATGAGATGAATCATGCTATTATGAAGTCACATTCTATATTGTTAGAAGCATGACGTCCTGAAGCGAAAGAAAGGATGAGTTAATTATTAAACTCTTAATGAGTTCTATACTCTATGTGGAGTAGAGTACGTAGCTACAAGAGTACTCTTGATAGACTCACCTATGTGAATGTGGAAGTATGGCCGCTTCCTATGAAAATTTTGGGCAAAATTTACTAGAGCATTCACTATACTAGGATACACGTGCATGGCCGTAAAGCACGGGCTTTTCGAACTACACCTTGGAAAGGTTTTGTGTGTGATGTTGTTAGAGATAGAGTTCAAAACTATGAGTTACTCTAGTATATTCTAAAGCATCAACACTATGCAAAGGTTCAAGTCGATAGACACCTTTTGCTTATGACCGTTATTTCATAAATTATGTAACTGTCATTTTCATAATTATATGACCGTTATTTTTATAATTATGTGACCGTTATTTTTATGACCGTTATTTTTATAATTATGTGACTATTACTTTTATAACTGTTATTTTCATAATTATGTGGCCATTAATTTTATGACTGTTATTCTCATAATTATGCGACCGTTACTTTTATGACCATTATTTTCATAATTATGTGTCTGTTATTTTCATAATTATATGACATTTACACATATTTTTTTCCACTATAAAAAGGGGCAATAGCACTCAGTTTAGAATATAACTTAACAACTCAAAAACAGTTCTACGGTTTTCATAGAAAATCAAGAAAAGAAAATTCAGAATTATTTTCTCAGATTTCCGAGCAACATAAATATTTAAAAGGTGTAGTATTCTGGATTTCATCAGTGCAATGAAGTTCCGAGACAGAAAATGATTCTGGGCTGTTTTATCCTGGGGACGATGGGGCTGTGTTTGCTTGCACAAATTTGGGCAGAGCCGCAAAATGTCTTAAAGAGAGCGACCTAGTCCACGACTCAACCCAAGCAGTTCATTTCAGGTTATCGGTAATATTGTTCTTACATAATTTTTCACATATTTTTTCCAACAATTTCTTTATCGGCATTGAATTGGCTCTCGGTGATAGCACTCTCTATTTATTCTCTCTCACTTCTAATATATATTTCTCTAACATCACCGACGATTAATGGTGCTCTCTCTTCTGACCCTAGCTATCACGATTTCTTTGTTGAAGTCATAATCGCTCAACTCATATTCTATCCTGGGCATCACACACTTGACAAACATGTATCTCATACATGTTTCTCCCTATTATTGCTACTTTCGTGGTAGCTTGTGTTTGATATTTGTACTTGGTGATCCAATTGGGATTGATTGAATTAAGTAAATAAGTGATTTGAAGGCCTTTTCATCCAGTCATTTTTGTTCTATTATCAGGCTCCTAAAGATTATATCTGCTTCTTCTAAACTCTGATCTGACTCGAGCTAAAAAAGGAATTGAAAATAGAGTCAAGAAAGTCGTACTTGCTCTTCTTTAAACTTTAAGTTATTTGACCATACTTCTTTATGAATGTTGTGAAACGAAAGGGGTACAAATTACTTTATTTATATTCGCCGATTCGTGTAATAGGTGTTTTAATAAATATAAGGGTATAATTATACTTGTGAATTTGTTAATTCAATGTGTATTAGAGTTACTTGTCTTCTACATCTTTTTTAGAAGATAAACTCTTGCTTGTACGCTATAACGCATTATATTTAATTTAATTTTTATATGTAATTTGTCTTGTAAAAAGTGAATTTTTATAAAATAAATAACTTAGATTTGTGACTTGTCTTTGACTTGTTAGGTTTGTGCCCCAAAGAACACTCACTTTTGTATAAGAGAAAATGACATAGATAAATGTAATATCACACGCGTGTACCGTCAACTAGTCATATCGAGTCAGTGTTAGTGTGACATTTTATTTTTTGGAAAGAATTTAAAAAAAAAATTCTATTTGAAAAAATGATCATTATTTTTTACTCAAAAAATAACTATTATGTTTCTTTACTCAGAAATTTATCGTTATTTTTCTTTTCATAAAATGGTTGTTACTCTTTTCACTCAAACATGACCGTTATTATCATAATGGTCACACATTTTCTTAAACGTATAAATAGAGGGTCTTAGCTCTCAATTTTAAACACATCGATTGGAAACATCTCTTACTGAGAAAAAGCTCTCATAAAGAAAAAAGAAGTTTATTTTGAGTTTTTTGAGTAACAAAATTTTATAGGTGTAACATTTCGGTCTTCATCAGTACAATAAAATTTCGAGACAAAAAACAAAGATTATGGGATGTTTTATTCTGGGGATGACGGGATTGTGTTTGTTTGCACAAGTTTGGGCAGAGCCACGAAACGTCTTAAAGAGAGCGATCTAATCTGCGACTCAACCCAAACAATACATTTCAGTATATCAGTAACATTATTCTTACACTACTTTTAACATACTTGTCCCAACAATTTTAAGACGAATTTCTATCTGTCATGTCTACTGAAAATGTTAAATATTGATCTCAAAAAACCATTTTATTTTGAGATACTACACTTTAAAAGATTGAAACAAAAAAAATTATTTTTTTAACCATGAAAAAGGTCGTTTTTGCTCTTATTACTAAAAAACCAACACTATCTAATCCTCCTACTCAAGCTACAACTAAGGATTTAGACACCTAGATAGAAAATGATTTTCTATGCAAAAAATTTATTCTTAATGGATTAGTTGATAACTTGTATAATTATTATAATTATGATAAGTTTGCTAAGGAAATTTTTGATGCACTTCAAAAGAAGTACGACATTGAGGAAGCTAGAACTAAGAAGTATGTTGTTAGTAAATATATGAAGTACTAAATGATTGATGACAAATCTGTGAAAGCTCAATCACACGAATTGCAGAAGATAGCAAACAAAATAACTTTTGGATGTATGACTTTAGATGAACAATTTCAAGTAGTTGTTATTATAGATAGATAATCCTCTGCTTGGAAAGATTTTAAGAATGCACGTAGACATAAAACTAAGTAATTTTCTTTAGAAAGTCTTATAATCCTTCTAAGAGTAGAAGAAGAAGCTTGAAAACAATATCAAAGAGATGAAGTACTCGTTGTCTTAAACAACAGTACCAATAAGAAATCTTCCTCTACAATTCTGAAACCTAAAGGAAGAAATATGAAAACTCAGAATCACAATAATAACCAAAATCGTAACCACTAAAATAGAAATAAAAACTATCATCCCTAGAATGGACCATAACCCCCCTCCCAAGAAATATCAATCCCATGTGTTATAGTTGTAACAGACCTGGCCACTTGGCTAGGAACTGTCAGAACAGGAATAGTCTTGCCCTGCAAACGAACCTTACCGAAGATCAACATATTGTTATGATATCTGAAATCAATTTTGTTGGTGGATTTGAGCGGTAGTGGGTGGACACTGGTGCTTCTCACCATGTTTGCTATAATCGAGATATGCTCAAGTCTTATTTTGAGTCTGAGGATAAGAAAGTGCTACTGGAAAACTCCCACTCTACTAAAGTTATTGGTACTGGTGAGATGGAATTGAAGTTTACCTCTGGAAAGACAGTCGTCTTGAAGGATGTTCTACATACTCCATAGATGAGAAAGAACTTAGTTTCGGGCTATCTTCTTAACAAAGCTGGATTTACTCAACTATAGAGGCTGATTTATATACAATAACTAAAAATAATATTTTTTGTCGGGAAAGGGTATGGCATTAATGGCATGTTTAAATTAAACGTTGAAATTAATAAAGCTTCTTCTTCTGCTTATATGTTGAGTTTCTTTAATATTTGGCTTGCTAGACTTTGTCATGTTAATAAACGTATAATCAAGAATGATGCTTATTTTCGCAAGTGTACGAATCGTTCAAGTAATAAAGCTTCTTCTTCTGCCCAAATAAACTGCACTGCACTCCTCATTTAGCATGACAATTTCATTATCTCCCAGCCTCCTCTTCTTTGATAGGATTTCCTTCATGAATTTTGCATATTTGGGCATTTGTTCCAACATCTCTGCAAAAGGAATGTTAATATGCAATTTCTTAAAAATATCCAGAAATTTATCAAATTGATTATCAAGCTTTTTCTTATTCAATCTTTGAGGATATGGGATAGGAGGCTCATATTTTGCATATGGGGAAGGTTGAATATCTTGGGATCTTGATGGCTTTTCTTTAGATTCTTCCATCTTTTTCTCCGATTTCCTCTGATTCTCAAGTTCTTTACCACTTCTCAATGTGATAGCCTTTACATGCTCTGTGGGATTTATTGTGTCACTAGGCAGTGATCCTTGAGACCTTTCTGCAATCTGCTTTGAAAGCTGCCCCAGTTGGTTTTGGATGTCCCTGTTGATTGCCTCTTGATTTCTGAAATTTGCTCTTGTCTCCTCAATGAACTTTCCCAAAATTTCTTCCAAATTTGTTTGTTTCTTCTCTTGGGGTTGGTAAGAAGATGATGACGGTTTGAATCCCCCTTGATTATTTCCCCATGACAAATTTGGATGATTTCTCCAACCTGGATTATAGGTGTTCGAATATGGGTTATGTTGAGGTTTTTGGAAATTTGAAACATAATTTGCTTGCTCAGCATTTGGTGAAGCAAATGGATTTCCAACTTGGCACTCAATACTAGCATGATTTCCACCACATAAATCACATTGTGAAGTTGGTTTGGATTCAAATTTGGAAGACAAAGAATCCATCTTCCTTGAAAGAACAGCAACTTGAGCCGACAAAGCATTCACTGAATCAATTTCATGCACTACTGCTGGTCTTTTTGCAATTACCCGCTCTGAATGCCACTGATTGTTGTTTTCTGCCATAATCTCTAACAACTCATGAGCATCCTCCGGTGTTTTTCCATTTAAAGACCCTCCAGCTGCAGCATCAATCATTGCCCGATAGTTTGAAACCAATCCATTATAAAATGTAGACACTTGCAACCAAATCGGTATACCATGATGTGGGAACTTTCTCAACATTTCTTTGAATCTTTCCCAAGCTTCATACAACGATTCTTGGTCATACTGTGTAAAAGATGTGATTTCATTCCTCAATTTTACCGTCTTAGCAGGAGGAAAGAACTTAGACAAGAATTTCTGAACCAACTCATTCCATGTTGTAATTGATCCCGGTGGTAATGAGTTTAGCCACTCCTTGGCTTTATCCCTAAGTGAAAAAGGAAAAACCCTCAATCTTATAGCATCTTCAGACACACCATTTATTTTGTAAAGATCACACACCTCCAGAAAGTAAGCAATATGTGCATTTGGATCATCCTTTGACATTCCCCCAAACTGATTTGTTTGAACCATTTGGATAAAGGATGGTTTTATCTCAAAGTTATTGGCTTGAATAGTTGGCCTCCTTATACCCGAAGTAGTCCCAGCAACATTAGGCGCAGCATAATCCCTCAAAGCTCTACGATTTCCACCTCATTCAACAAATGGTGGATCCATGGCTGATTGTCTATTAGGAGTTGATGTTGAACGTCTTCTCTCTCGGTTTAGACACCTATATGTTCTATCAATCTCCGGATCAAATGGTAGAAGGTTAAGGCTTCTTGTACGTCTCATACAAAAATCCTACAACCAGAAAATCAACTAACACAAAAACAACACAAAGTTAAAATTTTATTTTTTTTATTTTTTATGATAAATAAAATAAAACAGCAAAATAAACAAAATTGAAAATGAAAGAAAGATAAAGCAAATTAACTTCAAATTAAAACTAAGATTAGGTAGTATCGATATTAATAAAATCAAACCACTCCCCGGCAACGGTGCCAAAAACTTGATGCTTATTTTCGCAAGTGTACGAATCGTTCAAGTAATAAAGTGTACAAAAAGTACGGATATCGAATCCACAAGGAATGACGTTATTAAGTACCGAAATTGACTAACCCTAATTTTATTTGAAAACCGAATTGTTGAAATTATTTTAAAAGCTAATTAACATAAAACTAAACGCAAATAACAAAATTTAATGTTGTTCACAAATGATTAAAAACGCTAAGGCATTTGATTTCGCTAAATCAATTCAATCCGATTTCAAGTCATGTTATATGAGATTCAAAGCTAAAAGTGCTGGTTGAAAAACCCAAACTTATCTAATACTCTCTCTCAAGTTATATTAGAATTACTTATCTATGAAAACCAACTATATTTCTATGAAGATTTAATCACAAATAAGCACATTACGATTTATGGAATTTCTAGAATAACCACATACATCATGCATTAGGTGTCAAACTCGCATTCAACATACGGTATTTATCACAAGAAGCATTCATTACACATCTCCTCTCGGTCTCAATATAATGCAACAAATCATTTAAATCTTGATCAGAAATTTAAAAGCATTAAGCATGGAAATAAATACTCAACTTGAAAACAATGAATTCATATAACGATAACACAAGAAATCAGATTTTATTGATTCAACTACATCATAGCCTTAGCAAAAATGAATTAGTTCATAACGAAATTAAGAACAAACATATTCTCAATTGAATCCATGAACAAACAATCTGAACAAACTGCAGAAAATAAAAGCTAAGGAGTAGAGATGAAGAACTCTTGAAGATGAAGACTTGGTAGCAACAATGGTGATGATCCTTCAAGCTTCTCCAACCTTTCTCTCCAAAATTTCTTTTTCTCCTCCAAAAATAACTTAGATCTGCTCTCTCTGCCGTCCCCCTCTTTTTCCATCATAATGTATATATAGATCTAGGGTTTGGGGGGCAATTTTGGAACAAAACAACATGAAAAATGTATTTTCGGACGAAACTCGCCGGCGGCGACATTTTTCTCGCCGCGGCGAGATTTCTGGAAAATTAAATTTTGGGTTTTTGGATTTTGGCCGGCAGCGAGATACTTTGGCCGGCGGCCAGATGAATTTTGCCAAATTTTGTGCTCTCGGGAAGATTTTCACCGTGCTTTCTGTAGGATTTTCACCGGCGGCGAGAATAATCTAGCCGGCGGCGGGATTTCCAAATCTTGAATCTTTATTTCCTTTTTATTTTCACTCAATCCCGATCATTGAACTTTGTCCCAAACTTCTCCAAAATCATGATTTTACCTGAAATTGCACTTTAAACACGAAATACCCGTGAAATGACATTTGTGGATTAAATAATCAAATAAATGCAATTTTCACACAAATATCAACATTTAAATCATAAAAAAAATGCAATAATTTGACTCTTATCAAAGAACATGAGTTCCTTAGAGCTAATTCCTGAATTATCTTTGAATGATTTTGTAAAATGTCACTTTTGTAGTCAAGTTAAAATAACCAAAACTTCACATAAGTCATTAGTTAGAGAATATGAACCTTTAGATTTAATATATGTGAACTTGATGGCAATTTAAAAAAAAATGGAAAACACTATTTTATAACTTTTATAGATGACTGTTCAGATTACACTTATGTAGATCTATTGAAAAATAAAAGTGAAGCATTTGACATGTTTAAAATATTTATGACTAAAATTGAAAATCAACTTAAGAGAAAAATAAAAAAGTTTCGAAGTGATAGAAGCATTGAATATGATTCCAATATTTTTAAAGATTTTTATAAACTCATGGAATCATTCATGAAAAAACTGTACCTTATTCTCCTTAAATGAATAGCAAAGTTGAAAGAAAAAAATAGAATTTCTACTGAATCAATTGTTGCAATTTTATTAAACTCTGGTGCTACTTACCATTGGTGGGGAGAAATTTTACTAACTGTTTGATATGTGCTAAATAGATGGCCTAAATCTACTAGTAAAATTTCACCATATGAAATTTTGAAAAATAAGAAACATAGCTTAACCTATTTTAAAACTTGGGGTTGTTTAGCTCATGTGATCCTAAAAGAAAAAAAATTACTAGTAGAGCATATGAACATGTATTCATAGGATATGCTATGAATAGTAAAGCTTATAAATTCTATGGCTTAAATGATCATGTAGTTATAGAATCAAATGATGCTAACTTCTATGAACATAAGTTTCCCTTTAAATTGAAAAATAGTGGGAGCTCGTCTTCTAATAGTTTACCTATAACTAGAACTAGTGAACAAAATAAAGAATTAAACACTGAAATGAGGAGAAGTAAACCAACTTGAACCCTTAAGGATTTTAGGTCTTATTTTTATGCATATACCTTAGAGGAAGATCCTCAAACTCTTAAACAAGTCTTATCTTCTTTAGATACCACCTTATGGAAAGAAGCCATAAATGATGAAATGTACTCTTTTGAGTATAATAGAACTTTGCATTTAGTTAACTTACCTCCCGGTTGCAAAACCATAGGATGTAAATGGTTATTAAAGAAGAAATTAAAACCTGATGGTACTATTGAAAAGTACAAAGCTCGTATTGTAGTCAAAGGGTATAGGCAAACAAAAATGTAGATTTCTTTGATACCTTTTTACCAGTCACACGAATAACTTCCATACATATACTTTTCTCTCTTGCTGCTATCCATGATTTAGTAGTGCACCAAATGGATGTCAAAACTGATTTCTTAAATGATGACTTAGAAGAAGAAATTTATATAGACCAACGTGAAGGTTTTGTTGTCCTAGGTCAAGAAAATAAAGTTTGCAAACTAGATAAATCTCTTTATAATCTAAAACAAACACCTAATTACTGACATAAATTTTTTGATAATCTAGTTATCTCACATGGATTCAAAATAAATGAAAGTGACAAATGCATTTATTATAAATCAAAAAATGACATTTGCACTATTATATGGTTATATGTGGATGACATGCTTATTTTTGGATCAAATATTCATGTTGTGAATAATGTGAAAACTTTGTTTTGTGCTAACTTTGATATGAAAGATCTCGGAGAAGCGAGTGTAATACTTGGTATAAAGATTACTAGGTTTGAAAAGAGACTTTCTTTAGATTAATCTCATTACATCGAGAAGATCTTAAAGAAATCTAATTACTTTAACTGCAAACCTACATGTACTCCTCATGATCCTAGTGTAAACTTGTTCAAGAACATCGGAGACGTGTTAGACAACTAAGTATGCGAGCATTATTGGTAGCTTACGTTATCCTACTGACTGCACTAGACTAGACATAACTTATGTTGTGGAACTACTATGTAGGTTTACCAATAGACCTAGTATAGATCATTGGAATGCTATTGAAAGGGACATGAGATACCTTAAGAGAAATATGAACCTTGGATTACATTATAAAAAATTTCTCATTGTTTTAGAAGGATACATAGATGCTGATTGGAACACTTTATCAGAAGATTCCAAAGCAACTAGTGGCTATATATTTAGCATAGCTGGTGGAGCTGTCTCTTGGAAGTCCAAGAAACAGAAAAAAAAAATTGACTCAATCTACGATGGAGTTTAAAATGATAACACTAGCTACTGCTAGTAAAGAAGCATGCTGGTTAAGAAGTCTGTTAGTTGAGATCCCTTTATGGGAAAAACTCATACCAGTTATCTTGATCCACTACGATAGTACATCGTAAGCATAGTAATGTTAAAGAATTTATCTCTATAATAGCTGTAAGAGTGGATCATGTACGTTCTAATGAAAATTTGGCTTATCCTTTGACGAAAGGATTACCGAGAGAGAAGGTTTTCAAAACCTCGAAAGGAATTGGACTGATGCCCTTAAAATGAAGAGTCACTCATAATTGTAACCCAACTTATAGACTAGAGATCCCAAGAAATAAGTTCAATGGGTAATAACAAGTCATGAAGTGATATGAGATGAATCATGCTATTATAAAGTCTCATTCTATATTGTTAGAAGCATGAAGTCCTGAAACGACATAAAATGATGAGTTAATTATTAAACTCTTAATGAGTTCTATACTCTATGTGGAGTGGAGTACATAGCTACAGGAGTACTCTTGATAGACTCACCTATGTGAATGTGGAAGTGTGGTTGCCTCCTATGAAAATTTTGGGCAAAATTTACTAAAGCATTCACTATACTCGGATACACGTGCATTGTTGTCTCTTTTGAAGAACATAAAATCGTACAAGTATGGTCACAAGTAATAATATGATAAGTAAACTATCGTTCCCACATAGATTTGTTACTTGCTTTCGTTAATTACTAAAATTATTTAAACCTGATTTTATCCAAAGAATCAATAATTTGATACAGTTTGACTTAACTAATTTTTTTAACAGTTTGTAAGAAAATTCTAGGATTGTAGTTTTATCAAATTAATCTACTTGAACATTTTATTTTCTCTTGATTTATGTTTTCATATTTTAAGTTGTTAACCAAGAACTCCTAATTTATCCATATATCTCTTCTGAGCTCCATACAGACACATCTCACTAAAATAATTCACTATATTCCTATGAGAATTAAATTCAACCAGATTTATTAAGTTCTGAGTTCTCAAACAGTTACATATACAATAAAAGTATATTTCTATCCCTTATATATATACGTTATTTTATCACGAGCTACACACAAAAATGTATTTTCCAAGTTTATTTAAGTGTCACAGATCAGTTAATTAATCTTCCGATAATTAAAAGCATTAAATACAGATAAAATAAACAACTTAAAATAGTTCCATAAATCATTCAAAAATAATTAATTCAAGTTTCATAATTTAAGCTACATTGCAATCCTAGAACAAATAAATTAGTTCATAGCAGAAATTAAAATTACAACACCACAATAATAAAGCATTTCAGAGAAATAAAAATTAAAAGAAAATAGATTACGAAAAACTCTTTCACGATTCCTCAATGAAAAATAAATTTATTCCCTTTCCTTCTTCTTCGTTGTCTTCTTTCTCTATAATTTTCCTAAGAAAATACAACACAAAAATGGTTAATTAACGTTCTGCGTGTTGTATAACACACGCAGAGAGGAAAACCAAAGAAAACTTGAAGAGAGAAAAAAAGAAGAAGAACAACTACTCGTTGAAACGAAAAAAACAAAACTAAAATTGAACTCCCCTAATTTTTTCGCGTACAAAATATATCCCTCTCTCCAACTATTTTTTTTATCAAAATACATGTATTGGGGGACAAAAATACATGGGGGGATTAAAATAAACAACACGCGTGAAAACCGTCCTGCGCTTTTCTGATTTTTTTTCTTTTATGCATGCCACATGTCATCATTTAATTGGATGTGAGATATAAAGTGACACGTGGTAGCCTTTCATTCGGTAGGAAGAACGGGCGCATGGAGAACAGCTGGACCGCGTCGCACAAGATTTCATCACGTTGGAAGTGCGCAACAGTTGGCTTCGACACGTGGCGACACGTTAACAGCTGGTAAGTCGGCACTATTTCTGCATTTTTATTTTACCAAATACATGCCATGTGTCGTCATGTGATTGGATAGAATATTTAGGAGACACGTGGTTGCTTCTTTTTCGTTGAAACGTGAGGGTGCACGTTGCATGGATGAATCACGTCGCACGAGATTGTAGGCGAGTTGCTCGGTGTGCGACAGCTTGCTTCCACACGTTTTAAATCTAGACCGTTCAACAAATCCAACAGTCATCGATAGCCTCGAGAGGAAATATGCACAGTCGACACGTAGGTCCTATCCTACACGCCAGTCTACGCGGCAAGTGGGCCCCACATGTGCCGAGCCACATGCTGCAGGAATTCAGGGTGTAGTCGTCTTTGTCGCGTCTGGATTGCACGCACCCAATCTTGACCGTTGATTGGATGATCGAACGGTGTGTGGCTCTCCTCCTAGGCAGAAATTTAACTTTTATTAATTTCATTTTGACCCACAAATTTAATTTAAATTAATTTTTAATCTTTTGATATTTGTAATTTTACCTATTCTTAATTTCAAATTAAATTGTAATCTTTTTATAATTGCAATTAAGCCCTTTTTTTATTAAAATTTATTAATTTACTTGAAAATATATTTATTAAAAACTAATACTAAATATTAATTTAAAAATTAACTAAAAATGTAAAGAAATAGCAATTATAATTAATAAAATAGACGTAAATCACTGTATAAAATACAGTTATCATGCATAGCCGTAAAGTACGGACTTTTCAAACTACACCTTGGAAAGGTTGTGTGTATAATAATGTTATAGATAGAGTTCAAAACTATGAGTTACTCTAGTATATTTTAAAGCATCAACACTATGAAAAGGTTCAAGTCGATAGACACTTTTTACTTATGCATAATCTTATACTTTTAATTGATCGTTTGCTCGATGAAAACTATTTTTATATAAAATTCAAGTAAGTTATTGTTGAAAAAAGTGAATTTTTATAAAACAAATGATGACAATTTGTGCCTTGTCCCACAATGCTATTTTACATCACTTAAAAGATGTATAAATAGAAAATGATTGGCCATTGGGTTTACGCCCTAAGGAGCACCCATTTTTGTGGAATGAGAGAGGACCTAGACAAATGTGATACCACACGCACGTGCGCGCGCTGCTACCTCCGTCTGTCTCAGTGCGTGTGTGTGAGATGATATGGCATTTTATTTTTTGGGAAATTAAAAAGAAAATCCACTCAGAAAAATGGTTGTTACTTTTTTACTCAAAAATATCCGTTAAATGGTTATTATTCTTCTTTAATCAGAAAATGGCCATTACTTATCCTTTAATAAAATAACCGCTATTTTTCCTTTAATAAAATGGTCGTTACTCTTTCTACCCAGACATGGTCATTATTATCATAAATGATCACACATTTTCTTAAACTTATAAATAGAGGGCCTCAGCTCTCTGTTTCAAACACACCAATTGGAAACATATCTTACTAAGAAAAAACTCTCAGAAAGAAAAATAAGAAGATCCTAAATTTATTTTGAGTTTTCCGAGCAACAAAATTATATAGGTGTAGCATTCTGGTCTTGAGTTGTGTAGTAAAGTTCCGAGACAGAAAACAAAGATTATGAGTTGTTTTATCCTGGGGACAACAAGGTTGTCTTAGCTTGCACAAGTTTGGGCAAAGTCACAAAATGTCTTAAAGAGAGCGACCTAGTTTGCGACTCAACCCAAGTAGAACATTTCAGTATATCGGTAACATCATTCTTACACTGCTTTTAACATACTTGTACCAACAATGTGTTATATCTATCTTATTTTTTTAGTATATATAAGGTATAACATGTCATATTTGCATAGGAGAAACTACATAAAGAGGAGGAGGGACACGTACTACACCTCAACTTTTGATAGATAAAATTTTAAGTATAATATTTATAAAATTATAAACAAATTGTATACATATATAAAATAAAATTGTATCCCACCTCAATAATTTAAACTTTTTTTTTGGTAAATTTAGATATATATAATAACCCCACCATATCTTTTTTCAATTAAAAACAAATAATAACTAAAAAATAACTAATATTATTTTAATTGTATATATAGTGCCCTTCTTGAATATAAATCATAAATTCGTCATTGTATGTTTGCATGTATCTAGGTTACGTTCACTGTAGTTTTAATGACCCATCAAATGTAACATGTCGCATGTATATTTACATATAACCTGCTACTAGGGGTGTCTATAAACCGAACCGAACCAGATCAAACCGTAAAACCGGATCGGACTGGACCAAATCGAACGATTTTACTAATCAAACGGTCCGATCTGGTTTGTACTAATTTTAAACCGTTCGAACCGGACCGGACCGGTTTAATAATGTATTAAAAATTTCACATTATTCTTCATTAAATTATAAAAAAATCAAACCAACCCGAGAATCAAACCGGACCAAACCATTTTATAAATCAAACGGTCCGGTCCAGTTTTTATTTCTTAAAACCGTTTCAAACGGTCCGGTCCGATCATGTCCGAGAAATATGAACGGTCCGATTTGGTTACATTTTGTTTAGACAAAACCGGACCGGAACATGGACACCCCTACCTGCTACATATACTATAATTTTAATGATCCATCGAATGTACCAATTATGTTAACATGTATATTTATATACAATATGTTACATTCATTGGAATTTCGATGGGCCGTTTACTAGGAGCATTGGAGGGGTCATCGGAGCTCCGGTAGCTTTGCTAGTGGTGGGTATAACATTGATTTTATTTTATCAAAGTTATGAAAATGATGATTTTTTTTATTTTTTTATTATGTAATTTTGTATAAAACTATTAGTTTTGAGATAAGTTGTTACTAGTTAAGAAAAATTGATAAATTTATCAAAAAATAAAGTTATTTAAGTAAAAAGTTGCATGTTTATTAGATGATTTAGTACTTATTAGTTTGGTCCATAATTTTTTTAATAACTGATATCACTCTTTATTCATCATATGAATGCATTAAATTATACCCAATATGTGTATATATATACATATATATTATTTTAAGTTTTAAAAATCTAAAATTTATTACAAGATTGGGAATGGTATTGGTTGATTAATCATATTTAGTAGCAATATGCTTAGTAAGTTTGGTTGGTTATTATGCTATTTTACAAGCAAAATTTACATTTTGGTCTTTGTAAAAATTAAAGCATATGTATGATCAAAAAAAAAAAAGGACTTTCAAACCGACTTACAAGACTAATTTGTAAAGTTAGAATCTCTAACCGATCTGGTTAGGTTTATTTTCAAAAAGATTTATACCTATATTTAACCAACCAATCTATAAATAAAATAGTGTAGGCTTGGTTTGTTCTTAAATCTTACATTAGATGGCTTTTGAAAAGGAGAGAAGAAAATGCACCTTTAATATTTAGGTTGGGAAAGATAAATATTTTAAGAAAGGACAAATGTTTTTGGTTCTTATCTGGTGCTGGGTGCTCTTTCCTCATGTTTAATATGTTTGTGAAAATGTTGATATATTACTTTTAAAAAGATATAAAAAAAAATTTTGTTGTAAACAAAATATTTTGAAAACTCTTAAATATATGAAATTGTTTTTTATAAAAGATAAAAAAAATCAATAACTTATATTTTAAATTAATTTTTTATTTAATACATATATTTACATAAAATATTTATATTAATCAATAAGTTAATCAATTAATTAAAATATATATTATTTTTTGCTAAATATTATAAAATAAATAATTAAAAAATTTAAAATACTCATATGTATAGTAAATATGATAAAAAAAATACTTATATGAAAAAATTGAATTAAAATGATTATTCAAAAAAAATCAATAATTGATATTTTTGATATTTTGTTCGTTATTTTAAAAAAAATATCTATAATATTCAGTATATTTTAACAAGAAAAAAAGAAATTTAAACAATATTTTTGACAATTAACAAAATATATAAATATTATATTTTGATATTAAGTTGTATAAAAAACATTATAGTATATTCAAAATTTTCATTTTTTTTTTGGAGTTAGGGTGTCAATGTGGTGAATTTTTAGTTTTTTTTTTTTTTTGAAGTGGATATATTAAGTAAAGTTTGCTATTTTTTAAGAATTTTTCTTTTACCATCCCTACAGCCCCAACTCTACATGGACGGTGGACCTTCGGTTTTCTTGTGGAACACGAGCACTATTACTGTTACACTAACCTCGATCTGAACTTAAAAGAACGAAACACTAAGCATAACTTTTGGGGATTTTAATACTGGTAATTTTCTCTGTTCTTAATTTTTTTTTTAACCTTTATTTGAAATTCTTCTTTGTTTGTGAAAAAACAAAAAAATGTGCTTGTTTTAAGAGAAACGAAACGGGAAATCCTTGAAATCTTTGTCTCAATTTCATATAATTTAATGTGCATGATTTTAATATATTTATTCGTCTGAGTACTTAAATCTGTCTTTTTTTAATATACGTAACGATCCATGAATTTTCGCATTGGTTTTGTTTATACGCTGATTTCTTTGTTGAAATGTGGTTGCTATGCCTATGCTTTTCATAAATCTTAACTGCGAATTTATACTGTTTCGTTTTGGGGTGATTTGTGAGGGGTTCAGCTCTATGGGACCTTAATGTCACGACCTTAATTTTTTCAAGTAGCAATCGTGCGGTATTTAGCACCGTCCGTTGCACTAAGCTTGTCTTTGAATCCGAATGAAACTTCAAAAAGACTAGAAAGAGAGTTTGTAAAGAATGCTTTGTATTGTTCTAGAGAGAGTTTATCTTAAAAGATGCTAACTATTCCCAAGATTTCTCAAGATGAATACAAATGAAGACTAATTGTTCTATTTATAGTATGGCTCTAAGCTTAAGGCTATGCCACCACTTTCTAGATTCTTCTAGTTCTAGAATATACAAGAATGTTCTTGTTTTATCTACAATATGTCACAAGATTCTAGGACCTTCTAGCCAACTCTAGAGTCTTCTAGGAATGTCTAGTTCCTTTATGCACGTTCTAGGATGTTTCGTAAGCTTCCAGCGGCTTCTACATCCTTCAAGAACCATCCACTACGTTCTAGAATATTCCAACCCATTTTAGCACCCTTCAACGTGCTCTAAAACATTCTAGAGTCTTCAAAGCTTGAGTTGAGTCCATCCAACTCTAGCTCTTTTCAGACATCTCTAGAACCTTCTTATGTAGAAAAGTCTAGATCTTTTAGTTAAGCACCATTTATTTGGATTTTGCGGGGTAATTCCAACGGGACGTAATATTAAGCTAATGCTAGTGGAAAGATTTGTACTAAGCTGGAGGTGATTGATGAAATGCCAGTATAGTTTACATTTTGATTTATCTTTTCATTAAAACCTTGCTTTTGTATGGAAACGAAGTATACTTCTGTCAAAAACTTGAGCATTGGAATTATGTTACAAATATATACAACTCAAAAACTTGGGCTGTTGCCTAATGAAATGGAATTTTCTAGGGACTCTTTTCCTCGTCAAAATATTTAGGAGTTTCTAATAGACTCCTCTTCATTGTTGGTTCCTCTTTTTTATTCCCCCCGAGTGCGTTGAATATGTGCTTTAATGTTCTTATTTTAGTTTCATCCTATGTTATTTGGACTCTTTCAGACATCAAGAGTCATAAATTTTAGATATATATTCGAGTGTCGGACACAATAATTTTTCTATTTTTTTTTGTTTTGTAAATTTACACCATATTGGAGTGTCCGAGTAGTCGAGTACCCATATTCATATCCATGTCATATTGTTTGGACACGATTACTTCATGAAATATAAAGTGTATGAGTATCGTAGGTTTCAGCAGCATTAATCATTTTAGTCTAGTACTAGATTAATATGTGAATTCCTGATCTTACTAATTTTGTTTTTCTTCCTTTTCCTCTTTTCCTCCCCTATGATTTCTTCCCTCCAAAGTCATAGTTCAAGATGTCTCGGAGGTATGATAGCCGCACTACAATCTTCTCACCTGAGGGTCGTCTTTACCAAGTTGAGTATGCAATGGAAGCCATTGGAAATGCCGGTACTGCAATTGGAATATTGTCAAAGGATGGGGTAGTTTTGGTTGGTGAGAAAAAAGTCACATCCAAACTCCTGCAGACCTCAACTTCTACCGAGAAAATGTACAAGATCGATGATCATGTTGCATGTGCTGTGGCTGGAATAATGTCAGATGCCAATATTCTAATAAATACTGCTAGAGTCCAAGCTCAACGCTACACATATGCATACCAGGAGCCCATGCCTGTTGAGCAGCTAGTTCAGTCCTTGTGTGATACTAAGCAAGGCTACACACAGTTTGGTGGTCTTCGACCTTTTGGTGTTTCATTTTTGTTTGCAGGATGGGACAAAAATTTTGGCTTTCAGCTTTACATGAGTGACCCTAGTGGTAACTATGGTGGTTGGAAAGCTGCTGCAATTGGTGCAAACAACCAAGCAGCACAGTCGATGCTTAAACAGGATTACAAAGATGATTTCACAAGGGAAGAAGCTGTCCAGCTGGCACTGAAGGTTCTTAGCAAAACAATGGACAGCACCAGTCTTACTTCAGAGAAACTTGAATTGGCTGAGGTCTTCCTCTCTTCATCTGGAGATGTGAAGTATCAAGTCTACTTGCCTGTGGCTTTGAGTAAGTTGCTGACAAAGTTTGGAGTTACTCAACCAGCTACAGAGGCTTAAGTAGGTATATGTATTTCTATGTTTTATGGAATCTGTTAGGCTGAACTTTCTAATGTTTGCTTATTCTGCTTTGAAAATGCATTATGAGACTCTTATTTTTATGATAATGGATTGTATTTTCGAGTTGTTGTGTCATATGCATTTTATGTTTGGACTGCTACAAACTTTAGTCTATTGATTTTTGGTTTTATGTCAATGTTTAAAGCTTTGATGCCAAATTTACTTTCATCTGAAATGGAGATGCTGGGTTAAAGTGTACTAGTTGGTACAGTGTACATTTGAGTGAGATCTATTACAATCAAACATTAAGGTGACCAGCAATATCGAGCTCAATACACATTTAAAGAGAAAATTAAGCTTTATAAATTCGAATGATGTATATCTAAGCTGAGTTTGCTGATTCTGATAGTGAGTATGGTGAAAGGGTTATTGGATGATGAATTACTTCATTAATTGCTGGAAGCATTTTTTTAGGACATGAATAACCATCAGTTTCCATGTAAAATAAATGAAGCATCTTGCTGGTCTTCCAAAACATATCCTTGCAAACTTTAGGAAGTTCACTGTCCTTTCTTTGTAGTACCATCCTCAGCAATTCTCTTCTATGATATTCAACAACTCTCCTTGTCTCTCTTGCAGCTTCTTCCTCATTCATACTGCCATGGCTATGAAATACGCGCAATGGTATGCTGTTAAGTTTTCCTTCTGCACCTTCTCTCTGTTCAGTCAAGTAATTGAGTTAGATATACCAAACCCTTCTTGAATAATAATCAAGTATTCTATAACTAATAATCCTACCTTTATGCCCATAAGATCATTGAGAAGTCTCCCAATTATGCACATATGCTTGTATAGACCTTCATATTCTGCACTGGCTATGACTTGTTCAGGTAATTTTTCCCCAAGAAAGTAGAGTGTTGTAAGAATAACTGGTCCTAAACCAATTGAGATGTACCCAATTGAAATATAATCATCCATTGTTGGCAATGATTTGTTTCTTGCTCGCTCAGTCTCCATTAACATGCTTTCCAGCGTTCTAACCCACTACACATTTTGAACACACTTATAATCTTAGTTATACTTGCCTTGAAAACTTAAAACTCAAATCCATAAATTAAGTTAGAAAAGCTTTGTTTCAATGACTTACTATATCAGTATTTCTTCCATGGAACCACCATAATCAAATAAATCATCAACAAGAGTAATAAGAACAGCGTTTTTAGCCCATGATACTCTTGCCTTGAGAATTCTGGCTCGAATAAAATTGATGCAATACCGAAATAGCAATATTCTAACTTCTGCCTGCCAAACTTTATGTCGTTCAATCTATAGCTTTTCACCCATCTGCTTTTATTTTAACACAAGTAGTTCTCTACTTAATATGAAGCAGGGTCGTACAGGTTTATAGTATCAGCTTAATTAGTACCTCTCAAGATCCTCAAGTTCCTTGCGATGTAATGCCTGGCACATATTAAAATCTTGTAATGCAAACTCAAAGAAAACCTTGTTTGAAACATTTGAGCACCTGAAATTGCAAAACTTAAAAGTAGAAAAGGAATTGAAATTATCAGTGAATAAATAGTAGCTTCCATTGTCAACTTTACCAATATGAAGATTTCCCAAGATGAATGTTTTCTGTCCTGTAATACTCGATAAATCTTCGGGTCTCAATTCGCTCCAAACTTGCGTGACGGTAATTTAGAGCATACTTGACCTGAAATATTCATTATCCAAATGTAATTTCCTCATGCAATTGCAGGGCTAGGTTTGAAAAGCATGCAAGTTACCTCATTAGTCTTGTTTTGAATCCCTCCTGCTAAGAGCTTTTTATTCATAGAACTTGTGGTCCAGTTGTGAATTTCATCTAGGACTGGTTCATTTTGAAATATTGTGATTTCTGAATCCCTGTATAATTCAAGGATGCAATTTATATCCTTAACTTGTGGACTAACTTCCTCCTCCTGCCCAAATTCTACTAAAGCATCTGTATGATATTTAAGAACCAAAAATGGTTATGCAGAGTTATTTAATCTGAAATTTCTTACAAATACATCGATGCTAAAATCCAGTTTGTCGAATTCACCTTCTAAAACTTCATAGCCATTCATTCGTAAAAGACGAAATGCCAAAGCACAACATGCAGGGTCTAACAATAACTCTTCATTCCTCTCCATCCACCATCTGTTTATTGACTAAAAACTTGTGCTTAACTTAAAAACTTGAACTGTTCATAAGAAAGAACTCTTGGAAATACCTGTATGTTTCATCTAGAATGCTCTCTATCTCATATCCGAAATATCGACTTATTCCCAACCTCTCAAGTTGGTCAATCATAAGGAGTCGCATATATATGTCCAGAGGATAAATTGTTGGAACTGATCAACATTAAATTTGATTAATTTGAGTTGCCTCACTTGTTATTCATTTTGTAAAGAGTTGTTTTTTCATATTTGACACACGTTTTCTATTTTTTAATTCATTTATAGAAGAAGAAGAAAACTCATTTAATAAAAGATTATGTTTTCTTCTTTTGTTCATCTTAAGTTATAATAAAGAAAAATAAAGTTAACTTGTGAAAAAAAAGTGAATTTTGAAAGTAGTTTTCAAAGCCTTTTTTTTTCTAAATTTCAAAAATAAAAAAAAATGTGAAAAAAATAGAATTGTGTTCCAATTTAATTTTAAATTTGAAAATAAAATAATTACTGTACATTAATTTTGAAAACTTTGGTTTAAAAAATTAAACTTCAAAACATAATTGATTAACCAGGTATTTAGGAAACTAGCTTCAGTGTCGATAAAATAAAATAAAAACCACAGGCACACATATAAACACGCTTACTTGAACTTGAGAAATTACCTGCATATTGAAACTTGTTCAAGAGTGAGCTTAAGTAGTCAAAGCATTTATTATCACCAAGGTTAGTGAGAGCAGCTGCAGTTGTGGATGGTGAATTGAAGAGTGAGCCATTGCTCCTTTGATGTTTTATTATTTCCTTCCAGTCTACTGATTTACTCAATCCTTCCGAGACATATCCCAAATGGGATGTGTTTCCCTTGAGACTGCTTTCATTTCAATGGCAGAATCAATTTTGCATTAGAGAAGATAATGAAAGTTGAGTCTTCTTTTTTCATTATAATTTAATGGGATTAAAAAGGTCAATTTGTTCTATTTATTATTAGACATTAACTGTTAGGAGGAATGTGGGAGTTAAATAGATATGAACTGACCTTTCAACTGCAACATCTCTCTTATGAATCATTTTCTCAGGCATCGGAAGACTTAAGTCTAAATCTCTAGCTAGCTCAATCATGCCAGGAAAGATGATCTCAAAACCAATGGGAGAATACTGATGCTTGTCAGTGGCAGCCCAAAGATTGGACCCAATGAAGCCTATACCTACAAGGGTTTCAGAAAGAAGGACAGCTTTATATGATACTTCTAGAAAGCACAAAATGTGATTTTTAAGCACCGAAAGTGCTTATGATAAATTCTTTCATGATTGGTCTTAAGTGTTTTTTTTTTCCAACCAAAAGCGCTTTTATAGTCCATATGCAGAAACAAAAAGATTATCCTTACTCAAAATGATGGGAAAATAAAAATGATAAGGACAGGAGAAGTAAACTATGATAAAAATATACAAAAGTCCATTAATTTTATTTATTATTATAATTAAACCAAAAAAAAAATCAGTAATGTAACATGCACAAGGGCATATTTTGAGTTGTTATATATTACTTAAATCAATTGTAATATATAAAACATGAATTTTGATAAGTTTGAAAATATAATAACTTAAAAAAATTATACACATACATATTTACATGTTCAATTTTTCATATTTTTTAAAGTTTTAAATTTTTAATATACTTTTCAATAGTTATTAGACTCGTATTATAACACCAAAAAGTTAATAGTTTTTTTTTTTTTGTAAAAACTAGTATATTTTTGCTATCTTCGTCCCAATAATAAATAAAAATATCCATCAATAAAGTAATCTTATTGGGCAAATAAAGCAAACATGTACCTCTATTTACAAGGAGTTCACCAATGTTCCATTTTTGGAGAGCAAGCACACAAGCCAACGTAGAAGAGAGACAATCTTTTATAAGTAATGGATGGCTTGGATGAGCACACCATGATCCATCAGGTTTTTGATTCTCTATAACCCATTTTAGACATTCGGGAAAGCAAGGCTCTAGTGAGGTGCTTTTGGAAGGGACCATAGCTACCCATGCAGTGTCATATGGAGAAACTGACACCTCAATCTTCTTCTTTAACATTTCCTTCATTCTTTTACTATGACCTTTCGCAATCTGTGCACTCCCTTTAGAAGCAACATAATGAATTTTTGCATTCACTTGTAACATGGGCAGAAAATCTGAATGGAGACAAGTAGAAAAATGGAAAGAAAATTATAATTATAATAAATAAATAAATAAAACTTAAAAAGAAACTACTATTAACATATATGAGATTAGCAAGCAAAAAAGAAAAAAAAGAGAAGACAATATAGATGAAATGGTACAAGTTATATCATATATGATGACCTGATGGTGCTCTGTTTTCTCTAGCTTTTAGCTCTGAAAATAATATGAAACTACTACTACTACTATAATAAACTGCCATTAATTTCTAAACATCAAGATCACTCAAGCACTTTAATATATATTGATCATTGGAATTGCAACTCTTGCTTCAGATAGTTTAGTTTGCAACCTATTACGAAGTTTATGACCATAATTATTTAATTTTTGTGTCGCTTTTTTATTTTAATTTTTAATTTTTTTTTTGAACGTTTGTGCGACATGATAATATTCTTGCTATTACCGTCCACGGTGACGGATGTATATTTATATTGAACAGGTAATGTCATTTTCTAAATTTAAATTTTAAATTTATATTATAAGTGCTTCAAAAAATTTGTATAAATTTGATTATTTTTTAATTAAAATCTAATAAAATTATAAAAATCTCATTTTTTTATTAGTTATTTTTAAATTCCTTTTTGATATTTATTTGTTTTATTTTTTTTAATTTATAGATTTTTTATGTGAATTTTATAGCACGATCCGTCACAGATAATTTTGTTTTGTAGCGTCTCCTGTTGTATGTCTCGATCTGGGGGCATCTTTTTGGATGATAAAGGAAAGAAATTAATATTATTAACAACTTGTTTTATTTCAAAAGAGGGAAAAAATAAATAAAAACAACTTGATTTAAATATTTGTTAAGGTCTAGGTCTTGCAAATGATAATTTAACTTCTCCGGTCTAACTAAAAACATTCGGTAAAATACATTTATTTTATTTTATTTTGGCTAGTCAAAAATACATTAAAATATTGGTAACATTAGATACACGTCTTCCACCGACTCAAGGATAAAAGTTTAATTTTTGACCAAAAATAAAAACAAGAGAACAAGTTTATTGAGACCTCTTATTCAAGTAATTTTATTTTTAATTTTTTTACATTATTAAAAATACATATTGTGTTAATTTTTTTAATAAAAAAAATATGTTAATTATGTGAAAATAATTAAAAATAAAATTATATTTATGAATAAAACTATGCTTAAAAGTTGTGAAAACAGAGAAGCTAATGATCTATATAAAATAATTAATTAGAGTTCAAAAACTTAGTACACATAATTTATGATTACCTGATTACTTCATGTTCTAACTACAATACTCAATACTACTTATGCGTTAAAATCTTACAAATTCTCTCTTTATTATATTAAACTTATTTCACATCTTAATCGTACACATAAATGCGGAAGCATACACGCTGGTATTATATATAGTACCAAATGTGAAAGCATCCACACTAATAGTATATAACACTACTCATAACTTTTTGTAAGAATATAAATCAATATCAAAATTATACAAAAGTACACCGTTAATATCTTACTATAAACAATTAGTCAATTTTTTTGCTAATGTCATTAAAAAAAATGGTAAAAACTTGTGAAAACAATTTTTCAATAAATTTTTGTAAACAGATTGGGTTAACCTGTGTAACCAATTTCTCAAGAACCTTTATAGGCTTTATGATTGCAGCATGTATTTTTCTTGTGAGATTCTCTTAAGAGGATATAGACCATTTGAGTCAAACTCACAACATATGCCCTTTTCACATTCGAATTATCCAGTAAAAGATCCATCCTTGCGCATGGAAGCCAATTGATAAAAAATATTAACACAATTTATCAAAGCCATCTCTAAGGACCTGATCTTGATACTAGGCACATTGCGTGGGATGCACCAACTGCTACAGATAGAGCATTGTGAGTTCCCAGTCCACCATCCTCCACCAGAAATTTGACTTCAACTGGACATGGTTGCACCTCTGGCAACCCAGGAACCCCTAATTGGGAATCTCTGGCATTACCCCACACAAATAATTTTCCTTCATCTGTTCAAAATGAGAAACCTTCAATAGTTTCAGAGTAGATTTATAAGAGAGTCCAAAGAATATTTAGTTCACTTGTTTGATGCCATGTTAAAAATTATTGCATAGATTTACGAACACTTTAATTAAAGCACTGCAGAAAGAAATTTTGCTTTACCTGTTAGCACTGCTGAGGATGCACCACCACAAGCAATATAGACAACATTTTTTTCTGCTAATGCTTCGACTACAGTAGGTACTTTCTGACTTTGGGTAGAAGAATGGCCCAACTGACCCTGTCCCCCATGGCCCCAGGAAAGTACCTTACCTTCATCTGATGTTTATAATGTCATGAACAACACTAAAAATGACATAATTTTCAAATGAAAGATAAAAGTATGCTTCTACAATCGCTGGTGCAATCATGGATTTCGCAGTCATAATACCAGTTAATGCAAGAGAATGATATCCACCACTTGCTATCTGTATGACACGAACATCTTCAAGACTAGGAATCGGTTGTGGTCTCCAACCACCAACCCTATTACCTCTTCCGAGCTCATGATTAGAATTTGCTGAAAGAAAAAGTATCATAAAGCTATCATTACATCTAAGCCTTGTTCATGCATTGATAAGTCAATTTTTAGTCAACTGCAAACTAGAGAGCCCCTTACAAAAAAGGAGAATTATGCTATTATAGTTCTCATGAATTACTAGAAAAAAGTAGTTCTCATGATTTCACATAGAACAAAGTTATATTCCAAGTTGTTTGTCAACAAGCTTATGATTCAACAACATGTAGCCCTCTTGTGCACGTAGAAGGTTTGGGGTTCGAGTTATAATTATAGGTGTGTGAGTAGTGTAGTTATTTTAAAAAACAAAAAGTTATTCCAACTTTCCAAGTTCCAAAACTCCTTATGGCATTCCTCAAATTATAAATCTTCAATTTAAAAATGATTATTACAACCCATTGCATTCAGTAACAATTATATTAATTTCCGCATCAACTTCACTGCAGCTATTAAGCAATAGCAATAAGTAGTGAAAATACACATCGTTAAGGATATATCCACAAACAGTCATGAGGTTGCTTTCTCAATATTCTATTTCATCTTTCTACCAGAAAATGAATAGAAGAACAGAATAAAGAAATTGTCAAATGAAAAACAAAACTAATAAAGAAAACAAATATTCTTACCTCCCCAATTCCAAATTTTCCCATCTTCTGTTAGTGCCATAGTGAAAAATCCTCCACATGAAACAGCAGCCACAGGTAGAGGTAATGCTTCAACTTTGGAGGGAATACTAAGTCCACCAGCCTCATCAGGACCCCGACCAGGACCAAGGCCCAATCTTCCATCCCCTTCATCTCGGCCCCAAGTATATAGGTCACCTGACATTCAAAAGCAATGACCATATGCCTAAACAAATTTAATGAATGAGGAACATCTTGGGATTTGTGCAATACACTGTAGCTATTATAAATCTCCTAACAGAAGAATTGATGCTTCTCACTTCTCAAGTGTCATGTGACCTGTGGTATGGGTTCGGCTCATGTATTGATGACGTAGTGATAGGCATGTGCTTTTTATCAAAGTCACATGTCCTAAGATGATGTGGCCATCATTGAGGACTCATTCATTTAGCTGGTCCTACCTACTATCTAGGTAACCACCCCCTCACGTTGTAAAACTAAAAGCAAAAAACCCTGTGTACTCCACCTAAGGTCTTTCCCTTTGGCCATCTGCACTCAGTGCTGCTCTCGTTAGTAACAGAATGTGTGCTTAAGGGCCATAAAGAAAAATTGATGTTGATTGGGAACTAAATATATGAATAGGCTAATGTTCTCTGCTAATCCCATTAACTTTGTTCATTGAAGATATATGGAAGGCAAAAAAGAAAAAGGTAATGCTTAATTATAGTGTTCAATCACCAATAAAAAACTGCATTATGCAACTCATGCAACCTGATATTGTAACAATAAAATTTACTTAATTCACTCCAATATGAAATAATAGCCAGTGAAATGCAGCCTAAGAGATCAACCAAAAAGTGCAGCCTAAGAGAATTAGGAGAATGCTAGTATCTAAGCTCTTTGCCATCATAATGAATCAATTAAACCCCCAACACAGGACATCATTATCAAATCTCCTCCAAGTATTTAAATTGTTATTCCTATTCCGTACACATCAATCAACACAAGTTATAGCATGCCATGAAACAACCCAGAAAATTCAACAAACCTGATTCTGTAATGGCTGCTGTATGAGTCCCACTGGTTGCAATATGATGTATTTTCCCACTCCACGAACCTTCGACCAATCTAGGGAGCAGTTCTCTGTGATAAACAGCATGTCCAAGTGCACCAAAACCTCCATAGCCCCTGTAACATTTAGTGATAACAAAACAAAAATAAGTGAATCACTCGCTATAAGAAAAGTTGCATTGTACTCCAAACTACCATCACAATGTAAATCAACAAGAATAAAGCCAATAAAATCAACAATGCTGGAGAAAAGCAACAATATTGGACACTCAATACCAAGGACAAACAAATTGTGTAATTTTACTAGTGCACTGACCAAGTGAAAACCTGACCAAGCGAGGTAAGCGCAACTGAATGCAGCCCTCCAAGAGCCACACTTTGAACCGATTCCAAATGGGGATTGAAGGTGGGTATAAATACAGAATTCTCGTGACCAAACCCAAGTCTGCCACCATCGCCTTTACCCCAAATCCAAAGCTTACCATCCACGAGCAAAGACGAATGAAACAATCCACAACAAATACCCACCTCGACTTTACCGTCACCACGAGCATTATTATCTTTATTTGGGCTATTGGGTATTGGAAGACGACCTGGGGTCGGACAAAAAGCGAAAGATGAGGAGGGAAGAATGATATTAGCGACTGGGGTCGGGTAAAGCCGAATCTCTTCGACGCCACCACCTAGCTGGCCTGAGGCGCCTCTGCCCCATGATAGCAATTGATAAGTTGTGGTCTTAAGATCACAGACATCGGTTTTGGGTTTGTAAAGAAGTGGAACCTTGTTGGTGGTGGTGGTGGAATATGTTGAGGAAATGTAGCGAGTGAGGGATGATAAAGATCGATTGCGAAGACTCGAAAACGATATCATCATGATGATTAACACTGGAATCACATAGAGCTAAGCTAATTACTGAAACAAAAGGGTGTTGGCTGAATTTGCGTCCTTTCGATAAAAAAATTTGAAGGTGGAGTAAAATGTGTTTATTGATTTGGTAAGTTTAGCCGTTTAGCAAAGGGCTTTAGGCGTTTAGCGGCAAACCTAAAGCCCAACTATATACACTCTAAGTGATATTAAACCTTAAATTTTTAAATGTTATACCCGAATTTCCTTACTTAATTTTAAAGTATAAGTAAATTTATTTGAAGTTAATTATTTCATTTTACTTAGGTATATAAAAGTCATAAAATACAATAAATAAAAGATAAATTTATCTTAATATTAATATTAATGAAAATAAGGTAATATAAATAATTTTTGAAAGAAAAATAAATATTTTATATTGATAAATTTACATTTTATTTATATTACATATATTTAAATATTTAAACAGTAATTAAATTGAATTAATTTGTTTAATATTGCTTACATCCTTATTAAAAATAAATAAGAAACTTATAGGAGACTTTTAATACAACTAGTCATTAGTACGGACATTCTAAATTTATACATATAATTTAAATATAAAATTATTTTTATTTATGATCATATTTTTGTATTAATATTTTTAAAAAATTATGAAAATAATTAATAATTTTATAAAAACATAATATAAAATATGTTACTCTATTTGAAAATTTGAGTTTAATATTTTTGTACTACATAAAAGTTACATAGTACAAAGTAAAATAAAATATACAAATAGTATAATTTTCTTGATTAATGCAATATCAATAGACATAGAAAAATATAATATATATAATATCAAAAAATATTTTTGAGGTTTGTCTTTGTTTCAAGAATGTCATTAATGTTCGGAAAAAAAATATCTCTAATGACATTTAGATTAGAAGAATTATCAAAGATAAGACCAATTATTAACGTCCTTAATTTTTCTATCAACGTGCTTTTTAAATTTTTATAAATTATTGAAATATTCTTTAAAAATATAAAATAATATTTTATTATATTTATTATAACTATAAATAAAAATCTATAATAAATTAAAAATTTATTTAAATTGAGATAACCATAAAAATAATCTTGTTATTGATTTATTTCTTAAATTAGTAAATCATATCAAATATTATATCTATCAATTATTTTTAAAATATTATTGTTATGATATATTATATAATTGTTTCTCTCTTATTACTAACTTTTTATGATCAAAAAATAATTAATCAATTAATAAGATTGAAAATTATTGTTTATTTTTTACGTGGCTAATGAAAAATCAAAAAAATACTTTTTGATTCATCTCACATAACTAAAAAATTATTTATCATTCAAAAATTAAAATAGGATATTTTAATTTTATAATGATTGAATAATTATTATAAAATAAAATAATTATAATTTATCCAAGTAAATTAATCCATAGATATTAATTTTTCATATTTATTTTTAATGTTTTTAAATTTTTTAAATTAGTTTAATTTTTAAATTTTATTATTAATTTTGGTTTTAAAATTTTATTTTTTATCCTTACATTTATAGCCATATGTAATTAAATTTAATTAAAATTGATCTTTAATCTTTTTTAAAAAATTAAATAAAATTATACCACTAAAACTTATAACAACAAAATAACACCATAATAATATTGAATGGAATCCAATAAACATAATTCAACATGAAACGGATTAAAACATCATAATTTTATTTGACCAAAGTTAAATCGAACGATTTTTAATGTGAAATGATATGCTAATTTTTTTAAGATATATAAATTTGATATAAAGAGTACTATTTTTTGTACAAATTTTATAAAATGATATTTTTTTTGTTTTTTCAAAATTAAAAATCAACAAAACTACTACATGTAATCATTTGAAATAAGTAATAAAAAAATATTTATTGCATGTATTTTAATTTTATTTTCTTAATTTATAACAATGTATGTGTCTATATATATATATATATATATATATAATTTATTTATATATCTTTATTTTATTGGTGGAGTATAATGGATTATTTAATGTTAAAATATTATAAATCAAATTGTTTTCTTTAATATTATTCAATTTTAAAGATATTACAAAAGTACAATTGAATAAACATTATATTTAACATTTAAAGTTGAAGGACATATTTAATATTATTGAAAACTCAATAATATATATTGAAAAATGCAAACTTTAAGCGTATTATCGATATTTTTGGTAATATATATGAAGAAAATTAAGAAATATTCCTAAGTTTTAAAAAGTACAAAATTTTATACATTAAATATTATATGAGTCATTACAAATATTATGAAACAAATAGAAATTTAACCATAATTAATTTGATAATTTGATTATTTTTTATTACATTAAAATTTATACATTTTAAGATGAATAAAAAATAATTTAGATTCAAACATGCCTACGTTGCTTATTCACACCATATTGTATTATTATATCATCAAATAAATTATTAATTCATTTAAACCACATATTTGAATTATAATAAATATTATTTGATATAAAAAAATGAAATAACATTACAATAAATTAAGAAAACAAATAAATAATGATCATATTGTTTAGTAATTTACATGTATAATGATTATTGGTATTAGATTGTGAGCAAAAAAGTGCAACCAAAAACTATATACAATTTCTAACTATTTAATTTTATAAGAAATTAAATTAAAAATATATAATTAAATAATCAACATTGATGATTTTAGAATTCTAATTTTATCTATTTATTTTTAACTAAGTATTATTTATGTTATTTATTATTTATTATTTCATAAATAATTAATTTTAATTAAAAAATTAAATTTTTGAAGAATTTTGAAAAAAATAATTATATGCAATATGTAAGTATTAGATATGTTATGTGGAGAGGGATGCACAATCCTAACAACCTAGATCACGTCGTTTAGATAGAATCTGTTGTATCGAGTACTTTTAGTGTAACGACTTGGCATTAAGGAGGAGCAGATCGATTGAGTTCCTTTGAAGCATTACCTTCACTTACCGACCTAGCCATGTGGGTACCGAGGTAAAGCGACCTGGTGACTTTCCATCTTTTTGTCCTACATTTCGTACAATGGATGCATAACTCCATCGATTGGATCATTGATATATCAATTTGATACCTATATATACCTCATTGATGAGATATATAAAATATCTAAGTAGTATTTTCTCTTTAACATCTCACTATAACCTATAACACACTAGCACTTCTCTAAACAATAAGCACCCATTGTAAGGCCTTAAATATTTATAGTTCATAGTTGGCATTTAAGATCTTACATCTTACACCCCTGGAGAAATAGCCTATGTCGTAGGGGAATTCATTGTGTTCGTTATGGCTAGACAACAACCTCATCCTAAACAAAATAACAACCCTAAACAAACTAATAGTCCTACACGCATGACCTTTGGTTAGTGATAACATGCAATTTGTTGCTCGCGATGACAAGACCATGTCAATTAGGATGGTTCCATGAGCCATCAGTTCTGCTAGCTACAAATTTAAAAACACATCTAGTGAAAAAGATGTCATGTTAGAAAGTCTCCAAAAACAAGTTGTAGAACTACAAAAAGCATTCATTAAGTTTTAATATGATAGTATGAAACTTAGATCAAGGTTGGTATATGATGATTATTCAAAAGTTGAAAGTTCACTCCATACCAATAACCCACTGATAAGGGTAAGTTGACCACCAAGATCAAATCATACATCATAAGATCTTCACCAATGTCGACCCAATATAATTGAGGAACAACATATACCTACAGTTCCAATGCCCAACCCCCTCTATGATTCATATACATAACCCCACCTACCCACCAACATTTGGCACAAAATACACCATAGTAATTCCCAAAACGTTCGGGCTTGAGGAACACTACAACATAGGGGTTTCTAGTACTACTTGATCATCTAAGTGGTACTCTTGATAAAAAAACTCAGAGATATAGAAGAAAAAATGGAAACGAGGATGAATGATCGACTTAAAATCTAAGGAAAACTACAATCCTAGAGCGATATCGAAATAGCATACATTTAACTATCGACATCACCTTTTTCAAATGACATTGAGTTAACAACACTACTCTTTAAATTCTCTACCATTCAAATGTCCTTCTTATAAGAGGAAAAAAGAACCTGTGGCCTATGTTATTCAGTTTAAGATGGCCATAGCCATTGTAGGCCTCCTGAAGAACAACAAGGAATCCATATATTGTAAGCTATTCATTGACACCTTCCAAGAGATAGCACAATAGTGATTTATTGAGTTACCTTCCAATAGTGTAAAAAGTTTTAACATATTGGTAAAAATATTTGTCACTAACTATGCGTGCAACAAATCAATTTGGAAAGAGTTACAACATTTATTTTCAATTATCCATGAGGATAATGGGACCATCGAAACTTATATGAGGAGGTTCAAAATGAAGAAAATGGAAATTTCACAATGTTCATACTCCATTGCCTTTGAGGCTTGCAACAAGGGAATCAAACGTGACCCTAGTCTATTCATCGAATTGACTAAGACCACTCTACTATCCCTGGAAATGGTCTACAAAAAGACCCAAAAGTTTGTCAATGTAGAGAGATAGAAATGAAGTCTGTTAAGGGATTTCTAAGTAGAACTATGGACAAGCCCATCCTAGCCAAAAGGGAAGAAGATAGGAAGCCTTATAGGAATATGCATCATAATCCTCCTCGTTTCAAACCTACAATCACGCCCAAGGGAAGGCCAAGGACTTAGGGAAGAGCATTGTCCTCTTTCATAGGTCCCTCATTACGTGTCTCATTGGCTAAGGCTGTACAATTCATGGAACATATCAATCACATAAATTGGTCGTAAGCTATAAAAGTTCCACTTAAGGACCCCAACAAGTATTTCATATTTCATAAAGACAAATATCATTGGACTAGGGATTGTGGACACCACAAGTGGGAAATTGAAGATATGTTGTTGGAAAGACATTTGGGTAATTTGGTTGATAGGAACGGGGGTCTGTGAGAAGGAAACAGAAAGGTGAACAACCCTACTAACCAAAGAATTTTTGTTGCTCCAAATCCTATTCTTTGAGACAATAATAAACCAAATAATCATCTCTAATGCGATAGATGCATAATTCACACAATACACGACAGACCAATTATGCTAAGTTATTCAAGTAATTTAAGGAAGAGGTATGGGCGGGAAGCAAGAGATACAAATTGGCTTGTATATAGTCTGAAGAATGAAGGAATTGTCCATCCAGTTGTCTTCAAATGACGAGACTTCCTACCACTCTATGACTATCTGTTGGTTATCATGGTCAAGATCGCACATTGTGAGAGAATTTTGGTGGATAATGGTAGGTCTTTTGATTTGCTATATTTATCTACCTTGTTATACATGAGGATAGACCCCAAGGAAGTCACGTAGCAATAGATGCTGTCTGTGAGCTTCAATGGTAGTGTGATCATGTTGGTAAGGATCACACGTCTATCATTCTCGGTGAAAAGAGCGATCATCCTTATGAATTTTGTATTGTTGAACACCCTTACTTCTTACAATGCGATCTTGGATAGACCATAGATTCATAAAATGAGAATGGTCCCTCCATTTATCATTAGCTCATCAAGTATCCCACGATTAAAGGGATAAGAGAGATAAGAAGAGAACAAGACAAGGCAAGGAGTTGTTAAATTCTTCCATGAAAAGTACCTTACTCCTTATATCAAATTAGCAACCAAAGAACAAAAAATATTCGAACTAGGGAACAATGCAGCTGGTAGGGAGTCAACCTATGACAGTTGCCCTATAAAATTACAAAATAATAAACGTAGGGGAATCAGAAGAGGATAAATTTGTAAAAATTAGCTCTAAACTCGTCCACGAGTTAAGAGTTACTCTCATTAATTTCTTAAAGGATAATGTAGACCTTTTTTCATGGAAGCCAAAAGACATGCCAGGCATCGATCTAGAAATAATTTCTTATGAGTTATATGTTGACCATTCCAAGAAACCAATTCAACAACAGAAGCATAGATTCACTCGAGATAAAAGTGATATCATCAAGAAGAAGATTAATTCCTTAAAGAGTATAGGTTGGGTTCGCAAAGTCGATTATCCAACATGGTTGTCGAATGTTGTAATGGAGAATAAGATGGGAGAAGAACATAGAATGTGTATCGACTTTACAGACCTTAATATTGATACGTCGAAGGATTACTTCCCTTTTCCAAACATTGACTAGTTGTTTGATGACATGACTACCTTTGAAATGATAAGCTTCATGACACATAATTAGGCTACCATTAGATCAGAATGCACCTTAGAGATGAAGAAAAATAGCTTTTATCGTAGAAAAATGGACCTATTATTATACGAAGATGCCTTTTAATTTAAAAAATGTTGGGGCTACCAACAAAAAGTTTGAGGATCAGATATGTCAAAATATTTATGTAGATAATATGATATAAAATGGGCTTGGGTAACTAAAACAAATAACAGATTAAAATAATAAGATAGAAGCGACCAAAATAAGATTAAGAGAACATTACACCAATTATTTTAGGTTTATTTGAAATGTTTGATTTGTGATTTTAATTTATTAAGTTTTAAAGTAAATATAAATTATTTTTATATAAATAAATAAATAATAATTCATGTTTATTAAAATTTTATTTTAAATATTTATATATTAACATTTAAAATAAAATTATTCACTAGTTTTTTTAGTAGAAAAATCAATAAAATGTGGATAACGTTGAAAATTAAATACCAAAAAATAATTGAAGCATTTTATAAGTTTAATAAATTTTTATATTATAAAAGCATATAAGTTTGGTAGTCATTAGTTTCATTAAATTTTTAAAAATTATTTTGGCTTTTAAATAATTTTTTTTGGAGCTATAACAATTATTGTTCGATAATTATTACTAGTATATATTTTTCAAATTCAAATAACTAACTTTTGAGTATGCATAGATCAAAAAACTAATAAGAAAATAAAAAAAATAACATCCTTAAAAATTGTAATAATAAAAATAGCACATAATAACATTTAATGAGATTGAATTAGACATCATTTAATATAAATTGAGTCTAAATGATCGTATTTTAATTTAAACACAGTCTAATTAGACTACATTCAATATGAAAATAACGTGCTAGAATTTTTTTTAAATAATTAAAATATATAAGTTGAATATAATGATACTATTTTTATAATTATAAGTTTTAGAAGTATTATTTTTATTATTTCCAAAATAATATTTATAAAAACAAATATTATAAAAGCGTAATATAAAATATTTGATCAATTTCAAGAAATGCAAAAAAATAGAAATACAATCACTACTATAAAAAGGGGTATTAAAGTCGGTTCGTTGAACTAACTTTAAATGAAATAACTTAAAACGTAAAGTTAGTTCCATACGTGAATTGACTTTAATTTTTTTTTAATTTACTCATTTTCTATTATATTCAAATTAGAATTTATGTTCGATCACTAAATAATATCAAAAATAAAATAAAATTTGTTTAACAAATAGTTTAAATAATACAAATAATTTAAAAAATAAAATATTAATTAATAGTATAAAAATTACCGTAGTGTTGTTTTATGTTATTCAAGATTATCATATTTTTCTCCTCATATTATAATACAAATCTACATATATAATACAAAAATTTATACACATAAATAATAACACATAATAACAAAAAATATGAATAATAAGTACGTAGGATTAATAGAAATACTTAGAAGACTAAAATGAAGTGACAAAATGAAAGGAATGAAGAACAAATGGTGTTTTATAAGTAAGAAATGAGTATAAAGTTTTTGAGTATTTTGCTAAAAAAAATAAGGGATCTAAAAGATTAGTTAGAAAAGAAGAAAAACCACTAATCAGCGTTGGAATTAGTAGTCGTAGGTGGTCAAAAAATGAGAAAGAGTGGAGGAGAAGTGGACGAGGTAATGAGTTTTTGAGAGTTATACAGCGCTTGGAATAGTTTCTGTCTGGTGAAGAAAGAAGAGAAAATAATTTATCTACATGTGTAACGTCAGTTCTACGTGTCAACCAATGCTACATCGATGTGTAGCTTCAGTTCGACAAATCAACCGACACTACGTAGCGTAGCGTAGAAACATTAAAGTCACAAGAAGGATTAAAAAAGCATTAGACTACACATAATTCTATGTAGAAGATATAAACCCTCGAGTTGCATACAAGCCTTTTTTTCAATGAATCCTTTTATCCATACTTCCTTAGAGATTAAATTCTTATAAAGAAACCATGAGGAAAGAATTTAATAAAAACATTATCATGGTGACATAACTTGTTAACAAAAATAAGATTCGAAGAAGCTTTTGAAGCATGCAACAAATTATTAAGAGAAAAATTGCAATCACCAACTATATTCAACACATCCTAACCAAAATTATCAATAGGAATTTTAGAACCATTACCTAGCATGACATCACTTGTTCTATTGTAGGGTATGATAGAAACTAATTGTAACTGATCTACAATTATGTGACGACTTGCACCAATATCAAATAACCAAGAACAATTATTAAACAAACAAAAACCATGTTGGCGAATCATCAATTTGACACTTAAAATCACCATTATTGTGAGCTACCATTGCAGAAGGCTAAGAACCTTTACCAAGAAGAATATATTTGAGCAAAAAATATGTTTGAGCCAAATGCCCAACTTTCTCACAAACCTAACAAATAGGCCTCCCAGGTTAGATATTTTTAGGACCATTATTCTTGAAAGACTCTAAGTTATACAAATTGGAATTCTTGGATGACCGAGTGATAAAAGATTTCAAGTTCTAGCCCTGTTGATTAGAATTCCCCTTATCTTAGACTTATTTTTAGAATAGTGTCCAAAATTACCAGTTTTAAAAAGCAAAGTTGGCAACATTTGCATGAAAGATTTTTCATGACCTTCCCTCGTTTAGATATTAGTCTTGAATGACAAACACTGTAGTCCAAGTCAACCTAACAAGTATAGAATAAGATCTTTCTCATTAACATATTCACCAACAGATACCGATTGACACATAATTATTTTAACTTTAATGACATATTGTGACATAGAAAGATTATCTTTCTTGAGACTTTGTAATTGATCACACAAGTCCATCACTTTTGCTTGAACATTGGTTGAATATGATTCTTCTAGAGTAAGCCATTGCTCCCTAGCAACTATACCACTGCTAAAGTAGCCTAATATACTACTCAAAACTGAGCCATAAATCCAACCTTTGATAATAGAGTTTAGTCTATTCTAATTCGTATGATAGGATTTAAAGACATCATAATAAATTTAGATGGATGAGAAAAAGTTTCATCAATAACTCCTTCTAGATCATAAGCTGTTACGTATGTAAGTAACTAATATTTTCAAATGAGGTAGTTATTTTCATCAAGTTTAACAAACAAACTAATATTCATATGAGATGAAGAAGATAGACTCTGAGTAAGAGTGTTTATCGAACTCGAAATTGGATCCAAAACTGAAATTGCATCGGTCATTGGTGAAATAGAATAAGACCTTGATGTAAAAGAAAAATATAAGATCGAATTTGCAACAATTGTGAGATAGCTTTGCCTAATCTCAATCTAATTCATAGGCCTGATTACCAAGAAATCAAAAAAACCTTAAAATTTAGCTATGATACCATTCAAAAAATACAAAGAAATAGAAATATAATCAATAATCTTGAAGAAACTTTTGTATGATTTCGATGTTTATAAAATCTGAATGAATACAAATGAATTACCTCACTACTTATATAGTATGAGTTAAAAGCAACAATTATAACAGGAAAACTAATCAAGCTTAAGCACGTGGAAAAAAAGCCACCAATGGCATGTGCTTAATAACTGTTTTGATAAATTATGTATAGAAATACATTATACAATATTTATACACTATTATATATGTATTATAGCAAGCCATACTACACATCACTATACGATATCAATGTTAATGTAAGTTTAAATAATCATAAACATAAGATGCAGACACATGTTATAGGCATATGACCCTTTCAAATTTATGAATGTGATTTTTGCTTGTAAAATATACGTGTATATAATTTGATTAGTACTATATCTGAAAAATTATTTATATTTTTCAAAATGTAATAAATTTATAAAATTTATCATTTTTATGAGAATTTGTATCAAATAGATTTATATCTTATATTTTTACAAGTAGAACGAAATAATTGTTAAAGTTTTCTTTCATTTTTATTCTTTTAAAGAAAATTATATTTAGATGTTTAAGTTTTAAGAAATAATCTTATTCGAAACCCTAACATAGATTATTATTTGATAAATAAAGGGTTATATAGTGTGATGACTATATATTAGTCAAAAATAAGATATGACCCATTTTACTTAACTTTTTACACAAAGTGATAAAAATGACCTTGGTTTTTACTAACCAAATGTGATTTAATTTTAACTAGATGTTTGTTTTATTTTTACGATCAGAATTAGGCGCTTGCCCAATTAGTTGGAATTTAGTCAATCGATCTCGTCGAAGTCAAGTTGAACACATGTCCAACTAAATTAAATAGTTGTCCAACTGGTGCGCTTGCCCAATTAGTTGGAATTTAGTCAATCGATCTCGTCGAAGTCAAGTTGAACACATGTCCAACTAAATTAAATAGTTGTCCAACTGGTGGGAGTTTGGTCAACCAGTAACCCTACTCATCGGAACCGAGTTGGACATATGTCCAACTAAACTAAATAGTTATCTAACTAGTCGAATTTTGATTGGTTGGTGATCATACTTACCGAAACCAAATTGGACACATTATCAACTGATCAAATTTTAATCGATATATAACCACAAGCGTCTTTTAATTATGTATTTGGGTAACTTACATATATATTTTTATATTTGTTCATATACTTGGTTGAATAATTATTTAACTCTATTATGCAAAATTGAATACATATCTTCAAAAGAAAGTCCTTGATTTTTAATTAGATTTATGTTTAAATGTATGTTCATTAAGGATATAATAAAAATAGTAATAAAATTAAAAATTGAGGGTCTAATCTAAAATAAAAGTAATTACATAAATATGGATGAGATTTTTAATGGTAGATAACTGAAAACTATAGTTATTAGTAAAAACCTAACAAGGAAATCATATGAGCCTATTTTTCATAAATAAATGATCAAATAACACTTTTTAATAAAAAAAATTATTTTTTGAATATGTTTATTCCTCTAATATGGTATGATTTCATTCAATTTTGTTGATTATGCAAAATATTTTGTACTATTTTTTTTTATATTAATGTCATGATTATTTATATATTTTTTCACAAATTATATGGTTTGACAATTTGATTTTTTTCCTTAGTTTACAAGATTATCCTTTAAACAACATAACATTTATTGTTATATCACTAAGTAAACATATAAAATTAAAAAGTAAAGAATGAAATATATATATTATTAATATAAATCGGTCGAACAAGTATCACTTCACAAATTTTAAATTATTCATTAAAAAAAATTTAAATTAAATAAAGAAAACTGACACGGTTTTTGCCTTTTTCTAAAAAGGAAATCAATTTATTTATACATATAAAATACAATAAAATCAATATTTTTATATTTTATTATAAAAATATATAATATTATTTAAATTTATTATTTACTTAAATTTTGTTACATTTTTTCAGATTATTGTACTTTTGTTGTGATTTTATGGTGATATATATATTTTTTTAATTTCTCGAAATGGAACGCAGATGAGTTTTTTTTTCTTGTTTTTTGGTCGGTGTTTACGCCCCTGCTCCTTTAGCCACAAATTTTCAAATCAAATCAAGGTATTCGTGTTTAAACTCCTTAAACCCTTCGCTGCCAAATTCCCTAGTTTCTCTGCTGCCGGCACTTTGCGTTACCGTCGAAAACTCGATTGATCTGGGATGGTTGATAAGTGTGGTGGCGAGGGCGGCGTGAGGCAACCTAACAACAATAGCAGCAACAACAACAATGGTGATAATGGCGACTTTTTCACAGCCCCCAGAGGAGGGCCTCTCTATATTTCCAATATGGAGGGTCCTCTCACCAGTGTTCCTCTCTTTCAGTCATCTATTCTTCGAGAGCTCCAGGTTGCTATCTTCCTTCCTTTATTATTTTCTATTCAAATATTTGCTGCATTGTTTATTGTTTTTATGGCTTTGTCGTGTAGAATTTGGAATTCGAATTATCGCCAGATGCACTATCTGAAGTTCCCGAAGAAGATATATCGTACGACACTCTCCTATTCCTTTTTATGTTTATTTCGATTTCATAATTTGCTTTGGAGTTTAACTTGATGGTTAATATTTGATCCTATTTTTATTTTATTAATTTACTACGTAGAGTGGATGAGCTTAAAATTTTCACTGAGGAAGAGCTGGTGGAGATGGCTATGAAGGAAGCCTTTCGGGTGAGACTCTTATATATACACTTACAAACTGGGGTGCATATTGTGCGATTGGGGATATGTCAGCTTTCCTTTGTTCAAAGTTGATAAATTCTATTGGTTGACTGCAGGATAATGAAGATGCTGAGAATCCTTCCCCACCCTCAGAAGATCCCTCCAAATGCAATAAAAGGTAGGCTATGCAATGCACAAAATATTTTTACGAACTAATTTGCTCTTATGACTGGTTGCCAATGGTTTCTTATGGTAATCCCATAATAAAAATTGAACGTAGAAAACTGGTAACTGTTGAGATTTAAAAAACCCTCTAATTTTTATACTACTCAGTTATTCACATGGTTTTATTTTTAATCTCCTAAATATATATATATAATAAAAAAGATATATTCACCGCATTTTTGGACAGCAAAAAATATATGTTTTTTATGTTATACGAAAAAAACAGGTGCATTGAATGGGAGGATTACAAATGAAACTCCATTTATGTATGGAATTATGCTATGTAATAAGACATTTTTTACATTATACCAAAAAAAGAGGAGAAAAGAGAGATATGTTCACCGTATTTTTGGATAGCAGAGAACATATTTTTTTACGTTATACGAAAAACAGCATATGTGCATTGAGTCAGGGGATTATAAATGAAACTCTATTTGTGTAAGGGGGTTATGCTATGTAATAAAACATTACATTACCAAAAAAGAGAAAGAAAGAAAGAAAGAGAGATATGTTCACCGCATTTTTGGACAGCAAAAAACATATGTTTTTTACCTTGTACGAAAAACAACATATGTGCATTGAGTGGAGGATTAAAAATGAAACTCTATTTGTGAAAGGAAGTTATGCTATGTTGCCATTTTAGTTGCTTTAATTAAACCTTCAAAAAAATTGCAGGGGTAATCACGGCACACATTTCCTTTGCCTTTTAAGTTTTTAACTTCGTGATAAAATTTATATGAAAGAAACTAAGTGAGAGTGGGCATCATAGTCTGTTGGAGGAGGGGGGAAAAATCTCAGTCTTTTGTATTTTTATGTAAGAGAAGTCACTATGCTTCTAATTTTCATGGGAGACACATAGGGGAAGTTGGTTCTTGTTAGCATCCTTAAGGCTTTTATGTGCCCCCCCCCCCCCCCCCCCCCCCAAAAAAAAAAAAAAAAAAAACAGTCTTAGTGAAACTTGTGATACTTTTGAATTGAATCCAGAATATAAGATGTAACTAAACGTTTGCTTTCGTGTTATATTTTTCATCTTCTGATTTGTTCCCATTGGGGGGAAAAGTGTCTTCTGTGTTATCTTCTAATCACAGATGTGTTGCCTGAATTTCTTAGTATGATTTTGATTTAAATATTTGTAAATATTTTTTTTATATATTCTTATGCATTGTATTTTAGGAGAAAAGATGAACATGTAATGTCAAACAATAAAGATCCCTGTTTAGATGCGTCTGAAGTAGAAAAATATGATTCAGCTCAACCTGATTGCAATATAACTTTGAAGACAAAGAAAACAAGGAAGAGACAGAGAAGAATGACACGTAAACATGTTGATGAGGTATACTTCCTATCAGTATATATGGATTTCCATGCTGCTGATGATATGCTTCTACCTATTTTATATTTGCATCTACATGTACTAAATGCATCTTTAACGGGGCAATTGTAGGAAGGCGAAGATGTAAAGAATCCTTCACCACCCTTAGAAGAGACTTCCATTTTGAAGGAAGGGTAAGTAGTTTAATACAGAAAAGTAAAAAAATGATTGTATACACAAAGTTTGCTCATATAAATGCACAAAAACTTTGTTGTCTTAGGCAGTTGATCTAATTGTTTTGGCACATCCTTCCAATTTATTTCAATTTCATGATAACATTTATTAGAAGAAAATGGTAATGATCTTTAGTCTTTCTTCATTCGTTACCATTAACCATTATAGGGTTGTGATTTGACAAACACCTTGCTTGAATTAAGTGAGGCTCTACCTCATTTTCCATGTCATGATTTTTTGATTCATTCAGTGTGAAGCTTAAGTATTTCTATATTTTTCTCGTAATTGTTGATTTGCTTAGTTAACTTTGTGGCGAGACTATTAAGTTTTGTCAATCTCATGATATACTACACATCATATTTAGGAGATCAGATGATCATCGAATTGAAAATGATAAAGATGCTTGTTTTGAAATCACCAGTGGAAGAAATGAAGATCCAGCTCAACCAGATTGCAGTATAACTTTGCAGAAGGATAAATCAAGCAAGAGAAAAAGAAGAGTGGCCCATAACCACACTGCTGAGGTGGATTTCTATCAGAATAAGTTGATATCTTCTTCCCTATTATAGTGCATGAAGTCATTCCTTACTTTAGTTTGAAATGTAAAAGATGGGCTTTGAAGTTGTTGATCTCTCTTCCCCCTCTCTCCCTCTCATTTACTGGGTTGTAACCTACTCTTCTTTCTTTTGCCCCCATACTGTTTGTATTTTGTGCTGGTATACCATTTTTAATCTTAACAATTAACCTCTTTTCTTAATTTTTATCCTTTGAAGTTAGAATGGTCTGGATCATATTAATATATTTTTCTGGCCTTTGATTCTTTGAGGTATTAAATTTTTTTAGATGGTTGGTCATTTTATTGAAGTGGAAGTCATTGCAGGAATTGTCATTGGCTTACTGCTCAATTAATTTTTTATTAGTTCACTGTTTTATTCAATAACTTCACTGTTGCCACATGTTTAGGAAACTTATATCACTAAGGTAGATCAACTTGCAAAACTAAAGAAAAAGCAGGATGATGATAAAGCGACAGTGAGGCTGCATTCGTTCAAGTTTGTATTATGACTCTGGAACTCACTTGATGATTTATCTATTCATTTTTGTATAATATAATTTGTTAATAATCTTATTATAGCCCCAGTTGCAAAACAAACAACAGCATTGCTCTGTCCTCAGATGTAACTGAAAAGATGAAACCACTCCGGTCTTTCAATGCACCAGCAAAGGTTTGTTCAAAAGATGCCCATCATAAGTGTTTCTTTCTCTCTTAAATCATATAAATTACATATAGAGCTTAAACTATGAACAGTTCAATGTTAATTTTTTGAAGCTATCTTCTATTCCGTTTGCCATTTTAACTTTGTCCGTATTTATATTTACATTATTTAGTAAAGAATTCGTTGCCCCTCTCTCCATCATGTACCTTTCTTCAATTTCGATGTACTCTATTGAAGAGATATTATGGTCTTGTTTGATATTTTGATACATTAGTTTTTCCATTGGCAGCAAATACTGAATATTTACTCATTTTTCAATCAAACTGGCTAGAGTTCATGATGATTCTGCCAATTTGATGATAAAACTTACCTAGATTGTTGCTCTTGAAGTACTATGTTATTTTATCTTAAGTTTATTCCTTTGATGAAACTCATGTGCGATTACTGAAAGTCTAAATTTACGTCATTAATCAGTTACCCCAACTTATTAGAACCCAGTGCTTTACATCCGCTAACCCAACCATCCTGCTAATTATAGGCTTGTAGCTATAGGGTCAATGAAATGAAAATGGGATATTGGAGACAGAAATTCAAGACACTATTTGGAGAAACATTTAGGACAAATAGTTAGGTTGCAAATTTGAAAAATAAAAAGTCATAATCTGAGAAGGGAGAGGGAAAGCCCCCATTTGGGTTCCTTATACTTAAACAAGTGCATATGGGAAGCATCACGTTAAAAGTTTCACTATGAGCTGGTTCAGTTCTATGAAAGGTGCACTATCGTTGTCCTAGTCGTATATTGTTTTCTTGTTTGATTATGCACGTTTGTCAATGTATGTTGGATTAATTTGCTCATTATGACAGAAAAGGTTGAAATTTCTCATTTGTTCTTCTGTTTATATCATAATGAAAAGCAGGTGAAGCTATCAAATCTGCAGGAACACGTTCCCATCAGACCTCCAGAAGTTGCTCTCTCCATTGAGGTTTATCATAATGCGAAGAAATGGCTTAAGGTACTGCTCTTGAATTCCCTGCCATGCTGAAGTAAATGGATTGATTGCCCATGTTGGGCTCTATCTGTAACTCTATGCCGTCCAGTCAAGACTATGTAGATAATTGGTGTTGAATGATTCCTGAACACCTTGAGTTACTATCTATTGCTGGTTACCCAAACTTCTGAGGATACAAACTTTGCCCGATCCAAATTTTTTAGCTGACAGTCTGGTATAAGGATGGGATCCATATTTAAAGTGGCTGGAGATGCTTTCATGAGCTAATTGCAAATAGGTCCTGGGAATTAGGACAATTAACTCAGTATATACTCGACTAAAAATATACTTGTAAACTCTTTTTCAAAAAACCAGTAAACCACTTTCCTCTACTTTTTCTTTTTTCGTTTTGAAAAGATAAAACAACACTTTCAAATATTATCGTTGCTAGATTCTCCTGTTGTTACCTACTAGGTAAAGTGGCAGAACAGGTTTGCCAAATGGAAAACCCTCACAAAACTGAACTATCCAAAAAGAGAGGGATAGGATTCATTTCACTGTTGTATTTTCTCCTATCAATTAATTAGTCTTTGAATTTTTTTTCTTCTTCATAGCGCTTATTGTAAAAGAAGAATGAGGAAAGGTATCTCCATTTCCCATTCGTTCCATTTCTCATATCAAGTTGCTATTTCTTATATTATCTACCTAAATAAGCTGTTACTTATGTTTCTTTGAAAATGTTTCAAGACCCAAGAATGCTTGGTCCTAGGACAACAAACCTTGACTGAGTTGAGGGACAAAATCTACTGCTTGACAGACCAGGCGATGCAAAAGGCCGGGCAGTATGATCCTTCTGGATATTTTCTCATAGAGGTAGGGAGTTCATTCCCTTTTTTAGGAATAAACTGGTTTTGCTACTTTTGGTTTTTGGTCTGTAAAAATGTTTTTTTTTTCACTTTTAGGACATATTTTGTAATGATTTGAGGGATCCATCTGCAATAGATTATAGTGAACCTATATTTTATTGGATTCAAAACAACAAAGATGAAGTTCTTAAAAAATGGGAATCCATTGTTACTGGGGAACTGCAGCAGAAACAGAAAGCAGTTCTAGGTTCAGTAATGGGTGCAAAATTGCCTAACTTCAAAGCTATGGACATGCAAAGGATGCGGTTTTGTGACGTTAAATTTCGACTTGGTGCTGGTTATCTATACTGTCACCAGGTTTGTATATACTTACATTTGTTCGTACTTTCATCTTGCATCTCATGGAATTATGTTTAGATGAACTTTTTATGAATTATGACATTCTTCCTCGCTTTAAGTGTCATTTTTTGTTACTGTATGCAACATGTTATTTTGTTTACCCATACTCATTCCATTAAAATCTAGAAAAATAGAAGAAACAATGTCATGTTATTCCAGTATAACTGAGTTGTCAGCCCCCTCGTTTTTTTCCCTCCTCCAGCACGTGTGTGATTATATTTACACCTAATGAGAGAACTATCACATATACCTCTTTTCATCCATCAGCTATACTGATGTGTTGGAAACAGGTGACTAGTTGAGAACTGGCCCTACAACTTTTAAAACCTATTTTGCTTTCAACTATGGAATTTTTTTTATTCCAAAATCATAAATTCATTTTTAGATGGTACTGCCCCCATTAAAAGAGGAAATTTGCTGATATGACCTGGGAAATTACTTGTTGCAGGGAGATTGCAAACATACAATAGTGATCCGAGACATGAGACTTGTTCATCCAGAGGACATACAGAACCAGGCTGCCTATCCAATAAGTTTATATCAGTTTAAACAGCGGCCAAGAAAATGTTATGTTTGTAGGATTTATAGAGCTACAAAGGTGACAGTTGATGATAAGTGGGCTGGTGAGAACCCATGTTATTTTTGTGATAACTGTTATTATCTTCTTCATTACAAGGAAGGTTCTCTTCTGTATAGTGACTTTTCTGTATATGATTATCTACACGATTAATTACTCTAATGTTTTCAGAGCAAAACTTTAATATTGTACTAAATTGTCTCTTTATCCATCTCAAAGCCTTAGGGGTTCACCTTGTTTATAAATGCGATAGTTACAACACTTTCATAATTAAAACATTTAGAATCATACTAGGAAGAGAAGCTAACAAACCTAAATCATACACTTGATTTCTTGCAAACTTGGCAACTCCATCTGTTGTCCTGTTAATTGCACAATACAGTGATCTAAGAGGTCGAGCAAAATTTTAATATCCTAAAGGATTGGATTATGACACCAAGAAACATTAAAGTCTCCCTTGGCTATGCAACCAACGACAATTCTTGAATTAGATTCCACGACAATGCTTTCACATCCATAGCTCATTACTAGTTGTAAACCATATAAAATTGCATACAACTCCACTTGTTCCACTTATGCACAAAATACTTGCTTTCCAAGGAAATCAATCACGTTCCTACCTCATTCCTAACAACACGACCAATGCACTCCTTTTTTAGCTATGTTCCATCACAACTAAGTTTAATAGTACCAACATCAGGAGGTTTCCACAATTGAGGGTTGGACCTAAGTTGGGTAATTGAAAATCAATGGCCATTATGTATATGGACATCTAGAAATTTCATTGTTTGTCCAGTAAATACTTGAATTACCTTTAGAGGCAACGTAGCTAGCTTGCAAAATTGAAATGGTTCCTTCTTAACCGCATGTGCCAAAATAAGAAACAAACCTTGACATAACATTTTTTATCCCTACATGTCTCCTACACGCTTCTTGAAATCTATTTTGCAGCTAGAAGCCAAAATTAGGCACCATACACATATCCAAATCAAAGTATATATTGGATAAGAACTAAGCGAAGCTTCCTTTACATCCCAGTAACAGATGCTCAACAATTCCCTCATGATTCAAGCTGATAGAACACAAGTTATTAGGACACACCCTCTTTCTCTTTAGTAGGCTTTTAACCAACAAGAAATTTTATTCTTGATAAAAATCTTGATCTTTGCAGGCAACCTGAGCTTCCAAAGGTGTCTCCAAAACCATGGTTCAATTTGGTTTGGGGTAGAAGCAGCTAGCATGCCATAGCCTCTTCATGCAGCAACTTGTAGTAAGATTTGACAATAAATTTTCCACTAGACTTATAAGGTCATACCATTCTATGTATATAACCAAATTTAGAGATTACCTTACTTAGAATTTCATTTATGATCCAAGGAAAGAACAATGTACTAATAGCATCAACCTTCTAGCATTTCTTAACTGGATCAATCAGATCAAATACCACATTTAAGCCATCCACCTGAAATCTCTCTAAAAAACTAGATTCAAAAGCCATTTATCACTCCAAATATTGATCTTTCCACCATCACTAATACCTAGGATTGTTCATCGGATCGAAACTGCTGATTTTATACTCATTCGATCCAATCCGACCATCCTTTCGGATTGAAACATCCTAATCCGCAAACTGGATCCAGAAGGTTTATGGATCCAAGCTTGGACAAAAGTCGTTGAAACTGATGAGAAGCCAAGGACTTGGTGAAGATGTCAGCCAGTTGGTCGAAGCTTCTTGTATAATGTGTCTGAATCACCTGTGATTGAACTTGTTCACGAACGTAATGACAATCAACTTCAATGTGTTTCGTCCTCTCGTGAAACATTGGGTTTGATGTTATATGCATGATTGTCTGATTGTCACAAAATAAGGACATATGAAGAGTTGTAGGAACACCTAAATCACACAGAAGACCTTTAAGCCATATCAACTCACACGCAGTTGAAGTCATTGCACGATACTCAACTTCAGCACTTGATCTGGCGATGACAGTTTGCTTCTTACTCTTCCATGTGGCCAAGTTTCCACCGATAAATGTACAGTAGCCAATGGTAGACTTGCGATCGATTGCATTCCCTGCATAATCAGCATCACAATACCCCATGATTTGTGTGTTGTCATTCTTCTTCATGATGATACCATGACCCACTGATCCTTTTAAGTAGCGTAAGATCCTTTTAATAAGGGTCAAATGCTCAAGTGTCGGGGAGTGCATGAATTGGTTCACAATACTTACAGAATATGTGATGTCAGGTCTGGTGATTGTTAGGTAGATCAACTTACCAACCAGTCGCTGGTAATAACTTATATCCGTGAGTGACGTGCCCTTCAAGCTAGGTTTGAACTTGTTGTCAAGAGGGGTAATGGCTGGTTTAGCATCGCTCATGTTAGCTTCCTTGAGCAAATCTAGGACATATTTCCTTTGGTTAAGAAAGAGTCCCTTGTGCGAGGTTTCCATTTTTATACCAAGAAAGTACTTCAATATCCCAAGGTCTTTAATTGCAAACCTTTGTTTAAGGGACTGTTTGAAGTTGAAAATCTCGTCAACATTATCACCTGTAATTATCAGATCATCTACATAAATCAACACAACCAATTTGCCCATAGCTCATGTGCGAACAAATAATGAGGAATCGACATTACTGCTTTTGAAACCAACACTAGTGAGAACAGAGCTTAGCTTGGCATACCAAGCTCGTGGAGACTGTTTCAAACCATAAATGGATTTGTGCAATTTGCACACTAAACCAACACATCCATTTGGTACATGTACCACCCCTTGTTTACAGCCATAGACAGTAGCACTCTTACTGTGTTCATTTTTGCAACAGGTGCAAATGTTTCTTTGTAATCCACTTCGAATGTTTGAGTGAATCCCCGAGCCACCAATCTTGCTTTATACCTCTCAATTGATCCATCTGACTTGAATTTGAGCTTATAGATCCATTTGCAACCCATGACTTTCTTGCCTTTTGGAAGTTTGGTGATGCTTCATATGTTGTGTAGATCTAGGGCTTTAAGTTCTTTTTGCATGGCTTCATTCCACACCTCTTGGCTGTTGGCCTCATGAAAGTTTTGAGGCTCACTGTAACTCGATATAGTGCTGAGGAATGCGGCATGGGCTGGTGTCACTCTCTTATATGACACATAATTTGAGATGAGATGTGTGGGTTTGTAGGTGACAAAGTCTTGAAGTCTTATGGGAGGTTATCTAACACGCATTGGATTATGTCGTGGAGCAGGAGGAGTTATCTCACACCCGTTCACATCTTGTATCATATTGTGAGGATCATCTTGATTATCACCATCTTCATGCAATGTACCATTAAGGTGAGACCCTTCATTGTTACTTTCAATGAGAGATGCATCAATGTTGACATGGCTAGGATCTTGTTGTTGTGGAGCCTCAAGTTCGATTCTTGGTAATGAAAACACATCCAAGATGTCATCCCATTGACTTGTGATTTCATGTGACTTGCTGAAAAAAGGGTTAGTTTCATAAAATTGAACATCTTTAGACACAATTAATCTCCTAAGTTGGGGATCATAACACTTATATCCCTTTTGTGTAGATGAATAACCAAGAAAAATACATTTAACAGCTCTAGGATCCAATTTATCTCGATGATGAGATTGAATATGTACAAAACAGATACAACCAAAGACTCTAAGGTGTGAGAGGTTAATTTTCCTTCCTTTCATGACCTCTAAGGGAGACTTGAAATCCAAGACTCAGCTGGGTAATCTATTGATGATGTAAGCAGCTGCCATAACCCCTTAGGACCAGAATCTCTTTGGTACATTCATTTGTAGCATTAATGCTCGTTTTTTCAATTAAGTCCCGGTTTTTACGTTCAGCTACATCATTTTGTTGAGGTGTGCCAACACAACTTGTTTGATGCATAATGCCATAAATGCTCAAATATTGTTTCATGATATGAGACATGTATTCAATGTCATTGTCAGACCTTAAGGTTTGAATTTTAGAGGAGAAGTGATTTTTAATAAGGTTATGAAAATCCTTAAATACTTCCATAACTTCATTCTTAGACTTTAAAAGATATAACCATGTGACTCGAGAGAAATCATCAACAAAAATCACAAAATACTTATAACCATCAAAAGATTTATTAGTTGATCCCCATACATCTGAATGAACTATTTCAAAATACTTACTAACCCTAGACAATGAAGAATTAAAAGGCAATCTAGTGGCCTTAGACAAGTGACAAGTTTCACATGCAATTGTACCATTTCCTAAGTTTGGAAATAAAGTTGACAGAATTGGTGGAGAATGGTGAGCTAAACGTTGATGTCACAATTGATTATCTTGGATAGGGTTAAACTTGGCTTGAAACCCTCTGGGATTGCTCTTGGATATGTAATAGAGACCATCTAAGTAAAACCCTTCACCAATCGTCTTTTTGGTGGCACAATCCTGAAAATGACATTGTGAGGAGAAAAAATGGCTAAGCAATTCAAGGTATTTGTGATTTTTCCTATAGACAAAAGTTGGAAGGGAAAGGAAGGTACATATAAAATCGCCGATTCGATTTCATCTAACATTAATTTTATTTTTTCCTTTCCTAAAACCTTTACATTCTCACCATTTGCAATTGAAACTTGAGAAGGATTTGCTAATTTTTCAAACTTATGAGACTTTGACACATGATTTGTCATATGATCTGTGGCACCTGAATCTACAACCCAAAAATCATGCAACATATTTATTTTAAGAGAAGTTTTAAAGGCTTTTATGATACCTTGCATGTCCTCTTGTGGTATGAGATCTGCCAAGAAACCCGTAAACTTGCCTAGCAATGCTGTCGAGTTTCCTTCTTCTATGCTATCCACACAGTCAATTCTAGCTCCTTTTGTCTTGCTTTGAAGATACAACAAAAACTCATTCATGAGTTCAACTGGATTCACTGTGAAGTTCTTGAATGGATTAGATCCATTAGAGGTAGAGGCAAAAGCATGATTTGCACGATGTGCAATATGATTCACTTTCTATAAACCTTTATCCTTTATAAAATCAGGTTTTGATTCTGGATGTAAAATCCAACATGTGTCCTTAACATGGCCCGTATAGTTGCAATGTTGACACTTCAAGTTTGGATGCTTCCCTTTGTACTTTCTCTCATTGGTTAGATAGGCTCTTACCTCAGATGCACTAGCCATTGTACCCTTGTTCATGACTTTCCTCCTTACTTCTTCACGTTGAATTGTCGTACATACATTGGTGAAGGAAGGAAGTTCAGTATTCATGAGTATGTGACATCGTATATCTTCATATGTTGAATTGAAACTGGACAGAAGTTGAATATCTTATCTTCTTCCACTCTCCTTCGTAGCAGAGCTACATCGATTGTATGAGGATGATATATTTCCAACTCATTCCACATGCTTTTCATGCTTCCTAAGAGTTGTACAAAAGGCTTGTCATCTTATTGCAGATCTTAGATGTCCTTTAATTGAAAAACTCGTGCAACATTGTTTTGACTGCCATACATTTCCTTGATTGTCTCCCATAGTTGGTATGCAGATTCAAAGTAACTGAATATTTCAACTACTTTATGTTCCATGGAATTTAGAAGCCATGACATAACCAACTGATCCTTACTAAGCCAGGATTCATAGGTTGGTGAGGAAACATCAAGTACTTCGATGCTTCCATTTATGAACCCTAACTTAGACCTTCCACCTAAAGCCAGAGACAGTGTTCTTGACCAAGGCAAGTAATTAAACTTATTCAATAAGATTGAGCTTAATCTTTGATTTGGGTTGACATCTACCTCATGCATATTCATGAAGGAAAGCACCGATGAACTTTCAGCTTCTGATCCTAGCGGCTTGTCTTCAGTCATTTCAAAGATTGAAGATGCTAAGATAATAATAAAGCAAAAGCAAGTTAATTTTTCTACTTTGATACCATGTTGAAAAAACAAAAAATAACTCTATACAAAAAAACTCTCTAGTTTGTATTATTTTCTTCATGTTTTCATTATAATTGTATAGCTATTTATAAGAAAATTTTACTCCTTTAATTACTCTTTAAATTAAACATTCCTTGATTTACCCCTTGAATTAAGGATTCCTTGTTTTACCCCTTGAATTAAGGATTCATTGTTTTACTCCTTGAATTAAGCTCATTGTTTTATTCCTTGAATTAAGCTCATTGTTTTATTCCTTGAATTAAGCTCATTGTTTTATTCCTTAAATTAAGCTCATTGTTTTATTCTTTGAATTAATAACTAATATCCAATAGAGAAAGAGCTCACAAACCAGAAAAATAATTGCAATAGATGCATGCCATAACAATACAACAGGAAATGAACAACAACAATTCCCCATGGCACATCAAAAGAACTAGATCATGAGAATTATGTGTACAAAGAGGCTCATTGAACAAAACCAATAGGAGAGTAGAAAATTCCTATCAGATAGCACAAATCGAAACTAGACACACAACAGATTTTAAACAAAACTTCTTGTAACAAGGTTATAAACTAGGAACTATACAGGAGTTAAACACCATCTCGAACAAAAGCTTTCGTCAAAAGCATATAGAAAAACTAGGAGATGCTCTTCAATCAAACTTCTGACTATATCAAGAGATTCATAGAACTGATTGCCATTGTTTAGTCATAAAAAATTTATAAAGAAAACTTGTCAATCACAAAATGAAAAACAAACAAGCATTGTTTGTTTGTCAAGAAAACGAGAAAAACTAATTTTTGGCGGGAAAATGCAGAAAGAATAGGTAATAGATTGATGTAAAAGGCAGTAAATGTTAAAGCTTCTAAACTTTAAACCTTTATCTCATATTCTCAAATTCTTAAGATATTAGCCAAAGTGTTACGAATCAGACTCTACATGCGTTGAAAGCATTGGTATATGGGTAATCTACGTGTACATTAAGTTACTTATTCCCTTGGTTATTTTTCTATATATATATTCTCTTCTTTGAGGTCATCATTGTGTAACAACCGTCCTACTTGGGTACCTGGGGTTGGGGTAAATATGGTACCGTCTATCATTCTTATGTTTCATTATCTTCTTTTACCTCTACACTAGCAACAAACCAATTTTCAATCATATTTAGGCGATGTATTTAACAAAAAAAAACATAAAAAAAGGTTATAGGCAGTTAAACTCAACTGAAAATTGAAAGTACTTATTTTGAGTGGTCATTATCAATATATGATTCTTAGACAGGTTTTAAAATGTGAGAATATTCTTTACATTTGATAAAGATACAACTGCTAGCACTTCCACGTTGGATTTAACAAGAATATTATTTGAGTGTGGGTAGTGGGATTAGAAATTGATCATTGAACATTTTGGTAGGAGGCAACTGAACTATCAAGTACTCTCCTTATCAAGTATTGAGTACTTGAGTTTTTCAAAAAATGGTTGCACTAATTTTTCATTTCATTGGCATAAATTAATGTATCATCACTTACTCTAAGAATAATAAATAATTTCTCAATTTTAACATTACATGGTGGGAGAAAATGTATAGTAAAGAAAAAGGCATCAATATTTTTCTCGCATCATTTTCAACTCAAATTTATACAAAAACATGCATCAAAAACTTCATACCCATTCTTTTGGATTAATGCAAGCGTCTAAGAGTTTCCATTCTTCACTTCCTTCTTTTGGTTTCTGCAATCCAAACAAGATAATCTTCTTAATAGTAACTCCCAAGTCTCATGTTAGAATAATATCAAAGATAATTCATTAGTACATGAAAAGATCAAAATGCTTACATGGTCATACTCCCATCGAGCAGTCAATGGAAGAGAAACAAGAATACTCTCGATTCTACCTCCTGTCTTTAGTCCGAATGTTGTACCACGATCATAGACCTTCCATTGAAGAATATATACATATTAATAAGGCCCTAAAATGGATAAAAGCCTAGAATAATATATTTGAGTCATTTGATGTGTTAAAAGCTCATCTTGTTACCAAATTAAATTCAACATAGCGCCCCCTTCGCAATTGCTGCCATGCCTTGTGCTCATCTGTAAATGGTGTGTCTTTTCTTTTCTCTACAATGGGAATATATGCAGGAACCACAGAATTTGCACACTCTGCAAGGGTACCATGTACATTAAGCAGTTCAGACTTTAGAGTCGCTGAAATCAAGTGAAATATCTTAAGCAAAATTTCAGTAAATACCTGTTGCAAAGGAAAGCAGCATCTCCTGATCATAATCATTTAAATCATCAAAAAATATTCCTCCAAGGCCTCGCCTCTCATCTCGATGCTGCATAACGAAAAAGACTCATACATAAATCAAACCTACAGTTTTAACAATTATAAGACGTGCTTTCTACGTATTTATTGTAATCGGGACAAAAATTGTAAGCCATTGGACAAAACAATTTAACCTTTATGAAAATTGTACAAACATAGAATTGAAAAGAAGCACTCCATCTACGTTGACAATATAAGCAAAAGTTCAAAAATCCCACGCCAGTTGCCACATAATTATAAAATTACAACTGCCAAACGACTCCAATAAATAAGATCAATTTTCTTACCGTAAGGGAGAAAGTGAGGGCAAAGTCTACTTAGCAGCTCAGTAATTCATAAAAATTAAACACTCTATAGTGTAAAAGAAATGTTCATTTGCAGCCATATTAGGTCTTTCAATGAAAATAAGATGTGGATCAGAGTGATTACATTGAAGCATCCATATACAACAAGTTAGAATGATTCAAGTAAAGTTTATGCTCATAGAGAAATCAAAAGTGAGAAATACAGAAATAAGGGAACATTATGCCGCAAGGTCAAAAACTATGTTTGTATGCTATTCAAGTTTACAAAACGAGCAAGAAAATATCACTACTAAATGAACACCATCTTTACAAATTAGAATAAATAAAGGATTCAGTAAAAAAGATACCTTAATATAGAAATAATCATCACACCATTTCTTGAACCGTGGATAGAATGTAGGATCAAATTTGTCACAAGCACATTTTTGAGCCTACAGAAGAAAGTGTAACTATGAACTCAGTAAAGGTATGTAACAAATCTCATTTCTAAAATATTGCATGGTGCATAATACCCAGAAGAAACATGGCCATTAAGTTATGAATTTCTGTAAAAAGATTATGAATGTCAAAGTAACATTAAAATGTTGATGATTATTACATAAAGCTTTTCTATTCCTTTTTGTCCCAAGAAGCAAATTATTTACCAAAATTTCGGATGAAAAAAGAAAGACAAAAAAGTGAAACCTTCATCTTGTCCTTTCTTTGCTTTATCTCTTCTTTTTTTATCTTTATGTGAATAACCATAGGCAGCAAGAAGAAAGTTGAACAATTACTAAAATACTAGCCAGCATTCTGTAACAGATACATTTTACTATCCAAACCATGTCACGTGTCCTATTCAATCAAGAAAAGAAAGTTGAATAGCAGACGACCATTAGTAAAAATGTCACAAGCAACTCGTCTATTTTAAGCAAATACCATATGGAAGTGCTTGACATCCTCCTCAAAGATATATGCAGGAGTTAAATCAGTTCCACCACCAAACCACCATTGCCTAGGTGCTCCAGGGGAATCTGCACAATTAACATGTTAAAACTAAGGTCCAATTATTCTGTCTTTATGATGTTTCAATATACTTGACTCAAGAAGCATGCAAAGCTTCACTAAAGTAGAATGAGAAAAATAATACCATCAAATGCTTCAACTTAGTTGACATATAACTGACAAAATTTCTTAATGTTGATAGGAGAAAATAACCCCTTGTTAGTTAGTATTAAGCTAATAAAATCACCAATCATATCATACTGGGAAACAGTGTTTCCTTCATTCTTCCGCAGTTCTACTCGAGAGACTTGTTGGCTCTGATGTGACACAATAATTATAAGTGAATAGCCTAAAACCATTTTTCCAGCAGAAAGTGCAATTCATTATATCTACATATTGTTCTCTTATCCTCAGGGAGCATTGGAAAGGCTTCAATAATAACCTTTTAGATAATATGTTCAAAATATGAACAAAATTAGAAAAAATCTGGACACTATATTTCTTTTAGACAATAAATTGCATACTAAGCTAGGAGCATGAATAATCTAAATATATAGCATCCAAGAGATAGCCCAGGAAAAGACCAAAACTGAACCTAATCTGCAGTCATTTCTATAAAGCCACAATAATCAAACCTCCAAAATAGCCTTGAAATTGACCAACTAAAGACACACAACCAACAAGTAACAACCAAATCACCAGATCTAAACTAAAGCAAGAAAAAGTATCACACTGTACACGACCTTTCTTAAAAAGTATAGTATTGCTAAGATACTGATATTGAAAACAGGGAAGAAACATATACGAACCTTGAGGAGCATCAGTCTCGAAGTACCGATAATTAAAGTGCAATGTTGGTGCAAATGGGTTCTTCGGATGCAAAACCTTAAACGCAAAATAAAATATTAACAAGTAATCTTTTGAAATTAGAAATTGAGCAACTAAATTTGATTTTCGAGCTCAATTAATCAAAGTTAGTCATACCGAACTAACGCCGGCGGCAAAGAACGGAATCGGACCGGGTTTATGATCAGAAGGAGCAGCTTTAGCAGCTCTATAAGCTTCAGGAGGCATCACACCGTAAACGACAGATACGTTAACGCCAGCTTTCTCCCAAACAGCGCCGTCTTGGAGGACCCTACTGATACCTCCACCGCCACCAGGCCTGGACCAGACATCCTCTTTGAATTGGGCCCCACCATCGGCCGTCTCAATGGCCTGACACACAGTGTCTTGGGCGTCCCTTATCATCTTCTCAAAACGGGCTCGCACGGACGACGGCTCCGAGGACTCTCGAAGGAATGTGTCAGGCCGTTGGGCCTCCATGATCTCCTTCTCGATCGACACCGTGCAACGCACCGTTTGGCGAGAAGTTGAGAAGCGGATGGGTTTGGTTGTGGTGTGAGGGAAATTGAGTGAGAAAGTAGGTGTCTTTGGTTTGTTTGGAGATGAAGAAGTTGGAGGAGATAAGATGGAGAAGGGAGATGAAGAAGCTGAGAGACTAAATGGCGGTGGCATTGCTATCAAAGTTGGGTATTTGGGTTATGAAATTGAGTGAAACTAAATAGAATTCAGTATAAGTGCTTACAATTGAAGAAGAAGAAGAGATGATGGAGTTGATATTTTTGCGAGTGAAATTATCAAAGTCAATTTAGTTAAAACAGCGGTGGATTGTCAACTGTTTTAGAAATTTGACGGCTATCCTTTACCTACATCGTACACCGTTTTATTCATTAGGTGTTTTTTTTTTCTTCCAAAAATGAATAACTTCAATTAAATACAATTTTTTTTAGTACAATCAAATACAATTTTAAAACAACTTAGAATAAGGAAAACACATACAAGATATAAGGTACAAACACAAATTACTAACAATTTTTTTTTTTCATATTTTACTACTTTATTCCCCAAAAAAAGACCAATCTTTCTTATTATATACATATATTATAACGGTTAGTAACAAATAATATTTAATGAAAATAATTACCTAAATATAATTTAAGAATAATCATATCGTATCACTAAAAATAAAATAAAATTGAAACTAAATCTATAACAATTAATTTATTTCTATAAATGAATAGTGAGTCTTTCAGATCTATATATTTTTTCTTAAAAAACCCTTTAGTTTTTTCTCTATTTTATCCAACCATAAAATATCATATAAGATCATAAAATAACATGTGTATCTTCATTTTAATCTATCATTAAAATAGACATTAACTTTATATCATTACACATTAAAGGCATACACCATATTATATATATTAAAGCCCAAATTATTTAAACTTTAACATATTGCTTTTAAATGAACTTAACTTTATATAACAGTATATAACATATAATTATTCACGTATAAAGCTAATGTTAGATTAATGATCCAATAATCTTTTGGGTTATATATATACCCTTATAAATATGCATTACAAAAATAACCATATAAGCTCAACTTTGCTATCACTATCGAAATGTATATGTATCCAATCTGGTCCATCAATTATACCAACATAGAATCAAAGCGACATTCATTATATCTGTCACAACTCGACCCATCAATGATCACGTATGTCAATACAATTGAATATTATGGATTCTGATGTGAATGTGTAGCATGAAAATTTCATGCAATGTGATCTTAACATACCTATTTCCAACTAGTCTTACCTTAGACCATATAAAGATCAAACCATACCAAAATCAAAGTATAAATAAATCGAAACTTTATTTTTACAGAAAATAGCCTCAAAAATATCTATTAATTGAAATAACTAAAAATGCATATATCAAAGAAACATTTAAAATTACAAACTCCCACAAAAACTAAATATTCTTAAATGACATGACACTCATATGAGCAGTATGTTCATGAAACATTTTGGGTGTCAATCCCTTAGTAAGCAGACCTGTAATCATAGACATGACATCCATATGAGCAATATGCTCATGAAACATTTTGGGTGTCAATCCCTTAGCAAGTATATCTACAATCATGGAGTTTATACTAATATATTCTATAGACACTTGTATACTTTGAACTATTTCCTTATCAACAGGAATATGATGTCGATATACTTTGACTTCGTCGAGCTCCGATTGTTAGTGGAATATAACAATGTTAACTTATTATCACAAAATAACTTAAGTGGTCTTTCAATACCATAATGCACAACTCTGTGACAAAAATTTGTAGCCATATTATATGATTGGATCTCTCATAACATGCAATGAATTATGCTGCCATAGTAGAAGAGGCTGTAATAAGAGACTATTTATCACTCTTCAAGGAGATAGCACCCCTAACTAGTAGATAGATATAGCCCGACATATAATTCATACTATCTTAACATCTAGCAAAATTAGAGTTAGTATACCTAATCATCTTAAGTTGATCTAACGTCCAATGCATAAGTATGAAGTCTTTTGTTCTTTGTAAGTACATAAGACATGTTTGGCTACCTTTTAATGGTTTATTCCTAGATTACTTAAATACCCAACATCCAACAATGTACACAATATCTGGACGTATATATACTTAAGCATATATCACTTCCTATTATTGACACATAAGGAATCTTGTGTATTTCATTGACAAAAATTATTTCTCTTAGCAACATAGGTGCTTGATTTGCAATTTTTCATACCATATCTCTTGATAACCTTTTCAATATTGTCATTTTTTGATAAACCTAGAATACTCTAATAACAATCTTGAAATATCTGTATGCTTAATACAAAAGAGGCATCACTAAGATCTTTCATCTAAAAAATTTTAGCTAGAAATCTCTTGGTTTCGTGCAATAAGCATATATCGTTGCTAGAAAGCAAAATGCCATCGACATATAAAACTAGGAAAATATATTTGCTCCTACATAACTTACGCTATATGCAATTATCAATCAAATTCATCTTAAAACTAAATGAGATGATCACTTGATGAAACTTGAAACACCATTATCGAGATGCTTGCTTGAGTTTATAGATGCGCTACCAATGCCAATATATCCTTAAAGAGTCTTTCAAAGAAATTGGAGAAATAATCTCTTTGAATTTGATGCCTTATTTCTATGTAAATTCCTACGCGATAAGATGAGCATTGTACCTCTCTACATCACCTTTCAAATCCCTTTTTGGTCTCAAATATCCATCTACATACAATGGGTCTAGCACCTTTTGGCAATGGGATAAGATCCCATATGTCATTGTCCTTCATGGACTTAATCTCCTCATTTATGGTATCAATATACTTCTGAGAGTTAGAACTTTCCATCGCTTGATAAAAGTTGATCGGATCTTTTTCCATCAATCCAATATCAACCTCATAATCTTGGAGTAATACAATGTAGTTAACTAGCATGACACTTATCCTTTCTTGAGTGGATCTCTTCAATGGCATAGGTTTTTGAGGTAGTAAAGTTTTTTTCTTTTAGAACAAGTTCTTGAATGAGAGGTTCTCTAACATTATCTTGATCTATTGTGTCTTAAACAACGTCAGAAATGGGATACTAATCAATGTATATAGCACATGTGAGAATATCAACATATTTCTCTTCAAAGATAAAGTCCTCAACTTTATCTCCTCTTGTAAACTTGATACCCTCAAAGAACTAGGTAGAGGTTTTAACTGTTGCTTTAGTTGGAACCATATTAAGGATATATGCTACAGTCTTAAGCGCTTCTTCCTGGTAAGACAAAATGAAAAATCATACTTCTCACAATATCCTTAAATGTCTTGTTTTTTTCTTTCAGTAACATCGTTCATAGTGTTAAAACCTATCATATTGTATTGTGAGATGATACTGTATTTTCCTCTAAGAACTTAGCAAATATTCCTGGATGTTGTTCACCTAAACCTTTATATATATCATAGTAGTCACCATTATAATTAGATCTGGTGCATTTGATCTTTTTTTGAGTTGGTTCTTAACTTCAACTTTATAATTTTTGAACACATTCAACGACTATGACTTTTCATAAATGAAAAATAAAAACCCTTACCTAGAAAAATCGTTTATGAATGTTATAAAATATTATTTATCATTCCAAGCGACTATAAATAATGGCTCATATATATTTATATGTATAAGTTCTAAGACTTCCAAAGCTCTATTGGTTTCAAATATCCTTTTATTGGTTTGTTATCTCTTTATACAGTTACACAAATATCAAAATATGTGAAATCTAATGGGTCTAAAATTTCATTAGACACATTTCATTCTATTCTCCATCTGAAGATATGATCTAATCTCTTTTGCCATAATGTAGATGGATTTTTACTTATTAATTTTCCTTCTATACTTGTGCACTTAATTAAAACTTCCTTGTCCTTCTTCTTTTTCCTTCCCTTGTCCTTGTACTCGGAAGTTAAGACTAGTTGAGCTCTCTTTATCTCATCTTACTTTAGCCTTTCCTCTTCCTAAACATAGTGTAAGATGAGTTCATCCAGAGACTAAGTCTCTTTCTGACAGTAGTAACTCACCTTAAACTGGTTAAACTGTGATAGAAAGAATATCAAAACCAAATGCACCAGCAAGTCCTTCAAGAGTTCTAGATTAAATGCTCTCAAATTGGAAGCAAAATGAGATATTATTATGATGTACTCCTTGATATTAACTTTGCCTATATAGCTCATTGAAATTAGACTTGTTAATAGTGTACCTATTTCAGCCTTTTTTGTTGACAAACCGATTTTCAATGCCTATAAAGAACTCCTTAGAAGTAATTATCCTTTCAAACATTGTGCCTATAAATGCTTCTAGAATGGCCTTTTTTATGATCATCATGCACATATAATTCGATCTCTTCCACCTTTCATTTTCCTTTTTTTCATTAAAAGTACTCTTATCTGTAACAGGTGTAGGAGAATCAACCTTTATTGCAAAGTTGAGATCTATGACTCCGAGAACTATCAAGATATTTTCTTGCCATGATTTAAAGTTAGTGTCATTTAGCAAAAGAATAGAGTTGATGTTGCCAATAATATTAGCAAGATTGTTCATAATTAAATCCAAAAAATAATAAATAAATTCAAACAAAGGTAAATCCAATATTAAGATACTGGACACTCTATTAATATTTTATTTGTGGATAAACAATATTAGCTTATAAGCGATATCTTGGTGTAGTAATCAAACATTGATAATAAGAATATGTTTTGTACTATGCCTAGCTTAGCGGAGAGCACAAGGCATCTCGGAATATCCATGTGGGACCCAAGAAAAGTGGTGATTCTACCACTGATACCTTAACACGTGTTTATTTCGCTCTATTCAGCTCTCGAACTTAAGACCTAACCCTTAAGTACACCTTGAGAAGCAAGCTGATACCATTTGGACTAGTAGTCATTTTCTATAGATACTTCACAATCATCATACTCTATGATGTAGTATTAATTAATGATAGTCAAATCATTTAATATAAACTAAATGAAACATTGTTTTTCCTTATAAAATATCATTCTTATTTTTAGAGTAGAATTGGATACCATAGGTTTTTATTTAAAATGGTATCTCTACTTAGAAGTATTTCTTAAAATCAAAAGGTCTTTCATTTGGTTATAATATATGGTTATGTTTTTTGGTTTAATTAAATGAAAAAACAAAAATTCACGAGTCTATGGAATAAAACAATATACCTATAAATAATACTATCATAAGATCAATTATGTCAATAAAATAGGATCATTGTTTTGGATCCAAACATCACTATTGGCTTCCTATTTTTTTTATTTTTTTACCACTTTTTTTAATAATACATATCCCTTTTATAGTTTTTTTAGCTTCTTATTTTTTTCTCCCTTCTTTTTTTATGGAATGGATTGTTTCTATATGTGGATTATTTAATCAATTATAGCATAATTGACACTCTTGAATCTTACTTTATCATTTTCATAGAATCTATTCTATTTTTATGCAATTCCACTTTTCTTGAACTATAAGGTATGACTAATATATTTGATTCAAAATGGTAAGAAGTGGATACAAATAATTGACTCATAGGTTCAAATTAGTTATCTAAAATGGTTGTTCTGGAAGGAACTATAACATTAAGGGTAAAACAACTTAGCCAAATAAGTTAATCCTATTGCCTTAATCATTTTTCAAGAAATATATTTAGCATTTACTTTGATAAACTTAAAGAAAAGTTCTAGGAACCTATTTTTACTTATTAAAAATATAGCAAAATTCTAAGAGAATCACAATTTTTTTCTCAAAGTCATGATATAGATTATTCTATCACTAATTTAGCTATCATGCATACAAGTTTTCAACAAAATTATCATAAACTTACCTTCACATAGGAACAAACTTACCTTCATTATCCTTTTTGACCTAATATTGTTAGGTTAATTTCATCACAGATGTCAAAAAATAAAAAGAGAACATGTGATTGTTTCTAAGCTCTTCTATAAATCTTAACTATTTTAGAATGCACTAAAAACATACTAAAACAAAAAAAATTATGCTACTTATAGCATACTAATCCTAAAACATGCATCCTAAAACATTATGAATTAATAAAACATAATAAATAAAGATAGTGATGTGTTAATACTTCACATACCTAATTCTTACATTCTTTTCAATATAAGTACATACATATATATAATGTAAAAAAAGAGTAGAAAATAAATCTAGTGGATTGACTTCTACAAAAAGCTTGATTTAACGTCCTTAGCCTGGGGTTGATAGTTCATTATTTATTCCCTTGTGTCTTGATAGTAGTCTCTTTTGAAGAATACTAAACATATTTTCCCCCACACCTATCTCTTTTTTATTCTCAAACTTGTCCTTGGTAAGAAAAAGTTCCTTAATGTACTTTTCATACAAAGGTTCCTCCTTAATGTTTTTCATAAGAGGTATGTGGATTTGCACTTTGAAAAATGTATCTAAATTTTTCTTTTCATGATTTCTCATTAAAATTTGGTTTGCCTATATCTAAAAAATTCTCCTTGAAATTTCCTGTTCTTTGTTAACTTGATACACTTGATAGACTTGCTAAAATTTCAAAATGTTAGCAAAGATGATATTCTCTAAATCCTCAATAGACTTATCTTTAGTGGTTGGATTTAGTTATGGTATCGAGAATGAAAAATTAGGTCTGATATTGAAGTTCTTTGGTAGATTTCTACATGAATAACTTGGGTATTAATGATTCCACCATCCTACGTTAAACATGTTTTAATATAAATTATATCTAGGTCTCTGGCTTTCAAATTCACCCATATTATCGTAGTCCCAATTTCCTTATTGATGCTCAAAATGTGGTGTAGAAAATCCATTGTATGTAGGATATGTTGCATCTATATATGTATTCATGTTCACTTGATATTTGACACTTTAAGAAAAATGAGAAAAAATGAGTAGTAAAAAATAAATAAATAAATTTAAATTAAAAATAAAACTAAAGAAAATAAATAAATAAAAATTAGCGATTCATTATGAATTTGTCAAGCAAATAAAGACTATAAATAAATTAAGTAAAAATAATATATATATATCATATAATTTTTTAAAAAATTTATATATATTTTTATTTTATGTATACATAAAATAATTAAAAATAAAAAAAAGTAAATAAGAGTTAATTTAACGAAAATTCCCGACGATAGATCGTCAAATTTTTTTTACAGTTAAGATGAATAGTAAATTTAACCATTACTTTAAATTACTTAAGATATCATTATTTTGTATATAGTAAGTAAAGGTCCTTCACATAGAGGATTTTGAAAATTAAATTCTATTTATTAAAAAAAGGTTTTGTTTTATAAATTGAAAATTAAATATTAATAAAAATAAAATATAAAAAGTATGATAAATATTTAAATAAAAGAATAATTGCATGATTATTTTTCAACACTATCATGTATTGCAAATCAACAAAAACATATTATATTCTCTTATTCTTTGATTATACTAACTCATAAAAGTTTATAAAAGTGAAAATGTCTACATTTTCTTACAAATTAGTTGAATTAAATAAGTTTTTAATCAAATTCTTTTATATAAATAATCTAGAATAAAATATCTAAATTTAATCTATTAAAAACATTAATTGTTAAAGAAGAAAATTGAATCAAGGTTAAACACACAAACTCGATTTAATTATATTAATTTTCATTAGAAGTAATTTATCACTAATTATTTAAATTGATAAAGCGATTATGTATTAATTCTCAAATTTAATAGGTGTATGAATTAATTTAATTATTTAATTATATACTTAAATAATCAAATAAATCCATACAACTATTAAATTTGAGAATTAATACATAATCAAAAAATTAGTAAATAGAATATTTCAGATCTTGTTAAATATTGCAATCCATATCTACGGTTTTGAAATAATCCACAATCAATTATAAAATGAGCTATTTGTAAAAAAAACAATAAATTAAGAAAATTATTCATAAAAACAATAAAAAATGGGGAAGAAATCTTAAGGTTGGTGTTCTTGAATATGAGATTCAACTCTTTTAATTACCTCTTAAATCTTATTTTTAGTTTTTACCTCCAACTTAATTCTATAAATTATTTACCTAAATATCTCTAAATCTGTATGATTATATTCTCTCTTTATTTTGTATGGTGTTGTTTTATATTTGTGAGAGATAAAAATTAAATCATAATGTAAGTAGGATTATTGGTATTTTAGTGGAGATATCATTAGTGTGCATAACATATCAAAATCATAAGATACATTGCAATGGTTAAATGAATATGATAAGCTACGATAGGAATAATCTTCGAAATATATCGACTTTCTTTTTAAATTAATTCACCTATTAAATAAAATTCATAAAAATCTAAAGTTAATATTCTCCCAATAAATAAAAATAACTGATTTTAACTCATTGTATTAATATTTATATAAATGTAAAGGAATTAAAATCTAAAAATATGTATTAAATAACACTTACTCATGAAACTTAGGTCTTTAGTTTGTTTTTGTAATAATTTAATCTTATTGTTATGAAAAAGTCATTGTATAAGGATAAATAATCATTTTTATTTGTTATTCTATTTTTCTTTCAATTCTTTCGATCACAGTTTGTTTAAGTCATAAAAAAATTACATTTATAGTTATGCTATTACTTGTTCGTAATATTAAATTGTTTAAAAAAAGTAAAAAACTTAGGGATTACTTTTATAATAAATAAAAGACCTTGATGGTATTAACTATTTCTTCTTTACATGTGAAAATGTACTAAATGTTAGGGAGTTGATAAAAAAATTAAGGTTATGATTCTATATTTAGATAATTTTATATTAGTTAAAAATTAAATTGAGTCCATCTTTTTATAAAACTAATAATACTAATCCTTTATTAAAAAATTTAAAATAATTATGACTAAATTTATTTTAATTTTAAATATTATTTAAGATTATTATTATTATTATTTTAAATATTAATAATTTAATATTTAATTATGAAAAGTAAGAGTTTTACTTAAACTTATATAATAATAAAGGAGATAAGAATAATAATAATTATTACTTAAAAATATCTAAAAATTTATAAAATATGATTAAAATGTTAATATTTTTATGTATTATTCATTAAAATATAATAAAATATAATTAAATAGTAAATAAAGTATTACAAATAACTTAAGAGGTTTAACTCTTATCTATTTTCATTACAGTTATTTGTTAAAGTTAATAAAAATTATAAATATTTTAATATCAATATATTAACTTCAAAAGAAATAAAATATCATATTATTTATAAATATTATATTAATATATTTTTTAATCAATTTGAAACAATTATTTTTATATACTAACATTATTTATACTGTATGTATGGGTTAACAAAATTGTATAAAAAAATAATAAAAGTAATTTTTTTTTACATATTTGCTTTTATTAATAGTATCACAACAAATAATCAAATTTTATCTATATGGACTAGTTTAGTAGGATTCACATTTATTTATGTAGACATGAAGGTACAAGTTAACGTTGTCTTGAGATTAATATGAGAATTTAATCTTTATAAGTAAGCACTGAATATATACATAGTGAATATAGAGTAATGGAGCATGGATTCTACGTGTATATCATTTTTTTTATTGGGTATACTTTAATTTTATAATTTGTAGAAGAATCCTATTGATATTATAATTAAAAAATTAATCTAAAAGTTATTTTTTATTTTCAAACGTACTGTGAACTAGGGTATTTTTTTGTATTTTAAGTAAATTGGACCTAAAAAATAAAACTAAAAACGACAAACACCATGATTAGGGATTTGATTTTCAAGAAATGAGTTACAGGTGAGGTAAACGCTGATATTTCAATCGAGCGACTGCCAATTATTGATAAAAAAAAGGTTCACAAGTTCCCGGTATATTGGATGAAGGATCGGGGAGGAGAAGAGAATCGGAGGTAAAGATCCAAAAATCTAGACGGTGTGCTGGTTTGAGATCCTTGAGAAGCATATTAGTTCTCGCTTGGATCCCCTCTATTATTTTTCTTTGGATGGGTAAGCACCATGCTTAACGTTTATTGTTTTTAATTATTTTTTGTTCAATTTATTTACAATATTAAAAATCTTTTATTTATTATGCATTTAAAAATAATAAAATTATTATTATTTTAAAAATTATAAAATTAATAAAATTCATTTTAAAAATTATAAAATTTTAACAATCTCAACTTTAACCCTGAATAACTAGTAAAAAAATATCAAATTTGAAGTGCTATTTTGTTCACATATATAATGTGATACATAAAAACAGTATGGTAGATTTAAGTCCTTTTTTCCTTGCCGTGTTCGATACTGCAGCAGCCAAAGCAACGACTAACCTCGGCGATCCTCCCTCTCTATCTCTGGTGCCGGAACCAGATAACAAAATGGAAGTAGCTGGTGAGCCCGTCAGAGTGCAGAACCTATCCCAAGCCGGTCACACCCAAATCCCACCCCAATACATTCAACCTCCTCATTACCGGCCTACTTCTCGAACTTCTTCATCAAATATCCCATTAATCGACCTATTCGGGTTAGACCCGAGAACCAGAGACTCGGTACGAGAGGAAATCGGGAAGGCCTGCCGAGACTGGGGCTCCTTCCACGTCACTGGCCATAACATTCCCACCGACTTACTACGCCACATAAAGAAAGTTGGCGTCGCCTTCTTCAATGACTGCCCTATCGTCGATAAGCTCGAATACGCTTGTGATCCTAACTCAGCAGCATCGGAAGGATATGGTAGTCGGATGCTGGAGCGAGACGACACCGTTTTGGATTGGAGGGATTATTTTGACCACCACACTTTGCCACTCTCTCGCCGTAACTCATTTAGGTGGCCTCATTTCCCGGCTGATTATCGTAAGGTGGTGGCCGAGTACAGTGATAAGATGGGTTCGCTTGCTAGTGAGCTTCTGGGTTTGGTGTCTGAGAGCATAGGGCTTCCAACTCGGTGTATAGAGGAAAAAGTTGGAGAATTTTATCAGAATATTACAATTAGCTATTATCCTACTTGTCCTCAACCGGAGTTGACGTTGGGTTTGCAGGCACATTCGGATATGGGTGCTATAACTTTGTTGGTGCAGGACGAGGTTGGTGGGCTTGAGGTTTTAAAAGATGGGGAGTGGGTACTGGTAAAGCCTTTGGGTGATGATGTCATTGTTGTTCTCTTGGCTGACCAAACCGAGGTATTTTCTAATTTCTTACTGTATGTTATCTGATTTGGTTTTGAATTTTTCTCCCCTGAGAGAGCTATACAATACCAATACTATAACGTATCTGAAAAATTGAAGTTCATTGGTTTATGACATTGTAGAATTGTGTTTGCAAATGAAGTTATAATTTTTTTGTGCCAGTTAGAAAACGAGCGTAATTTGGATATTTCAGAAGAGCGTGTTAACTGGGAACATTTATTTCTCTGTGTTTGTTTTGTTTGTCTGTGTGAAAGAAGAGATATAGGGGTGGGCAGTTTGGTGAGGTTTGGGTGGACTGTTAATTTGCAGAGAAAACTGGTGGCCTATGATAGAAATGGGAGCAATTTTTCTTGTAACAGTGGCATAGATGTTATGTGCATTTGTAGAGAAAACAAGGGTGAGAGGATTCTCATTTGCTTTAAGTATTTCATAACCGTAGACTTAACTGATAACTTTTGTCTGATATCTTATTATGAAAGCTTGATCTAAAATTGTAAAGGATTTCATGAAATGAATAAAGGTGGAACATATTGCTGATTACTGCCAGAATGTTCTATTAACATAGACATAAGCTGCTAACTGGTGATGTCAGAATGTTATGTTTGAGTTGTGTTGTCGTAACTTTTATCTTATTCAATCAAGTTAGCATGAATCGTACAAACTTCTTACTAGTATCAGAAAACCATTCGATGAATTATGATGGGCGTTTGTTACTCGTATACCATATTCTCAGATTTCCATTGTTATCTTAGAAATTAATTACAAGAATAGAGTACTGTTGACCACAGTATTGTTTCATCTCAACCTTGTTGAGTTTGGAACATCTTGCTTTAATCGGTAGGCGGTAGCAATGCAACTCTTGGTGTGGGAAGATACAATGCTTAAAACAATGGTTTAATTCATTGGAAGAATGGAGTTGTAATTCTAAAGCTCTTACTACTGACCACCTTGGGTTGTTGAACAATGTACAATTCAAGGTAACTGATGATGTTAGCTGAACTATGCTTAAAACTGTAACAGATGTATATCTGATTTTCACACAATGGTAGAAGCAGGCAAATAGGTGAAAGGAAGTACCAAGTACGTATTTGATTCTGTTGGTTTCTACATAGTCGTATTGGGTTAAAATCACGAAAATTGATTTGTTGCTTGGTGCAGTTTTTAGTATGAACTGATATTCAGTTGAATCAGGTTTGAGTGAAATAGATGGTGCAGCTATTAAAGCTTTCTTTTGAAATCTTTTGTTGTTAAAACCCATTTCTACCTTCTTGTTAGGTTTTTGATAATTTTGTACTTTTGTTGTTTTTATTTTCGTGAGTTCTATAACTTTTACTGCAACTATTAGAGCTGTTATTATCTAATAGCAAATAATGATGCCTGCAGATTATATCTAATGGGAAATATAAGAGTGCTCAACATAGGGCTATAACTAATGCCTCTCAGGCACGGCTTTCTGTTGCTACGTTTCACGATCCAGCGAAGACAAGGAAAATATCACCTGCTTCTGATCTTATAAGTGAGTCTAATCCTCCTAGGTACCGTGAAGTTGTGTATGGAGATTATGTCTCATCATGGTATACAAAGGGTCCAGAGGGGAAGCGAAATATTGATGCACTTCTGATTGACTATTGAGCATTATATTGTAAGCTACTTTTAATTCTTTTTGCTATTCTCAAGTGTCCTTGCCTTTTTATTCTAGTTATTGAATGAAATAAATGTTTTTTTTCTTTCTTTTTTTCCCTAAGCATGTGAGAATTAGCATTTCATCTTTCTTATTAGAAGAGGTATTATTTGGGATGTGCATACCGTCCCTGATTTGAGCTAAAATCAAAGCCGAATCAATAATGTCGGTTCTTAAAAAGTAAAAAATCAATTTAATTCAATAAAATATATAAATCCAAACCGAATCCTTAGGAGTGGGCTGTATTGGATTGAAGTAAAAATTCATAAACTTTAGGCTATTTAAGATAAAATCTCCTATCTTCTTCCCTTCTTCCCTTTAGAATACTGGTTTTAGAATTTTAGTTGTGGGTTGGCCATATGAGACAAATCCATTAATTGTTAAAATGCTAGATAAAAACGCCAATTTAGTTGTTTATTTTATTGTTTTCACTTGTTTGGCACTTTGCTGCTTACCATTTAGGCATTTACTACTGGCCTGCTCTTTTTAGTCTTGTCGTTATGGACAAGCCTCTCTACGACAAAACTCATCCTTCGTAAAATATGAGAGATGAAATCTTAACTGACAGATTTTAATTGATTGAAATAGTTAAATCTATTTTTATTATTGATTTTAATTAATTGAAACAGTTTAATCAATTTTTATAATCCAATTAAAGTCTAATACATTAATTGAGATGATAATTACAGTTGAAATATCATGTCAAATTAAGATGAAAAGAAATGCTCCACAAAATAAGCAAAGAACCCCATATTTCAGCCGAGGCCAGGTGGACCAGGACTTCCCATATGCAGAATTAAATAAATTAGTGCTAGTAGTAACATGTGTCTGTGTCTGACTATAGTTAATATTGCTTAAAATTATATAAAATTGTCAATTAAAAGATTTTTTTATTAATTATGCTAACTATTTAATTAGTCTCAAGCTTTGAACAATTTTAGATGGTTTTTAAAACTTTATAAATATATTTACAACTTTTCAAATTACTTTACAAAATGTATTTTAAACTTTTAAAACTTTATCATGACTTGACAATTAAAAGTTTAATTTAGAGATTTATTTGTGAAATTTTAAAATTTCGTGAATTGAATATATAATTTTAAATTTTAGTTTAGAGATCTTTTGTGAATTTTTTATTTGAGAAGTAATTTATACATTTTAAAATTTTAAATCAGTAAAAATTTAATTTGAATACCAATGTTACAGTTTTGTCAATTAACTTTAAAAAAAAAGGTTATGATCAGAACTTGATTAAGAAAATAGCAAAAAGATTGATGTTAGCTACCAAAAGTTTTAAGACAACTTCAAATAGGGTAAGCGATGATGCAAGAGTAAGACAAGTCTCCCATTCTTTTCTTGACTTGAGAAATTGGTACTTGATTAATATGAATATTTGAGACAAAATGTTTGTAAATTATTCTTCTAAATTGAAAAAAAAAAATACATTATTTCTAGCACATGTCTCGAATTATGCACGTGATGTAGTTTATAATGCAAATAAACCGTTTAAGGTTTTAAAAGCTAAGACCATTGATAATCAAAATGTCCATAACATCTTTTATTGACTTTGATGAAAAAAAGAAAAAAAGAAAAAGATAGGTGTTATGGATGTGAAATAAAAGTGCTAACAATTTACAAGAGTTATGGACTTATATATCTAAATTCACAAAATTATAAATTAAATCATTCATTTCATATGATATTTAAATTTTTTGAATGTTGATCTACCTCTAATTTTTATATAACATATTTATTTATATGATTTTATTTTTAATTTTTTAAAAATACAACCTTTTCCATTTACTCGTTCTTTTATGTTCACGTATATGTTAAAAATACAACCTGATTTTACAAGTAGACTGTTTTGTTTTCTAATTTGTCTAATAATTTATCACATTTTATGAAAATTTTGGTTGCACGAAAGTTCAGTGCGTCGAGTAAGAGTGGATATAAACCAGATTGGTTGGGTTTCACACAAAATTGAATCCAACTCGTAGTTAAGAAATATTCAAACCAAAACCAACCAATAAACATCTCAACCCGACATAATCCAACTTATTCATAGGGTTCAATGAAAAGAAAATCTTTATGTATATAATGTTTTTTTAACCTTTTGAAAAAAAAATTCTTTATTTTAAGAATGTTCTATCTTATGAAAAAATTATAGGTTATAAATACAATATTTAGGCATCATTTATCTAAAAAATCAAAAAAAATTAAGTGATATTGAATAAATTAAACTTATTAAATTTCATGAAATAAAATCTATAATTTATGTAAGATAAGTTTGATAAATGAAAAAAATATTAGATTAATATTAAAATTATGCTTCAAAATGCACTTGATTCTTGAACTGTTGTCTTAAGTATCACAAGTTTTTTTTAATGGATCAAATTAATCATAAGAGTTTAAGGACTTCAATTTATTCCGTTAATTATAATAATAATCTAATAGATGATTAAAGTTTGAGATAAATAAAGAGATTTTATATAACTCTAACCGAAAAATTAAATAAAGCAACCAAAGACTAAAAAACAAGAAGGAAAAGTGAAAGGGAAAGAAAAAAAGAAAATAGAATATGTCATGAATCAAATTTTTACTCTCTCTAATTTTTTATCAATTGTTTTAATTTCAATAGCATATTCATACCATGATATGTTCCTAAAAATGGGAAATATAAAATCCTTAAAAAATCATCATAAATTTATTTCAAATCTAAGTCAAATTACACTAAAATTAAAAAATATTGTAAAAGCATTAAAATAATCTATTTTTTCTATCTTACAAATACTATTTGAGATGAAGATCCTATGCTTATCACATATTATTCATTGTTAGTTTTTAACAAAATTTTAAAAATAAAATAAACACTTTATTTTCTTATAAACTATGTGACTTTAGATATTTAATTTAAAGATTCTACTACTAAATTACTTTATATATATATATATATACATATTATTGTATACACAAATATAAACAAATATCTGGTAGCTAATTATAACATTAAATTATTATTCAAAATTAAAATTTCTTATGCAAAATATATTTTTATAACTACGTATTAAAATTAATTGATTGTAAATTCAATAACTCAAAACGATCATACAAATTCAAATTTATTGAATTATAATTCAAATAAATGTATAAAATTATATAACTAAACACAATCTAATCATTGTTAGTTTTAATAAGTTGTCCCATTTATTTTGATTTCCCCCACCTTATTCATCGAGGACATTTAGTTATCAATTGCCTGTCATAAGTTTATAAGCAATGGCACATAAGGAAAAGTGTTTGTAAAATGTTCTATGCATAGTGATCATGAATCATATAACGATAACAAAAGAATCATAAAATTGTAAATTAAAAAAAAATTGAGAGTATTTAATTCACTCCCTTCTATCACCGTACATTTTGGATGGTATGAAAATTGTGGTCCCATAAGCTAAGTAGTTAGTATACACTAACTCTCCATGCTCTCTCTATTTTTTTTTGTCACATTACTAATTCCATTTATTGAATTTCTCAATTATTCATTAAAGCGAAATCCTTTCATAGTTGAGTTGTCACGATGGAAATTTTTTTTTTAATAAAAAAATAAGTTTTATCGAATATTTTAAATAAAAATACATTAATAATATTTAAAATAAAAATTTAAAATATACTAAGCTATTATAAGAATAATAATAATTGATAAAAAAAATCGAGCCTTCTTCTTCGGTTCTTTGTGACTATGTCTAAATTATTTTAATTGATATTATCATAGATCTTTAAAAAAGCTTGATTACTTGATTTTTTAATTTTTGAGTTGCAACAAATTTTTGAATAAAAATATTAAATATATATTAAAAAAAATTATTACATTAAATCTAAATCAATGTGAAATGAAATAAATCATACCTTAACTTCTATTATATTTCTTAAACTCTTTGAAGTAGGAAATGTTGTTACCTCTTCAAATGCTGTAGACCATTCATAAAGAATGTGAACAATTTTTTCTAGTCCAATTCTAAATATACATATATATACCAAAATTTATTAATATATACTAGAATATTTTTAAAAAAGGAATCTTAAAAGTATCTTGTATTATAAAATTCTTATATATTAATTTATCATATTAAAAAGATATTTTATATTTCATTATTTTTTTTTAAAATGTTCAATTAAAGATAAATAATATTATTTTATATTAAAATATTAATTTTTAATTCAAGCTATTAAAACGTCATAAAATACGAAACATTAATAAGGGTAAAAAATAAATTTATTTTAAAATTATTAAAAAATTAAAAATTATATTATTTTAATAGAAAATTATATAAATAAAAATTAATAAAATATTAAAATAAAAATAATGATAATAATCAAATATTTTGTTAAAAAATATAATATTAACTATTATTTTATCATTATTAAAGATTAATTTTTAATCACGTTTTTAACACTTGATATAAAATAATAATAATTTAATTAAAAATATTAAAATAATTTTATTTATTCTTAATTAGTTAATCTTTTTAAAATTGATAGATTAAAAAATATTTTTTTAAATATGATGAGCTAAACAACTATTAAAATTTAATTTATTTAAAATTAAAGAATGGTATATGTAGTTGAAGGTTTTGAAGGAAGTTATTAGACCCAAAATATTTAAGATATGCATCTAAATAGTGCTATTTTGACTATAATCTTAGTCAATATTATTGAGTAAAAAAATAAAAATACAGTAACTTTATTAAATAAGATAAATGTTTTTTTACTATATTATTTAATTGTTTATTGTTTATTTTATTAATTTTATTTCACAACCATAATAATACATCTAAATAAATATGCATTCGTAATATATTCAGTAATTAAACTCTTGCTTGCTTTTCTATCCCATTGTCGTTATTCTCAAGGAATTAAAAAAAAAGAAATAACGAGGGTAGGAACAAGGAAAGTAGAAATATATATATATATATAAACCAATCACGATTAACATGAAATCTCGAAAGTAGTTCAAAGTCCAACATCTAGCTTTTGGCCCATTGGCCGTCCTTGCCCTTCACCCGACATTTCATTAATAATCAATATGCCTTCTGAGACTTACATAGGATATACATATGTCCCAAAGAACAGAAATATATAACAATTTGTTTTGTCTTAACTTATAAATGTGACTTAAATTACTTTGTTTTGCCTTAAAATATTTCTTTAATTTATATTTTTATACATTTAATTTAAAATTTAACATGAAATTGAATTTCAACGTTATATAAAAAATCAAAACATAAAATTTAAAATTATAATAAAAAAAATAAAAAAAAATGAAAAGAAGAAAGCATAAAATCTTTAAAAATAAAAGTATTGAATTATACTAAATAAAAGTAATTTAAGTAGGTTTTTTTTAAATTATAAAAAATAATAGCTTTAAAATTTATAATATTTTTTTTTAGTTTAATAACATTTAAAAAGATTTAATTAATCGATGTTTAATATTGAACGAATATAAATAATTTTAATTTAATTTAAACGAAATTCAATGTTAAATGATGTAATATACTTTTTTTAATAGTAAAAATATATGAGTTGAGTATAAAAAATAATAACTTTAAAATTTATAATCATAAAATAACACCCTTTATATTCTTATATATTTTGATTATTAAAAAATTCTAATACATTAATACATATTAAACTGTATTTAATTATACGTTATTTAAATTAAATTATTATAATTTAGATACATTTAATAATATGAACATCGTTTAATTAAATTTATTTAATATTATTAAGATATTATTTTTATTATTAATTTTAAAAATACTATTTTTGTAGTGAGAATAAGTTTTTTTAGATAATAAAGTGAGGAAACTTAAAAATTTATTTAGGGAGTTCAGTCAATTTTCTTTTTTGCTCTTCACTAACAATATAATAACGAGCTCTATTTGACTTCATAGCTCTCGGTTTGAGTGTGTCTATTCTCTTCTCTCCCTCCTCCATTGGCTCCTCCATTTGTCGTTTTTCTCCATTTATTTTATATTCTACTCTCTGAAAGCGAGGTAAGCAGAGCATTTTTTAATTATAAATGGTGGGATTTTAGTGTCGACTGTGTATTCTAATATCTGATTTGGCGATTGAGCCAGTGATGAAGAGGTATAGAAATGGAGAAAACTGGGTATGCAAGCACGAAGTGCCAATAGCGATGAATGCTGGAGAGGTGATACTGGGGTTGGACGGGGGTACAACATCTACCATCTGCATTTGCATGCCTCTCTTGCCCTTCTCTGATCCTCTCCCTGACCCTCTTCCTGTTCTCGCTCGTGCCGTTTCCGGTTGCTCCAATCACAATAGTGTTGGTGGTAATTTCCTTGTTATTCTTTCGATACATCTTTTGATTTTATTTTCGATATCGTTTCGAAATTTTTGGATTGTTTGTTTAAATTTTTGGTTGGGATTTCCATTAGTAGCGGCTGTTTTATATAATTGCTTTCTAAGGGTTGAAAATTTAACTGGAGGGTAATTCTTTATATGAAGTTACCGAATTATAGTCATCTATCTCTTATTTGTCATTTTTCTTGTTTAATGGTTTTGGCATAGTGCCCATTCTAATATTTTGTCTAGCACTGCATTGCCTGTTTGGATGCTACATAAGATTTCGAATTGCTAGAGTTTAGCAGTCTTAATTAGTTACTTAAGGGTGTATTTATTGAAAACGATGTTGAATCTTTTGAATTAAATATGAATTAATAGTGTGATATGTATGAATGAGACAGAATATGAACACTCATGTTGTAGTAGTTAACTCATTTTTTTCTCTGTCAATAGAAGCCGCTGCCAGAGAAACATTGGAGCAAGTTATGGCAGAGGCACTTTTGAAGTCGGGTTCAAACAGGTCTGCAGTTCGGGCTGTTTGTCTAGCTGTATCTGGGGTTAACCATCCAACGGATCAGCAAAGAATATTAAGTTGGCTTAGGTACTACTTTTATTTGGTTCCTTTTTTTCGGCTATTATCTGCATTTATCTGTACCAAGATTGCCTTCTCAGTTATAAAAACTATAGGAATATGAAAATTCTAATTTCCCAATAAATTTTTATTTCATTCGTTTGACATTATGGTCTCTTCAGGATTTTGCTGTCATACAATGAAGTCACAAATAAAGTTGTTAACTTCCTCCTATTTTGGTTTTCTGCTATTTTTCTTGCATTATTACTTTAGGCACTCTTTCTTCTTTCAAGTTACTCTAGATTCACTGGAAAGTAAACCATCCCTATTTATTCTGAATGTAAAATAATACTTATGTGGAATTTTGTCACAATCTCCATTTATAAGCTTTGACTCCATGATAAGACTTTTGTTTTCCCCTTGGGCACTTTTTTCTTGAAATTGATATGTTTGCAATATTTTTATGGTTTTTCTTAGGCTATACAACCTCCGTTTTATTTGTTTTTACTTTGGTGGAAACTTATATTGGTCAGGTTGGGTGATAGATGTTGAAGTACGTAGCTAGAACAGAATAGTCTAAGATTGAATATTGTTTTTCAGTGTTATGTAGTGGTGAAAGGCCACAGACATATAAAATTAAAGAAACTAAGGTTTACCAGACCTAGACGATAGTTTCTTAATTATCGTTATTTATTTTGTATCATCGTATGCGTAGTAACATAATTGCTTATTAAGTATTATTAATACTATGCTTCCTCTTTTTTGTGAATCTGGTTTTCTTGATATGGAAGATCCATGAAAAGCCCATTGGATTTTTCCAAAATAGCTTCAATAAGCTCGTATAGTTTTATCTGAATATGTTTTATCTTGATATAAACAGGGACATATTCCCCAGTCATGTAGGGCTATATGTTCAGAATGATGCCGTGGCCGCTCTGGCAAGTGGAACTATGGGCAAGCTTCATGGATGCGTTTTAATTGCTGGGACAGGGACTATTGCATATGGATTCACAGAAGACGGCAGAGAAGCTAGGGCTGCTGGTGCAGGGCCAATATTAGGTGACTGGGGAAGGTATAGGGTAGTAACTATGCATTTCATTTCATTTTTATCTTCCATTTAGCGGCTAGATGTAGGGGAACAAGAAGACAAGATATGACAATACTCTCTCTCTCTCTGACAATGCCCGTTTACTACTATTTTCAGTTTTTTGCTTTCTAATGAAACGTTTATGCGTTAATTTCTTTTTCTTCTTCTTTCCTCTTTAGCACAAAATATCAAATATGATGAGAAACATCCATGTATAATGCATTTTGAAGTGATGATTAAAGCCTTTTTCCATCCCTTTAACAGTGGAACCAGTGGATTAAATTATGTGTATAGTCACTTCCTATTGATCTGCATCCTTCCACAGATATAATACATGCACTTTTGTTTTGACAATAAAGTAATAAACATTGTTTTTATGAAAATAAATAGCTTTTCCTGGATTTGCTAGTTATTTAGCTTAAATGGTTCCTTCTTTTTTGAACACATGTCTTGTCAAGTGACGCTGTTCTGATTTAGTTGTTGTTGTTGTGAACTTATGCTAATCATGAAGAAGTTTTGATGATATATATATTTTTATGCTTGCAGTGGATATGGAATTGCTGCACAGGCATTAACTGCTGTAGTGAAGGCCCACGATGGTCGTGGTCCATATACAATGCTTACATCTAGTATTTTAGAATCACTTAGTCTGTCTTCTCCAAACGAACTCATCGGGTATATATCTGAAACTTAAAATTTTTATCATGACTAATGTGGGTGAATTTTTTTTTTAATAGAAATTCATTCACATAAACAATTCATACAACCCAAAAAAACTAAAAAAGAAGCAGGGTATTACAAAAGAACCTATTGTACCAACTTTCAAAACTAAACCAAAGCAGACAAAAAGGAAGGACAAAAAACCAGAAACTCCATCTTCATCTGCCTTAAGTAGACTTAGGAACCTTACAAAGAAAATTCTAACTCTCAAGAAGCTAGTAAGCAACCTTCTAGTAAATGAGCCCACCAAAAATGCTTGCATTCTCCAGTAAAGAATCTAGGAGTAAAGCACACTAACTAGGAAATCAAAGCAAAACTGAACCAAAATGCTTCCATCTGAAAGTAATTTTTGCACAGCAAGCAATGACTTATCGAAACTTCATAGAGCCTTCCTCCAAACAATCTCCAATTCCTCAGCATCTACAGGTACTTTTCTAGCTGTCCAGCTAGATAACCTTTTTCGAAACTGCCATAGTCAAGGTAGTTCCTGCTACAACTTTGGGCATTGAGACATCAATACAATTCTTCTTCATATAACCCATAATTGATAGTTTATATTTTTCAAACACCCTATTCTATAGCATAACATGAAGAAATTCCTTATATCAAACTGTTGGCCTAGCATGCACCAGAAAGGACGGGAAACATACCTCATCAGCAATGGATTAACAACATCAATTATTAAAACCAATTATGCAACTCGATTACTTAGGCACCCATAGTTGGCATCGAGAAACCAGAGAAAACGATGTAGAAATTTGGGAAAATTGGTCAATAATCCTAGATGGTGAATACTCTTCCTTCAAAGCCCTAATTGTGTCCCCCTTGACCAACCTTGATGAGCAAAACATAGATCAGGGACCAACAACACCAGAACGAAAAAACTCATCATAGATTGAAACCAATACCAAAGAAATTGTAATCGAACAAGTCAACTACCAATACTCCAGGCTAGACGGAAAAACTAAAGAGATATTGCACTCTTGTGAACAATTTCTTGGAATGAAAGCTTGATTGGACGGATAATATTGGTGGTGCGTGTAAGATGTATCAGCCACTATTTTAGCACCGTCATTTATAGCCATTGCAGTTCATTTAGAGGCAAGATTATTACCTTAGATGTCTGATTCGAGGGAGATTCTAGCAAAGTTATGAGGAGTAGAGGACTGGTGAAGCTGTGGAAGTCACAAGGAACCGAGGACTGGTGGAGGTCACGAGGAGCCAAGGCGGTGAGGACCGAATGTGACTGGTGGACTGTGGCCGTGACGGACTGGAGTGGCTGTTATCAGGGCTCAATCGAGGGAGGGAGGGAAGATTGGAGAGGGTGGCGGCAGTAAGGCTTGTGAGAGAGCCTCAGCCCTAGCTATGCTCCAATAGGTTTAGTATTGATCATCTCTGAGGGACACTTTGATTTCTCTATTTTTTAATGTGGGTGAAGTTACTAGTTGCATTTTTGCACCATAAAGTCTGCAGTCAATCTTTTTCTTAGTTTTTGGAGAATTTAAGTGACAAGGTTTGTGTTGTTAATCTATGAATTTGATTGTTGACAATCCCTTGGATGATCTTCATAAAGAATGCAGATGTGATAAATTTTAATGTGTATCAGAGCTAAGAATATTTTGTGAAATTAATTATGTTGTTCCATCCAATGACAATCTGTATTTCCTTCTATATTTGTTGATTAATGTTAAAACTTGACACATTTACAACCAAATCTTGGAACTGGAAGCACTCATCTTAATTGTTTGCATCAATCCAAGAAATTGAATATAATGCATATTGCTCCAATTATTATACCGACATATTGTGTGATTTTCATTTGAATACTGCAATTCATATGGAAATTCAAACAACAAAGTATTATCCATGTTATTAAATTTGGCAATGACTTGTGACTGCTTCTGTACTGGAATTCAGATGGACGTATGCAGATCCATCTTGGGCTCGCATTGCAGCACTGGTGCCAGTAGTTGTATCTTGTGCTGAGACTGGTGATGAGGTTGCAAATAAGATTTTATTTGATTCAGTCAAGGAGTTGGCTTCAAGTATAAATGCTGTAGTTCAAAGACTTGGCTTGTGTGGTGAAGGTAACTGGAATTAGATACTAATGTGATCTTTAAGCATTATTACATAAATGGGCTTGTTCCATTCTAAGAATCTAAGGCATGTTATGTAGGACTATTTTGCTTATAAGCTGCATAAAATAAGTGTTTGAATACAATAATAACATGGAGCAGATGAACTTCTTCCTTATTCTGTGCTTATGTTCATGAGTCTGAGTTTGGTATCGCTGACCTAACCTTCATTGAATTGCTGTGCCCTGTATTCTCAAGTAGGAAAGTAAGCTGACGTAGGAGCAAATGGGTCAGAAATTTAGAACAGGATGCCTTTTGGATGATGCCTATGCATTAATCTTATGGAATTATTGTTGTTGTTCGGTGAATGATTGAGTCTTTCCTTTGAATACTATATGTAATTTATGAAAGATTGTCATTGCAGATGGAAAAGGTTATTTCCCCCTTGTCATGGTTGGTGGTGTTCTCGAAGCAAATAGACGGTGGGATATTGGAAAGGAAGTAGTGAAGTGTATTTCCCAGGATTACCCTGCGGCAGTTCCTATTAGGCCAAAGGTGAGAATGATCTTCTTCTAACACTTCTCTGAATCAGTATTGTTTTAGTTTTATGTTAGTAACGTAAGATTCTATTTCATTTAGCTTGGTTAGAAACATTAGTTAAAAACATGACTATGAATTTGATAAAAAGGTCACCCAAGCAACCAAGCTGCATTTGGCAGCCATCTGATAAAAATTTTATGACTTATGAACCAAGTCTTAATACATAATGTAGTTAGATATGGATGACTCTACATTATTGACTTTTGCTCATAAAAATTTATAGAGAATCGCTAGTTCAGGTCTTCCGGTAATTTTCTCACTTTTATTGTTCCCATTTTCTCATTCTTGTTGCATGAGGAAAACTTATTCTTTTCTCATTCAAATTGATGCAATGTCATTTCTAGTTTTTTGACAGATAACATTTGATTTAGAATGACAAGTATAAAAAACCTTAAGTTTTTAACTTAACTAAAAGGCTAAATTTGAGGTTTAGAACATGACTAGCAATATCCAGACCTAACTTGTCATAGTTTCAGTTCATGCCCTAAATTACAGCCTTACATAACTCATGTATTAAGAGCAAAAACTTCAATTTTGGGCCAATTTTCGCTCAAACTATTAAAAAAACTTGCAATATTGGTCATCTCAAATTGTCTTGATCTAGATGTTGTTTGAGACATTAATTTAAGTATTAAATTTGAGGTGTCCACATGATTATATTAAAAGTAAAAAATTTCAATTGTTCATATGACACAATGATCTTGGTTGGATTCTGGAGGTGACTCCACCATGCAAATATAAGATTTTCAAGCTGGGCATACACGAAATCACAAACTTGAGACAATTATGTATTAAAAGTGTTTTGTTTAATGCATATAATGGGTGCACATGTATCTTTGTGTATAATTTTTATGAAATATGAAAACTGATATATATTTTCTTCCATGAATCAATACCAGGTGGAGCCTGCAATAGGTGCAGCATTGTTGGCTTGGAATTTTTACTTGAAAGATCCTCCCAAGGAAGGCTCTTTCTTTAAAAAAAGTTAACTCTTGCAAATTTTATGGGGTCATCAATTGTATAGTAGATGTACAACTAAGAGAAGTGGAAACAAGTAGTTTGAGATTTCAAAATAGTTTTGAATAATTTATTTTAGGCATTTTTCACTCCAGCGTTCAACAGGCTGATTATTTGAATGATTTTTGTAGCTGTCGACAAACATTATGTGGGATTCACTTGTAAAAGTATGGCGATAATAGAGATGTGAACATAAAAGGTTAAAATAATCACAGAAAAGCATCCATTTTGCTCTGCCTCACTTGCCTCTTTAACGTTTAAACTATTTCCACGTGAGAACTTATATCATACTTCTAATACAAAACACAATCAAGTTAATTGTTCTATTGTTCTGAATTTGAATCCGCATCTAAGAGGATAAGAAGTACTATCTTCATCACTAGATTATTGGGATGATGCGTTATGTGCACATCGTTGAGCTCTCAACAAACTCATAAATCCCTGAAATTGAAGGAAATTTACAGTGAACTTAAATCTACGTGCTATTACATCTTCACATTCATTACCTTAAAAATGCCATAAGATCGCAGCTTCTTCTTTTTTTAATTCCTAATTGTGTATCAAAGTTGTCAAGTCACACCATTTTTGAATTTTTGTATAGTTGAGTAAAAAAAAATGTCCAATATTGCACTATGTAAATGATTTTGAGAAGTTTTTTAATTTACCTCCAAGGCAAATGTCTATAATGGCTTGACTTTCATCCCTCAAAGCTCCACAACCCGATATCATTAACATAGAAAGAAAAGACCTTAAAGTTGTTTCGTGTCCTAAAGGCATGAGATGCAAAAATGCATTTAAAACTTGTAATAATAAAAATAATATTTTTATTATAAAAAAATATAATTCATCATTTTATATCATTCCAATCATACTATAATTATTTAAATTTATTTAAGATATGTAATTTTCCAATTTCTTTTAATTAAAACATCAAGTTATATAAAAAATGTCTAGTATGCATGCATTTTCATGATGGTAAAAACCCCACTTGTCATGTAATTTTTTATTGTTTAATAGAGAAAATGAAAATTCTGCTTCAAGAGATAGAACTAAAAGTTATAGAGAGTTATAGAGATAGAGAGAGAAATAATGGATATGCATACTTTTTGCCACCATGAAATAAAAAGGTGGAAGGATGTAGGGGGATATCTTGTTTGTAATGGAGGAAACATTGAGAAAATCATATTGCCCATTTTAATTACAACGTGGATTACATGTGTTAAATATAATAAAAAAATGCACCATTAATTGATTTTCCATGATGTACTTCTTTTTCAAAATTAAAACGAATAAAAATATAATTTTTAATATAAGCTACTAAATTATTACTTTAAACTTAAATATACTAATATGACTCTTTAACAAAAAAAAATATCTCAAGGTAAACAGTTCAAAATTTATTGCAATAATCCACAATAGAATTTGATGCCAAAAAGAGAAGATAAAGTTTTCTTAGAAATTGTCATATTCTGCAAAAGATGATGACTTTGTAAGAACTAACAAGAAACAAAAACTTTTTAGTGCAGAAGCAATCACCGAACAACTAGTCATCAAAACCAACTTGAAAACTAGAAATTAATGGAGAGCTTACAAAAGTAATGTAACGGTTGATCACATTTATAAACCATATCATTTTGAACATATCCCTTTTTGGCAGCTATAAATAACCTTGAAGCAAATCACAACCTAAACCAATACAAAGAAGCTCAAAATTAGCAAGTAGAGATAAATCCAGTACCAACAAAATGAAGATTAGTTTGATCATAATAGCAATATTTGTAGCTCTAGCCATGATGGTCTTCATGGTGAAGCCTGAACAAGCCATCACTTGCCCACAAGTTGTGGAGTCCTTAGCTCCATGTTTACCATATCTGACTAGTGGGACAGGTAGTCCAACCCAAGATTGTTGGAAGAGTTTCAAGCCTAAAACAGAACGCCCCAACTCAAGCTGATATACAACAAGCTTGTCAATGTATTAAAGATGCTGCTATTCGTTTTGAGAACAGTAAAATTGGTTGCAAATGGAACAAAGAATAAAGAGAAGGATCAAAAGATGTTGTTTGCTTAATTATCGTCTAAGTGACTACATCTAGATAGTTGAATGTTCTTATTATATGGTTATCTCATAAGAGAACTTTGTCACTTTTTCTTTTTCTTTCTTTTTAATAATAATTCATAGTAATATTATTAATATGTAGATTCTAAAGATACAATTGAGTGTATATTAAGAGGCACATCATCTCCCTTAAATCTACTTTCAATTTTTTTCCTATAAAGCTAATTTATGGGCAATATTATTAGAGTCCAGGTAGCTTTAAATGATTTAAATAGTAAAATTTTCTTCCAAAAACTAGCTAGCTTCCCATGACAATTGGTTTTGAATTTGTGAGATGTAATATATAGTTTGTTTGTGATCAACTTCTATAATCACACTACTACAAAAATGGATATTTAAGTCGATATGTAAAGTCGATTTTTTCAAAAACCGGCTTATAATGAATTAAAGTCGGTTCGGTGTAGAACTGACGTTACACACGTGGATATTTCTTTTTTTCCCAGACCGAAATTATTTCAAACTATGCATAACTCTAAAAAACCCAAAAACTCATCCACTTTTTCTCTACTCTGTCTCATTTTTTGACCACCTACGACCACCAATTCTAGCGCTGGTTAGTGGATTTTCTTTTTCTCTAACTTATCTTTTAGATCTCTTATTTTTTTTAGCAAAATATTCAAAAAATTTATACCCATTTCTCACTTACAAAACACTATTTTTCTGCATTTTATTTATTTTGTCACTTCATTTAATCTTGTAAGTATTTCTATTAATCCTACGCACTTATTATTCATTTTTTTTGTTATTATGTGTTATTATTTATGTATATAATTTTTTGTATTATATATGTAAGTTTTGTATTATAACATCAAAAGAAGAATATGATGATCTTGAATAACATAGGACAATACCATGGTAAATTTTCTATTATTAATTAATATTTTATTTTTCAATTATTTGTATTATTTAAACTATTTGTTAAATATATTTTGGTTTTTGTTTTGCTATTATGTAGTAATCGAATACAGGTTTTTATTTGAATATAATAAAAAATTAGTAAATTTTGTAAAAAAAAAATTAAAATTTAAAGTCGGTTCAACGCATGAACTAACTTTAATAGTCCGTTTTGTAGTAGTGTCACAAATTTAACAACCATTGCTTTAGCAATACCAATGGTCAAGGAGAGCGTTCGAGCTTCAACAACTTAGTTGTGGGAGCTAGAAGAATTTTACCTAATAGTCAATAAGATTATCATCTAAATGTAGGTCTTGTCCATACGGAAGAAAAAGAAAATAAATTTTTTAGGTGCAAACACATTTGACAAATTCATAAAAAAAAACCAAACCAAAACCAAATGAACAATTTATTTTGATGAAAAATAGTATTGTGTGTGTGAGAGAGTGAGAGAAAATATTTTAGAAAAATATTTGAGATATTTTTCTAAAAGAGACGTGGCAAAAAAATGAGTTTAAGAAACACTTGCGTGTCACTATTTTGGGTTTATCTCAATTTGTTGTTTTGTCTCTCACTTTGTACCCATTAATTTTATGAGTGGAAGAGATATTTTGCTGAGTTTTGTCCTGTAGATGTAGCCCAAATTAAAGGGTGAACTACGTTAAATTGTCGGTGTCATTATTTTACTTTGTTAAATTTGTTTTACTTTTTACTCGTTGTGCCCCAACAACTGGTATCAGAGTTGATTTAGTAAAATTCTTAATATGTTCTACGGTTGTAGTACATCAGAAAAGATTTCATTAGGTCCAAGGCGTATTTATTTGTAGAAAAAGAAACACAGCAAAAAAATGTTTTGAGAAATTTAATGACAATAATAATTTCTCTTTATGGCAAAGGAGGATAAATGATATTCTCATTCAACATAAGGTCTATAAATCGTTGCTAGGGAAAGAAAATAAGGCAACAACCGTCACTGAGGAACATTGAGAAGAGATAGATGAGATTGATGTCTAAATCTTTCAAACATTGTCTTGCAAAATATTGAATCAAAAAATTGTAAGACTGCAAAAGAAACATGGGAAACTCTAGAAAACATATACATGTCAAAGAACCTTTCCAATAAAGTTTATTTGTAGAAAGAGCTAGCATCACTACTCTCATCATTTAATCATCTCACAACAACTCTAACTTATGTAAAAAACAAGATGAAGTTTGAAGTTGTTGTAGAAGCCCTGTTTCCATATGAGAAACATAACAGGAAGAAATATTCAAAAGCACAAGCCCTTATCACAGAGTTTAGAGGAAGGAGACAATACAGAAAACAAAAATCCAAAGGCAAAGAGTAGAGGCAAATAAAACAAATATGCCAATGTTGAATACCATTACTATAAGAGGGAGGGTCACATCAAGAAATTTTACCAAGTGGTCAAGAAGGAACAAGAAACAAACAAAGGTAAAACAGTGAAGAAAGATGACAATAATGATGATGAGCAAACAAATACCATAGACAAGTTCAATATCATTTATGATGAAGATTTTTTCAATCTTGCATCACACAAGACTAGTTGGGTGATTGATAGTGGTGCTACAATTCATGTTACATCACGTAGAGAATTTTTCTCATTATACACACTGGAAAGTTTTGGTATTGTTAAAATGAAAAATGAAGGCCTATCAAAGGTTATTGGTAAAGGAGATGTTTGCTTGGAAACAAAGAATGGAACCATACTATTTCTAAAAAATATCAAGCATATTCCAAATATACGCCTAAAATTGATCTTTGTACGCAAACTTTCAAATGAAGGATATTGTAGCTCCTTTATTTATGACAAATGAAAATTTACAAAAGGATCCTTAGTAGTGACTAGAGGTGAGAAGCATACAACTCGCTATACAGTGCAAGCAAAATATGGCATAAGAGACTTAGTCACATGGGTGAAAAAAGCATGACAAGTCTAACAAGGAAGAAAATATTGCACGAAATGGATTAAGTACATTTGGAGAAATGTGTTGATTGTCTAATAAGATAGAAAAAAAAGTTGGTTTCAAGAGTTCTCATCCTTCTAGAATGAATAATATTTTATATCTGATTTATTCAGATTTGTGTGGACCAATGCAAAAGTCACTTGGTGGTTCTCAATACTTTATGACTTTCATTGATGATTATTTTAAGGAAGATGTGGGTATATCTTCTAAGGACAAGGGATCAAGTGGTAGATGTCTTCAAAGAATTTCATGCCTCAATTGAGATATAGATTGAGAAGAAGCTGAATTGCATTCAGATAGAAAATGGTGGAGAATACACATGAACTTTTCATGCTTACTACAAAAAGCATGGTATTCGACATAAAATGACACCTTCAAAGACACAACAATTGAATGGCTTAGCTAAGAGGATAAATTGAACTTTCATGGAGAGAGTCAGATGTCTACTCTCACATGCAAACCACAGTTTCATATGTGTTGAATCATTCACCCTATACTCCTTGCACAATGAATGTTCTAGATAAAGTGTGGTTAGGAAATGATGTTTTCTATGATCATCCGCGGGTGTTTGGATGCAAAACATTTGTTCATATCCCCAAGGATAAGAGATCCAAACTTAATGCCACAAGACAATGTATTTTTATTGGCTATGGTTAAGATCAATTTGGCTATAGATTTTATGCCGGTTGCAAAGAGACTTGTCAGGACCCGTGATACTGTATTTGTTGAATATGAGACCATTAAAGATATTTTCAAAAGAAGAAGGATATTCCTAATTCCAATGGTGACTCATCATATTTGGAATTAATTCTTCTAACATCAATGCCAAGACAAGTTGGAGATGAAGACCAGGTTTATCCACATGGTGAAGATGATGCTCTTATAGAAGTTGGTTTTGAAGATGAGGGAGATGATGATGTTCATTATCTAGCACTAACACCTACAACTTCTCTTGTTCCATTAAGATGAAGTGATAAACTGAGATAACCGTCTACCATATATCCTCTATATGTGTACACAACTAAATATCGTTCATGTAGTTGGAATTATGAGTAGATTCCTTTCAAATCCTAGAAAGGGATATTAGGTTGTAGTGAAATGGATTTTTAGGTATCTTCGAGATTCTTCTAAAATATGCCTATGTTTTGAAAATGAAAAACCTATGTTAATTGGATATATAGATGTAGATATGGTGGGGGATGTGGATTTCATAAAATCCACTTCATGTTACCTGATTACATTTGTAAGGGGAGCAATGTCATGGTAGTCAAAGTTACAAAAATATGTTGCATTGTCCATTACAGAAGTAAAGTTTATAGCAGCAACGGAAGCATGTAAAAAGTTGTTATGGATGAAACAGTTCTTGAAAGAACTTGGGTTGCAATAAGACAGTTAATAATTATTTTGTGATAGTTAAAGTATTATCCACCTTGGAAAGAATGCCTCATTTCATTTGAGATCAAAACATATTGATGTGATATATCACTCGATTAGGGTTGTAATGGAGAAGAAGCTACTACAGCTTGAGAAGATCCATACAGAGGAAAATTGATCTGACATGTTGACAAAAAATATTCCAAGATAAAATTTGAATGCTTCTGTTTAGCTGCTGGATTGGTGGAGCCTTCCATATAGTCGTGAAGGGAAGATTTGTATGTCTCGTCTACATTGAAGGGGAAGAAAATAATTTTTTTAGGTGCAATCATATTTGACAAATTCCTAAAAAAAATATATTTTTGTAGCTAAAATTTGGCTAATTACATGACCAATTTCTGGCCACATAAGATATATATATATATATATATTGCCTTAAAGAGACACACCAAAAAGAAGAGAAACAAAACAAAGAAAAAAGAACAATTTCTTTTGATAAAAAATTAGTATTACTATTTTGGATTTATCTCAATTTGTATCCATTAATTTTATTAGTGAAAAAAATATTTTTTAGAGTTTATTCCATTGACGTAGTCCAAATTAAATGATGAATCACGTTAAATTATCGGTGTTATTATTTTACCCCGTTAAATTTATTTTGATTTTACCTGTTGAACTGAAAGAGTTAATCCCTCCAAATATCACTATTGTGCCAATTTGTTCTTTGAATCTAGTATCAAAATTAAATTTAAGGATTCCACGAGGAGGTTTTTTGAAATGATCTGTGTAGAGTTCCATTCTTACCATGTATCTCATGAGTATATTTAGAACAAAATTTAAAATTATACTATAATATACATTTATTAGTTAAGTTTAATTTACATAATAATATGAATTTATCTGTTGCAATTTTTTCACTTAATGTTATATTGAACTTTCTCATATACTTTAAACTTAATAAATAAGTAGTCTAGGATTTTTAGAAGACACAAAGCTTATTTGGGTATTATGAAATTTGAGTCTTAATTATTGATGTGTGAGTATTGAGTAGTGTATTTAAACTTATTTGGATATTATGAAATTTGAGTTTTAATTATTGATGCGTGAGTATTGAGTAATGTATTTATTTTAATAAAATGTTAAATGGTGAGTTAAAAATATGATATTGTAAAAAATAAAAATAAAAACTCATCTCATCCCAATGACTCGAGCTGAATTATGAGAATAGCGTTGCTATGCAAATAAGATAAAAGAATAAAACAAAGAGGGAAACGGGTTACAAACATGTCCAAACTGATTAAGTAGAACAATGATTAATTAATCATATAAGTTTTGACAAAATGATTCATGATCAGTTTCTGGGTCTAAAATTAATAATTAAAATTGTTTTCAAGATTAATTAAGAAGGTAGATGCCCAAAACATTCCTTTAAGACTGCCCCCTCTTGTCTATCATTTTCAAGATTGGATATTGAAAATGGCAACTTCAACCTCTTGTGATTTGTTCTTAAAGCATAGAATCCTCCAAAGTAAGCTGCTTCTTTTTTTCTTATTGATAATTAAGCTCTTTGATTATAAGTGTCAAATTCATAATAGTGATTTTAGGTTCAAGGGTACGTAAGTGGGGCAAACAAAATAAAAACAATCACTAACAGTACCAACAAAAATGACATCAAACCTTACAAAAATAATTTCTTTTGTTGTTTAGCAAAATAAATAAATCAAGAAATCCTTCCCATGAACCCATGTCCAAAGAAACCTTGAGAAAAAAAATAAAAATACAAATAAAATTAGAAAGCGATTTACATAGTTGCTAATAAAATTCTAAAGGATTGCATAAAAGTCCCAAATAACCTACAAAATCTACCCATTCTTATCATACATGAACATTATTAGGATTTTTTTTCAACAAATAATATTGCTACTTGAATAAATTTTTTATTTTAACTTTATAATTAATTATAATTTTATTTTATATTATTATTATTAGATAAAATTATTATTAATGAAAAAATCATACTCCTGTTTATATATGATTAATTTCTTAATATGATTTCACTTTTAATTTTTTTAAAAAATATGTTTTTTTTGAAAAATATATTTTCTTTTAAGTTGAAAAGGATTAAAAATAAAATTTTATATAATAAAATTATTATTTCATATAATTAAATCAAAAATTTATCACAATAGATAATACTTATTTATAATATTAAGAAATATTGTTAAAAAATTATTTTAAATTTAAAAAATAAAATAATTTTAATAACTATAAACATGATATTATAACTTTTTTAAATATAAAAATAAATAAATTACATACTATTTTTTCTTTAAAAAGTTACACACTATTGATGGCCAAAAAGTTTAAAAGTTAAATCCCATGCCGACACCCGAAGAAACTTATTGGTTGTTAATTTGTTAAGTGAGCATGGACTATTCAACTATTTTAAACCCAAATAATTTCATTTAAAAAAAAAACTAAATTATATTGTGAGTCCAATCTAGTCCTTTTTTTGTTTTTATTGATGAAAAAAGTGGTGTTTCCGTTCATAAATACATCACACAATTGTCTGAGTTGTATGAATCTTTAATTACTATTCTTCAGATGTTAGACAGCGTACGTACTTCACAGGTCTTTACACCAATGATCATGCACTTTAAATAGCAAATCCCAAAGGCTACTTTATTACAAAAGTGAATAATCTTTTTTTTTTTCCCTCAGACCGCATAGTATAAGAATTGAGATTTAAATTGTTAAAGAGCACTAACTGAACTATGATAAATGTCATGAAATAAGGAAAAAAATGATAAATTAAATGAACAGTATAAAGATAATTCATATGGTTGGTAGGCAAGCTAAGAAGCAAAATCTAGGGCCAAAAATACGAGAGAGAGAGTCCTAGATTGTGCTAGGGCTTTGGGATTTTTTTCCCATTACTTTATTTCACTTTTATCTTATTGCATCTGACAGCCATTCCTATGTGCATTGTAATACCCCACATCTCTGCCTTTCTCTCTATGAATAGGGAAGGCCCAGCCAGCAATTATTACTACTGTATCAATTGACGGTAGACCAAACTAGCCCTTCAACGAAGACCAATAAAGCACTCCACCGAAAATCTCTCTCTCCCCCGTACACATACACACGTCCACATACTCTCTCCCTTCAGCTCTCAGCACTGTAAGCCAAGTTCCTATATTTGGCAGTCAAATCCTTACCCAGAAGGTGAAATTCCCCAAATGTCGCTCTCAACTCAGTGAACTTCTCTCATTATTGTTCTGAAGTTGCTTATTGAGCTACTCTTTTGGTAGGCCTTCTATATCTGAGATCTGGGTTTTCTAGGGTTTGAGTAAAGCTGTAACTGTTCAGGGATTTCTTGAGGTTGGAGCCGTAAATTAGGTTTTAGGGAGAGTTTGCTTTTTGGGTTTTGCTTAGAGGTTGAATGTGTTGGCTCTTGTTGGGGGTTGTGGTTGGAGTTAAGATCTGGCTCGTATGAGGGTGAGAGGGTTGGTTTTTTGTATTGGGACTGGATTTGGATGATTGATATTCTTTTGAGGTCTGGTTTTTGAGCTACGGGGTGGGGGGTGGGGTCGGTTTGGTTGCATTTCATGTTTACTAAACAAAAGGGTTGATCAATGGGTAGTTTATATGTGATTAATGTGCTTAAATAGGGAGGTAAAAGTTCAAATCTTTGTCTGGGTTCGTGTCTTGGGGTTCAGAGAGGTTTCTGTAGTTACTGGAGGAAGTTTAATTTCGCTATTGTGGAAGAATGAGACTCTCTTCTTCTTCGTCATCTTCTGGGTTTAATCAGCAGCCTCAAGAAGGTAAAAACTTTCTTTTCGTAATATGTGGGTCATTTGTCGCCTTTAACTTGGCATGTTTCTGAGGATCATCTGGCAGCTGGTGTAAGCAGCTTGGTTTGTCCTTTTGCTTTATTTTCTTAACATTGGAGTTCTCTGGGGAGTGCGGCCTTGTTCAACGCGTGTTTTAATTATGGCCATGCATTTTGTGCGAAGTTAGTTTAGGTAGTATAAGAAAACGCCAGTTTTGATAACTTCACGCTTTTAATTTTTTTCATTTATTTATTTAGATTAAGGTTTCAATTCCACCTCTACTTTTCCCACAAGTAGGTCACTTGTCTTGATTTCTCTGTTATGGGACTTAATAGTGAAAGAGCTTGAGTTTATTTTATCTTTCTCACTCTATTTTGGTAATGGCTTGTATTTTTTATTGATTTCGATTTATGTGGTTTCATGCTAAAGAATATCTTGTTTCAAAAATACTAATGCTAGCATGGGAACTTTGTGCAGGGGAGAAAAAAGTTCTGAATTCAGAGCTATGGCATGCATGTGCAGGCCCTCTGGTGTCTCTGCCTCAGCTTGGGAGTCGTGTAGTTTACTTTCCTCAGGGACATAGTGAACAGGTATGCATAAGTTGAGGTCTTTTGGTTAAAATTTCTTAATTTTTCAAGTACATACTTGTGAGCAGTAGTTCTATGTTTTAAATTGGCCAATTATTAGGTTCCTCGTTCCTTAGACAAGCAAGAATGCTAACAGTGTAACATTTGAGACTTTTTTATCCTCTCTTTTTTACTAGTGACTCTGATTGTAAGTATTATGTGCATTATGATATGAATAATTTATCTAAGGTTGCTATAATATCAAAATACTAGATTATAGATGCTTTTGGAAAGTGCATCAATAGAGCCTTTTGCCTTTCTTATCATTTTGGTGATGTATGTCAATTGGGTTTCATCTAGTGATTTCAAAATTTCAAGCGGGTTCAGTGATGGTGGGTAATAACCTAACAGGTTTGATTTTGGATGGTAAATTTTGGATAAGTTTTCGTGTTCGGTTATTTTTTATTTAAAATTGAGTTTGGATAATTTGTAAAGATTTTTTTTGGTTAAAGTTAGTGTTTTTGAACCATTTTAAATATTAAAAAAGGTTTAAATTTGGTTTTTGGAGTCGAACAGGTAATCGTTACCTGATAGTAATTTTCCGAAGTGATACCCACCAGTTTTTATTTTGGGTAAAACATCCTGTTCTCGTTTCACCTCGTTGACATTCCTACTTCATCTGCATTGAAATTCATTTTATGCAGTTTTTCACTGATCTTGATACCTTTGGTATTATGTCAAACTTGAGATTATTGAAATAAATGACCTTGAAGAGTTAAATCTAAAAACATTTCTTATCTCAATATTTCCTGTACTAGGTTGCTGCATCGACCAACAAGGAAGTGGATGCTCATATTCCAAACTATCCGAACTTACCCGCACAACTTATTTGTCAGCTTCACAATGTGACCATGCATGTAAGTGTAATTATTGGTTCATCTGTTTTTTGCATGTTTCACAGCTATTCTTGTGACTAATAAGTTATGCAAGTAACAGGCAGATATTGAAACAGATGAGGTATATGCTCAGATGACCCTACAGCCATTGAGTCCGGTATGTTATCTTGAGTTAGTTAAGACCATGAGTTTGTATGCTTGCATTCACTTCATGAATTAACGTGGTTTTGGTGCTTGTCTATAGCAAGAGCAAAAGGATGTGTACCTACTTCCGGCAGAATTGGGCACTCCTAGCAAACAGCCTACAAATTATTTCTGTAAAACATTGACTGCAAGTGATACAAGCACTCATGGAGGATTTTCTGTTCCTCGCCGGGCAGCTGAAAAAGTCTTTCCACCTCTTGTAAGTTAAACTTGATTTGGCCAGTTATATCATATCTTATTTTTACCCATTTTGTCAAATACAAATTCTTATGTATTTCACTTCTCTGGTTGTTTGTTTAGGATTACACTCAGCAGCCACCAGCTCAAGAACTAATTGCGAGGGATCTTCATGATAATGAATGGAAATTCAGACATATCTTCCGAGGTTCATATTCTGAGGATACATTTTAAGTTCATTTTATGCTGTGTGATGTTAGGTTTGTCTTGTGTCATAAATGTTTGATTGTTTCTGCAATTGAAATTGGTTGACCCTGTTGCGTGGTTGTTTCATTTGTTTTATACATTTATTCTCAGGTTTGTTTAATAGTTTTGAATCATTCAATTCGGAGGAGCATTTGAATCATTAAATTAATAGTTGCATGGCAGTGAATCATACTTTGGCTGGATCAATATTGCTGAGTTATTCCCACATGTTTATTACCAAAGGTTTTCAAATATGTTATTTAGTACAAAATTGCAGTTTCAGCATTTCATTGTTTCTTTTTGGCATGAGCAGGCCAACCCAAGAGGCATCTTCTTACAACAGGATGGAGTGTGTTTGTTAGTGCAAAGAGACTTGTTGCTGGTGATTCAGTCCTATTTATCTGGTACCAGTTTTGATCTCCCTGTTTTCTGTGTTTTTTCCTTCGCGTTATATCCTTTTGCTGTGCCTTATTCAACTATATGAGGCAGATCAATGCCCCTCGAAATCTAATCCATAATCTTGGCAATGCTATTCACTTTCATTCATCTGAAGGAAACAGACATGGAGCCAAAGTGAAGTACTTGTATGGCATTTTGTAACATTCTTTATGGCCTATGTTAAATAAGATGACATCTATGTTTGTTCCCTGCAGCCAAATTTGGCTTGTATCCCTTGCTTCATGCTGGTTATAATCTGCTTGATCATAAGAAATGATTGCTACATATCACAGTATTATGCTTGAAATTATCTTTCCAGTCTAATGAGTTCTCTTCTACCAGGAATGAAAAGAATCAGCTATTATTGGGCATACGGCGTGCTAATCGTCCACAGACTGTAATGCCCTCATCTGTTTTATCAAGTGACAGCATGCACATTGGTCTTCTTGCTGCTGCAGCTCATGCAGCTGCGACAAATAGTCGCTTTACGATTTTCTATAATCCACGGTAAGCATAAGCAATGCTTTGTATAAACAGTATTTGGCTCAGCCGCCAATCACCCCCCTCTTGCTTTTCAATTCTAAATTGGCTCATATGCAGGGCTAGTCCATCAGAGTTTGTCATACCCCTTGCTAAGTATGTAAAAGCTGTCTACCATACTCGTGTTTCTGTCGGCATGCGGTTTAGGATGCTATTTGAAACCGAAGAGTCAAGTGTTCGTCGGTACGCATTGATCCTTGTTTGTACTTTATGAATGGCTTGGGGTTTACTTGTGTTTTTCTAGTAGTTTGGTTTGCTTAAAGAAGGGCATTTTTCAGTTTCCATGACTTCTACATGTTTAAGTCCTATTTTGTTTACATAGTATTTGGATGACCATATTGATAAGTGATTGAAAAGCACTCATATTTCGTGATTTATTTATGCTTAATTGAAATAAATAGGTTTGATTATATCATGTTTATATGATTTTAAATCTATCTGTTCGCTATCTGTTTGGAATCATAGGTATGTTGTTATATTTCAGGTGTCTTTAGCTTCAAAAATAAGATAAATTTGTAAACCACGAAGAACAACACTTGAAACACTTATTTTACACTCTTAAGAGCATAAATGACGAAGGCATGTGATTCTTACATTAAGAACTAACAAAGCATACAAGGCAAAATTCAAGACAAGCAAAGCATGTCGTGGCGAAGAAATAAGTGTGTCGTGGCGCACACCTCTTAGAATGAATTATTGAGGATGTTGATCTTTGCGTGCCGTGTCGTTAAATATATGGTGCCACGACGAGGCCTTCTTGAGTTGATTTTGTGGGAGGTGATCACTCCATGTGCGGCGGCGAGGAAAATGTTGTGGCGCGGTGTGCAACGCTAAATTTTTTGACTTCGAGGCCCTCTCTGTACACACTTTTTCTTGGCTGTGGCATCATATGTTTCACGTCGCGACCCGCAAAATTTAACGACCCTAGTAATTCATCCCGAGAAGTGTGCGGTGTGGCACACTTATTTTTTCGCCTTTTCAAGCATTTCTTGTCTTAAATTTTGCTTTGTCAGTCTTACAAATATGTTGATTCTTAATGTAAGACCTACATGCATTAGTCTTTTAAGTTCTTAGGGTGCAAAATAAGTGGTACTCAAAGTGTTGTTCTTTGTGTGTTGACGAGTTTATCTTATTTTTTGAAGTTAAAAAACTTGAAATACAACGAATCATACCTGTGACGAGCAGTTAGATTTGCATAAATGATCATATAAATATGATATAATCAAACCTATTTATTTAGCACAAATAAATCACAAAATATGAATGCTTCTAAGCACTTATCACGTATTTATAGCTTGTTTCTTTTATATTAATTTCCTGGCTGCTTACATTAATGGAGGCAGAGTTATTATCATAAGCGTTAGCTGATGCTCTTTTTTATTTGGGGTCAAAACATAGAGATTTCATTAAATGCAGCAAAAAAACTATACCCTCCTCACCAAACCCCCAACATAACCTAAAAAAACAACACAGACCCGAAAATTCAAAACGGCCTAACAAATGTATCCAATTCTTCTCTCCTAGGTATGGTATATAGCTATCATATTTCTGAGAAGAACCCAAGCCTAAACAAAAATCCTCTACACCATCAGTAAACTAGTTTAGCACCTAGTCTAAGCTAAAGAAGGATAATAATGTTGACTACAAAAATTAATGGATCCAGCAACAACAGCTCACTAACAAAACAGAAAATAAAACCGAAATTACACCATCAAACCAGCAAAACTCTCACAATAACCAGAATTAAAAAATAAAACCGAACATAACACTAATCACCATGAAAACAGAGAAAACAGAGGGCTGCAAACCTCCCGTCATAGCATTTGAGGGGTCGTGGCTGCTGATTATTGGCATCAACATACTCCATCTTCTACAGAGCAGACAAATGTATTTGGCTGCGAAAATTTGAGATTGGTTGGCGGCAGGGCTGATGGGATGAAGGGGTGGAGATGGAGGTGAAGAGGTTGGGAGATGAAAGGTTGGCTAGAGGTTTGTTGTAGAGAGAAGTTGGTGCACCTCTTTCTTAAAAAAAAAAACTTACTCTGGTAGTCTCTTTATTAGCCAATGCTTGTTTGAATGGTTGGAAATTAGTAGTCCATCTGTTAGATGCAGAGTTCTCTATTCTGTCTAATGTGTTGTATTGGAACCATGTTCTGAATGGTTAAGTAACTGATGAAGTTTTTTCCCCTGTATTTAAATATGTCAAACTCAAATATGTTGTGGACTGTTATGTCAAAACATTAGCTACTGATCAAACTTGGCTTGGATCTTGGAAAAATCCACAAGTAACATGGCACTAGGTATTGTTGTATTTTCAAAGGGGAGCCAATTTCTATCCCATTCAAGGTGTTTCACTCTATGGACCACCATGTGTTGAAATAAGTGGAAATAGGGTGGTTATAACTATTTTAAAACACTGACATGGCACCACATGATTGGACAGGAATTGGGTTCTTTCCAAGGATGATTATATTTTCTCTGTTATGACAAGGGCTAAAGGAGCTGTTGTTTTCTCGATGTTGTCTGCCTATCACACACATTAATTGTTATTAGTTGGAACCTTAAAACTTTTTTTTTTTCTCTTTGCAAGTGTTAATGAAACTAATGATACATAATTCAATTATTGGCATTAACGATTGTTTTTGTCCCATCACTTTATGCCCTTGCAATATGGTTCTTCTCTCTCTCTCTCTCTCTACATTGCACTTGTTTTTTGAACTATCTGCTGACACTGGTAAATTATACTGTTCAATCAATGTAGTTAATGTTTCTTATGATTGAGTGCATGCTAAGCTCTTGATTGCGTAATCTGTTTGGCCAGGTACATGGGAACAATTACTGGCATTTGTGATCTGGATCCTGTTCGCTGGCCAAATTCACATTGGCGCTCTGTGAAGGTTTGTTAAGTGGATTAGAGTTTTGGGTACATGTAATGATATTGGAGTAGTGAAAATAAATTTAAAACTCTCTTCCCTGATATAAAACAAATGCTAATCTTACTATGTATGGTGTGGTCACGAGTTGTTTTATGTTAATGCAGGTTGGCTGGGATGAATCCACTGCAGGGGAGAGGCAGCCAAGAGTTTCATTATGGGAGATTGAGCCGTTGACGACATTTCCAATGTATCCTTCTCCGTTTCCTTTACGACTGAAGCGACCATGGCCATCCGGATTACCCTCTTTTCATGGTATAATTGGTTTGCTACTGGACCTGGAGAGCCACAGTTTTCTTGGCCTATTTCTTGCCTGTCTTCTTTTTTTCCAATGATATTTTTCTTGTTTACTTTCTTATTTTATGATTCAGGTCTTAAAGATGGTGATGTGAGCATCAATTCTCCAATGATGTGGCTTCAAGGGGGTATTGGGGATCCAGGGATTCAATCATTAAACTTCCAGGGCTTTGGAGTTACACCTTGGATGCAGCCGAGGCTTGATGCTTCTATTGCTGGTCTACAGCCTGATGTATACCAAGCAATGGCTGCTGCTGCACTTCAGGAAATGAGGGCAGTGGAACCTTCCAAAGGTTTATCACAGCCTCTCCTTCCCTTGCAACAATCTCAAAGTATTTCAAATGGGCCTGCTGCTTTGATTCAGAGACAGATGATGCCACAGTCTCAATCTCAAAGTACTTTTCTTCAGAATTTTCAAGAAACCCAGGCTCCTGCTCAGGCTCAGCTTCTGCAACAGCAGTTGCAGCGTTACCACCCATATAGCGATCATCGTCAACAACAGCAACAGCAACAGCACCAGCAACCACAACTTCAACAATTGCAGCAATTCCAACAGTTGCCCGTTCAGCAGCAGTTTCCTAATGGTATTTCTGCTCTATCAAACTTTACATCATCTACACAGTCCCCATCTCTGCAGGTTATCTCTTCCCAATGTCCCCAGCAAATGTTTCCTGATCCAGTTGGAAATTCTATATCTTCATCTGATGTTTCCCCTATGCATAGTATATTAGGTTCACTGTCCCCGGATGGAGGGTCACACTTGCTTAATTTAAGTGGATCCAACTCTATGATATCGTCTTCTTCCCTGTTAACCAAGCAAATCACAGCTGAATCTCAGCTTCCAGCCGGAGCTACTCATTGTGTGCTACCCCAGGTTGAACAGTTAGGGACATCACAGACAAATGTCTCTGACCTTGGTACTTTACCTCCATTTCCTGGGAGAGAGTACAATGTGTATCAAGGTGCTACCGACCCACATAACAATCTTTTGTTTGGCGTAAACATTGATTCATCATCTCTTATGCTGCAGAATGGAATGTCAAACTTTAGAAATATTGGTGGGGAAAATGATTCATTGTCAGTGCCATTTGGTTCAAATTATTCAACTTCGATGGGTACTGATTTTCCACTTCATTCAGACATGACTTCTTCAAGTTGTGTAGATGAATCATTTTTGCACTCTTCTGAAAATGTGGACCAAGTGAATCCACAAAATGGAACCTTTGTGAAGGTAATCAATTTTTTGTTTTCTCATCTTTTTTTGCACTCTTTATTTTTTTCTTCCTTTGGACGGTTAAATTCTTTAGCTTTGAGGTTTTGATCTTCAATAAGTTTGATCTGGAAAATTATTTGTGGAATCCTTGCTCTAGGATTCTTGTAGTTTCAGAAGATTTATACTGGAAATCTCTAGATGGTGATTGGGATATTTATACTCGAGGAGAAATTTCTTATAAATAATTGTTCTGCCTGCTACTAGTTTTATTTGTCTGTTCCAACCATTGTAATGTCTACGAGGGTTGAGAGTTGTATGTAAATTATTCATCTATTACAAGGTAGCATAGTGACCGAGATTAATGTACATGCTTCTGACTTTAAAATCTATGGTTGCTCTTCCTCATCTACAATCAACTCATTTTACAAACTTACCTATAATATGTCAAAAAGAGCAACTCTTATATGGACTGAACTTATGGCTATTAGTTTCTGGATGCATTCTCCTACCTTTATGTAATTTTCCCATTATAATTCAGCAAGTATGCATTGTTTGTTCACTCAAATTCTTTCTTTGACAAAAAATGTGCAATTCTGGCAGGTTCACAAGTCAGGGTCCTTCGGGAGGTCACTAGATATTTCTAAGTTCAGCAGCTATGATGAACTACGCAGTGAACTCGCGCGTATGTTTGGTCTAGAAGGCCAATTGAAAGACCCTCAGAGATCAGGCTGGCAGCTTGTATTTGTTGACCGGGAGAATGATGTTCTTCTCCTTGGTGATGATCCTTGGCAGTAAGTCCTCGATCGTATTATTGAATGGAGTTTTTATTTTTGCAGATTTATTTTTTTAGTTATAGTTCATCAAACTTTTATCCTTGATTACTGTCTGTCTTTGCTGTTTTGGTGGTACAATACCTTCAAAATTCTTTCTTTTAAATTGGTATCCTTCAAAAATTGAGGTACCAACTTGGTGATGGAAACACTACGAAGTTTAGTCTGTTTGTATTTGCTGATCAATTGAACTCTAGCTTTTTGTGGGGAGTTCATCATACTTCACAGCAACCTTTGTTAGGTTCGATAAAGAGCCCTAATACTTGTGCAAGACTTCAAAATTCTGTATAATCTGTTTATGAGTGTGCATGCATATGCCGTTCAACTGATAGCTATGTGTTTAGTGGCAAAATGTGAGAGAGCTAAGACAATCCACAACTTAAATATTTCTATCGTTGTTGGTTTTGGTTGTCTTATTATTAAGGTGTTGCTGTTTATTTGCACGTTTTCTTATCTTGCTCTGTCATGCTTTTGTAGAATGTTTGATGCTTATTAGAAAATTAAGAGAAAAAATGTCACAAAAGTTCCTTAAGTTAAGTCATTTGTGTTGTTTATTTCTTTAGACTAGAATTAATGTCATTTAGTCCCTTAGTTATGAAAAAATTATCAATTAAGGATAAATTATATTATTTTAATAATTTTTCTATTAAAATATTATTATTTTTATGTTAATTAATTAAACGTTATTAAAACATAAATGTTTAAGAATTGTAAAGTGACAATTAATATGACAAATAATTCACAAAACATTTATTTTAGTATTTGTTAATTGTCAGAGTTTCATGTTAATGTTTTTGATTTTTAATTTTTATAAAAATAAAAAAATATATTTAAATGACTTTCTATTTGTATATTATTATTATTAGTTTTTTCCTTTAACAATTTTATATTAAGTTTTATTTTTATCATTATTAAAAATTTGTATTTAATCGTGATTTAATCACTTGATAGAAAATATTAATATTTTAACATTAAAATAATATAATTTGTCCTTAATTGACATCTCTTTTCATAATTAAGAGATTAAATAACACTATTATCAATCTAAGGGACTAAATGATACAAATAACCTGATTTAAAGGATTGGTATAACACCTCACCCTATAATTAAATCATTGAAACTGTTTACTTGATTATGGCTAATATTCCCTATCTACCCGATATTCCTGCATGGCACAACTTCTCGTATATTGCAGTAAACTTATGAATCTGAGAATTAGACAACATGAAGTGAAGATTGAAAATTTGAATGGTGTTTTGTATTTTTGAAAATTAGTGGATGTGTATAGAAAATTCACATTCATTGAAACTTGCATTATAATGACTTGATTGTATGAAAGAACTGTGGAACTTGTGTTAAATTTTAAGAAATTTATCTCTATTTGTGTTATGATTAAATTTAAGTATCTGTGTTGGCTAAGTTTTACTTCATGCTCTGCACCATTCTGTTTGAAATTCACTCTACTTTGTGCCTTTTTTTCAGGGAGTTTGTGAACAGCGTGTGGTATATCAAGATACTGTCTCCACTTGAAGTCCAGCAGATGGGCAAAGAAGGCCTAAATCCTGGGACTTCTGTTCCAAGCCACAAAGTCTCAAATGGCAGTAATAAACTTTCTAAAAGCGGTAATACTTGTGACGACTACATGATTCGGCAGGACTTGAGAAATTCAAGCAATGGGATACCATCAATGGGATCTCTGGAGTACTAAGCGTAGATGCTCTTAAAATGAAATCCAATCAAGTTGGCTGCTTTAATCGAATAGCATCTAAAGCATCCATATGCCCTTATGATTGGTGAGATATATCACCTCACCAAAATATGCTTAAACCTTTTGCATGCTATATGTTTTACTGTAAATTGTAATAGGAGACCTGGTTTCTCTAACTTCCAATATGTCACTTGGAGGATGACATGTATCTCTTGAGATCTCAGTAGCAATTTGATTGCTATCTTGCCTTGTAATCGGTACGGTGAACTTGACACATTACGTTGTATTTAGATGCTTGTACTACGGTTAAATTTTATGGACAATATAGTTTTGTTTTTATGATTTACGTTTCTGATTAAACATGAGAAAAGTCAGTATTTTGTCTTATGTCTCTCAATATCGCCTTGGAGTCTTTCTTTGTCTTGAAGACCCATTTACATCAAATGACTTTTACACTATCATGCAACTTGACGAGATCTTATACTCGGTTAAACGTCATAGAATCCATCTCTTCTTTCATGGTATCATACAATTAGTTAAAAATCTTAGAAGTCAAGGCATGTAAAAATATCTTTGGATCATTTTTGGCTCTATAGTCACAATCTTATAGATACATAACAGTCATTAGAAATCATGATTTTCTTACTTTACATCAACATTTTCTTGATGAGAAGGATCATGTTGTTCAGGTTGTTCCAAAACTTCAGGCATCTGTTGAACTTTAGTATCTATTGGATCAAGATTAATAGTTTGTGGTACTTCTAGGATTCGTTCTTCAACATGTATTTGTACTCGAGATACGTTATTAACAACAATGATCAATCCATTACTTGAAGTGGCATATTGAGCATTTGAATGATATTTCTTAGGACCAATATCTTGGGATCGATTGCTCCTACTAATGAAGTTATTCTTTAAGAAATTTTGCATTTTTTTATTCCATGAACATAGTGTTATGAGATGAAAAATAAAACCTATATCCCTTAGACCTTTCGATATATCCAATGAAATATTCACTTATGATCTTTGCGTCTAATTTCTTTTTTTGTAGATTATAAATCCTGGGCATTCTCAAATGCACATATGTCGTAAACTTGATTTTCAACCCTTGAATAACTCAAACGGTGTCCTTGGGATAGCCTTGGTTGGAAATCGGTTCAATATGTACCCAGTCATCTTAAGAGAGCTTCAGTCCACAAGGACTCAAGAAGTTTGGTACTAGCAAACATACTTCGCACCATGTGCAATAATGTTCGATTTCTCCTTTCAATTACACATATTCTAGTCTGGAGAGCCAGACAAACAATATTGGGCAACAATCCTATTCTTTTGAAGAAACCTTGCAAATGGATCACTCGCTTGTCCACTCTCAGTGTATCTACCATAATACTCTCCACTTCTATAAGATCTCACAATCTTAATTTACTTACCATATTATTTCTCTACTTTAGTTTTAAACACCTTAAAGGCATAATCATCCGATACAAGTTTGAATACTGAAATTAAATTCCTAGAAAAACTAGGAATATAAAATTTCTTTTTCAAATTTAGAATGAAACCACTACTTAAAAATAAACTACATGTGCCAATGGCCTTCACATGTGATGGCATTTTATTTCTTGAATAAACACTACTCTCAATTCCCACTGGTTTCCTCAAGTCTCACATGTCCTACAATGAATTGGTAACATTTATTGTACAACCAAAATCAATCCACCATGTGCTATGATTAACATCAACCATATTGTATTCATAACAAATAAATGAAAGTTGAGTACGTTTTTTATCAAGCCATTTCATGAACCTGGAGCATTGTTTCTTCACATGCCCCTTCGTTTTACAAGAGAAGCACACAATCTTCTTCTTAATGTCCTTTTGAGGAGGGATTTTTCCCTTTCCCTTGTCCCTGACTTGATTCTTCTTGTTGTTCTTCCTAGATGTAGTCAAGTTCACATTCTTCTTTTCTCTTTCCTTTTCTTCCATGAGAAGTCTGCCCTCATTGAGGTAAGGTACAAAGGATGTTATGAACCAAGAAGGGTTCTGACATCTCAACATCCAATATTTTCAATTGGGTAGCAATTTTACTAATGCACATGATATAATCATGTACACCCCTAATGTCGTTGAATCTTATGGATGAAAACTGTATGATGAGGGTGCTCGTCATTGCTTTGTCTGAAGTGGAGAACTACTTATCCATAACCTTTAGTAAGTCTTGGACCTTGTCATATTGCTCGATGGAGTCCCTAATACCAACATATATTTTCGTCTTTATGAATATAACGAAGAGACGATTAGATTGCTCCTACTAATAATAAAGAAAAATTGCATCTGGAGAGATGGTTTCAGTTAATGCAAGGGGTTCCTCCTTCCTAATGGCATAATCCATGTCCATCCATCCCAACGGAAGGAGAACTCTTTCCTTCCAGACCTTATAGTTGTCCTCTTTGAGCTCGGGAACATCACATTTCATATTACATATTAGAGTAATTAACAGGTTAAATTATTGCAATAAATTAAATATTAATGCTCATGTTACTAAATTTGAAGCTAACATAAAAATATGACATGTTTTACCGGTGTAAAATCATGAAAAAATATGAATTTAGTGACATAAAACTTGACTGTGGGTCAAATTTTTAATTCAATTATATTCATCTTAATCTTACAATAAAACTATCAAATTATGTCCCCTTTTCTAATCCATGTGGGTAAATTAGAAAATATAATTTGATATTCTATACTAATTAATCACACAAAATATAATAAAATTCATGTGTGATAAAATTTATTATATCACATATGATTAATCACAATTAATGTTTTTTTTCTAAATGTGATTCTAAATAAACCTTATTATAATTTTAATTAATTAAAGATGTTCTGACTACTATTTAATTATTTAAACTATATGAATCACTTAAATATTAACTAAATTATTAGGCTCAATTATTACATAAAATTATAAACAATATTAATTTAATTCCAAATGCACAAATATTATCTATCTTAAGATTGTATGTATACATAAATGACAATAAATTATACAAGCAAAATAAATAATATAAGTACTAATTAAATTCATAAAGAACCATTAACAATTAATTCTATTATGCATAAATTATTTAACCAAATTTCATATGTATAATAAATTACAAAATTTATACATACAAATACCAAAACAAATAATTTAAGCATAGTGGATTTAAACATAAATTTTAATGTGACAAAATTTATTTAAATAAATATCATATGTATAATAAATATTCTACATATGACAAACCTAAGTTAAATAATCAATCACATTAAAATTATATACGATTTTTTATAATAAAAATTAAATTCTAAATATATATAAAAATAAGCCTTGTACACAATATAACAATATATGCATTGTAGCCTAGTAGTCTAGGCGCTTAACTCTCACCATGAGACCCAGGTTCAAGTCCCTCCCAATAGCACCTTTTTTTTAACTATCCCGAAAACGACAAGTCGTTTTTCCTAGACTTGTGTTCAACCTTCAGCTGGGTCAATCCGACTCGGTTTCAACCCGAATGAAGGCCCATCAGTTTCTCGTGATTCTAGAGACGAAATTCAACTTTCTTTTTATAAATTTTACAAAATTTGATTTTCGAGTCATTCATAATCTTTGTTTCAATCAAAAACTTCAGAATAAGAAGTTAATTAAAAAATTCCAACAAATGCGCACGAAAAATTGAAATAATTTTCTTTATGGTTTTTCACGTTTTGATTTATAGAATCATTTGAATATCAATACTAAAATATTTTATAATTTTCATACGCATCAAAATTGAATCCAATAAAAAACCTATTTTTTCAATCCTTTGATAAAATAGAACAAAAAAGTAGTGTTTTCAAAACAATTTTGATACAAAATAATGGATCATAATTCGATCCATAAACATTCATTAAAGCATATAAATATGAATGTAAACACATAAGAAGTAAAAAGGAATTGAAAAGATAACTCCTTCCATTGATCAAGCTTCACCACTTATCACATGAATTTAATGGGTTTTTGGTTTGATGCTTCTAAAACTTTTTGTTATCACAATGGTATAAGGAACAATTCATTGAAGATTATTTGAGTTCTTTCTCAGTTTTTGACAGAATAAGTTTACGGACCAAACTATGTATTTATAAGTAAGTCTCAAATGTTAGTTCATGAGAGAGCAATCCAATGTGCATTGAGTGTAACATAGAGTGTAATAACTCATGAAGCCAACATTCTTGGTGGTTATCAAGTGCAGTAATTGAAACCAACCGAACCCCTTTTGGCTTCTCCAATATAAACAGATTCGTTGTGGTTAGCTGCAACACTCTTGCTTTATTCAAGTCAAATTCGAAGGGAAACACAGTATCCACAGGGTGTTCGTCAAAATGCTCCACAGAAACCAACACCAATCGCTGCAACGACACCTATGGCTGCATGATTGGCGTTTCTTTGAATTTGAATTCCTTTAATGTTACTTTTCAAATTCATGCCCAGCGGAGACAAAATGAAAGCTATCAATGTAAGTACAGGTTCTTGGTGGACGAACAGTGGTTTCAGATTAAGATGAACACTCTGGGTTTGGCATACTTTCGGAGTTTGGACTATGTTCCAGTGACGCTAAAGTGGGTCTTGAATTATAATAGAGACTCGAGTATTTGGAAAATATATGAGGCTGACGCTCGAGAGCTCCAACGAACATCATTGCACTATATCAATGAACTATCCATTCCCAACCCTTCTGTAGTTGGGGAAGTTATTCGATGTAGATGCAATAGGGTTTACTCAGACAATCCCTATCTGATTGACAGATTTGAAGGTAATTCATGACCAATATTATTATACAACTCACAGATACTATGACAAAAACTGTGACATGCTTATTATAAACTTTTTCTGAGGCCAATTTGTAGAAACGTTGTGTTTCTTAATCAAGAATAAAGTAACCAATTGTATTACCAAATATATACACGAAACGAAGTAAGAAAATAGAAAATAATTTATTTTGTTCAGAATTTTATTTTTTATAAATTATTAGAATAAATTTTTATTTATTTATGTATTAATAGAGTTTCACTATAAACTTTATGATTTACTTTAAGAACTTTTGAATTATATATAATAAGTCATTTATCTATATAAGGTATCCTAAAAAAACATTAATTTATAAATATTAAAAAATTATCTTTTTTTTCTTATTCTTGATAAGAAATATTTTTAGACTATTCTTATTCTAGAATTGCAAGAGTGTTCGTCTAAAAATAGGTAATAAAGATAGGCTAATTTTATTCTAGATTTATTAGAGTGTTTGTCTAGATAATATTTTTGTGTGTGTTTGTTTCATAACATAAATACAAGAACCTTTTAACATACGATGATTCTAGTTAGTCTAAACTTTACTCATTATTACTTATTTTCTAAGTAATTTCATATTATTAGTATATTTATGCTTCTGTCTTACATCAAGTGTTATAAAAGCTAAGTTTAGCTCGAGAGAATAGAGGATCGTAATCGACTAATGCGAGAAGAATTTCAACAATTTTAAGAAGAGATTTAATACAAAATGATGAAAGAGCTTACTGCAGCCATTGTTCAATTAACATTGAGTAAGGGTCAAACTAATGATGAAAATAGGCCTCAAGTCCAAGCCTAAGAAGTAGATGGTATACATGAAGATATGATTGGGTCAATACTGCACAAAAGAAGAAGGCTTGGTTATCCAATAATACCAAGAAGACATGTTACCCTCATTGACAATTCTAGTGATGAAAATTTAGAAGAAGGTATTTTAGAGGTCGAGCTAGAGGAGGACATCGCTAAAGAGACCAAGATTTGCATGCATATGGCAATATGAATATGGAGGATTGTTTTGGTTGGATCTTAGAGGTGGAATGGTTCTTTGATGTTATGGGAATTCCGAAGGAAAAACAAGTCAAGCTAGTAGCTTATCGACTTAAAGGTGGGGCTTCAATATGGTGGGACTAAATCAAAAAAATAGATTGAGACAAGGAAAAATTCATTGCACCAAAAAAATAGATACCTAATGCATATGTTTCTTCCCTTTAATTATGAGCAAATATTATTTCAACAATATCATAATTGTAAACAAGAGAATCGATTAGTTCAAGAGAATATAACAAATTCCACTATTTATCTACTCGAAATAATTTGATGTTATCTGAAGCACAAGTTGCACACTATATTGATGGACGAAAATCGAGTATCCTTACATTTAGTATAGACAATCACTAATGCCTACAACATGATCTTCAAAGTGGAGATGTAGTTAGGCAGGATAAGTTCAAGTATATGATCATAAGCTTTGCCTATAGGTCATCAGTTGAAACAACTAGACCAACACATAACAAAGGAAAATCACATAAGAATGGAACATCAATAACAAAGGAAACTCAATTAGAGGAAAACATTGCTCGTAATCGTCCACGGAATCCTTATGGATGCCCAACACCAGAAAAATGTTATAGATGCGGACACGTTGGGCCATCCTTCTAATCAATGCTCAAAGAGAGGAGTAGTAAACCTGGTGGAGCAAGAATATGAAGATCATGAGAAAGAACCAAAATATGATGACTATAAAGGTGCCAATTTTGCTGAAATGGATGGAGGAGAAATGTTAATTTTGTGATTCGTCGACTCCTCTTGTCACCAAAGCAAGACACACAAAGGTACAATATTTTCCACACTCGCTTCTTAATCAATAATGAACTATGTGATGTAATTATTGATAGCAACAATAATGAAAATATTGTTTCTAAAGCTCTTATGGAGGCTCTCAAATTAAAAACTGAATCACACCCATCACCATATTGAATTGGGTGGATCAAAAAAGGAGGAGAAATAGAAGTAAATAGCATATGTCGAATCCCATTCTCTATTGAAAAATCATACAATGATAAAATTATATGCGATGTTGTTGATATAGATGTATGTTACATATAGTTAGGGAGATCATGGCAATACAACATGAATGCAACCCATAAAGGTAGAGATAGTATTTATCTATTCCATTTGGGAAAAAATAATATTTCTTTCGCTTCTTTACTTGCAAAATAATATGTACCCAAAGCTTCTAAAATGAAGGGAAAATCATTCCTTACAATATCTCCAGCATTATTCTTTGCAAAAGTGAAACTGAGTGAAGCGATATTTGCCTTGCTAGTCAAAAGAGAAGTCATGTCGACTTCAACCATTCTTGCCTATATACAAATAGTCCTTGATGAGTTTACAGAGAAATCATGCTAGAAAAACTTCCAACTGGACTACCACTAATAAGGGATATCCAATATCACATTGATCTCATTTCAAGAGCAAGCTTGGCCAAACTTGCTCATTACCATCTAAATCCAAAGACAACGAAATCCTCCAACAAAAGGTTCAAGATTTAATTTACAAAGGGATTATTCAAGAAAGTATGAGTCCATATGCGGTACCAACCTTATTAGTACTAAAGAAGGATGGAGATTGATGTATATGTGTGGACAGTCGAGCTATTAACAAGATAACAATAAAATACAAGTTTTCAATACCATGTCTTGATGACATGCTTGTTATGCTTTCTAGAACAACTATATTCTAAAAAATTGATCTATGTAATGGATATCACGAAATTCAAATCAGACTCTGAGATGAGTGGAAGACTGCATTCAAGACAAAAGAAGGATTGTACGAGTGGTTAGTGATGCCTTTTAGATTATCAATTACACTTAGCACATTCATGTGATTCATGAACCATGTCTTGAAGTCGTACATTGGTAAGTTTGTAGTTGTTTACTTTGATGACATTCTAATTTATAGTCAAACACAAGAAGAACATATGGAGCATTTGAATAAGGTGTTCACTATTTTGAAGGAAAACAAGTTGTATCTTAATTTGAAAAAATGTAGCTTCTTGACGAAAAAATTAGTGTTCTTGGATTTTTAAATCAATGTCAATGGAATTGAAGCTGATGAGGAAAAAATATGTATAATTCAAGACTGACTAACTCCCAAAACCATAAGAAAAGTTTAAAGCTTCCATAGGTTAGAAAGATTATATCGAAGGTTCATTAAGAACTTAAACACTATTTTCGCCCTAGTCACCAAATGTCTAAAGAAAGGAAAGTTCTACTAGGAAGAAGAAATTGAAAACAGATTTTTAGTTACTGAAAAAGAAGTTGACTTTTGCACTAGTGTTAGCATTGTGAGACTTTGATAAGATTTTTCAAGTGGAATATGATACCTCAACAGTAGGAATTAGAGTTGTTCTATCTCAAAAAGGCGACTAGTTACTTACTTTAGTGAAAAGCTTAGCAACGAATGACGAAAATGGACTATAGATGAACTTGAGTTCTATGCAGTATTTCGTACTTGGAAATACTAAGGATATTATCTCATCCAAAGGGAGTTCTTTTAGTTCATTAATCATGAAGCATTGAATTTTATCATGTGACCAACCAAGCTCAACTAGACACATGCAAGGTGGATTTCCTACTTGCAAAAATTTCTTTTTATTCCAAAACACAAGTATGGTCAACATAATAAAATGGATGATGCATTGAATCATAAGGTAACCCTATTGGTCACTTTAAGCACCGAAGTTATAAGGTTTCAATATCTTAAAAACACATATACTGAAGATGAATATTTTAAGAACCTTTGGAAAAAGTGTCAACTGAAACAAGATATATGATACATGCACATACATGAGGGATACTTGTTTCGAGGTACTCAATTTTGTATCCTTAAGACTTCACTAAGGGATAAAATCATTCGAGACTTACATGTTGGGGGACTAAGTGGACATCTTAGAAGAGACAAGACCATCACACTCGTTGAATAAATGTATTTTTGACCTCTGTTGAAAATAGATGTTAGCAAGTTTGTCCAAAGGTGTTATGTGTGCCAAACATCCAAAAGAAGAGCTCAAAATACTGGATCATAGACACTTTTACCCATCCTTGCAACCATTTGGGAAGACTTATCCATGGATTTTGTGTTAGGACTTTTTAGAACTCAATGACGTGTAAATTTAGTTTTAGTTTTTGTTGATAGGTTCTCCAAAATGGAACATGTTATCCCATGTCACAAAACTGTAGATGCTTTGAATATCACAAAACTCTTTTTCAAAGAGATTATTCTTCTACATAGAGTTCTACAATCAATTACTTCAGATCGAGACACAATTTATTACTCATTTTTGGAGGATAATATGGGCACGCGTTGATACATCACTCAACTTCAGTAGCATTGCACATCTTCAAATTGATGGCAAACAGAAGTAATGAATCAAACACTTGGTAACATGATTCATTGTCTCTGTAGCGATAAACCAAAGCAATGTGACCTTGTTCTTGCACAACATGAGTTTGCCTTCAATAGCACTGCACATAGTTTAACTAGCAAGATCTCATACGAGGTTGTATATGTGAAATCTCTAAAACATACATTGGATTTGGTTAATCATCCAAGGGTTCATACAAAAAGCAAGGTTTCCAAAGAAATAGCAATTAAGATTCAAACTATTCATTCATAAGTAAAACAAAAGCTTATAGAGTCCAATGCCAAGTATAAAGTAACAATTTACAAGCACATAAGAAATAAAATTTATGAAGAAGGAGATACATTGATGGTGTTTTTGTGAAAATAATGCTTTCTTGTTGGCATATACAACAAGCTAAAGGATAAGAAATATGGACAGTGTCGAATACAGAAAAAAGATTAATGACAATGCATACATAGTGAACTTACCCAAAGATATTACCATCTTAACAACATTCAATGTGTCAGATATTTATGACTACCATTCACCAAAACCACTTTATCTCGAAGAAAAATCAGGACGAGTTTAAAACAGGTGGAAAAGACTAATACCAAATGGATATAGGAAGAAAAGATAAAAATATATAGTTTATTTTGTTTAAAGTTCTATTTTTATGTACTACTAGAGTCTCACATAATTTTTTTATTTATAGTTCTTTTTTTATGTATTACTAGAGTCTCACATATAAATTTTATAAATTACTTTAGAAACTTTTGAACTATATATATCTAAGTCCTTTGCTTGTACAAGGCATCCTAGGGAAAAATTAATTTATAAATAGTAAACAAGTTATCTTACTTTTTTTTCTCTTATTCCTAATATTTTGGGAATGATTCTTCTTTTTTTCGTTTGAAGGTTGAAGTCCTCATCTGTGATATATAGGAATATCTTAAGGCTATTCTTACTTTAGAATTACTAGAATGTTCTTCTAAAGATATATAATAAAGATATTTTATTCCTATTTCAGATTTACTAGAGTGTTTGTCTAGATAATAATTTTCTTTTATTTGTTTCATAACACAAATATGAAAAACTCTTGACAGACAGTGATTCTAGTTAATCTAAACTTTGATCATATTTTTTTTTAAATATTTCTATATTATTGGTGTATTTGTACTTTCATTCTGTATCAAAGTGTCAACTGATCCATCTAGTTTTCAATCGGACATTTGAAGTCAAATTATTGTTTCCAACAATGTAAAATCCTGCATAAAGTTTCTCCATTCTTTGTACATCCAAACATGAAGGACTATTAGATTGCTATGTTTCTGTTACCATTTTTCATAATTTAGAGTATTGGTAGACCATCTTATTTGTAGTGGAGTTTTTTTTTTAAAATAAATTTTATAGTTGTTTATACATCAAATTTTAAAAGTTTCAAGATGTATTTTTTATAGGCTGTCCCCATAAATTTGCTTATATTTAATGCAAATTTGTTATATTAGTTAGCTAATATAGGACATAACTGTAACTTTTTAAATAATTAATAATGAAATTTTTATTTTTTGTAAGTTTTGGGGGCTGAAGTCAACCAAAGTTTGGGACTTTAGAATGGTTTTAGCAATTTAATGATGTTCACATCAGTTTCACTTCAATTAGTATTATATGTTTTATTCATAAGGTGATAATGTGACTATTGGAGGTAAACAAAGTATCACTAAATTTCTCTTGCCAAAAACTATATAATTCTACTAATGTTGTCGCTATTAGAGGTATATTTCAAACATTAAAATAGGTGAAATCATCAAATGAACTTATAAGATCTACTTTGCAAATTTAGTAGACTTCATATTTACTAACGAGGAATGAGAACGAAGAAATATGGTAGACTTCATATTGAGTTTGTTTACTTCATTTTTTGTGTAAGAAAAAGGGAAAGAAAATTACTAAAATTTACTATTTCGATTCCCAAATATAACCAAAATCCATTTACTCTAAATGATAGTTATTGAGTCTCTTTCTTGATGCTATTTATCGTTATTTTTTTAAATTTCACGTAATGAATAAATTACCCTCCATAAACTTAAAAATTTCCAAAAATGCCCATAAATACAAGTAAAATTTAGGAGGAATAGAACCAATTTTTCCTAACAATCTATATTATAAATTTATAATTATTATTTTATTAAATATGTATTAATCTTAATCATACTTTTAATACTTTTATTAATTGGTGTTATTTTAATTTTTATTATTAAAAAATAATATTCAAAGATAATTTGATAAAATTAATGCTTTCATTCTCCTTTCCCATGTAGCAAGTTTATTTCACATATAGAGGAATAAAATTTATGTTTATTCCGATCCCTGAAAATGTTAGTAAACAATATGAAAGCCAATGACAAATGTCCAACTTAGAGTACTATGACAAATGTCCAACTTGCTAAAACTTGTGTACTAATCCAAAACCCACCCTTTCTCTTAGTATGTATTCATCATTTATCGTATTAGTTTTGTGTTAAAACAGGTATTGGTTTCAGTTTCGTAGGGTTATTCCTACTTGTTGTACCATGGCCCATGTACAGATTCATAAAAAAAATAATAGAAACCAGACAAAGGAAAAAGTTATTTGAACAAAATGGAGGGTTATTGCTACAGCAACGAATATCATCAAATGAGGTTCAAGTGGATCAAAACACCAAGTTGTTTTCTTGCAAGGAGTTAGAGAAGGCCACCGACCACTTCAATGTAAATAGAATTCTCGGACAAGGAGGACAAGGTACAGTATACAAAGAAATGTTGGCAGATGGAAGAATTGTTGCTATAAAGAAGTCTAAAATGATTGATGGAAGTCAATTGTCAAAATATATCAATGAGATTGTAATTCTATCTCAGATTAACCATAGGAATGTTGTGAAACTATTACGTTGTTGCCTAGAGACTGAAGTTCCTCTCTTGGTTTATGAGTTCATACCTAATGGAACGCTTCTTCATTACATCCATGATTATAGCGAAGAGTTTCCACTAACATGCTAAAAGCGTTTGCGAATTGCCGCAGAGGTTGCTGGAGCTCTTTCCTACTTACATTCTGCAGCTTCCTTTCCAATTTTTCATCGAGACATCAAGTCCACAAATATATTGCTAGATGACAAGTACGGAGCAAAAGTAGTAGACTTTGGAACTTCAAGGTCAATTGCTATTGAGCAAATACACCTTACCACTCTAGTATATGGTGCTTTTGGTTATTTGGATCTTGAATATTTTAGATCAATTTACAGACAAAAGTGTTAGAAATTTGGATCAAATAGTATAATTATAAATTTTTACTCTTGAGATCCTCTTAGCAGAATATTAAATAATAGATAAATAGAGAATAGATAACACAATAATTATAGTAGAAACTTCAAATTAGAGAAAAATCACTTTCGTTGTAAAAAGACAACCAAAGAAAAAATTACTATGTAAAAAATTGTTACAACTACACTCTCAATGATTTTTTCACACATCCGAAAGACGAGCAATTACAAGCCCAAGATAATTTTCCCACAAAATTCTCTCACTTAAAAACTTCTCATATAAATTTTTCTCTATTTTGGGATGATTAACAATGAAGAAATGAAACCATATTTATAACCTTTAAGTTCCCATTTTATATGTTAAACATTTCTTCATTCAATAAAATTAGGTACCTCCATATTTGACAATATGGTAAGCCATCTTACATGAATTTTTTTCTAAATTAGGTACTTCTTATTTTGATTAACAAACCTCATATTATTTTTAATCAATCACAACAAAAAGTGATGTATATAGTCTTGGTGTGGTCATTGCTGAGCTCTTGACTGGACAAAAGCCAATTTCGACCGTAAAATCAGAAGAAGGGGAAGAAAGCAGAAGTTTGGCAATACACTTTCTTTGGTGCATGGAGGAAAATCGTTTGTTTGACAACGTGGATGTTCAAATTACTAAAGAGGGTAGTAATGATAAAGAGATCATTGTAGCTGCAAAAAGGTGTTTAGATTTGAGAGGAAAGAAGAGACTACTATGAAAGAAGTCGCAATGGAGTTGGATGCCATTCATAAAACGAGATAAACCTTTTTCCTCTCCACAAATCTCTGCAGAGGTTGAATGCGTAATAGCTGAAGTAAACGAGCCTTGGGAAGCTGTCTCTACATCAATTGACCAGTCAACTTTCATTAACAGTGCTCATGCTGGTGCTTCATCTAATTTGCATGAGATAGAGCTACAACCCTTGCTATCCTTGAGGTCGTGGTAAGTAAAAGATGGTACTCTTGATGCTGTCTCAACATTTTATAAATTTTGTAGATGAGTAAATATTGATTTTACACACAATTTAAAAATAATAAATAGTAATAAAATAACTACTTGCTACCAGGGGTAGAGCCTGAGGTCATTTGAAAACAATCAAATATGTGATTTATTAGTACATAAATAATATATTAAAGGCATTTTATGTTGCATACAACATCCCTAATCACCGATTAATGGTTGATCGGATGTGACAAAAGATAATTAAAATTATGTACGAGAGATAAATTATGTGTCGAAAAAATTGTGTCTATTTTCTTTATTTTAAGTAGTTACTATTCATTTATAGTTTAAATGAATAGAACTCAAATAATACTATTGGAAATATAATGTTAAAATAAACTAAAATAGATTTTGAAGTAGAAATATTAAAGTAAAAAAATAAAAATACCAAAAATTTAACGAGGTTCGGTATGAATATTACGTATATCTTAGGACGCCCTTGACCACTTTCACTATCTTCAAATGGATGAATTCCAAAATTACAACTAGTTGGAAAAAATTGAGCTAATCATTTACCTTTATAAAAGAGAGGAAGATTTATAAATTTTAAGATGCCTTTAGAAGTGTAAGAAGATGCTTTATTTATAACCCAAAATAGAATAACTACCTTCATTTCTAACTGTTAAATTTGGCCCAAAACAACAATTGAACCCAAAGCACATATACCCAAATAAACCATTTCCCTAATATATATATTCCTTTACCTTCTTAACTTAGCAGCGGCTAAAAAAATTGGAAATCCATAACCTTCACCTCAACAAATCAACAAATCAGTAGGAAATCATTTTCAACAGATTTCATCCACCTCAATCATTCCTTATTTGTTTCGTAAGGTCATCTCCCTCCACTTTTATTTATAATATAGTAGAAGAGGTGGCTACCGATTGTTTAATATTTTTAGGGTAATATTTGATTAAATAACAAGTTTGTTAATTTATCTTGTTATGTATTACCAATAAATTAGAGAGAGTTATTTTGTGGGTGTATTTGGGTTTTTTCTTGGTATATTTTGTGAAGCTTTCGGATTATTAATGTTTGTATCTCCATTTAATTATTAGTGGATTTTTCTCGGTATGCCGATGTCAGTGGAGTAGACTTTTCACATTGAAAAATTGAACCACTTAAATCATTATGTGCTATTTATTTTTTCTCACTGCTTATTATTTTGTTATTACCCATTATTATATATTTATGCAATCAAAATTAGACCCGATCTTTGCTTCCACAAGTGCTAATTTATAACAAATTGGTATCAGAGCATTGAGTTATTCTATTATTTATTGGAACTGATTAAGTTTGCTCTTTTGGATTTATTTTGAACTTCTGGTTATCTGATTGGTTTCATATTTTATGGGTTGTGCTTCTGTTTTTTTAATATTAAGTTTTTTGTCATGACAGCAAAATACAAAATTGAGAAATTCAATGGTAGAAATGATTTCAGTCTATGATGTATGAAGATGTGAGCTGTATTAGTTAAAGAATGGCTCATTAAGACACTTGAAGGCAAGGATAAATTTCCAGAAAAATTGACTGATGAAGAAAAAGATGTATTGATGGAAAATGTTCTCAGTTCAATTCAGTTATCCTTGTGTGATGAGATATTACACGAGGTTGGTGATAAGGAATCTCCTAATGGGTTATGGCTTAAATTGAAGAATTTGTATATGACCAAGTCTTTGACAAGTCGGTTATATTTGAAGCAGAGTTTGTATACATTTAGAATGTTAGAAGATACACTTTTACACGATCACCTTGATGAATTTACTAAAATTATTCATGATCTGAAAAATGGTGATGTTAAAATTGATGATGATGATCATACCTTAGTTCTATTATGTTCTTTACCTTATTCATTTGAACATTTTGTTAATACCATGCTATATGGGCAAGACACTATTTATTTAGAAGATGTCAAAGCAACTTTGAATTCGAGAGAGTTGAAGAAAAAAATGTCTATAAGTAACAATGATAATAGCAGTGGTTTATTTGTTAGAGGTAAAAATCAAGAAAAAAAAACAAGTAATAATAGAGGCAAGTCTAGATCCAAATCTAGAGAAAAAAAAGATAAATGCAACTATTGCCGTTAGGAAGGGCACTGGAAAGGAAATTGTCCAAAACTCAAAGGTAAAGGAAAATATGCAACAAATGCTTCTAGTTCTAATGATGTTATTGGTGTTGCAGATAGTTCTGGGTCTGATGGTGAAAATGTTCTATCAGTATCTATTGCTTCTCCTAGAGATGTTTGGATTCTTGATTTGGGTTGCACTTACCATATGTGCCCTAGTAGAGACTAGTTTGCTTCTTATTAGTCTATTGATGTGGGTGTTGTCTTGATGGGAAACAATATGTCCTACAAGGTTGTTGGTATTGATATTTTCTAAATTAAGATGCACGCTGGTATTGTTAGGACTTTGAAATATGTTCGTCATGTTCCAGATTTGAAAAAGAACATGATATCTTTGGGTACTCTTGATTCACAAGGCTACAAGTATGTAGCTGAAGGTGGAGTTTTAAAAGTTAGTAAGGGTGTTCTTGTTTTTATTAAAAAGTAATTATCGTGTGGTCTCTATATGCTTCAAGGTAGCACTGTTATTGGTAGTGTATCCGTTTTGTCCTCGTCAGATCAAGATTCAGATACTACTCGATTATGGCATATGTGGCTTAGGCATATGAGTGAGGAAAAAATGTCTATTTTGAGCAAACATGATTTGCTTTATGGTCAGAAAACTGGGAAGCTTGATTTCTGTGAGCATTGTACTATGGAAAGCATCGTAGGATCAAGTTCAGTATAACCATCCATAAAATGAAAGGTACTGTTGATTATATTCATTTAGATCTTTGGGGTCCTTATCGTGTTGTGTCTAAGAGGGGTGCCTGATATATGTTGACTTTTATTGATGACTTCTCCCATCATGTTTGGGTGTATTTTTTTGAAGAATAAGAATAATGCGTTCTCAAAATTTGTGAAATTCAAAGAGTGGTGCCTGATATATGTTGACTTTTATTGATGACTTCTCCCATTATGTTTGGGTGTATTTTTTAAAGAATAAAAATGATGCGTTCTCAAAATTTGTGAAATTCAAAGCTTGTATAGAAAATCAAACAGATAAGAAAATCAAGCATTTGAGAACTGACAATGTTTTGAAATTTTGTGAAAGCCAGTTTAATGAGTTCTGTGAAAGAAATGACATAATGAGATACTGCACTGTGCGTTATACACCACAACATAATGGAGTAGCAGAACATATGAATATGACTCTCTTAAAAAGAGCTCGTTGTATGCTCTTTCAAGCTGACTTGGATAAATCCTTTTGGGCTGTAGCTTATAACCATGTCTGTTATTTGGTGAATCGGTCTCCATCAACTACAATTGAGTTGAAGACTCCGTTTGAGGTATTCTTTGGTACTCCTACTAATTATTCAGATTTAAAAGTTTTTGGTTGTCATGCTTATACTTATGTTAATGATGGTAAACTTGAGCCTAGGGCATTGAAATGCATATTTTTGGGGTATCCTTCTGGGGTGAATGGTTATAGATTATGGTGTGTTGAATCCAAGTCACCTAAATTTTTGATTAGTAGAGATGTTAAGTTTGATGAGTTTTCTATGTTGGAAAAGAAAAAAAGAGAGTCTATTGTTGTAGGTAAAGACCATGGTGTTAGTGAGCAGGTGAAGCTTGAGAGTGGAGGTCCTAGTCAAGTGCAAGATGACACTTCAGATCAACCATATATGGATGAGATAGATGATTCTACTCATGATGTAGCAGAACAACAACATGAGCAACCATATAGTAACACTAAGGGTAAAGGAATAAGAGAGATTCAATGCCTTCAGAGGTACACAAATGCATACTTAGTTTCTTTTGAATTGTCTGTGGTAGAGTCTATTAAGGTGCATGAACCTTCTAGTTATCATGAAATTGTCACTTGTGATGATTCTGTTCAGTGGCTGGTTGCTATGAATGAAGAGATTGAATCACTTCATAAGAATCATACTTGGGAATTGGTGAAACCGCCTAAAGGCCAGAAGATTGTTGGAAAAAAATGAGTTTTCAAGAAAAAAAGAAGGTATACCCGAGGTTGAAACAACTAGGTTTAATGCACGTGTTGTTGCAAAAGGTTATTGTCAGAAGAAAGGTATTGACTTCAATGAAGTATTTTCACCTATTGTGAAACATAACTCTATTCGTGAGTTGCTTGCTATGGTTGCATTGTTTGACATGGAATTAGAACAACTTGATGTCAAAACAGCCTTCTTACATGGTGAGCTTGAGGAACAAATATCTATGCATCAACTAGATGGGTTTGTTATTCCAGGTAAGGAAGATCATGTTTGTTTATTGAAAAAAATCTTTATATGGGTTGAAGCAATCCCCTAGACAATGGTATAAACGGTTTGATTCTTTTATGATTGATCATGGTTCATCTATCTATTTCTTGCTTTATGTTGATGACATGCTTATTGCTTCTAAGAATAAGTCCGAGATTCAAAAATTAAAGTCTCAACTTAGTGGTGAGTTTGAGATGAAAGATTTGGATGTAGTGAAGAAAATTTTGGGCATGGAAATTTACAGGGATAAACAAGCAGGCAAGTTTTATTTGACTCAGAAAAGTTATATTGAAAAATTTCTTGAATGCTTTGGTATGAAAGAGTCTAAACTTATGAGTACGTTGTTAGCTGCGCATTTTAGGCTTTCTTTGGATTTGTCACCATAGTAAGAAGAAGAAGAGCAGTACATGTCTCAGGTTCCATATGCTAGTGTCGTTGATAGTTTGATGTACGCTATGGTTTGTACTTTTCCAGACATTTCACATGCAGTTAGTGTTATCATTAGATATATGGGTAATCCTAGTAAGGGTCATTGACAAGTAGTGAAATGGATACTTTGGTATTTGAGAGGAACATCTAATTTTGGTTTGGTATATGATGGAAGTTCTAATACCAATTGCAATGTTATTGGTTATGTGAACTCCAATTATGCTGGTGATTTGGCTAGAAGAAAATCTCTAACAGGTTATGTCTTCACTCTTTCTCATTATGCCATTATTTGGAAGACTACTTTATAGTCTAAAGTTGCTTTGTCCACGATAGAGGTAGAATATGTGGCAGCAACAAAAGTAGTGAAAGAAGTCATTTGGCTTAGAGGTTTGGTTTGTGATTTGGGTTAACAGCAAGATACTTCTGTTGTATTTTGTGATAGTCAAAGTGTGATACATTTGATCAAGATATTGATGTAAGATATCACTTCGTTTGTGACATTGTCTCTCAGGATGCTATTATCGTCAATAAGATAGTCAATACAGAAAATTCCACTGATATGTTAACCAAACCAGTTCCATTTAACAAGTTCAAGTATTGTTTGGACTTGATTGGTGAGGTAGAATATATGACAGCAACAAAAGTAGTGAAAGAAGTCATTCGACTTAGAGGTTTGGTTTGTGCTTTGGGTTTACAGCAAGATACTTCTGTTGTATTTTGTGATAGTCAAAGTGTGATACATTTGACCAAGATATTAATGTAAGATATCACTTCGTTTGTGACATTGTCTCTCAGGGTGCTATTATCGTCAATAAGATAGTCACTACAGAAAATTCCACTGATATGTTAACCAAACTAGTTCCATTTAACAAGTTCAAGTATTGTTTGGACTTGATTGGTGTTTGTAGTAGATGATCACCCTTGGGGGGTTTGGACGACGGTGATTTGATAATTCGAGGAATTTCATATTTGAAGAACTTGTTTTCTATTTTGAACCATGGTGAAGATTTGTTAAATTTGACCCAAAACAACAATTAAGCACAAATCCCATATACCCAAATAAACCTTTTCCCTAATATATATATATTCCTTTACCTTCTTAACTTAGCAGCCGCTAGAAAATTTGGAAATCCATAACCTTCGGCTCAACAAATCAGCAAATCAACTGAAAATCATTTTCAACAGATTTCATCCACCTCAATCATTCCTTATTTGTTTCATAAGGTCATCTCCCTCCACCTTTATTTATAATATAGTAGAAGAGGAAGTTGCCGATTGTTTAATATTTGTATAGTAATATTTGATTAAATAACAATTTTGTTAATTTATCTTCCAATATATTACCAATAAATTAGAGAGAGTTATTTTGTGGGTATATTTGGGTTTTTTCTTGGTATATTTTATAAAGCTCTCGAATTATTGTTGTTTGTATCTCCATTTGATTATTAGTGAATTTTTTCTCGGTGTGCCGACGAGTGAAATAGACTTTTAACATTGAAAAATTGAACTATTTAAATAATTGTGTGTCATTTATTTTGTTGTTACCCATTATTATATATTTGTGGAATCAAAATTGGACCTGATATTCGTTTCGTCAAGTGCTAATTTATAACACTAACCAATGTGTGAATTTTTCAATTTATCACTGAGGAGTTATACAATATTTTGTAAATGTTGAAATACATTATTAGTACATGGACATATCAAAGATGGAATGAATTATTTATGAAATGAACGATAGGGCACTATTTTAGTGAAATAACTAAAAACAAGAGCAACAAATAAAAAAAAATAAAGAACCTCAAGCAAAATAGAATAACAACTAGTCAAGTAGAGTAGTCACTAACACAAATAACAGCAAGAAGCTAGCCCAACTCTATTTTATATCAATAAGGCTGGACAAATCTCTATTTCATCCTTGTAAGACGTCCCCAACTCTACAATCAGTTACTTATAGAATTTTATCAAGGTGAGGGAAGCCGTGGCCCTCCCCATTATCCTCCTCCCTCCGTTTCGGTTACTTAAAATTATGAAGATATCATGGATGTATGTAAAATTCCAATCACTTTGCTATTGTTTCCACATTAATTATGTGATTGATCATGTGGACTGTTGTTGATCAAGATACCATTCTTTCTTCATCAAGTTTGAGTTTGATCTAAAAGAGAGTGATTTATGACCTTTATGATAATAGTTGGTGCAGTCAGTTTTGTAAACTTGTTGACATTTATAATCAGGTTGCATTAATTCATTGGTCTATTCAATGATAATAAAAAAAAGATTGATCTATATCAAACTATAGAATTAGGATAATGTAAACTTGGGGTTTGGCAACCACGCGAATAACACTAGAATTAGGATTGGAAAGTAAAAACGTGAAAAACGTTAAGCACTAAAGCAGGTAAGCACTGAGCAGCTATTGATAATTGGAACTCTCTTGGTCTTAAATTCAGTTCAAAAAGTCATGGAATGAAAAAACAACACAAAAGCTGCCCAATCTTTTTCTCTTTATTCCACCACCATTCATGTTGCTCTTATTTGTTAGGGACTATGGGATTCAATTTCATATTAAGTCTTGCTAGTTGCAAAACAACAGTTGTTGTCTCCTTTTTTCACTAAAGCACACCAAGAATAATAAATAAATAAATAAATAAAACATAGTGGGAGCTCAAGGATTAAAGGTACAAAGAAATATCTATCTTTTTTATTAATTATTACTTTGCACTTGCCTTTTCCCTCTAAAAGCTGAGCAGCACTTATTTTGATTACCAACAACCAAAAACTGTAAATGGGCAGAAAGATAGCAACAGAAAGAATAATGGTACTCTTGCAGCTTCTGATTCTTACTATCATGACATCCTTATGTACCCTAAATAATCCATCAGAAGCTGCAATAATCATAGCCAAATCTGGTTGTCAAGCTCGCTGTGGAAACTTAAACATCCCATTCCCTTTTGGAATGGGATCCAATGATTGTTTTGTTGACAAATGGTTCGAAATCATCTGTGAAAACTCCACTAACCCTCCCACTTCTTTCCTCAAACTCACCAATCTTGAGGTCCTCAATATTTCTACTGATGATGCCACACTTGAAGTTAAAAACCCAATAACATTCTGGAATTGCTCTGGAAAACAAACCCAAAAAGGATTAAACTTGTCAGGAAGCCCATTTGTGTTCTCTGATGATGAGAACAGATTCACTGCAGTGAGTTGTGGTAGCCTTGCTATTATGAATAACTCAGAAAATGGTGTTTATCTTGCAGCTGCTTGTACTTCAATTTGCTCCACAGATGACATTGATGTGGGCAAAAATGGTTGTAGCGGCGTGAATTGTTGTCATACTTCTATTCCCCCTGATCAGATTGCTGTCAATATCACTTTTTTTACCACTAAGAATTCTAAGAGAGAGAAAGAATGCAAATATGCATTTGTGGTTAATGAAGGTTGGTTTAAATCTAAGTCAACCAATCTTGAAGAGTTTCACAACAGGGAATATGTGCCTGTGGTGCTTGATTGGAGATTGTACTATCCATTTCAGAAATTTTTTGGAACTTCTGTTCCTATAAATACAAGTTGCCATAAATATTCAAGAATTGGTCAGAAAGTACTTCAGTGCCATTGCCAACCGGGCTTTCGAGGAAATCCTTATATCATGGAAGGATGCCAAGGTAAGCCTCCATACCTTTCAATTGCTTCAACCTACACAGATTTTTTTTTTTAATAATAAAAATGAGAAAGCAATTATATTCACTCAATTTCTTAGATTAGTATAGTTTGGATGGAAAATGTATATTTCTTATATTCAAACTTATTCACAGACTCTATATATATAATACAAACTGATAACAGTAAAAAAGAAATAAAATGTAAATATTCTTAAAAATCAGGAAACAATTTAAAATCAAACTGCTAATCTGTAACTGGAAAATACAAGACAGCTGTGTTTAAACTGTTTTATCCTTTTAAGATATTCGAAAGACTTTGAGATTTCAACAGTATGCATGGACTTTAATCCTCAATTTTTTATTTTTTTTATGAGTACTTGCTTATTTTTTCTCGACTTTTAATCTGTCATGCGTCCTGTTTTCTAATGCATTTGGTAAGTTTTTTTTGAAATGTTTCTTCAACTGTCTTAATCACGTAACACTTAAAATGAAATATCAATCATTAGATTAGACAAGTAAAAATAAGTATACAAAAAAAACTAACAAAGTATCTCCAATTCTAAATTATAAGAGGATAAAAGCTATACCTATATATGCTCTAACTAAACTAGGTAATCAGTAACATGATGTGGTGACTGGCGAGACATAACTTTGATAGTTTCCCATGTTCATTAGATGTTGATGAATGCAAGGATCCAAAGGTCTGTAGAGGAGGCACCTGTGTCAATCTACCAGGGACTTATATTTGCTCCAGGCCAACCCAGAAGCTTAAAGTAGTATTTGTGGGTATGCAGCAATCTTTTCTGTAAAAAAAAAAAAAGAAAGTTACATAGTTAATCTCTTTGTATTTCACCTAAGTGGAACTTAACAGGTATGTGCAGTAGTATTGGAGCTTTGTTTCTTCTTTTTTCTGCCTGGGGGTTACAAAAACTCATAAAGAAAAGAAAAGAGACGAGACGAAAGAAAAGGTTCTTCAAACAAAATGGTGGTTTACTGCTAAAGCAAAGAATACCTTCCCTTCAAGCCAATGTTGATCAGAAAACCAAGTTGTTTAATTCAAAAGAGTTAGAGAAGGCTACTGATCATTTCAATGTGGATAGAATTCTTGGACAAGGAGGTCAAGGGACTGTCTATAAAGGAATGTTAGCCGATGGAAGAATTGTTGCCGTAAAGAAGTCTAAAATGATTGATGAAGGAAAGATATCAGAATTTATAAACGAAGTTGTCATTCTTTCACAAATAAACCACAGAAATATAGTCAAATTGTTGGGATGTTGTTTAGAGACTGAAGTGCCTCTTTTAGTCTATGAATTTGTTCCTAATGGAACACTTTTCCAACTCATTCATGATGAGAATGAAGATTTTCCACTCACATGGGAAATGCGCTTGCGAATTGCTACAGAAATTGCAGGAGCTCTTTCTTACTTACACTCTTCAGCTTCTTTTCCTATTTATCATCGTGACATCAAATCGAAGAACATACTTTTGGATGAGAAGTACAAAGCTAAAATAGCAGATTTTGGAACATCAAGGTCAGTTGCTATTGACCAAACTCATCTTACTACTTTAGTACATGGAACATTTGGCTATTTGGATCCGGAGTATTTTCAATCAAGTCAATTCACTGAGAAAAGTGATGTCTATAGCTTTGGTGTTGTCTTAGTTGAACTGTTAACGGGACAAAAACCTATTGCTATAACGAGGTCTCAAGGAGGAGAAGATCAAGGCAGGAGTTTGGCAACATATTTTATCATGTGTATGGAAGAGAATCGTATTTTCGAAATTGTTGATTCTAAAATCAATAAAGAAGAGAACAAAGATGAAATCATAGCAGTTGCAGATCTTGCGAAAAAATGTTTGAATTTGATTGGAAGGAATCGACCAACAATGAAAGTAGTAGTAGCAGAGTTGGAAAACATTCAAAAATCAGTCAAAGATTGTTCTACACAACAGAATTCAGGGGATGAGGCTGCATATGTTAGGACTGAAGTAACTGAGCCGTGGGATGTGATTTCGACATCAAGATCACTTCTAAGTAGCCCTTCAACTTCTTTCTCACATCAATAAGGATTGTACACGAATTTAGTACTAGCAATCGTTATATATAGGTGAATTTCATGTTATATAAAATCATATAAGTAGTTTCACTTCAGACATAGTTAAGATCAAATTATCTTTCACATTGTGGAAACAATATTAGCTAGCTATTTGTATCCTTGATGAATTTGTTTTAAGTAGTTTGCATTAACAATACTACTGCACCTTTCTTGAAACACACTCATCTAGAGGTGAGGAGAATTTCTGTTAAGAAAAACACATTATTGGTCAAAAACCTAATTACTTTCTAGAATTGCATTTATAAGATAATTTTATGTTATTATTGAAAATAATTTGTTGATCTACTGTGAGCTTTTTGCAAAATTTGGGTGCTGACAAATTTTAAAATTGGATATTCTATGGTTGTTATGGAATTTTACATGTTATTAAAATTTTAGTTAATGAATGAGCTAAGAAAAAAATTAATGTAATTCTTCACAAACAAAATATACGGGGAAGAAAAAGATAAGTGAATTAAATTTAAATATATTATAATAAAATATGTTAAAAATATAAAATGTAAGGTTAAATAGTATAAATTTTAGAAAATATTAGAGAAAATAAAAGTTATACGAAACATTGATAAAAATATATATCATAATTTACATTATAAAAAATATGAGTTAACTTTTGTATTGGAATGATTTTGTTTTTCATAAAAATGAGTTTTTAAGTATTATGAATATTCTTTTTGGTTGTTTGGCATAGGAGATAGGTCATAAAAGCGAAGGTAAAGTAAGAAATTTATTTTATTTTATTTGATAGATGTTGTGCTAAGAATTTATTTTTATTTTTTTAAAGCTTATCTAGGCTTTATTATTTTTAAATAAATTAGGATTATTTTCAAAATATGTAGAGATATCAAATTGATTATCATATTTTATCTCATGTCTTATTTAATGTTCCTAATAGATTGATATGTTAAAATTATTTCATTTTATTTAAATCACATCTAATTTAAAATTTCTCTTAATGGACTGATATTTGTTATAAATGTAGTGTTGTTTATTATTTTAATGGATTGATATTTGTTATAAATATATTGTTGTTTATTATTTTAATTTGTCAAGCCAATTTTAATCCAAAGAGTAATGTTATATAGTATAAATGAGTAAGCAACATCACTAATGTGGATATAAATTTAATGATTAGTTAAATTTTAACAAATTGTACAAAACTATTAAATATATGACACATATGTAGAAGTGGAAATTTATGTGAGCTGGGTTAGTTCGATGGGCTTGTTCGAGCTAGCTCGAACTAGACTAGTTCAAATTGATTCAACCTTAGCTTATTTCAAATTTAATTCAAGTTAGCAAAGGTGAGCCTTAACCCAAACTAAACACAAATGAGCTGGTCCAAACTAGCGCAAGTAAGCACAAATTGTTAATTGCATATTTTTTAGTTAATTGAATATTTCTTTTATAAATCAAAATATATATTTAATGATTAAAATTTATTAGCTCAAACAACATTACATGAAACAACAAAAATGAGGAAAATAATATTGCAAAAACTTGTATTTGAAACAAATGATAAATTAATACTAAATAAATAACTCACACACATAATAAAATTCATGGAGATAATACAACTCTTCACATACACCTGTTATATTACAATAACTAGTTAATTATAAAACAAAAAAAAATTAGTAAATATAAACTAAAGAAAACTAATTCTTAAAACAATAAGTCCATTTTTAAATAAATTTGACAAAGGTAAACTTCATCAAATCACTAAGGACATCATGTCTTCATGAAAACTCATACTTTGAATAAAAAGTTCCAAATCTCAATAGAATTTTTCCCAATCACCAAACAAAGAAATATACGAATAAGATTAAATAAAAAAATTTCTCCAAAACTGATCACATATATAAAGTTCTCTTAGTGTATCAATAGACCATACAATAATCATATAAAAAACCATATTTTTAATGTGAAACGGAAAATACTTTAGCCTATTTCAATGGACGCAAGGTTGCTGCTAGAAAAGAGTGAAATAGTACTAGACGTAAGGTTGCTATTGGAGAAGCGGTTGTTGCTGGTTGTTGGAGAAGTAGATAATTAAGGGAGTGAGATTAAGTTGGATGGAAATTAAGAAGAAATGTGTTTATTTAATTTTAATTTTTTAACCTAGCATATAAGTAGTAATGTTTACGTGTTAAAACTTTTTTTAAGAAAAAATATTTCTGGCTAATAAGTTGGCATAAACCCAACTTAATCCAACTCGATTTTTTTGGATTATTCAAGTTGGCTCAAAATTAATTTGATTTGTGTTTGATCTGGGTTCTACGATTCAAGTTTGATTTGGTCAATCAAGGTACGACATAAATTACCACCCGTACAAATATATGGCATTAGGAATGAGCATGGGGATGGATAGAGACGAATGGATATGAGTATACTAATAACCACAACAACCCTGCATTAGTTTTGGGTACATTTAGGTAATAACAATCAATTATGAGTAGGTAATAGTTTCTTAAAATTTAATCAGGTTTCTTATTTTTTAACGTTTATTCAAAATATATTTAGTTTTAAAAAAATTAAATATTAACATAATTCTCACTTTATTACATTATTTAAAACATTGATATTAATTTTTATTTTTTTAACTATTTAACACATGTTTATAAGTAAAATAAAAAATATAAAAGTACGAATAAATACAATTTAATCTAATTATTTTAATTACTATGTATTTTATTATTAAAAGTGTATTTTTATATATAATTATATGTATATAAAAATAACATTAGTATATGTTCGATTTTGGTTAACCGTATATTTGGTATTGTAATAATCATTACCGCTCCATGTTTTATCGATTATGGTTATTTTTGGGAAAAATCATCAATATTTTACAAATAACCACAGTTTCAGTTATACACAGTTAAAACACATATCCCTAGATGGTATTGAGTAGTTAAATGGTGTTCTCAAATATTTTTCTAATCCATACTTTTAAACTGGTCATGTTGGACTAGATATGGCAAATAGGTTGTTTAATTTAATCTCATGTTCCACTTAATGTCCCTAATAGGTTTATGGGCTAAAGTTGCCTCATCCAATTTAAAGTTGTGTCTAATGAACTCATAGTTATTATAAATAATCATGGTTATTATTGTTAAGTTATATGAGTGTTGGTTATTTTCGTAGACAAAATATTTATTTGTAAACTTGTTTTTAGGCCTACTATCAAGTCTATCAAGAAAAGTATAAGAAATACAAGAATTCTAGATAATCATACTTTAGATATATATGTTATAACTATAACTCATAAGATTATACTCACACATTTAATAGCATATAAATCTGATATTATTTTTGCTACTAAAATATTTATGCTAAAATATAGAATAAGATATATGCTAAAATAATAAATAGGATATATCCTAAATTATAGCTTAAATCTTATCTTAAAAGATAGCATAAAATATACTTTAAAATAACTCTTTTTTAAATAGAAATTTTCATAATTAATGAGTCTACTTTAAAAGAATTGTTCTTGAAATACGAGTCTTCTTAATTAGTGAGTATTACTAATCCTATTTGTAATAGAAAAAATATTTATCAATTACATATGATTAAGAGTTTTAATTTTTCTATAAATAAAATCCATTGCTTATTGTTTCAATTAACCACACAAGAGCATTATTCTCTTCTTCTTAATTTCTCTTTCTTGTTTTGCAAATATAAGATCATAATTCTTTAGACTTCTTTATTTAGTTATCTATCAAATATTGATAGTTATGTTTGATTGATTAATAAGCTTAATTAGTTTATGATATTTTGATCATATGTTCTTATAGTTTCTTCTTTATTTTTGTTATTAAATTGTTAGATCAAATAATTGTGTTTGTCATATTATAATTATTTGATTTGATTATTAATCTTTAAAGAAGCTATTTTTATTGAACTTGTGTTTGATCTTTTTTCTCTAGGATTTATTAGTTGATTTGATTTAAGTGATATATATGTTTTGAATTATCTAGTTAGGATTATGAATTATTGAATACATTATAGAACACACATGGGCACTTGTGTTTTTGTGCTAATTATTTTGTAATTAATTTGGAAACATATCTAATTGGCGGAAAGCTTATTGGAATATTAGTCTGAAAACCATTCACGCTAATATTAGAAATTGTGAAAATAAAGTAGGAGCTCGTAAGTAAGGTACATTGTGGCAGTATCCTAGGGAGGGTAGCATAAGATCAAGTTTGTACTTGAACATTTGTTTTTTTATAGTGGAAAGTTAGGTGGTTCAGTGAACCAATGGTTTTCTTCTTAGGTCATAGTTATACTCTAGATTGTTTCCACCTAAAAATATCATATGTTATTCTTTTATTTCCGCACTTTATTCTTACACGAGATTGCATGTTTGATTGCTTTATTTAGGTTATTAAATTATAAATTAATAAAAATTAAAAATAATCTATTCACCTTATCTAAAGTTAATTAGGTTCGTAATTTATAAACTTTTAATTATATATAAAAATGTTTCATTTTTTATTGTTTTTATAATTTTACTCATTATTTAAGCTCATTAGGAGTAAATGAGATATCTCATTTCATTACCATCCTAGCCCATCAAAAGATAAATGAGATAAGATGGTATTGAGTAGTTAAATGATGTTCTTAAATATTTTTCTAATCCACACTTTTAAATGTGTCAAGTTGGACTAGAGATTTCAAATGAGATGTCTCATTTAATTTCATGTTCCACTTATGTCTCTAAAAGATTCATGGGATAAAATTATCTTATTTTATTTAAAGTTATGACTAATGAATTCATAGTTATTATAAATAATCATACTTATTATATATAAAAAATGTTTTATTTTTTTTATTTGTGTAATTTTACTAATAATTTAAGTTTATTAAACATAAATGAGATATCTCCACCAAAAAATAAGTGAGATAATATGAACAAACTTACATAATTTATAAATTGTATAATAAAACATCTCATCTTAATTGATACTTGTTATTGGACCGAACCGGCTCGTGTTAAACAACTTCATTATATGACCATGTTCAGACCATTTCAATCATCTAGAAGAGAATTCGGATAAATAAAATGTCATAATGTAGTCCAAGAAATCAGCTGTCTGTGCATTTTATTTGTTCTGTCTTCGTCAGTAAACCCTAAAATTCTTAATAATAAAACAAACTTTTATTCATTGTTTATTACAATACCTTATGTGAAGTTCGAACCAAAAGCCATTAAGTTGATAATATGAACATTTGAATCCCGTTCGTTGAATCTTAATCACATCTGTTGTGGAAATTTCAAAGGAATCACTATAACATATAAATTTATCAAATTCTTGGTCAAATATGGCAACCACGGACAAAAGGCAAAGCAGAAATTTTCAAAGAAAAACTATTACTTTAGCTTCCGTCTGGTTGACTCATACTTTATACCTATTTAATTTTAAATTTTTATTTTCATAAATTATATATATTTAAGTGATATAAAATATGAGTATTTAAATATTTTAATTTAGTATAAATTTATTGAAAATAGCTAGAACTTGCCAATTCTTCTAAAAAAAATTAAATATTAAAAAAAAAAAACTTGCAAAAGTGCAAGAAATATATTAAGGAGGAAGCATTAGAAGGAGAAGGAAAAATAACAATGGATTTTGAGCAACTGATAATTCATATCATTTCAATCTCATGGCTAATTTTGATCTGTAAGATATCATCGGGATTACCAATCTCAAAGCCTAACTGTCCTTCACATTGTGAAAACAATGATGTGATTATTCCATACCCTTTTGGAATTGGAGCTGGTTGTTACGTTGATGAATGGTTTGAATTAGTCTGCATAAACAAAACCACACCTTTCTTGAAACGTACCAATTTGGAGGTTATGCGTATTTCTGTTGAAAAAAGCACCTTGCAAATTAGAAACCCGATTACCTTCATAAATTGTAGTACCAAAGAAACTAAACAAAGTGCCAACTTAGAAGGAAGTCCTTTTGTGTTTTCTCAAAAGAACAGGTTCACTGCAGTTGCTTGTGGAGCCACTGCCTTGATGACATTATCATCTGGTAGATCAACCATTATTAGTGGCTGCTCTTCTTATTGTAATGACCCAAATCATGACTATATCTGTAATAGTACTATCAAGTGTTGTCAAACTAATATTCCTTTAAATCTAAACGTCTTTGATACTAGTTTTCACTCCATAAAGAATGTGACAGAAGGGGAATGTAAGTTCGCTTTTCTGGCGGATCAAGATTGGTTCAATTCCATTTCGAGAAATGTTTCCGAAGTTTATGAGATGGTTGATGTTCCTGTGGATTTAGATTGGGTGTTGTATCATTCTACCTTGGAGGTTTTTGGTTCTTATGTTGACACAAATGACTCTTACTCTTCTTTAGATGGAAATTGCCGTAATCGGTTTGAAGTTGATCCTCATCAAATATGTTATAGGGACTCAATTTGTTACACATACCATGTTACCTCTTCATCTTTTTACAATCAGTCAGCTAGGCTTCAATGCTCATGTTCTGGGAATGATGAAGGAAACCCTTATCTTGTTAAAGGGTGTCGAGGTATATCCCCATTGATTACAAAGAAACTTGCGAATCACTTGATAGCTTTTAGTACGTTATTGGATAGCCTGCAATATATTTATCATAACTTTGATATTGATCATCACGTTTCAGATATTGATGAATGCAAGAATGAAAACATTTGTACAACGGGCTTCGTTTGTCATAACCATGTTGGAGGTTATGGATGCTACTATCCAGATAACAAGAATTCCAGGCTTAAGGTGATTCTCATAGGTATGCACTCCCTTTGATTTTTTTTTGGGTAAAATTTCTTTTATTTTAATTAAATACTAGTCTCTACAATATACATAGAATGAAGTGCAAGAGATATATCTAAAACAGTGAAGCTCCCCTCTCCAAATTCCAAAAAAGACCATTGTGCAATTTCGTCAGCTAAATTATTGCATTCTCTTGGAGTCCAGGAAGCAATGAAAGATTCAAAGCAGGCTGCTTTTGGAGTTATTTCATCAACGAATTATTTTGCTTCCCATGATGCTATTCATCACATAGTCTATAATATTTATACAGTCCCGTAAGCACTAAAAATAAACAAGAAAATAATCACCCACAAGCTCCATAAATTAACCAATACACACTAAAATTCACAAATAAATTCACTAATATTACTATTTACGTAACGAAGTTTTAACACAATACCCAAAACATCTTATATTTCAAGAATAATATTAAAAACTTGAAATCACACTCAAATCTAAAACCCCGTTTACACCCAAAATAAAAATTTAAAAATATTAATAATGCTATTTATTTTTTACTACGAATTATCTTATACATATACACAAAAGGACAAATCAACAATTTTCCCTTCTCTATCGTTTATACTCTCTTACCTCACAAAGCCACCCAAAACAAGAATATATATAAACCATGACAAAGACTCTTTGACTTCCGGTTCACACACTAAAAAAAAAATGCATAAAATGTTGAAATCAATTATTAATATCACTAGCTCACCACATCCTTAATTAAGTAATAATATTAATAATGCTTGAATTTCAATAGCCAACTCCAACCGTTTAACCTTTCCATATTCCTTTTTTTATATTATTATTTGGTTTTTGAGTCATTAACTTCAACAGTCATATAGAATAAACAAACTAAAGAGATCGAAAATAAGTAAAGCAATGATCTTATCTCTATCCATTGAAATTGTTCTTAAAAATTCAAATTGATCAAAATTGATTTGCTCTCTAAGTTATTAGGAACTTCTAAGCTCTTAACAACACTCAAATAGATAGTGTATTGCACTGGAATTGTGTGTTGATTTTAGGGACCATAACACCTCTTTTATAGCTGTGTTTCCCATCAAAACATCGACACCATTACTGGCTATAGTTATAATTGACGAGCTCTTCAATGAAATAAACGTTTAGATCATTAAATGATCTGTTAAAGAAAAAATTAACGAAAATGGAAATTGGAGAGTTTAAACGGATGATTAGTTACATTCTCCCATTTGGTCCAAACGTCCAACTTAATCCTATCGATTATCTTTCTTAAGAAATAAACATATGAATCATGACGATAGGTCCTCTAATAGCGAGTATTATCTTTCATGTATTACAATGTATTTAGTTTCTCAAGTATTACAATTTATGTGGTAACAAAACTTAATGAATAAATCCTATATTTATTCTTGGTCCTTTACAAAATATATTTTTTCAAATAACTTAAGGTGCCCATGAATATGAGAAAATATAATAATATATAAGAGTTTCAGTAGTAAACTATATATATACTTTACAAAATGGAACCAATTCATATTTTCTCTACATGATCCTTAAATTTCAGTGGTGATCCTTAAATTTCAGTGGTGGCATGCCTTTATTCAAAGGATTAGCAATCATTAACTTAGTGCTAACATGCTCAAGGATAACTTTTTTTCCTCAACACATTTTCTTATAGCGAAGTATTTGATATTGATGTGCTTACTATGACTATCATTCTTGTTGTTTTTAGCCATAAACATAGCAGTTGAGTTGTCACAGTACAATCTTAATGGCCTATAAATAGAGTCAACTACTCTAAGCCCAAAAATGAAGCTCTTCAACTATACACCATGTGATGTGATCTCAAAACATGACACAAACTCGACCTCCATAGTGGAAGTAGCAGTCAAGGAATGCTTCGCACTCCTCCAAGACACTAAGACATGGCTCCATCGACAAACATGTAAATGTAACTAGATGTTGATTTGCGTGAATCAACACAACCAACGAAGTTTGCATCAGAGTAGCTAATTACTTCAAGATCGTCAATTCGTCTATACATGAGCATATAGTCCTTAGTTCCTTGAAGTAACCTCATCACTTTCTTTGCAACTCTCCAGTAGTCCAAACTTGGATTATTCTAATATCGTCCCAATATTCCAATAGAAAATGCAATGTCAAGCCTTATGCAAACCTAAGCATACATCAACCTTCCAACAATAGAAGCATATAGAATGTTCTTTATTTGTTCTCTTTCAAAATCATTCTTTAGGCATTGGTCTAAATTGAACTTATCGCCCTTTATAATGGGAGAAACACTTGATGAACAATCTTTCATCCAAAATCTCTCTAAAAATTTATTGATATAGGTTTCCTGAGATAAACCCAATATGCCTAGAAATATGTCTATATGGATTTTAATGCTAATGACATTAGATGCCTCACCCATATCTTTTATATCAAAATTTTTAGAGAGGAATTGTTTTACCTCGTGTGGAAAATCATTATCATTGGCTGCAAGCAAAATATCATCCACATATAGAACCAAAACAAATCTTACTCCCACTTACCTTCTGGTATAAACATTGATCCATGACGTTCTCTTCAAAACCAAATGAAGTGATGAAGTTATGAAATTTCAAATATCATTGACATGAAGTTTGTTTTAATCCATATATGGATCTATTAAGCTTACAAACCAAATTTTTCTTTAGGTTGTTTCATATAAATCTCTTTCTCTAGGTTACCATTAAGGAAAGTCATTTTCATATCCATTTGATGCAAATCCAAATCAAAATGGGCAATCAATGTCATGATCATATGAAGTAAATCTTTCTTTGATACAAGAGAGAATGTCTCCGTGTAGTCAATTCCCTCCCCTTGAGTGAATCCTTTGGCAACGAGTCTTGCCTTATGTCTCTCAATGTTGCCTCGTGAGTCTTTCTTTTTCTTGAAGACCCATTTACATCCAATGCCTTTTACAACATCAGACAACTTGACAAAATCCCAAACTCGATTAGATGCCATATAATCCATCTATTTTTTCATGGCATTGTACCATAAGTTCAAAACCTTAGAACTCATGGCCTGTGAAAACGTCTTACGATCATTTTCAGCTCCAACATTATAGTCACACTCTTGTAGTTACACAACATAATCACTAGGAATCGTCGATTTCTTTACTCTAGTAGATATTCTAAATGTTGCTTCAAAATTCTCCTGAGAAGTAAGATCATGTTGTTTAGCTGGTTATTCAACAACTTTAGGCATCTATTGAACTTCATCATCTACTGGATCAGGATCAACAACTTGTGGTACTTCTAGGATTAGTTCTTCAACATGTGTTTGTACTTAAGGCACGTTATTAATAACAATGACCAGTCTATTACTTGAAGTAGAAAACTGAGCATCTGAATGATCTTTCTCAGGACCAATGCCTTGGGATCGATTGCTCCTACTAATTAAGTCATACTCAAGAAACTTTGCATTTATTTATTCTATAAACTTAGTGCTATAAGATGGACAATAAAACTTATATCTCTTAGACCTTTTGGCATATCCAACGAAATACCCACTAATGGTCCTTAGGTCTAGCTTATTTTCTTATGCATTATAAATCCTCACTTCAAACGGGCATCCCCAAATGTGCATATTTTGCAAACTGGGTTTTGCAACCTTTCCATAATTCATATGGCGTCTTTAAGACAACCTTAATTGGAACTCAGTTTAATACATACACAGTCATCTTTAAAGCTTCAATCCACAAAGATTTAGAAAGATTGGAATAGCTAAGCATACTCCGTACCATGTTCAATAATATTCAGTTTCTCCTTTCTACTACACCATTCTGGTTTGGTGAACCACACATGGTGTATTGGGAAACTATCCTATGCTCTTGAAGAAACTTAGTAAACGGACCTGACCCTTGTCCATTCTAAGTATATCTACCATAATATCCACCATCTCTATCTGATTTCACGAGCTTTATTTGCTTTCCGCATTGTTTCTCTACTTCAACCGTAAAGCTCTTAAAGGCATCTAATGATTCGCTCTTATTATGAAGCATGTAGATATACATATATCGAGAAAAATCATCAATATAGATGATAAAATATTTCTGACCTTGAATGTCTATGTCTGGACAACATTTATCTGTATGCATGATTTCTAATATTCTTGAACTTCTATTGATACCTTTCTTTGACTTGTTAGTCTACTTTCCTTTAATGCAGTCCACACATGTCTCAAAATCAGTAAAATCTAAAGTACTAAGTACCCCATCTTTTACTAATCTTTTAATTCTTTTTATGCAGATATATCTAAATCTTCTATGTCATAATATAGAAGAGTCCTAGTCAATAATACACCTTTTAGTGCCAGCTTAAACATGCATAGCATTATGAGTGGAATTATTTCGTAAATTAATGCAATAAAGACCATTAGACAAAATATAATTCCCAAAACAATCAGATTTATTAAATAAATGGAAAGATGTTTTTGAAAAGTGAAAGGAATAACTAGAAGGTACAACTCTTGAAATCAAAATCAAATTTCTAGAGAAACTTGGAACATAAAAGGTCTTTTCTAATTCTAAAATAATACTACTACTTAAAATCAAACTACATATCCTTACAACCTCCACATGTGAGCTCATCTTGTTACCGGATAAGATGTATTGCTCACTTTCCACTAGCTTCCTTAGGTTTTGCATATCATGTAAGGAGTTTGCAACATGGATTGTTGATCCAAAATCAATCCACCAGGTGTTAATATTAACATTAACCATATTAGATTCATAACAAACAAACGAGGTTGGATTACCTTTACCCTTAAGTTATTTCTGGAATTTGGTACATTCCTTCTTCATGTGTCCCATCTTTTTACAGAAGAAACACTTGGCTTCTTTCTTATTATCAACCTGAGGTGGAACTATCATTTTCCCTTTCTGTTTGTATGGAGATTTTCCTTTCCCGTACTTTGTAGCCAACATTACACTTTCACCAAATTCCATGACAAACCTATTTTCCTCTTAAACACACATGATCAATAGTTCATTGATTGATCATTTATCCTTATGTGTATTATATGAGATTTTGAATGGCCCATACTGATGTGGGAGAGTGTTAAGGATATAGTGCACCAAGAAGGATTCTGACATCTCAACCTCGAGATTCTTAAGTTGAGCCGCAATGTCCCTCATTTGCATAATGTGCTCGCGCACACTGATCATCAATGACCTTTAGCAAGTCCTGAACATTGTTATGCTCATCAACATAACCACGAATACCCGCAGATATCTTAGTGGTAATGAACATCACGCTAAGGCGATTAGATCGCTCCCATTGTTCATAAAGCATGATATTCGTTAAAGTGTTGGTTTGAGTAATTTTAGGTAGTTCATTTTTCCTAATAGCATAGTCAATATCCATCCACCTTAGATGAAGGAGAATTCTTTCCTTCCATACTTTATAATTATCCCCTTTAAATTAAAGAATGTCACAATGAATATCAGAGAAATTGGTTGTGAAGTTGCGATGAAAGATTATATGCTTATTAAATTTTAAGACATAAATTAAAGTCATTCTTTACCGATGTAAATCATGAAAAATATGAATCTAGTGACATAAAACTTGCCTATGGGCTAAAGTTTTAATTCAATTAGATTTATCTTAACTTTACGATAAAACTATCAAATTATGTTACTTTTCTTAATCCCTGAGTAAATTAGAAAAATATAATTTGATATTCTATCATAATTAATCACACTAAATATAATAAAAATTCATGTGGGATAAGATTTATTATATCACATATGATTAATCATAATTAATATTTATTTTTCTAAATGTATTCCCAAATAAACCTTATTATAGTTTTAATTAATTAAAGATGTTGTGGTTACTTCCTAATTAATTAAACTATATGAATCACTTAAACATTAGCTAAATTCTTAGGCTCAATTATTGTATAAAACCATAAGTAATATTAATTTAATTCCAAATGTATAAATATTATCTATCTTAAGATTGCATGTATAAATAAATGATAATAAATTATACAAGCAAAGTAAATGATATATGCACAAATTAAATTCATAAAGAGCCATTAACAATTAATTCCATTATGCATACATTATTTAACTAAATTTCATATATATAGTTTATATATAAAAATACAAAAAAATAATAATTTAAACCCAATGTTTTTAATCATAAGTAAATTTTAATGTGCTAAAATTATTTAAATAAATGTCATATGTATAATAAATATTTTACATATGACAAACCTAAGTTAAATAAATTAATCATATAAAAATTATATTTTTTAATTCAATAAATAAATAAAACATGCAATCTTTAAACTCAAGAGATTTGGGTTCGAGTGTCGGAAACAACAAATTTTTTTTCTCCTAACTTCATCTTTAATCTCGCAATTTTGGTGACGAAAACTGACGTTCTTTTTTATCAAAATTCTTATAATTGAATTTTCAAGTGATTCATGGTCTCAGTTTGAATAAAAAAACATCATTTTAAATATAAAATTAATTAATACATTCCAATGAACTCAAACGTCAAATTGTAATGATTTTTTTCATGGGTTTTCACGTTTCAATTCACAGAATCATTAAAAAATCAATAATAAATTTATAATTTTCATATGCATCAAAATCGAGCTTTTCAAAAAACCCAATTTCAAGGTGCTCGGTGAAATAGAGCAAACCAGAGATCATTCTAAACTGATCAAGACCAAGGTAATATGTGCTATGATACCAAATATAAGCATAAAGTAATCAACCCAAATGTGAAATAAACAAACTAAAGGGATCGAAAACAATTAAAGCAAGGATCTTACCTCTAACTATTGAAATTCTTCTTAAAGTTTCAAAGTGATCAAAATTGACTTGCTCTCTGTGTTAGGAACTTCTAAGCTCTTAATAGCACTCAAATAGATTGTGTATTGCACTGGAATTATGTGTTGAGCTTGGGGACCATAACATCTTTTTTATAGTCGTGTTTCCCATCAAAGCATCGGCACCGTTACCAGTTTCAGCCATAACCGACAAGCTCTTCAATGAAAAAAACGTTTGAACTATTAAATGATACGTTAAAGAAAAAACGGAAACAAAAATTGGAGAGTTTAAACGGATGATCGGTTACACAATGCTCTAGCTTCATCCATTTCCATATTCAGGGCCTGCAAGTGTTTGCTCCAATCACTACTACAAAAAGGAGCATTAAAGTCGGGTTTTAACCGACTTTAAACTAATTTAAAGTGTAAAGTCGGTTCAAGGTGTGAACCGACTTTACGTTTAAAGTCGGTTCACGGGATGAACCGACTTTACGTTTAAAGTCGGTTCACGCGATGAACCGACTTTACGTTTAAAGTCGGTTCACGCGGTGAACCGACTTTAACTTTTTTTTTTTTTAATTTATTCATATTCAACCTGTATTCGAGCAGAAAAAAAATCAATATTAGTTTAACAAATATTTCAAATAATACAAATATTTGAAAAATAAAATATTAATTAATAACAGAAAAATTACCATGGTTTTGTTCTATTTTATTCAAGATCGTCATATTCTTCTCCTTATGTTATAATAGAAACCTACATATATAATACAACAATCTATACATATAAATAATAACACATAATAACAGGAAAAAAATATGAATAATAGGGGATCTAAAAGATTAGTTAGAGAGGAAGAAAACTCACTAACCGATGTTGGAAATGGTAGTCGTAGGTGGCCGAAAAATGAGAAAGAGTGGAGGAGAAATGGAGGAGAAGGTTTTCGATTTTTTAGAGTTCTGGAACGCTGAAAATAGTTTCTGTCTGGGAAGAAAGAAGAGAAAATATTTATCCACGTGTGTAGCGTCGGTTGACGTGTCGAACCGACGCTATGTTACGTGGATAGCGTCGGTTCCAGGTGTCAACCGACGCTATCCACGTAGGATAGCGTCGGTTCTAGGTGTTAACCGACGCTACGCTACGTGGATAGCGTCGGTTCACCACGTCAACCGACGCTACGTCCAGGTGTAGCGTCGGTTCGCCACGTCAGCCGACTCTACTGCGCTACGCTACGTAAGCGTAGCGTCGGTTAACACCTAGAACCGACGCTACGCCCACGCATAGCGTCGGTTTGACACATCAACCGACGCTACGTCCTACGTGGATAGCGTCGGTTCGACATCGAACCGACTTTAAACTAATTTAAAGTCGGTTTTTGGAAAAAACCGACTTTACGTATCGACTTATATACCCAGTTTTGTAGTAGTGAATTGCAAATAATATTGCCAAAATGGTCTCTTGCAACCACTGCAAGTGCAGCCCAACCATCAATGAAACTAGCATTAAAGTTGAATTTTACAACACCATTAGGTGGTTTAAACCACCTACGGCTACTAGTAATTTACTCAGTCAGGTTTAGGGAATTGATTTTTAATGTGTAGTATATTGAGAGATTACATTCTCCTTTAAACTCCCTGAAAATTTTCCTTAAATAGTCAACACATTTGTTGACATTGGAACCTTAATCTCTATGTGGCCATTCAAGTAAAAGTAATGGCCAACATAAAATCCAGCTTATTTGCTGCACCAAGAATGAAAGAATCAGGGGGTTGTAGACAAAATCATATAAATGATTGGATGTCTACATTGACAAAACGAAGAAAATGGATTCCACCGTACCAATTCATCCATAAAGCTTGAAATAATTTGCATCTAATGAATAAATATTACTGTTTCACTATGTGACTCACACAATGGACAATTCTCTATCAATTGTGGGATTAATTTTCTTAAGATTATGTCTCACAACTATCGTATTTGAGCCTAATTTCTATAGAAACATTTTTCTTTCATGTAGTTTGGATGACCAAATTAGTTTTCACAACTTAGGTTGTCCACAATCACTGAAATTTCTCCTATTTATTGGGGATCCAGATTAATTTATCTTGTAGTTCCAAATTTGTACTTCGGATTCTCCTTATCAATGCATTTATGTTTACATCAAATAAGCTTGCAAGTAAAGACCAGTTCCATCCAAATTCATTACCTAAGTCACTAACTTTAAAGCTTTTTGCAATTCCATGCATTCCTTCATTAGTTGTAGGTTTAAATTTTAATGCACATATTCCTTTTCATATGTAGGAATCATATGTCTTGTTTTAGACTTCCATGAAAGGTTTATTATGAAAATATTCTGGCTAAGAAGGCTTACCCAAAGCTTGTCAGAATTACAAGCCATATGCCATCCTAATTTTGTAAGCAGTCATTGAGTCAAATAATGAAATGACCTAAAGTCAAATCCACCAAGATATTTTGACTTGCAAATTGATTTCCAGTTTTTAAGAGCAAAAGTGTGAGATTGAGTATGGAGAGATTTATTAAATTAGAAGAAAATTAGGGTTAGATTCTATTTATTTTTTTATTAAAATCAATCAGAAGGTAAAGATTATCACTATTGTGGTAAAGTATTGTCTTATTGTGATAAGTCTTATCATGACACTGAATACCAATATTAAGTTTTCTTACACTCAGTCAATGCTTTCCACACTATACCAATGTCTTATCATGAATTTCATTTTTTACCAAAATCGTTTCGAGATAAGGCATTACTTTGTCACGATAAGTCTTACCATGCTACTGAATGTTAGTGTTACCACCTTCTCACACTGAGCAAATGTCTTCCCAAATCAAGCTAATATCTTAGCATGATTTTTATAATTTTAACAAAATCACTCCAAGGTAACGTTTACTACTGTTGTAGTATAACTTATCTTCAAGTAATTTTGGTAAAAATTAAAATATTACCCAAAATTATCTGATTTTGGGTAATTTTACACAGAATTAGCCTCATTTTCCTTGGCATTGCAAAACAATACTACCTCATCAGCATAGAACTAACGACTCATTGGCATAGATTATCTGGAAACCTGTATACCATGCAGAGAATTATTACTTTCTGATTGTGTAATAAGTCTACAGAGAGTCTCAGTTGCAATGATGAATAAATAAGGCGAAATTGGGTCCATTTGCCTCAACCCTCTTATTGGTTTGATTACTCCATACTTTGATACATTTTACAAAATAGAATATGAGACAATTCATACACATTGTTGGATAAATCGGAAAATTTTTACAGAAACCCCCAATCTCTTTAATACATGCTAAATCAAGTTCCATTCTATTTTATCATAAACTTTGTTATTGCCAATTTTTACCCCATCAAGGCATTTTTTTTCTTTTTCATAGTGTGTGCCACCTCCTGGGCAATAATGGAGTTTTCAAAAGCCCACCTTTTTAGGACAATGGCTCTCTAAATATGAGATATTATCCTGTCTAACAATGGTCTCGGCCTGTTCACGATTTTTTTTGAAAAGACCTTATGTATTACATTGGACAAACTTATTAATCTATACCGAGTGATTTGGATAATGTTATTACATTTATGTAGTAACACTATCATTATTTGGTTAACCTCTAGCAACACACATGTGATGAAGAAGTCTTGCACAAATGAGATTAGGTTACTGCCTATTATATCCCAATGCCCTTTTGAATGTTAGTGCATGAATAAAAGGGGAAACTTTTGTAGCAGAGAGAGAGAGAGACATTATTATTGGAAAACTCACCATATAGGCTTGAGTAATATGGTATTTTAGTTTGAGTTTTGCATATTGATGGGATAATAATATTTAAATTATTAGTATTTATTAAGATTTATTATTTTTTAATATTATTTTTAATTTTAATTTGAATTTTAAATATCATGTTTCAAAACAAACTTCTATGTGAAATTATTTCAAATAAAATTAAGAATATGAATTGAGTATTATTTCTCCTCCAATTGTTTTGTTTCCTACCCAATTTTTATTCATCTAATCCTAAATCTAATTTATTTTAAAGTTCTTTATCTTTTATCTATTTCTCTCTCCTACCTTCTTATTGTTTCATGACATTTTGGTATTATAGCCACCAAATTTTATTTTCTTAAACAAAATCATCACTCTCTTATCTATTTTTCATCCACATGACATATTTTGCAATAGGTCTTGTAGCATATTAATGAAAAAAATGAAATTTTGTCGTCTTATGAGATTTGAAAAGAGGTTTGAATCTCTAAGATATTGTAAATGTTTACTAATCCAAGCAAGAATAAAAATTTCCAAAGCAACAACATCCAATGAAGAATATCCAACAACTAAACAACAAATAGTAGAAATGAAATATATATCAAAAGCAATAAAATTAATGTAAGAAAAAAAATAAAAAAAGAACACACCAAGATTATATAGTGGTTCAACACAACCAATGTGATGAGTCTACTCTAATTCTTCACCCCTCTAGTGGAGATGAGTTTCACTAGCCTCAATTTAGAAATTATAAATATAATGAGAGAAACACTCTCAAAAGAGAAATAACACTAAAAAAGACCTCACAAAGCTTCTACACCTAACAATGATGGCAAATCCTAACTCTCTATTTTTCTCTATTGTTGACAGGCTTTCAATCTCTTCACACTCTCACATAATGTGATGTGGTTTATACGGCACAAAATGTGTTTTTATATGCCTAAGATGGGAAATTACAATAATACCTATCGAAACCCTAGCTTCTTGTCCCAAATTGTGTCCCATTTCATCATTTACTCTGTTTTATGTACTCACTTGATCAATCGAGTCTTATCTCGATTGATTGAGCCTTTAAAATTGGGAACCAAAATTTGGACAGAAACTCCTCGATTGATGCACGCTAAATCCTTGATCGATCGACCACATTTCTCGATTGATCGACAGCACTGTTGTGTGTTTTACAACACACAAAAAACGTGCAAGTACATACGGTCACAAGTAATAAATTTGATAAGTAAGTTATCGTTCCCACGGAGATTTGTTACTATAGTTTGTTGAGTACTAAAATTATCTCTCTCTGATTTTATTCAAAATAATCGTTAATTGAAACAAATGTAAGAAAAGAGTCTAAAAACAAAATAAAAGAAATCTAGGATTGCAATTTTTCACCAAATTAATCGACTCAAATCATTTTATTTTCTTTTGATTTATATTTTTTAGTACATTTAATTTGTCAACCGAAAACTTCTAATTTTATTCATACATCTCTTCCGAGCTCCGTATAAACACACTTCGTTAAATTAATTCACTATATTCCTATGAGAATTAAATTCACCGAGATTCATTACGTTTTAAGTTTTCAAATGGCCACACATACAATTAGGGTATATTCCTATCCTTCATCATACATGTCATCCTATTTACGAGCAATATACACACAAATGCCTCTTCCAAGTTTATTCATGTGTCACGGATCGTTTCGATAAGATTCGTAAATAATCAAAAAACATTAAGCACAAAATAGAACGAACAAATCGAACGTCTTATAAATCTATCAAAAATAATTAAAATAAAAGCATCATAAATTTAGATCAAATGCAACCCTAGAAAAATTAAATTACTTCATAAAATTAAATTAAATTAAAAATTACAACAGATTCAAAAAAATAAGATGAAGAAGCAGGAAAATTAAAACAACACTTAGAACAAATATTTGGCACACGCAGAACACAACAAAAGCCAAAAAATGGCTTCTGCGTGTTCTACCGTCCAAAACCGAGCAACACAAGAAAATTAAACTCTACCCAAAACTCCAAAAACTTTTTAAAACTATCATCTTATCTCCTATTTATAGCTAAAAATAATACATCTAAAATATTACATTTTTTATTTTATTTTTTTATCAAAACGCGTAATAATTTTGTATCGAAAAATAAAATCACGCGTATCGAAATTCGATATCGAAAATATTAATTAAATCACGCATGAGACAGGGCGCCGAATCTGCAATTTTTTTAATTCATTATGCATGCCACGTGTCAGTGTCTCATTCATTGAAAGGAATTAATGCGGACACGTGGCAGCTTCTGATTGGTTACGGGAAACGACACAGGGGACAAAAGAGCACAGAGACAACGGCTACACACGGGCGTGATCCTGCGCTTTCGCGCTCATCATAACATGATTGGCTTAAAAATATAGTGGGACACGTGGCACTTTTTGATTCGCAGAAAGGATCCAGGTGGACATGTGGCAGCTTCTGATTGGAGGACACTCTAACTATCACAAAATAATTGGTAACTATCCGGTTGCACGCAGAGATCAGCGCACGGGATCAGAGGCGCGCGTACGTGGGGGACAGCGGCTGGACGTGTCAGAGAAGTGGGTCCTACCTGCACGCCGGCCTGCGCGACAAGTAGGCCCCACTCGGGCACCGAACCACGTGAAAGAATCTGCATACACGCGTGATCTGGACGCGCGCATCGTAGCCCTTTCTTCTTTGATCGGACGGTCCACGTTTGGCGCGTGGTGTATGACGCGTGGTTCTTCTTATCTCCGCAAAAAATTAAACTTTATTAATTGCATTTTGACCCACAAATTTATTTCAAATTACATTTTCAACTTTCTTTAATTACAGTTTAGCCCTTTTCTAATTTAAATTAAATTTTTAAACTTTTAATAATTAAAATTAAGCCTAATTTTAATTTAAATTATATTTTTGACTTTTATAAATTGTAATTAAGAACTATATTATTTGAAATTATATTTTTAGACATAAATTTGCAATTAATTAAGTTTTTCGATACAAATTATTTAATTTTATTAAAATATATAAAAAATAGTAAATACTAATTAATTAAACTAAAATTAACTAAAAACATTAAAAACATAACAATTATAATTAATAAAATAGGTGAAAATAACTATATAAAATACAGTTATCAAGCACCTGTAGCCATTCACCATTCTTTATGTAATGCTCCTAGTCCAACCTTTGATGTTTGATCACCACATTGGTTCTCAAACATCCCCTATAGATTTGCATCATAATATCACATGTCCCAATCTTCTTGAAGCACTTTGTGTATAAAGTACAATATTGTTAGGGCATAACGGGTAAAAATAAAATAAATTCAACAGAGTAAAATAATGAAATCGACAATTTAACATGATTTATCATTTAATTTGGGTTATGTCTATGAGACAAACTACAAAAAATATTTCTTTTAGTCAACATGTCTGATCCATTTTCCTCTGTATGGATCTTCTCAAGTTATAGTAGATTCTTCTCCATTACATCCCTAATCTAGTGATATCTCACATCAGTATGTTTTGATCTTGAATGAAAAGAGGGATTTTTTCCAAGGTTGATAACACTCTAACTATCACAAAATAATTGGTAACTATCTTGTTGCAACCCAAGTTCTTTCAAGAACTTTTTCATCCATAGCAAATCTTTACATGCTTCTGTTACTGCCATAAACTCTACTTCTGTAGTGGACAATGCAAAACATGTTTATAACTTTTACTACCATGACACAACTCCTCTACAAATGTAATCAGGTAACCTACAATGGATTTTTTAGAATCCACATCGCCAACCATATCTGTATCTATGTATCCAACTAATACAAGTTTTTTATTTCCAAAACATAGGCATATTTTGGTATAACCTCGAAGATACTTGAAAATCCATTTCATTATAGCCCAATATTCCTTTCCAGGATTTGAAAGGAATCTACTCATAACTCCAACTGCATGAGCAATATCTAGTCGTGTACAAACCATGACATACATCATACTTCTAATTACTGAAGCATATGGAACTTTTTCCATCTTTTCCTTCTCTTTGTCTATAGAAGAGTTCTTCTTAGAACTTAGCTTAAAGTGATTAGCAAGAGGACAACTAATCGTTTAGCCTTATCCATATAAAATCACTAAAGTACTTTCTCAATATTCTTTTCTTGTGACAACCTGAATTTCTTGGCGCCTTTGTCTCTAATAATATTCTTGCCAAGAATCTACTTTTTGGCCCCAAGTGTTTAATTTAAAAAGACTTACTCAACTACCTTCCAAGTTGTTGATTATGGAAATATTCTGGCCAACAATCAACATATCATCCACATAGAGCATAAGAATAATGAAATCATCGTTAGATAATTTATGTATAAAAACACAATGGTTTGAAGTCGTCTTTTTGTAGCCTTGCTCCCCTATAACATACTCAAACTTCTTGTACCATTGTCTCGATGCCTGTTTTAAGCCTTAGACGTTTTTCTTCAATGTGCAAAAATAATCTTTTTTCCCTTTTTCTTGAAACCCTCTAGTTACTGTTATCTCTTTTGGAGAACATAAAACGTGCAAGCATACATGGTCACAAGTAATAATATTTGATAAGTAAGTTATCGTTCCCACGGAGATTTGTTACTATAGTTTGTTGAGTACTAAAATTATCTCTCTCTGATTTTATCCAAACGATCGTTGATTTGAACAAGTTTAAGAAAAGAGTTTTTAACAAAATAAAAGAAATCTAGGATTGCAATTTTTCACCAAATTAATCAACTCATATCATGTTATTTTCTTTTGATTTATATTTTTTTAGTACATTTAATTTGTCAACCAAAAACTTCTAATTTTATTCATACATCTCTTCCGAGCTCCGTATAAACACACCTCGTTAAATTAATTCACTATATTCCTATGAGAATTAAATTCGCCAAGATTCATTACATTCTAAGTTCTCAAATGACCACACATACAATTAGGGTATATTCCTATCCTTCATCATACATTTCATTCTATCTATGAGCAATATACACAAAAATGCATCTTCCAAGTTTATTTAAGTGTCACAGATCATTTGATAAAATTCGTAAATAATCAAAAGCATTAAGCACAAAATAAAATAAACAAATCGAACGTCTTATAAATCGTTCAAAAATAATTAAAATAAAAGCTTCATAACTTTAGATCAAATGCAACCCTAGAAAAAATAAATTACTTCATAAATTTAAAATAAAATTACAACAGATACAGAAAATGAGATGAAGAACAAAAGAAAATTAAATCATTTCGTATCGTGAATATTTGGCATACGCAGAACACAACAGAAGCCAAAAATGGCTTCTACTTGTTCCACAGTCCACCCCCGAATACTACTAAAAATCACAAACTCAAAACTCCCGAAACTCTTTTCTCTATCATAATATCCCTTATTTATAACATCAAATTTCTAAAAAAAATATACATTTAAAAATATATTTTTTAATACACGCGGGGGGGGGGGGGGGGGGGGGGCAGAGAGATATGGAAAAAATAATAAAATATTACGCGTGGGGGTCAAAATTGGTATCGAAAACGCGTTTAAATCTGAGCAGGAGAGCCATCCGTTTCTGTTTTGCTTTTCGATAAACTCTACCACAAGTCGCGATCTGAATTGCTGGAACAAATAGTGGGACATATGGCAGTACCTCATTGGTTGCAGGGAACGAGCGCATGTGGATTGACTGCACGGGAAAAGAGGCAAGCAAACGTGGGGAGACAGCGGCTGGAACGCGTCAGACATGTGGGTCCCACCTGCACGCCGGCCTACGCGGCAGGTTGGCCACAATCGGGCACCGAGCCGCGTGATAGAGAGAAACCTGCACCCACTCGCGTTGGTCGGGTGTGATAGAGACGCGCGCATCATAACCGTTTCTTCTTTGATCTGACGGTCCACGTTGCGCGCGTGGATTGAGGCGCATGGACTTCTTCTCACCTGCGCAGAAATTTAAACTTTAATTAATTGCATTTTGACCCAAAAATTTAATTCAAATTAAATTTTAAACTTTTAATAATTAAAATTAAGCCCAATTTTAATTTAAATTATATTTTCAACTTTTATTAATTGCAATTAAGCACTCTTTTATTTGAAATTATATTTTTGGACATAAATTTGCAATTAAGTAAGTTTTCGATACAAATTATTTAATTTTCTTAAAATATATAAAAAAAAATAGTAAATACTAATTTGTTAAACTAAAATTAACTAAAAATATGAAGAATATAGCAATTATAATTAATAAAATAAATGAAAATAACTATATAAAATATAGTTTTCAGTTACTCCACGTATATCTCTTCTTCCAAATCACCATGTAGAAAGGTAGTTTTGACATTCATTTGCTCAACTTTCAAGTCAAGACTTACTGGCAACCCCATCACAATACGAATGGATGTCATTTTCTCAACTGGTGAGAAAATCTTGTCAAAGTCAACTCCTTTTCTTTGGCTGAATCCCTTGATAATCTGTCTGTCTTTGTATCACAGACTGTAATTGTGTTTTTCATGCTTCACCCTAAACACCTATTTATTTTTCAAATCCTTTTTCCCTTTGTGTAGCTTCATTAACTCAAAAATTTTGTTCTCATGCAAGGACTTTATCTCATCTTGTATGGCTTCAATCCATTTTTGTTTGGATTTGTCATCTGGAGGATATATGGTAGAGGGTCATTTTAGTCTATCACTTTTTCTCAGTGGAACAGAAGAAGTCACAAATATTGGTGCTGGATAATGAACATTATCATCTCTCTCGTCTTTAGAACCAACTTCTATAGAAGCATCATCTTTATTGGGTGGATAAACTTGGTTTTCATTTCCAACTTGTCTTAGCACCACCAAGTGACTTTGGCATAGGTCCACACATATCTGAATGAATCAGATCTAAAATACTATTCATTCTAGAAGGAGGGGAACTCTTGAAAGCAATTTTGTTTTGCTCTCTTGCTAGACAATCAACACATTTCTCCAAATGTACTTCATCCATTCTAGGAATATTTTCCTCCTGGTTAGGATTGTCATACCTTTTTCACCCATGTGACTGGGTCTCCTATGCCATAATTCAGCTGCACTATCTTTCTCCACAATATTTATTGTGTCGGTAGAAAGCTTTTCTTGGATTATATATAGAGTTGTATGTTTCTCACCTCCAACCACTACTAAGGAGCCTTTTGTAAGTTTTCATTTGTCATAAATAAAGGAACTGTAATATCCTTTATTTGCAAGTTTGAATACAAAGATAAAATTTAGGCACATATCTGCAATATGACTGACATCTTTCAGAAATAGTCGGGTTCCATTATCTATTTTCAAGAAAACATCTCATATTCCAACAATCTTTGACAGGCCTTCATTTCCCATTCTAACAACACCAAAACTTTCAGGTGTGTATGATGAGAAAACTTCTTTACGTGATGTAGCGTGAATTGTAGCACCACTATCAATCACCCAACTGGTCTCGTGTGATGCAAGATTGAAAAATCTTCATCATAAAAGATATTGAACTCGTCTATGGTATTTGTTTGCTCATCATCACTACTGTTGTCTTTCTTCACTACTTTGCCTTTTTTTCGTTACCTTTTCCTTCTTGAACACTCGGAAAAATTTCTTGATGTGACCCTTCCTCTTATAGTGATGCCATTTAACATTGGCATATTTGTTTGATTTGCCTCTACTCTTACCTCTTGGTTTCTGTTCTCTGTACTATCTCCTTCCTCTGGACTCTATGATAAGGGCTTGTGCTTCTGAATCTCTCTCAATGTTTTGTTTCTCATATGACAACATGGCTTCTATAACAACTTCAAACTCCTTATCTTTTGCATAAGTCAGAGTTATTGTGAGATGATTATATGATGAGGGTAATGATGCCAGCAATATCATAGCTTTCTCTTCATTGTCGAAACTCACATTAAATCTTTCTACATGAGAAAACTTACTGTTGAAATTACTAACGTGTTGCATTATGCTCACATTATCTTATTTCCTTATCTAATATAGCTCCTTCCATAAATAAAATTTATTGGCAAGGTTCTTTGACATGTGCATATTTTCTAGAGTCTCACGTGTTTCTTTTGCAGTCTTGCAATTTTTTGATTCAATATTTTGCAAGACATTGTCTGAGAGATTTAGACGGATTTTACTAGCTATAATCTCATCTATCTCCTCCTATTGTTCCTCGATGACGGTACCTGCTTTCTTTTCTTTCCCCAGCAACGTTTTATGGACCTTCTTTTGAACGAGAATATCCTTCATCTTCCTTTGCTATAAAGAGATTATTATTGCCATTAAATTTCTCAATATATACCTTTTGGCTAGACATTTTTTTTCACTGTGTTTTTTTCTGCAAATAAATACGCTCGGGACCTAATAAAATCTGGTAAGATCAGTCTATGCTGCAAACACGGAGCATACTAAGTATTTTACTATACTAGCTCTAATACCAATTGTTAGGGCACTACAGGTAAAATTAAAATAAATTCAACATAATAAAATAATGACATTAGTAATTTAACGTGGTTCACCCTTTAATTTGGGCTACATTCACGAGACAAACTCCAAAAAATATTTCTTCTACTAATAAAATTAATGGGTACAAAGTGAGATGCAGTACAACAAATTGAGATAAACCCAAAATAGTGACACATAAGTGTTTCCCAAACACACTATTTTGTCACTCCCTTTTTTAACAAAATATCCCTAATATTTTTGATATTTTTCTAAAATATTTTCTCACACTTTATCACACACAACACTATTTTTCATAAAAGGAAATTGTTTCTTTAGCTTTGCTTTGTTTCTCTTCTTTTAGTGTGTCATTCTAACGTAAAAATATTGTTTATTTATGGGTAAAATTGCACATCCCTTATGTGGTCAGAAATTGGTCACATAACTTGCCAAATTTTAACCACAAAAATATTTTTTTTTTATTTGATGAATTTGTCAAATATGATTGGAACTAAAATTTTTATTGTTTTCAAATTCCACGGGGATGGGACTTACAAATATTAGCCCTTCATATTGCGTATTGTTCTTTGCTCATGTATGCTTATCAATTTGCTTTTGTTGAAGAATAATTAGCAACTAATTCTTCTAAAATCTCGAGGTATACTAATTATTCTCTTATATATTATATATGGGTATTAAGACCGTTTTTTTGCATTGTCTTGTATAGGTGTAGGCAGCGGAACACTGGGACTTATGCTTCTAATTGGTACTGCACTGTGGGTATATAGAGTTTTAAAGAGAAGAAAAGACATTCAACGCAAGCAAAAGTTCTTCAAACGAAATGGTGGTTTGTTGTTAGAGCAACAATTATCTTCAGGAGAAGCCAGTGTTGAGAAAACCAAATTATATTATTCATATGAGCTTGAGAAAGCCACTGACAATTTTAATCCAGATAGAATTATTGGTCAAGGTGGTCAAGGTACTGTCTACAAAGGCATGTTAACAGATGGTAGAATTGTAGCTCTAAAGAAGTCCAAGCTTATTGATGAAAGTATGCTCACAGGTTTCATTAATGAAGTTGTCATTCTTTCACAAATTAATCATAGAAATGTTGTTAAACTATTGGGATGTTGCTTAGAAACTGAAGTTCCTATTCTAGTCTATGAGTTCATATCAAATGGAACACTTTTTGAATACATTCATAATCAGAATGAAGATTTTCCACTTACATGGGAGGTAAGGTTAAGAATTGCCTTAGAAATTTCAGGGGCACTTTCTTATTTACATTCTTCAGCTTCTTATCCTATTTATCACCGAGACATTAAGTCTACAAATATACTCTTAGATGAGAAATACAGAGTGAAAGTGGCAGACTTTGGCACTTCAAGATCAGTTTCCATAGACCAAACACACCTCACAACTCTTGTTCATGGAACATTTGGTTATTTGGATCCAGAATATTTTCAATCAAGCCAATTTACAGACAAGAGTGATGTGTATAGTTTTGGTGTAGTCATTGTTGAACTCTTGACAGGACAAAAACCAATTTCTCAAACTAGGACCGAAGAAGGTAGAAGTCTGGCAACATATTTTCTTGATAGTATGGAAGAAAATCAATTGTTTAATATTGTTGATGGTCGAGTAATGAAAGAAGGAAGCAAAGAAACAATAATGGCTGTTGCTAATTTGGCAAAAAGATGCCTACGTTTGAATGGAAGGAAAAGACCTGCAATGAAAGAAGTAGCTACAGAGTTGGACATTATTCACAAATCAATTCAAGATTCTAGTTTTAAACTAAACTACGAAGAAGTGCGAAACGAAGAGATCGAACCTTGGGGTATTGTTTCAAGTGGTACGTGGTCTACCTTATACAGTGATGATACTAATACTGGTTCATCTGAAGTAAGAGTACCTCTTGTATCATCATCCTTTTCAAGATAAAAAGTATACATCAGGGGAACTTCTTACATATTGTAATTGTTAATTGTGTACCAAAACATTGAGGCCGAAAACCATTTATTATTAAACCCTTCCAGTTTCCCTTTATATATATATATCTTCATCTCTTTCTTTGCTGTAGAGGGCAGCTGTTGGAGCAGAGAAGAGGAAAGTTGTTGAAAATTATCAGCCCCCAGCGAAAACACAAGGGAAACTGAGGCAATTTCAGGTAGAGCTTCTGCTGTCGCTTTGACGCTTTGTCTCTTCAAAGTTTGAAGCTTTGGGGTATTCTTGTTGTGTACAACGGGTAAAAAATAAAATAAATTCAACAGAGTAAAATAATTATACCAGCAATTTAACGTGGTTCACCCTTTAATTTGAACTAAGTTCACAGAACAAACTTCGAAAAATATTTCTTCCACTAATAAAATTAATGGGTACAAAATGAGAGATAATGCAACAAATTGAGATAAATCTAAAATAATATCACATAAGTGTTTCCAAAACTCACTATTTTGTCACTCCTCTTTTAGAAAAATATCTTAATATTTTTCTAAAATATTCTCTCCCACTTTCATACATACAATACTATTTTTCTTCAAAGAAAATTGTTCCTTTGGCTTTGCTTCTTCTCTTGTTTTGGTGTGTTGATGTATCTCTAAAACAAAGATATTGCCTATTTATATGCAAAATTACATATCAATGTTATATGCACCTACCATTTGTGGTTGCACCTAACATTTATGGTTGCACCTACCATTTGTGGTTGCACCTAACATTTATGGTTGCATCTACCATTTGTGGTTGCACCTAATATTTTTATTTTCTTCATTTTCAATGTAGGAGGGACTTACAAATCTCCCCCTCCCGACTACATAGAAGGCTACACCAATCCAACAGTTAAACAACAGTATTCAAAATTTTGTCTTGGGAGAATTTTTGTCAACATGTTTGATCCATTTTCTTCTGTATGGATCTTCTCAAGCTGTAATAACTTCTTCTCCATTACATCCCTAATCCAGTGATATCTCACATCAATATGTTTTGATCTCGAATGAAAAGAGGCATTCTTTCCAAGATGGATAACACTCTAACTATCACAAAATAACTCGTAACTGTATTGTTGCAACCCAAATTCTTTTAAGAACTTTTTCATCCATAACAACTCTTTACATGCTTCCGTTGTTGCTATAAACTCTGCTTTAGTAGTGGACAATACAACACATTTTTGTAACTTTGATTGTCATGACATAGTTTCCCTTGCAAATGTAATTAGATAATCTGAAGTGGATTTTCTGAAATCCACCTCACCAACCATATCTAGATCTGTGTATCCAACTAACATAGGTTTTTCATTTCCAAAATATAGGCATATTTTGGAAGAACCTCAAAAATCCTAAAAATCCATTTCACTGTAGCCCAATGTTCCTTTCCAGGATTTGAAAGGAATCTATTTACAATTCCAACTACATGAGCGATATCTGGCCGTGTAAAAACCATGGCATACATCAGACTTCCAACTGCTGAAGCATATGGAGCCTCTTCCATCTCTTCCTTCTCTTTGTCTGTAGAAGGGCTCTGCTTAGAACTTAGCTTAAAGTGATTAGCAAGAGTACAACTCATCACTTTAGCCTTATCCATATGAAATCTTTGAAGTACTTTCTCAATGTACTTCTCCTGTGACAACCATAATTTCTTGGCACCTCTGTCTCTAATAATAGTCATGCCAAGAATCTGATTTGCTAGCCCTAAGTCTTTCATGGCAAAAGACTTACTCAACTGTTTTTTCAAGATGTTGATTATGGAAATATTCTAGTCAACAATCAACATATCATCCACATAGAGCAAAAGAATAATGAAATTATCATCAGAGAATTTCAACATAAAAACACAATGGTCTGAAGTAGTCTTTTTGTAGCTTTGCTCCCCCATAACAGACTCAAACTTTTTTTACCATTGTCTTGGTGCCTGTTTTAAGCCATATAGACTTTTCTTTAATTTGCAAACATAATTTTCTTTTCCCTTTTGCTGAAAACCCTCTGGCTGTTCCATGTATATCTCTTCTTCCAAATCACCATGTAGGAAGGCAATTTTGACATCCATTTGCTCAATCTCTAAGTCAAGACTTGCTGTTAACCCTAGCACAATACGGATGGATGTCATTTTTACAACTGGAGAGAAAATATCTTCAAAGTCAACACCTTTTCTTTGGTTGAATCCTTTGACAACCAGTCTGGCTTTGTATCGCGGACTAGAACTATGTCCATCATGCTTCACCCTGAACACCCATTTATTTTCAAGGCCTTTTACCCTTTGGGTAACTTCATCAACTGAAAGGTTTTGTTCTCATGCAAGGACTTCATCTCATCTTGTATGGCTTCAATGCATTTTTGTTTGGATTCGTCATCCATGGCCTCTTCATAACTCTCAGGTTCTCCTTCATCAATGAAAGTTACATACTCATCTACAGGATATGAGATAGAGGGTCATCTCACTCTATCACTTCTTCTCAGTGGAACAGGAGAAGCCACATGTGTTGGTACTGGATAATGAACATCATCATTTCCCTCATCTTTAGAACCAACTTCTATGGAAGCATCATCTTCATTAGGTGGATATACCTGGTCTTCATCTCCAACTTGTCTTGGCACTGATGTTGGAAGAATTAATTCCAAATCTGATGAGTCACCATTGGAATTAGGAACATCTTTCTTCATTTTGATAATATCTTTAATGGTCTCATCTTCAATAAATACAACATCACGGCTCCTGACAAGTCTCTTTACAACCGGATCGTAAAATCTATAGCCAAATTGATCTTGACCATAGCCAATAAAAATACACTATCTTGTTTTGGCATCAAGTTTGGATCTCTCATCCCTGAGGATATGAACAAATGCTTTGCAACCAAACACTTGCAGATGATCATAGGAAACATCTTTTCCTGACCACACTTTATCTGGAACATCCATCTTAAGAGGAATACAGGGTGAAAGATTCAACACAGGTGCAACTGTGAGTATGGTTTCACCCCAGAAAGTTTTAGGCAACTTTTCATGTGAGAGTAGGCATCTAACTCTCTCCATCAAAGTTATGTTCATCCTCTCAGCTAAGCCATTCAACTACGGTGTCTTTGGAGGTGTCATCTAATACCGAATACCATGCTTTTTGCAATAAGCATGGAAAGGTCCTATGTATTCTCCACCATTGTTTGTTCGGATGCACTTCAGCTTCTTTCTAGTATGTCTCTTAATTGAGGCATGAAATTCTTTGAAGACATCTAGCACCTGATCCTTTGTTTTTAGAAGATATACTCACGTCTTCCTTGAATGATCATCAATGAAAGTCACAAAGTGTTGAGCATTACCAAGTGACTTTGGCATTGGTCCACACAAATCTGAATGAATCAGATCTAAAATATTATTCATTCTAGAAAGAGGGAAACTCTTGAAAACAACTCTGTTTTGCTTTCCTGCTAGACAATGAACACATTTCTCCAAATGTACTTAATTCATTCTGGGTAGTATCTTCTTTTTTACTAGACTTATCAAACCTTTTTCACCCATGTGACTGAGTCTCTTATGCCATAACTCAGCAACACTGTCTTTCTCTATGGAGAGCTTGCATTATATACAAAGTTGTATACTTCTCACCTCTAGCCACTACTAAGGAGCCTTTTGTAAGTTTCCATTTTTCATAAATGAAGGAGCTGCAATATCCTTCATTTGCAAGTTTGCGCACAGAGATCAAATTCAGGTGTATATCTGGAATATGCCTGACATCCTTCAGAAATAGTCCGGTTCTGTTCTCTGTTTCCAAGCACACATCTCCTCTGCCTACTACCTTTGACAGGCCTTCATTTCCCATTCTAACAACACCAAAACTTTCAGGTGCGTATGATGAGAAAAATTATCTTCGCAATGTAGCGTGAACTGTAGCACCACTATCAATCACCCAGCTGGTCTCGTGTGATGCAAGATTGACAAAATCTTCATCATAAACGATATTGAACTCGTCTATGGTATTTTTTTTCTCATCATCACTGTTGTCATCTTTCTTCATTACTTTGCCTTTGTTCGTTTCTTGTTCCTTCTTGAACACCCAACAAAATTTCTTAATGTGACCCTTCCTTTTGCAATGATGGCATCCGACATTGGCAAATTTGTTTGATTTGCCTCTACTCTTACTTCTGGGCTTTTGTTCTTTGTACAATCTCCTTCCTCTAGACTCTGTGATAAGGGCTTATGCTTTTGAATCTCTTTCCTTGTTTTGTTTCTCATATGAGAACAAGGCTTCTATAACAACTTCAAACTCCATCTTGTCTTTTGCATAAGTCAGAGTTATTATGATATGATTATATGACGAGGGTAGTGATGCCAACAACATTACATCTTTCTCTTCATCGCCAAAACTCACATTAAATCTTGCTAAGTGAGAAAGCTTGTTGTTGAAATCGCTAACATGTTGCATCATGTTCACATTATCTTCCTTCCTCATCTGATATAGCTCCTTCCATAAATAAAGTTTATTGGCAAGGTTCTTTGACATGTACATGTTTTCTAGAGTCTCTCGTGTTTCTTTAGCAGTCTTGCAATTTTTTTATTCAATATTTTACAAGACACTGTCCGAGAGATTTAGACGGATTGTACTAGTTGCAATCTCATCTATTTCCTCCCACTATTCCTCGGTGATAGTTGTTGCCTTCTTTTCTTTTCCCAACAACGCCTTATGAAACTTCTGTTGAATGAGAATATCCTTCATCCTCCTTTTCCATAAAGAGAAATTATTATTGCCATTAAATTTCTCAATATCTACATTTTGTATTGACATTTTATTTTCTCGTTGTGTTTTTTTTTTCTGTAAATAAATATGCCTTGGATCTAATAAAATCTTTTCTGATGTGGCAGATCAGTCTATGTTGTAACCACAGAGCATATTAAGAATTTTACTAGACTAGCTTTGATATCAATTGTTGGGCACAACGGGTAAAAAATAAAATAAATTCAACATAGTAAAATAATGACACTGACAATTTAACGTGGTTCATCCTTTAATTTGAGCTAAGTCCACGGGACAAACTTCGAAAAATATTTATTCCACTAATAAAATTAATGGGTACAAAATGAGGTAATACAATAAATTGAGATAAATCCAAAATAGTGTCACATAAGTGTTTCCCAAACTCACTATTTTGTCACTCCCCTTTCAGAAAAATATCCTAATATTTTTCTAAGATATTCTCTCTCACTTTCTTACACACAACACTATTTTTCTTCAAATGAAATTGTTCCTTTGGCTTTGTTTCTCTTCTTGTTTTGGTGTGTTAATGTATCTCTAAGACAAAGACATTGCCTATTTATAGGCAAAATTGCTTATCAATGTTAGATGTACCTAACATTTATGGTTACACCTAACATTTGTGGTTGCACCTATCATTTATGATTGCACCTATAATTTGTGATTGCACCTACCATTTGTGGTTGCATCTAACATTTTTATTTTCTTCCTCTTCAATATAGGAGGGACTTACAATTCTTTCCTTTGGGACTAAGGATCTAAAAACAAAACAGAGAAGAAGAGTTGTTGCAGCCACCATATGAGATTAGAAACAAATCTAAAACTGCAACTGCTAGAGCTGAAACAAAAAGAAAAAGGGAAATCAACCCCGAAGGACAAGCTGTCCATTTCTGTTGTCGGAGTTTATCTTATTTTTGTATGGTAATATTTGATTTAATAACAAGTTTGTTAATTTATCTTGTTATATATTACTAGTAAATTAGATGGATATATTTTCTGAGTGTATTTGGATTTTTTGGTATATTTTGTAAAACTCTCTGAATATTGGTGAAATTTCTCTTATTTTTGTATGGTAATATTTGATTTAATAGCAAGTTTGTTAATTTATCTTGCTCTATATTACTAGTAAATTAGAGGGAGATATTTTTTGGATGTATTTGAATTTTTTGATATATTTTGTAAAACTCTCTGAATATTAGTGTTTGTATCTCTATTTGATTATTAGTTGATTTTTCTCGGTGTGCTATTATAAAACTTTTCACATTAAAAAGTTGAACTATTTAAATCATTATGTGTCATCTATTTTCTAACTGCTTATTATTTTACTGTTACTCATTATTATATATTTATGCAACCAAAATTAGACTTAAACTTCGCTTCATCAAGTACTAATTTATAATAGTAATTTCGTACAATTCATTATAGATCTCATTCTTTAATAAGATTGTTTTTCTTCTATCGTGAATAGCTTTAAATTTTTCGTGGTGAAGTTTGGCTCTCTATGCTATGTAACATGACTCTTAAAGGCATCTTTTGCACTCTTAAACCAAATTAAAAAATCGTGACACAAGAAGAACACTGAACTTAGGAGTTTGAAATGTATTCACAATGAGTCCTTACGTGGATACATTATAATGTATTCACAATGAGTCCTTACGTGGATACATTATAATGAAAGGAATTTGTTGAAAGAAAAAAAATTAACCGCAGCAGCATAACATTTCATATTTTTATTCATTAAAGAGAGATCACAATTTAAATAATTAGTTTCTTAGCACAAAAAACAAATATCAACTTCTTTCTTTTCTTTTTTGTTTTTTTTTCCTTCTATTAGTAGTTTAGCATATGGAATGGTAGACAGGAAGGTACAACTTGCACACGTGCGGTGAAACAATACACAAGTTAGGTGTGACACAAGATGGTGTGTGTTAGTTAGCTAGGTTCCATATATAACTATGCATTTACCACATGACTGAACTGGTTGTTTCTCAAACCTTGGAATGGTAGTTAATAAAACAAGTTGACAAATTTTTTACTTGCTTTCTAAAATATCATATTATATATGCTACTTCAGTTTCATAAACATCAGTTAAATATATATTGACTCTGTTTTGAGATCACTTGCTATCTCATTATAACCAACAATCGAAAAACATGGGATCCCAGGAGTATCGTCCACTTTTAATAGGTCTTGACTCACATTCAAGAATTCCAGACTTGTCATCCCTAGCAATTGATGAGTTTTTGGAGCACAGGCCTATGGCACTTCGATGGTGGCCTAGGCTAGTGGCATGGGAATCTAGGATTCTCTGGAAATTATCTGGTTCATCCATTGTCGTCTCCATTTTTAATTACATGCTCAGCTTTGTCACCCTTACTTTTGCTGGCCATTTGGGCACCTTAGAACTTGCTGGTGCCTCCATTGCTACTGTGGGAAATCAAGGTCTTGCTTATGGGGTTATGGTACGCGTTTTCCTGCAAAAGCTTGTTTTTTTCTTTATTTTATATGTTTACTTGTGCTTCTGTTAAAAGTAATCTCAGATAGAAGCGGTCTAAAAAAAAAAATATTTAGGAATAAGCATTCACGTATAATATTCTTATGTCAGTAATTACAAAATGTGCTTTCCAAGCTCTAGAAGCGCTTATGAAATAAAATTGTTCATGTTTGGTCTTTAAGCTTTTTTTTACTGTCAGAAGCTCTTTTATAAAATCTTAAAAGTAAAAGAAAACATACCCTAATTACTTCCTAGTGCTTATAAATGTATATTTGTTTTTCGTATAAAAAAGACGTAGTATCGGGGTATCTGTCCTATATGTACAAATCCAAATTGGACGGATTTTTATTGGAGTAGAACATAAACTTAAAAAATAGAAGAAGATCCTTCAAGAACAAAAAAAATTATATCGTAATTATGGTTGATCGTGACGAAAGAATACATCAATGAAAAGTTAATTTGATAAGTTTAATGAATTTTTTTTATAATTTTTTATTTATATAGAAACAAAACGAACCAAAACTCTTATTTTTTTACAAATGAAAAAAAAAACTCTTTTGTTACAAGTTAGAAAGATCCTGCTAGAATCTACATTGTGATCCTATAAATGCACTTATGGAAAAAAATGCTTTAATGTATAACAAAAAGATTGTTGGAAGTATGCTCGGAAAGCATATTTAGTACTTCCTAAATGAATATTTCTAAAAGCACTTTTTTTCTGAAATCACTTTTGATTTAAACAACTTTTAGTAAAACCACAAGCAAACAGACCCTAAGGACTTGGGTACAATATAAAACTTACATTTTTGATTTGGGAATAGTTGGGAATGGCTAGTGCAGTACAAACTGTTTGTGGGCAAGCTTATGGAGCAAGACAATATGGAGCAATGGGCATCATTTGTCAAAGGGCAATAATCTTACATTTGGGAGCTGCAGTTATTCTAACATTTTTGTATTGGTTCTCTGGCTCAATACTCATAGCCATTGGACAATCAGAAACCATATCAGAACAAGGTCAGATATTTGCAAGGGGTTTGATTCTTCAAATCTATGCATTTGCAATAAGTTGCCCAATACAGAGGTTTCTTCAGGCACAGAACATAGTCAACCCATTGGCTTTCATGTCTGTTGGTGTTTTTCTTTTACACACTCTTCTTACATGGTTGGTTGTTGATGTCTTAAACTATGGACTTCTTGGTGCTGCTCTTACACTCAGTTTCTCTTGGTGGCTTCTTGTCCTTGTCAATGGACTTTACGTTTTACTAAGCCCCTCTTGCAAGGAAACTTGGACTGGCTTATCTTGGAAAGCCTTTAGAGGACTTTGGCCCTACTTTAAGTTGACTGTTGCTTCTGCTATCATGCTATGGTATGTATATGCCTTTAATTAGAGGTGTCAAATGGGCTCAAATGTCGCTTAGATTTAACTCACCTTAGGTAAGTTGTAGTTCAACTCAACTTATCTAAACTTTATATGAGTTAAAATTTAACTTAATTCGTTTTTAAATGAGTTGTCGACTTATTTAAATTTTTATAAAATAAAAATATAAAATATAAAAACAAAAAAAAACAAATATTTATATTATTTTTTTCAAATAAAAATATTAGTATAAATTTCCGTTTGATTTTACTTTTTTAAAACAAGAAAAAAATAAAAATATAACCATATAAATGCATTTTCCATAATGGCATTATAATAATTATAAGAATGATATCATTTTACAAATTTGTTTTTGTTAGATGAGATTACGAGCTGCACATGAACCAACTCTTTTAAGCTCATGAGTTTGGTGAGTTGGACTTTTTTAACTCGTCAATTAATTGTATTTAACTTAAATGAGCTGATCTCATTTAACATTAGTACCTTTAATCACTTTCTCATCCCTCTTTTGAACCAAAAAGAAAATTCCTTTTGATTTTGGGTTAAAAATGAGCATGTTTGACACAATTTTGTTGCAGTTTGGAGATATGGTATTACCAAGGACTAATTATTATATCAGGACTCCTTTCCAACCCTACTGTATCACTGGACTCCATTTCCATTTGGTATGTCTATGTTTCTTCTATCTTCACTCTCTTTAACTGTTTCATAAACATTTTCGGTCTTAAGTAACACATTATGATATGATATGTTTCAGCATGAATTACTTGAATTGGGACATGCAATTTATGTTGGGACTAAGTGCAGCAGCCAGGTTTGTGATTGCTTTTGTGCTAATTGAATTTTCATTTTACTGAGGCCCGTTTGGAAATGCTTCTTATTTAAATTAAAAGTAATTTCAACTTAACCAAAGCACTTTTAGAGGTGTTGGGAAATTTCCATGATAAGTGCTTTACCAATTTTGAGAAGTACTTCTAGGAGAATTTTTTACTTTTGAGAACATAGTTTTTCATATCTGCTCTATATCTAAAATAATTACTGAACTATCACCCAAAACCATCTAACAAATTCGTGCCAAAAAGCTGAATACTTCTCTAAGCACATCCACATAGGCCCTAGAACTCATTATATGAGAAAATGAAAATACTCATAATATTCATCTTTTGGTCTTCTGCAGTATCAGAGTGAGTAATGAGTTAGGTGCAGGCAATCCAAGGGTAGCAAAATTTGCAGTATTTGTAGTGAATGGTACCAGCATCCTTATTAGTATAGTCTTCTGTGCAGTTGTGTTGATATTTAGAATTGGATTAAGTAAGCTGTTTACAAATAATGAAGAAGTCATTGAGGCTGTTTCTAGTTTGACCCCATTGCTTGCCATCTCTGTTTTCTTAAATGGGATTCAACCCATACTCTCAGGTAAAAGTAAATACCATCTACGATATGAGTAAACCAAGTCTGCTATTTGTGGCTTAACTTGTGATAGGGTGGTCGATATCCCTTTCCTGTCACAAGTTCGATCCATACTGAAAGTATTAACCTTAAAATAAAATAAAAACCACATTTTCTATTCATATTTTAAGTTTTAACTTTTGCTGCATATATTGCTTTTATTTTTAGGTGTGGCCATAGGAAGTGGATGGCAAGCTGTAGTAGCTTATGTTAACCTTGCAACTTACTATCTCATTGGCCTCCCAATTGGATGTATTCTTGGCTTCAAAACTAGCTTAGGAATAGCGGTAAGCTTGATTTCTCTCGTGCAAATATTCTTAGTTTTTTTTGTTTTTGACCCCTTGTCTACTACTTTTATTTTTGACCCACTAGTTAATTTGTATTTAAAATTAAATATGTGTTTAAAAATAAAACCTATTTGAAAACATATTAAAAAATTTATTTGAAAACATAACATGATTTGTCGATACTCTAGAGGATGTTTGTCGCAGTAATTATTGGAGCTTCGATTACTTTTTTTTGCTTACAAAAAGAAAATATTTCTGAATATGCTTAAAGGGATTATCTCATGCAATATTCTCCATAGTTATTCTAATTTGATGTTTCCCTATTTAGTCATGAATGATAAAACCAATACGTTATGGACTTCTTATAGGGCATTTGGTGGGGCATGATCGTTGGAGTTCTTTTACAGACAATAACTCTAACTATTTTAACGGCAAGAACAAACTGGAATGCTGAGGTAATAAAACTTTATGATTAGAGCATATTATTGAAGTAAAAAAAAAAAAACTTCATTTGAGGGGACATTCATGAATGATTTTGCTTTTGTAGGTTGTAAAAGCTGCTGATCGAGTTAAGAGCTCTGCCAATGAAGAGAACTTGGATTTAATTACTCCTGCATGAGTTATGACATTGACTTTCATGATTCCCTCCAACATTTTGCAAGCGAAACAACCCCTTGCTTTTCAATTTTGCTATCAATAAATTTGCCTTCTCATTCTTCTTCCTGCAAAAAAGAATCGATGAAATATGGCCAGTTTTGATGAAATGAAAAATAAACAATCTTATATGTAACAAGAAGCCGACACACCAAGTTTTATGGATCATAACTGCGTTGAAATCGCCTTGCTTTTGGCGATGCGATTATGTTATGCAGACCAGAGATCGTATCATCCAGCAGATTGTAATCGCCACAGTAAGCTTAGTTTAAAAACAAACTATGAAAATATTATCGGTGTGTTAAAACACTCCCCGAAAGCACTCTCTCCTATTTCTGCCGCTCTTTCGCGTTGACATTTTCTCTATTTTCCTTTTAATCTAAGCTGGCTTTTGGCCGATTTCTCTTAGGATTTTCCTTTGCTTTCTTATTCGGTGCTATTTTGCTGTTTTGGTTCTTGTTACGTCGATTGAATACCAAGCCTTAGGTTGCGAGTTTGTTGCCGGTTTCTATAGAGGATATGATGAGTGGTATTGAGGAATTGGACCTTACGGTGGAGCTAGATGACCTGAATGATTGCGCTTGGTGTGCGACATTTGTCTGGCCGCGCTTTGAATCTTGAGGCGCACCTTTGCGTGTATCGTCGGTATTGGACTACTGGTGATGGTCTAGAGCCGGAGGTTTTGGATCACAATACTCAATTTCGAGGAGGTTGATGATTTGGAATAATTTCTTCATCGTGCTTCGTGGAGCTTTGACAATGGAGTGCTTGTATATTAGAGAAGGAGGCTATGTATTTCTCCTTGTGCTATTCAATTTATTAATTTATTGTGGATTCAACTACATGACATGCGTGCTGATGGTAAGTGTGAGTTCATTGTTCATTGTGTTTGGACATCTAGATTGGTTCAAGCCAAGTCACTAACTTGAGATAGAAGGTCAAGCATCCTAGATGTTCTACCCGTAAGAAAGCCCGAGCTTAATGACAATCTGTGCTCAATGATCAATTTGAACTCAATGGTAACCCAAGCTGAAGTCGATCATGATCCTTAATATGTTATATTTTATGTTAATTTTATTCATATTACATGTAAATATGTATATTCATTATGTAATTGACACACAAATAATGTTATATAAATACATTTACTTATGAAATTCACACATTTTGTCAATTAGTTTAACTTTTTTCTAAGTTTTTCACTGTAACCCGGATCGATCCTAAAAACATTGTATTGATTGACATGTTTTTTTTGGGTTTGGATATACTAAGATTGTAAAGATTCATGTAGAATTTTTAATATGCAATTCTCGATTACTTTGTGTGTGAATTCCCTTAATATTTAGGGATCCAGTAGGGATTGAAGTTAAATGTGAGCGTCTATTAAGGTTTTACTATAACTGTGGAAGGCTAAATACGCGTTGAGAAGTTGTTCATTATAGCCTAGTGGTGGTTCTGAATTTGGTTATAGGAATGCACAATTTGGTGAATGGATCCACTCAATATAATTATAGGTGTTCTGGATGTTGCCAAGTGTGATGGTAGGAGAAGGCCTTCTGATGGTGTATCTAGTTCTGATGATTCTCAAGTGCAAGTAGGTGGCCTAGTTGTTGGACTGGGAAGGAAAATGCCTTACCTGTCTTTCTTTCAAGAGTATCAAAAGTGACTATAGGCCATTCGGTTTGGCTTATGGTGGTTTTGTTACTAGTGTGCAAAGTGAGGTCCCAATGAGTTATATGTTAGGTAGAAAAGTGGTTAGGTACGTAGAGAAAAGGTGATGGCTAAGCTCATGGTCGGCCCAAGCAAATCTTTGAGCCTTATGTAAGACTCAATACAAATCCTTTACATTTTATACTTATTTTTTCCGATTAAAATTTTAAATTTTAAATATATTATATTTATTAATTAAAAATATAAAAATAAAATTACATATGTGTAATAATTTTTATTTAGATTATTTTAAATTTATTTTATTTATAAAAATATTATAGAAATAAATAACGTTTCATACAGTAATAAAACAATCTCCTATTAATCAATTAACGATAGAATTAATAAATTTAAGATTATTCATAAAATAAATTTTATAGGTATCATAAAATAATTTTTTCCTAGTTTATATAACTAAAAAAGTAAAAAGTTAATTTAAATTATGAATATTTTTGAAATGGAGTTCAAAGTTTGTACTCATTCAATTTAAAAAAATTGTTATTCCTTATCAACTCGATTAATTATATATCTCTTATATGTTAAGTACATTTGTAAGATTTAATTAATAATTGAAAAATAAAGTATTTATTAAGGATGTGTTTATTTTTATGTACAAAATGGTTGTTTCACATACTTTAATAATTTCATTTAAAAAAAATCAATAAATAATATATATTTTTACATTTAAATGGATGGAAAAAAATTATATTATACATGATTTATTATAGATATATAATGATAAACAATTTGTATTAAAATCATTGTGGGAAAACAATTAAATGTTTATTGATTAAAAAACTACTAATAATAATAAAGAATGAATATAATATATATAAAATTAATGAAGATAATGTCTATTAGGATTCAAGGAGAAACAAAATTTCTCTATCATGATTTACTTAATCTCTAAGTGGTATAGACTTGTTACTTAAAAATGCTTATTTTTTCAATAATTTAGATCAAGCTTAACAATAATGTTGTGTTTGTGTTTTGTTTCATGTTAGGTTTGTGTCATATTTTGTTTATGAACACATGTTTGTTGACATAATTATAAATTTAGATAATTTTTCAAGTAAATTATTTATAATAGTAAAAAATAACATGTTTAATTTATAAAAAAAAATAGTAATGAATTGTAATGCAATCATATTTTAGTTATGTAATAATCGTATTTGCTAGTGTTGGAGTGTCATGTCAAGATTGTCATCCTACATTTTAATGGAAAACTATAAAAGAAAAAAATTTGATTTTTTATTATATTTAAAATAAAATAAAAAAGGATAGGAGCTCTCCTTTGAGTGAAGCTCTAAGCGGCCGTCTACATGGCTTTAACCTTGGATTATTGCATGATGACTCTTGAATTGTTGTGGTGATAGGGAACTAAAGGATAGGTTGTAGTTTTTAGGTATTATTCATTACTTTTTAAGTATACTCTCTGTTATTTATATTGTTTGTTCTCTTTATCAATCATTGTGTATTTGTGTTTTTTTAAATGCATTAATCTTGTATTTTATTGACCCGAATATCACATTATCACTTACTGTAAGGACAATGAATAATTTCTTCATAGTTTTAAGATTAGTTTATTTGATGCTATTGTATTTGATAGGTTTTTGGCTGCTTCTGGAGTTGTTTTTTTTTTTGGCGTTGAGTTTTGCTCTTTGTTTCTATTTGTATGGATTTGATTGCTCTTGGTTTTTATAAGGTGGTGTATCATATATTAGTTGGGGATAATTGCTTAATGTGTGTTGTTAACCTGGTTGTTCAATATTTTTGTTTGTTTTGTTGTTTTCTATTTTGGTGTTTTGGGATGCCATTGGTATAGGTGCTAGTTGGAGTAGCTAGGGTGTCATATATGCTGGTGATGTAAGCTTACTGTTACGTTCCGCTCAAAATGTCCCTTAACATCCAAAGAAATGGTGTTTGCCTAAAGGATCTAGACTTTTCTATATGAGAAAGTTCTAGAGTGGTCTAGAGATGTCTAGAAGGAGTTAGAGTTAGATGAACTCAACTCAAGCTTTGAAGTCTCTAGAATGTTTCAAACTACGCTAGAATATTCTAGAACATGTTTGATGGTTTATGAAGGATAAAGAAGTCTCTAGAAGCTTCTGAAACATCCTAGAACTTGTATGAAAGAACTAGACAATCTTAGAAGACTCTAGAGTTGGTTAAACTTGATTAGAAGGTCCTAGAATCTTGTGGCACATTGTAGATAGAACTAAAACAATGTAAGATATTTTTATACATTCTAGACATAAGAGGATCTAGAAACTTGCGACATAGTCTTAAGCTTGGTGTCACACTATAAATAGACCTATTGGTCTTCATTTGTATTCATCCTTGGAAATCCTTAGAATCTTGGGAAATTGAAAGATAACTTCTCTAAGAGTAATACAAGACATTCTTTACAAATTTTCTTTAGTTCTTACTTTGCTCTTAAATCCTCTAAATCTCTAAGTCTTTTTCTAGTCTCTTTGAAGTGTTTCATTTGGGTTGAAAGGTAGGCTTAGTGCAACGAACCGTGCTAAGTGTCACACGATGTTTAGGTTGAACTTCCTTTGGTGTTGGGTATTTATTTGTATGTTGCCTAAGTATGGTAAGATTCATCATTAAATCAAAACATCATTTTTTTTATTAATAAATTTGATTCGAATCGAATTTTAAAAAATTTAACGTAACAATGTGATTAATTAATCAATTCAATTCGATCATATTTTTTCAAATCAAATAATTTCAAATTAAACTTGGAACTTATTTATAAATATTGTCATATAAAAATACAATATATATAATTTTAAATTAGTGTATTTATAATAAAATTATTATTTATATTCACAATTAAGATAATTATAAATATAAAAAGTATGCATGAAAACTTATTAAATTATTGTAGCGATCTAAAATATATATTATTTTAACATTAAAATAATAATTTAATGTAATTATAATATACATAATATTTAAATATAATACAGTATAAAATAAAATATTTATTTATTTATAATTTTAATAATAATTTGATCAAGATTATAAAGCGAATTATAAAATCGTCGATCTGAATTAAATCTAAATAAATTTTATATTTTTAAATATTAATTCGGCCTAATTACAAAATAAATAAAAATATCACACAAGTACCTTACATTTAAGCTAAAGTGGTTATTTAGTCCTTTAGGAAAAAAAATATCATTTAGTACTTTACTTTTACAAAAAAATGTTTAAGAAGAACAAACTATTTTTTATTAATATTTTGAATAAAGTAATAATATTATTTTCTTAATACTTTATTTTATTAGAAAATAAATAAAAGATAAAAATAACTTTTTACTATTGTATTTTAACATAAGAATTACTAAAATATTAAGTGAATAATTCAATTTTTATCATCAACTATTGAAATATTAAATAAATAGTAAAATTTATCATTTTTTAATATCTTTTATAAATATAAAATACTAAATGAAGTATTTTATAATATAAGAGATTTTTTTTTATTTAGACGAATTTATCAAATTATATGTTTACATTGAGTTGTTAATGAAGTCTCTTTCTGTTTACCAAAAATAAAAAAAGTAGGCTTAATTTAGAGTTATACCACAATGACCATAATTACTTTACTCAGCTATACGAGCATTGTACAGTCAAGCATTAACAAAATTTTAAGTCCATCGAACAAAATGGGAGAGGCAAAAACGAGAACGTTTTTACCCTGTTTTGACTTTTGAGCAATCACAAAACTTCCCAATCAAATAACAATTATAACAACTGACCAAAAACAAAATAACAATGATAACAGTTTATGTTTCATGTCTGAAATGCTTGAATAAATGATGTTTATCTAATTACATGGACTACCATCTTTCTGACTTAACTAATACACTGCAGTATAAAATAATAATAAGATGTAATAATTGAAATATTTCATTTGTTTTAAATGGACTTAAATGAGATAAATAAAAATACAAAAACAATAAAAATATGATACATGATTATTTATAATGTGAAAGCTTGATATTAAAAATGATAAAACATTATATTTAAAAAGTTAGATATATTAATATTTAAATGAGATGATACAATATCATACCTTAAACCTAATAAGGACACTAAAAGAGACAAACTCACTTTACATCTCTATATACAACAATAAAAAGATGGATTGTATTATCTATAAAAGGAGCATAATATACATGCTTCAATGCCACTTAGGTACTACGCAACAACCCAGTAATTCCAACTGCTCAGGCTCAATCAAATTTTCAAGACAGAATAACAAAATTGGACCATAAAGTCCTAAGATCCAAAATTCACAAATAAATAAATTTTAGGGTATTAAGACTTCTAACTTTTGTTGATCGTTACCGGTGAAACAATTCACCTCTTGTTTGTCATCAGATGATATGAGATCTGAGACATTAGAGTCATATTTAATGTAGCTATCATATTCATCATCGTCATCTTCAGTATCCTCATCAACAAACCTAGAAAGACTATTAAGACCTTGCTCATTGCTAAATTGATCTAAAAGCCCTAAAAGTTGATTAGCTTCCTTCTGTTCCTCTGCTGTTTTTGCCAAAGATAAAAGGATATTCTTTGCTTTCTGATCAGGAGGAAGCCCCCGAGACTCCATCTCCTTGTACCAAACAACAGCAAAGTCAAATCCTTTGTTCTTGCCATAAGCATCCATGATTGTTGTCAATATTGTTTGATTTGGTTTAACACCTTGCATCTGCATTTCCTCGTATTTCTCCATCATTTTGTCAACATTGAGCTTCTTGGCATACCCTTTGATCAACGTCCCATATGTAATAAAATTGGGTTTAACTCCATCTTGTTTTATTCTGGTGAAGAATCTTTCAGCGCCCTCCATATCAGATGCATTCACATAGGCTGACAACATAGTCGTGTAGGAGCACACATCTGGAGTGTATCTGCCAAAACAAATTACAGAAAAGATAGTGCCCTATTCGTCATCAGAAAGGGAATAAATATTTTTGGGATAGATATCTTGCTACAGTTAGGGCAATCTCACACTTTCTTTTCCAGCATGTCTTTTGTCATTGCCCTCAGAAACTATACTCTTGACTCAATTTACTGGAAATATATTATAACTACCGAAACAAAATAGGGGGGTCCCTCGGTTACATAAAACAGCAATTAAAGCACAGTAGAACATGAATAAAGTTTTCTTATAGCACAAGTATAACTGAGGAGAAAAGGAAAAAGAAGTTGAGACCTAAGGTCCTATGAGATCTGCAAAAAGAGAGAATGGGGAAATATAGAGCTTGATGAATATGGTAAACCTTTAGACAGTTCTAATTAATGTTAAACTGTAAAGCCAATTTTTTTTCTCAAGTTCTCAATTACAAATGTTCACAAGCATAGAAGTGTGCAATACAGAGTGGGTTAAGAGGATGGACATACAGGGAGATGCACAAAGAGATGCAGAATTAGACAGGCAGACCATTGAACAATTTGACATGCAAGGATAAAACACATGCAGGCATCTGAAAAGCATGAAATTCTATTTGACTCTTTAGTCTTTAGACAGACATCGTATACAAAAGCTATGCTACACATGAAGTTGCAACAAATGATGTTTCATGCCTACTTTAGTAATATCTCAACACAGAAAAGACAACATGGTCTTAGGCTCTTAGCAGTAAAGCTGCTAAGAAAGAAAACAGTTCAATAGAATCAGCCACTCAGAAATAATGTCTCATAAAGTACAAATGGAAAATATATATATATATATATATAAAAGAAATTTCCTATATTAAAAGCCCTGTTATATACTTTTCAACATACAATACATCCTGAAAAGACTTCATATGGTAATAGTCACCATTTATGAGTGTCACAGAGCTCAATGAGCAACAATTATGCCCAAGGAAGAAAAGTAAGAGTTCAGCAACAAGAAGGGAAACAAAGCAGGAAATCGATGAATCATAAATTTAAAAAGGCGAACAGAACCTTTACCTCTGACTTCTCATGCTCTTAAAAACAGTCCTTGCTTGCTCCACCATCCCCGATATTGCAAATGCGTCAAGTAAAATGTTGTAAGCTTTCCGGGTTGGCCTGGGAAATTCAAATTGGAAAAATTATTATTTTCATTTGAGATAAATGCTACTAAGAGATGTGATGGAAAATGTCATTTTTCATGGAAATAACATAATGATAAGAATATTGATTTTCAACAATTGTGATAAGTGATACATAAAGGTATGTCCAAAGTAAAAAAAAAAAAAGAGAAGAAGTTGGCCATTGTATAGCTGGCAAAATGGCATAACCTTGGAGGGTACAGTAATGAATATAACTTGGACCACCAGTAAACCATAAGCCAATAATTTAAACACATTGTTACAAGCAGGACACCTACTCCCACGTCCTAACTCTATAAAAGGTAAATTTTGGAATAATAGAATTGACAGGGTAGGAATGAAGTTCATTGTAGCACAACACACGGATTGGAATTTATCCTGGTCCCGAATCCACTATTCACTTGACCTAGCCCAATTCTTAATTCTTAAACACCAAATGGTCCAAGTCTAAAGGAATTCTAAAAAAAATAAAAAAAAAAATAAAGAAATCGCCAAAGCACTTCACGGGTCACTAAGTGTGATTGATAGGAATGTCTATTTTGTCTTCTCTTCTATTTCATACAAGGATAAATGCATCATAAAAATATGGACAATTCAATTTTATAGAAATATCGAAGATATTATTGATATAGAATTATTGATATAGACAGGAGTTTTTGTAAGAGAAAATATTATCAAAAAACAAATTCTTATATTTTCTACATGGTACTTATTACTTATGATACTGATGTGAAATTTATAAATAAACATGAGCATTATTATCTTAGAGGTTAACTTTTTGGCAATGAATGATTCATGTTGTTTATATACTATACAAAATTTGCAATATCCCTGTGGAAATATGAAAGATATTATCGATATTTTGATCCATAGTTCCATAAGAATTAAGGTGAACATGGAAAACAAGTATATGGAGAAACAAGTAAAAAACAATCGCTGATAATCATGATATACTATATTCATTTCTTAATGTTTAGAATGCAACACTATAAAGGAGCAGAACTATCTTAGCAAATACATTGACTTAAGTAAACACCATATTAAATAAAAGAACTAATAATATGAAACACTTATGCTGAAACTACACATCAAAACTCTGAGCTTTTATATATGACAAGAAATGTTGTCTAAATACCTGACACCAGCATCAAGCATCTCTTCAAAAACTGTCAATGCTTCTTCCTCTCTCCTAGCTTTACCATATGCATTGATGAGTAAGGCATAGCTCACCACATCAGGTCGAAGACCAGCTCTTTGCATCTGCATTTAGTAATATACTTCAAAAATCTGACGAATTCATCAATAAAAGAGATGCATGTAGAGTGGCAGACCAGATATCATGCCAAAGGAACAGCTGATTGGATTTACCTGATCATATATCTTTGATACTTCCTTGTAGTTAGTCTCAAATGACATCAAGCTATTGTAAGTAACTGTAGATTGTGGAATTCCTCTCTGAGTCATCAGTGCAAATATTTTACGAGCTTTTTCATAATTTCCAGCCTTCTTGTACATGTAAATAATCATGTGGAACATCTTCTGGTCTGGCGTCAAAGGGGACTTTTCTTTATCCAAAAGGGTCTCAAAAATCTCTTCAGCTTCCTTGAATTTACATCCCTGAAGTAACACCAGTTATGCACCAAAATAAATATATAAATAAATAAATTTAGATGGATCAACATTATTACACATTAATTGAAGTTTGTAAATCCCAGTTCATTTTACCCATATGAAAGTTGGATTCTAAAATAATTAAATTTAGGCATTTTACCAGAATTATCTTATTTTTGCAGCCCTAACCAGAAACTTTGAACTAACATTTAATATAAAAATCAATGTAGGAGGCAACGTTAAGAACTAAAGGTCTTGAAGTATGATCTAACATTCAAAACTGTACCTCAACAAACACTTTTAGTATTATTTGATAGGTCAAAGCAGATGGTTCAGGACCTGAAGACTTCATTCTTCGAAATATTGCTTCAGCATTCTTGTATCGACCTCCTTTACCATATGCTTCCATAAGAGCTGTATTTGATACCACATTTGGGGTGAAACCCTTCTTATTCATTAAGCTTAAAACTTTCTCAGATTGGTTGAAGTCCCCTTGCTTTCCATAAGCTGTTATAAGCATCAGGAAATCCATTTCACTGAAGTCCCACCAGCTCTGAGTTTTGAGCCATTCAAGGATCTATAAGACAAGAAATAAGCTACTAGGAGTCATGAGATCCAGTACTAAGTGTAATGAGCTTAGAAAATAATATCTTTTTTTTTTCTTTCTTTTTTTCAATAGAAAGTAAGTGCAATCACAAACACCACCCACTACAAGTTGCGCAGATCAATTATTAGTTGTTCAAAAGTGCAGATCTTATAATTGACTGAAGAACAACTAAGATAAAGCAACCAAAGCTCTATAGAATCTATGATTTAAAAAGTGCAAATTTATGTACCTCACTAACAAGGTTCCATTTCTTTAGTTGCTTAAACCTAACCAAGGTTCCGATGACAAGATCCTTCGAGAGAACCTGGTTATTCATCCTTTCACTTTTTAGCACCAAAACTGCAGATCCTTTTGCTTCAATTTCATTTATCAGCCTCCTCCAGTTCTTTTGTTCTGCTTCATCGGCTGCATCTCTGAAAACTTCTTGTTTCTTCCTTTTCTGCAAAAACTTTCTAGGTACAAGCATACCCATACTAACTACTTTCACTCTTCCGCATATCTTAAGTTTTCCATCTATAGAATTGGTATGGACTTTCAATTTACTGTAACAAAGACAAAACACAATACAATCATTTTCCAATCCTCCCATGAACACATGAACTTCAAAATATTCTCAACAGAGCTATCTCTTGGGTTTAACCACGACTTTTCTGAGCTCTTAGCAACATACAAACAGAAATGAACATACTTTACTGAGTAAAAGCAACGCAGAAAAGTAATTCATAAACTCATTGAATCACTAAATACAAATTCAAAAACCAACCCATGTTTAAGGATATATCACATTGTGCTTCCACTATGGTAACGCAAGAGAATACCTCCTCATACCTTATATTTACATTAGCCAATCTGATTTCCAAGGGGGAATAAATAAAGAATATCAATATGAATGCATATTCCATAAATAAGGAAGAGAATTTCCTTTGGCAGCCCTAAAATCATTCTAAAGTTTAGCAATTTAATCACTTAATTTAAAAGTTAAAGCAAAAGCCTAAAATTTTTTATGGACATTCTCCAGTAATACTGAAGACTAATCAGATAATCCAATTGCCTGAAAATTCTCAAATTGCCTTCCATTGTTGGACGAAAAAAGGGAAGATAATTCGAGAATTCTATGAGGTTTGAAAGGAAAAACCAAGAAGGTAGAAAGAAGAAGAAAAACCTCCAGTCACTCATAGGAGCTGAAAAGCCTGAAACGAAGGGCTTGATGAACAACGTTTGCGGCATTTTGGCTTTGTATGCGTCCTTCTTCTAGTATAAAGCCCAGTGTCGAAGCAAATTTCTTAGAAGACTTGGTTGGAAGAACCGAAGAAGCGATTGAAGCAGACAAAGACTATACGGATATTTTTATTTCTTCTTAACTCAGGAAAATCTTATCTAGTAGAGCAATTCCAAATATGCTTTCGTTAAACTAATAAATTAATATTAAGAAAATTCCAAAGATATTATCTAAGCATCTTATTATAATATAATAAATATTATAAAACTTGTAATATTATAAAACTTATGATAATTAGCGTTATATTTATAACCTAAGTAAATTATAAAAACATCATTTAGATTTTGTAATATTAATGTTACTTTATTTTATATTTATAATTGATTAATGTTTATTTTATATTTATAATTCAGTTAACTTAATAATGTATATTTAATTTTCTTCATATTTTAATAACATTTTTATTAATTTAATCAAATTTTATTAAAATTTTGTTTAAATGTCATTAAAGTTTTTTTTATATTATTCAAATATTATGTATACGATGTTAACAACTTATAACATGAACTTGTAACATTTTGTTCATATTATAAGTATGATATCATTTGACATCATTTTCTTAAAGCAATCCATTTATTTTTTATTATGGAACTTTGGGTTGGTTACTATAAGATTTTATGAGTTGAGCAAAACCTAATATATTGTTCAAGATAGACTTAATATGACATAGTAAGAATAACTTGATGACTGATATCTTAAGCTCTATGGCATAAGACATATGCTTATTACTTGTCTTAATTAGGATGTATCTTATATGGCTTGGTAATAGCACATTGATATTTGTAATTTTATCATCTATATATCAGTTCTGACATCAATAGAACGCGGATTATTGTAATGATGACACCTATCTATTATGTATCTACATATACCTCATTAATGAAATGAATAAATGATTTGAATTTATCTTCTATTTAACATATTTTTGAAAACACTAATACATTATCTCTTCTCTAAATAATTGGCGTCCATTGTGAGGTCTTAAATCTTTCTAATTTTTAGTTAGCATTTGAGATCTTACATCTTATATATGAGGAAAATAAGTAAGTATTGTAAGGAAATTCACTCTTGTTATCATGCTAGCCATCGCACCAACCTGAATCAAGAAACAACCTTGTTCATCCAATCTCTGAGTTCGATCTTAACGATAATGTACCTTATGTCTCACTTATAATCACTCCACATCATGAGTTATGGTATGACCCTACACAATATACACAACGTGAGAATGAGACTAGAACGATTCCGTACATAGCCAATTCAAGCAGTCATAGGTACGAAAGCACGTTCCTTGATTGGGATGTTAGCATGGAAGATGACAACGATAAGTAATGAAATTACAACAAGCTTTCATTAAGTCACAGAATGATAACAAGGAATTTATATCACTTTTGATACAAGACAATTACGAAGAGGCTCAAAGTTCTTTTTAGAAAAAAAAAAACACTCCACTTGTAAGATCGTGACACTTGGCAAGATCTAGGAAAACTTTTTATCAACCAACGAGATATCCCTAACCTGATTATACTTTTCAACGGCCTATACAAGTAGTTCCAATTCAAGAACCAGCATATGCGACCCATCAACACCCAATACAAACCACATCTCAACATTTGCCTAGGTCACATGATTTAGAGAATCCTATTCCAAAAGAGCACCTAGTCTAACTTAATCCTTACAATAATCTAAATGGAAAATTTAAAGAGATAGAAGAAAAAATGGAAGCAAAAATGAATGATAAATTGAAGAGTCAAGGAAAGTTGCATCCTCTAAATGATATCGAGATTGTGTGTGATCGATTGTCGTCATCCTCTTTCTCGGATGACATCAAATTAGTGATACCACCTTCTAGTTTTCTACTTCAAAATGTCCTACTTTACTAAGGGACAAAAGATCTCATAACACATGTTATCCACTTAAAATGGCCATGACTATTGTAAGCATGTCAGAAGATAAAATCATGTTTTAAAAGTTATTTGTCACCACCTTTCAGGAAATGGCACACCAATGATTCATTGAATTACTCCTAAGAGTGTAAAGAATTTTGATAATCTAGTGAAAAATCACCAACTATGCATATAACAAGTCCATCAAAAAAGTGTCACGCCATTTATTTTCGATCATCCAAGAAAATAATGAAATGGTTGAGACCTTCATAAGAAGGTTTAAAATAAAAATGGAGATATCTTAGTGTCCTGACTCTATCATTATTGAGGCTTTTCAGAAAGGAATTAAAATAGACATTGATATATTCATTGAGCTAACTAAAACAACTCCACGATCCTTAGACGTGGTATATAAAGAGGCCCAAAAATTTCTCATTATGAAAAGAGAATTTAAGTCAACAAAGAGCTCATTGAACCAATCTTTGGATAAGCCAACCACAAGTGGGAAAGAATAAGAAAGAAATCCTTATATGGAGAGACACCTTAATCTACCCCTTTTTAAACTGGTGATAGCACCTAAGGGAAGGCCTAGAACATGGGGGTGAGCTTTATCTTCTTTTAGAGGTCCACCATTACATGTATTATTGGCTGATGTTGTACAAAGAATGGAATGCACTGATCAAGTAAATTGGGCATAATATATGAGAGCCTCATTTAAGGACCCTAACAAATATTGGGCCTTCCATAAAGATACAAGTCATTAGACCAAAGATTGCAAACATCTTAAGTGGGAAATTGAACATTTTCTACCCGACGGACATTAAAGGGACTTGGTAGATGAAAATAGAGGTCCAAGATGAGAAAACATACAACTAAATAATCAAAGAGAATTTGTATCTCCCAATCCTCCTATATGGGAAAATAACATGCGTAATTAGCCCATACAAGAAAATGTGTGTACAACAATGTCAGGCTACACTTACAATTCAAAAAATAGGTATGCTTGCAAAGCTAAAGATTTACACCAACTTATTTATAGTTTGAAACGAGAGGGATCGATATTCACCATCATTTTCGAAGGGAGGGAAGTCTTACCATCTCGCCATGATCCTTTGGTTATCACTATCAAAATTGCACATTGTGAAGTGTGTAGGATTTTGGTGAATAATGGTAGTTCTTCTAATTTATTATATTTGTCCACACCGTTGAATATAAGGATATACCCTAAGGAAAATATGCAATAATAAATGCCCTTGATGGGTTTTAATGGTAGTGTAACCATGTCCATGAGAACTATATAGCTCTAGGTCTTCATGGAAGAAGCTATCACACTTTCCAAAATTCGTGGTGTTGAACACCCCTACCTTTTATAATGCCATTTTGGGAAGGCCTTGGATCCATTAAATGAGAGTTGTCTCTTCAACTTATCGAGTACCCCACAATGGATAGGATTAAAGAAATAAGATGAGAACAAGAAAAGGTGAGAAGTTGTTATGATTCCACCATGAAAAATACATTATCTTCTGATTCAAAATAGCAATCAAAGAGTAAGCGAAATTTAAGCCCAAAGACCACACGCCTAGTCAAAAGCTGGATTATGACAATAGCATCAGAAGACTATGAAATAATCTTGATAAAAGGTCTAAGGGAGACAAGTCTTTAAAAATTAGTTCGAAATTTTCAATTAAGATAAGAGAGTCATTGATTGAATTCTTGAAGAACACTGTTGACCTTTTTGCTTGGAAACCAAAGGACATGCCATGTATTGATCCCTCCATCATTTCTATGAATTGAATGTCGACCATACCAAGAAACCAATCCTACAGCAAAAAAGGAGATTTGCATAAGAAAAAAACAACATTATAAAGAAAAAAAGTTAACTACTTATAAGGTGTGAGTTGGGTGCACGAAGTCGATTACCCAACTTGGTTGTCAAACTTTGTTTTAGCAAACAAGATAAGAAGAGACCATATAATGTGCATTGATTTCACATATGTTAACATAACTAATCCAAAGGATTGCTCTCCTTTTCCTAACATTGATCAACTGATGAATTCCATAGTCAATTTCGAAACAATGAGTATTATGGATGCATACTCAGAATATCATCAAATCCAAATGCATCCTAGAGATTAAGATAAAACAACATTTATCATTGAAGAAGGCATATATTGTTATACTAGGTGCATTTTGGTTTGAAAAATGTCACAGCTACTTACCAAAAGTTGGTAAATAAAATGTTTGAAGACCAAATTAGGCGAAACATTAAGGTTTATATGGATGACATGATGGTAAAAAAAAAGGTCACCAAAGATTACCTCTCGGATTTAGAAGAGGTCTTTACTATAATAAGAGGTTATGAAATCCATCTTAATCCAAAGAAGTGTGTCTTTGAGGTGACATCAAGGAAATTCTTGGGGTATCTAGTATATTCTCATAGAATTGAGGCCATTCTTGAAAAAATTACGGCTCTTATGAACACAAAGTTTCCAAAGTCTATTAAATAGGTTCGGTAACTAAACAAACGAATATCAACTTTGAGTTGTTTCATTTCCAAATGCACAGAAAAATGTTTCTCCTTTTTCAACTCTTCAAGAAAAATAAAGATTACATATGGAGTGAAGGATTTGAAAAGGATTTTTAGTCAATGCATCCCTTTTAACAAACCTGCTATTGGTAAGGTTTTATGCCTCTATATGGATTTCACAAAAAAAGTGGCTAGCATTGTACTTGTGGTTGACATGGAGGAAAAACAATGCCTAGTATACTATATGATTTATTCATTGATGAGAGTGCACCAAAGGTATCCTACCTTGGACAAGGTGGCTTTTACAATAAGAATGTCATCAAGAAAACTAAGATACTATTTTGGGGTTCATAAGTGGTTGTTCTTACATCTCATCATTTAAAGAACATTTTGGTTAAGCCAGATCAAGGTATCCTACCTTGGACAAGCCAGAACATTTTGGGTAAACCAAACCTACAATAAAAGACATTATAATACTTTTCAAATACTACTCACAATTTGAAGATAAATACAAACGCTTAAAAAGAAAGCTCACAACTTACACTCAAACTAAGAAAAAAAAGATTTATTTTTTTCTCCTAAAAAATCTCCTTTCTATATCCTTATATAATTTTTTCTTCTTCAATTTTTTCAGAAGCTTCCATTGTATTTGACTTAGATAAAATGGATTGGGTTTTACTGTGCCAACTGATTGTCAACTGATTGTCACAGTATAATAGAACAGCATAATCTATTGGTTGATGTATATAATTCATTAGCTTTATCAACCATGTACTATCTTGGCTGTCATTGTCACTTCTCAATACTCAGATTTAGTGATTGATAATGATATTATTGACTGTCTCTTACTATACTAAGAAATTATTCTAGAACCAAGCTTAAACACATACCGAGTTATTGATCTCTTAGTGTCATAATCTCTTACATAGTCAGCATCTTAGGAACTAACTAACTTACCATCTCCACCTTTCTTGTACAAAATACAATAGTCAATTGTACTCTTTACATATCTCAATATTTGATAACTGTATTTTATATAGTTATTTTCATCTATTTTATAAATTATAATTGTTATGTTCTTGATTTTTAAGTTAATTTTAATAGAATAAATTAATATTTACTGTTTATTTTTTAAGGAGTATATTTTTAAGAAAATTAAAAAATTTGAATCGAAAACGTACTTAATTGCTAATTTATGTCTGAAAATATAATTTAAAATAAAAGAGTGCTTAATTTCAATTAATAAAAGTTTAAAATATAATTTGAATTAAAATAGAGCTTAATTATAATTAACAAAAGTTTAAAAGTTAATTTAAATTAGAAAAGGGCTTAATTGCAATTAAAGAAAATTAAAAAGTTAATTTGAATTAAATTGTAAGGCTAAAATGCAATTAAGGAGATTTATTTTCTACGTAGAAAAATGAGGCCACTCGCACAATCACCAATGGGCGACACCAACCGTTCGATGAGGAAATCAACGGCTACAATGAGGCGCGTGGAACCAGATGTGACAATCTCGAGTGGATGCGCGTATTCAGGTGTATGTTCTCAACGCTGAGTGGGGCCCACCTACCACGTAGGCCGGCGTGTAGGATGGGACCCACGTGTCTACTACGTAAGCAGTTTCCTATGCGATGTGCTCCACAGAAACGTCGCGCACTCACGCGGTTCCAACTGTTCTTATGGGACCCATATGTCTCGCGTGCCATGATCCCATGCGGCGTAACCACGGGAAAGCTCTATGATAACTGTATTTTATATAGTTATTTTCATCTATTTTATTAATTATAATTGATATGTTCTTAATGTTTTAAATTAATTTTAGTTTAATAAATTAGTATTTATTGTTTTTTATATATTTTAATAAAATTAAATAATTTGTATCGAAAACGTACTTAATTGCAAATTTGTGTCCAAAAATATAATTTCAAATAAAAGAGTGTTTAATTGCAATTTATAAAAGTCGAAAATATAATTTAAATTAAAATCGGGCTTAATTATAATTGTTAAAAGTTTAAAATTTTAATTTAAATTAGAAAAGGGCTTAATTGTAATTAAATAAAGTTTAAAATGTAATTTGAAGTAAATTTGTGGGTCAAAATGCAATTAAGAAAGTTTAAATTTTTGCGCATGAGAGAAGCATTCCATGCGCCATCCACCACGCGCTAAACATGGACCGTCCGATCAGGGAAGAAATAGCTAGAATGTGCGCGTCCGTATCTCGCCCGACCAACTCGCGTGGGAGCAGTCTCTGTCCTTCACGTGGCTCGGTGCCCGAGTGGGGCCCACCTGGCGTGCATGACGACGTGCAGGTGGGACCCACGTGTCTGACGCGTCCAGTCGCTGTCCCCCACGTTACGTGCACCTCTGATCCCGTGCGTTGATCTCTGCGTGCAACCGAATCTTCAGTGAATGAAATATTGCCACGTGTCAGCACTAATCCTTGCAGCTAATCAGAAGATGCCACATGTCCCACTTTATTTTGCAGCAAATCATGTGATGACATGTGGCATGTTACGATGAGTGCGAAAGCGCAGGATCAAGCCCGCGTTGCAGCCGTTGTCTCCCGTGCGACAATCTATCGTGCGCCCATTTCCCGCATCCAATGAAATGCTGCCACATGTCCACATTAAATCCTTGCAGCAAATCAGACGCAGACACGTGGCATGCAATTTGAATTTAAAAATCAGAATGGTGCCTCTGTGTCTACGTGTGATTTTAATTAACGTTTTAAATATCGAAAATCGATACGCGTGAGTTTTATTTTTAATACAAATTTTTATGCATTTATTTTAAAAAAATGTAATATTTTAGATGTATTTTTTTAGCTATAAATAGGAGATAAGATGATAGAGTAAAAATGTTTTGGAGTGTTTAGTTTTTGAGATTATTTTGTGTTGTTTGGTTTTGGAATGTAGAACACGCAGAAGCCATTTTTTGGCTTTTGTTGTGTTCTGCGTGTGCCAAATATTTGTGTTTTAATTTTCCTTCTTCTTCATCTAATATTTCTGTATCTGTTGTAATTTTTATTTTAAATTTATGAAGTAATTTAATTTTTCTAGGGTTGCATTTGATCTAAATTTATGATGCTTTTATTTTAGTTATCTTTGAACGATTTATAACACGTTTGAGTTGTTTATTCTATTTTGTGCTTAATGCTTTTGATTATTTACGAATTTTATCAAATGATCTGTGGCACATAAATAAACTTGGAAGATGCATTTTTGTGTATATTGCTCATAGATAGAATGACATGTATGATGAAGGATAGGAATATACCCTAATTGTATGTGTGGCAATTTGAGAACTTAGAACGTAATGAATCTTGGTGAATTTAATTCTCATAGGAATATAGTGAATTAATTTAACGAGGTGTGTTTGTACGGAGCTCGGAAGAGATGTATGAATAAAATTAGAAGTTTTCGGTTGACAAATTAAATGTACTAAAAAATATAAATCAAAAGAAAATAATATGATTTGAATTGAATAATTTAGTGAAAAATTGCAATTCTAGATTTCTTTTATTTTGTTATTAAACTCTTTTTTTAAATTTGTTACAATCAACGATCATTTTGAATAAAATCAGATAGAGATAATTTTAGTACTCAACAAACTGTAGTAACAAATCTCCGTTGGAACGATAACTTACTTATCAAATTTTATTACTTATGACTGTGTATACTTGCACGTTTTTATGTGTTAAAAAACACACAACAAGTTTTTGGCACCGTTGTTGGGGATTTGGTAACTATTTTCATTGTTGATATTAATACCAATCAATCTGATTTTAATTCAAAAAAAATTTTATTCTTGTTGTTTATGTTTGTTTGTTTAGTTTATTTTTCAATTTTCTCGTAAGTTGAGATTTTGTTTGACATACAAATCTTAACTTACAAAAAGAAAAAAAATATTATTTTTATTTTTGTTTGTTTAGTTTATTTTTTCAATTTTCTCGTAAGTTAAGATTTTGTTTGACACACAAATCTTAACTTACAAAAAGAAAAAAAAACATTATTCTTATTTTTGCTTGTTTAATTTATTTCTCCATTTTCTCGTGAGTTGAGATTTTGTTTGACACACAAATCATAACTCACATAAAGAAAAAAACAAAAAAAATTGTTATTTATTGTTATTATTGTTGGCTTAATTTATTTTTCAATTTTCTTGTAAGTTGAGATTTTGTTAACACACAAATCTTAACTAACAAAAAGAAAAATAATTGAAAAGTCAAGCTGACGACTATAAATCAAGCGCTTCTTGGGAGGCAACCCATGTGTTTTATTTTATTTTTTATTTCTATTTTCGCATTTATTAGTTTTTATATTTTGTTATGTTATTTTATTTTTTCTCGTAGGTGCAATTTGGAAGAAATGAAGCTATTTTGAATTAATCATTCAAACAAACCAGGAAGTTTCTTTTAACCATTCTCATATGTTCTTTAACTTTCACACATTGAGGACAATGTGTATATTAAGTTTGGGGGTGGTAGATATATTAGACTTAATTGAAATATTTTTTGGATGTTCTTGCTCGTGAAATTTTTTTTGTTTGTTTGGTTGATTGAAGATATTTTGTGATGAATAGTAATTTATTTTTATTTCTTCGGTTTAAATGATGCATAATTCTTTGAAAATTTTGAATATTGTCTAAGCGATGAATAATTTTTACGTATATTTCATTTTTACAAGAATAAATATTTATGATCACTAGTCTTGATTTTTGAGTTTCTATGATAATTTAGAGAAGGTTTATGTGAGTATGGAATTCGAGTGATATTTGTGGTGTCACAGTTCTTAGAATTAGTTTGATTTTCTCTCGAGGCGAAATTATAGATTACATTTAACTAAGAAAATGATTTAGGCCATCTTTGGATCGTTTGAGCCTTTCTATCTACCTTCACATGCTTTATCCATAGTATACCCCTTTTGAGCTTCAAAGTCCTATATATATTTTTATTTCATTTCAAAAGCCTACTTAAAAAAATATATATGTGCAGATATATCTATTTTTCTCATCGAACTAACATTTGACAATTGTTAGTAAATATTTAATGATATATCGGAAAAAAAGAGAATACTAAAAAAAATAGATTCTGAAAAAAAAAAGAAAAAAAAACAGAAAAGAAAAAAAACACAGAAATAAAAAAAATTATTGTATGTTATGTTAAATCCCAAAATGGGAAGTATTTATTGTGATGATAGAAGATCTCTTGTTTCAATCCTAAAATGATGTGTTTAGGAAAAAAATGAGCTAAATATTATCCTTCATCCTACCTTTACCTAAGCCATACATTATAAACGTGTGAAAGTCCTAATGATTTTTGGTTGTGTTTGTCTACATTAGTAGAGAGAGAAATGAAAAATAATCGTATGAGATTTGTGATTGCATTAAAATCTATTTGATTTTATATTTGCATAAACTGATCCGGATTACATGTAATGATATATGAAAAGACTTGCACACACACACTACAATTCATTGTGAAAATGGAATATATTTTTAAATTGATTTTGATACTTAGATAAAATTCTTTTATTTCTTTGAGTTATGTAATTTGGAATTACTAAAAAGAAATATTTTGAAAATCACTATTTTAAATGCAGTTATCTTTGTTTTGTTTCTTTCCTTTTGCTCGATGACTAACAAAAACTTAAGTTTGGGGGTGTTGATAACTGTATTTTATATAATTATTTTTATCTATTTTATTAATTATAATTGCTATTTTCTTAATATTTTTAGTTAATTTTAGTTTAATAAATTAGTATTTATTGTTTTTTATATATTTTAATAAAATTAAATAATTTGTATCGAAAACGTACTTAATTACAAATTTGTGTCCAAAAATATAATTTCAAATAAAAGAGTGTTTAATTACAATTTATAAAAGTCGAAAATATAATTTAAATTAAAATCGGGTTTAATTATAATTATTAAAAAATTAAAATTTAAATTTAAATTAAAAAAAGGCTTAATTGTAATTAAATAAAGTTTAAAATGTAATTTGAAGTAAATTTGTAGTTCAAAACGTAATTAAGAAAGTTTAAATTTCTGCGCAAGAGAGAAGCATTCCACGCGCCATCCACCGCGCTCTAAACGTAGACCGTCCGATCAGGGAAGAAACAGCTACGATACGCGCGTCCGTATCTCGCCCGACCAACTCGCGTGGGTACAGTCTTTGTCTTTTACCGGTGCCCGAGTGGGACCCACCTGCTGAAACGAAATTTAATTGCAGATGGTAAGCGTGAGAAGAGAAGAGAAGAGAGAAGGAGACTTTATAGCATTGAAAAAGTTAAGAAATTAATCATTAGTTATTTTGGAGAGGAAGTGAAATTATGACAAAAATGGCTAGTTCAATCAAAAGATATCACAATATTAAAATTTCCTGACTGGAACAGGCACTGCTGCAATGCATGTTATGTCACGTGGAAGGAAAGAACTAAAAATGGGTTCATGGGTGAGGTATAGGAGATATTTTTCATATTTCCAAGAGATTGCAGTTGGATAATCAGGATGGATTTGAGAAGAGATGAATCTGATTCAGGAAGGTGTAAAGAGAGGAGCTGAAACGAAATTTAATTGCAGGTGATAAAGGGGAAGATGAAAAGGTTTAAACAGAAATCAAAACCAATAAAATTGAAGAAAAAGAGTTGATAAGATAGGAATAAGGTTTAAGCAGAAATCAAAACCAGAGGTGAACCATGTAAAATACGTGTTATCTCCTTTTTGTAGTCCCGTTAATGTGCGAGTTGTTTTTTTTTTTTTTTTTTTTTTCTGAGAACTTAAAGTTGTAAAATCCTTGTAAATAATCATGCTGTTACTATTTATGTATACATCATTATTCATGTATACACCACTAATAATAATTATTATCGTGCACACAACAATTCTATTAAACGGTATCAAATAAAAAATTATTAACTATGTTAAGATGATGTCATATTCATCATTTATAAAAATGGTATTTTATTTTAATATATATTTAATTTATTACAGTTTGTTTCGTAATTTGATTTGATTCAATTTTATAGATGTAGGGAAAAAAAAGGAAAAAGAAGAAGTAATATTAGGTATCATTTTTGAATAAATAGTGACATGCATTTGGTATTTAGAGATATTCAAGTTAATATATTAATATTTTTTATATCTATGTTATATAAAAAATTATTTTAATATTTTAATTTAATTATTGATATATTTTTTAATTAATTTAAATAGTTTTTTTTGTTCAGAGCATCAAATTTTTCGCAGGAATTTTAAGAATTTTTTTAAAAATAAAAAAGAAGAAAAAGAAGATGATTAACTAGCCCAGTTTTATGAACGAAAATGGTAACAGATGTTACAAAGAAAGAGAGGTGCACTATTGTGATTATTGCAATCGGAGAAAAATGTCAATGTAGAGACTGAAGTTACTGTCTATTTGGGTTTCAAATACAAGAAAATAAAGCTATTTTGGAGGATGCTATTAGCATAAGTTTTCATCCATTATTAAAAAGATTGGGTTATATAATAGGATGATATTATATTAATTAAAAATTATATATGATTCTCTCTCATTTGAATTTTTATATAAAATTATAAAAATAATTATAATTTTCATTTAATTTTGATTAGATATTTAATTAATTTATCTATAAATGTTAGTCTAACTAACTCAATTTTAATATGTTGATAACTCCACTTATTCAAACCAAATCAAATTGAACATATATTTAATTGAGTTGGATAATTGTCTAATTAGTTTTATTGAACCGTGATCTTATTTACTAGAGTCAAGTTAAATACATATTCAACTAGTTAAATTTTTATCAAACAATAGTGATTATTAAATTATTTAACAGATTAGAATTTAATATGTTAATTACTATAATAAATTTGAACGTACATCCAACTAAAATGAATAGTTATTCAACTAATCATATTTCAATTTTTTTATAATTATATTAAACAATGACCAACTGATTGAATTTTAATTGATATGTATTTAAATAACCAATTACAGATGTCTTTTTTACATTTGTTTATATGCTTAATTATACAATTATCTAACTCAATTATATAAAACTAGACACACGTTTTTAAAATAAGTCTATAATTTTTAGTTAGATATATGTTTTATTATGTTATTTACACTTAGACATATTCATTAAGAGTATAATAAGAATAACAATAAAATTATAAATTGAGGATTCAATCTAGAATAAAAATAATAATAAAGAAATATATAAAACTATTTTTTAAAAAAAGAATGATTTATATATACACTAAATTTTGAAAGAAACACTTGGTGATGTGAAAGAAGGTTGCATCATTAAGTTTAAAAAAAAAACAATCTTTTTAATCTTGATATACATTTGTAAAATTTGATGTTTTGATCAAATAATTAAAATATGTACTAATAATTTAATAGAGTATTAAAATAAAATATTTTAATAATATGTGATATTAATAGATATCAAAGTATACTCTAAGTTAATATCTTTTGTAAATTAATTGCCTTAATCACTTTATTTTTTATTGATTCACCTTAAATCACTTTATTTTTATAAATAACCAAGCTAACTTTAAGTTATATTATTACTTCTCACTTAAAGTTTTTAAATGAGAAAAAAATTTACACGAGAAAAGGCCATTAGGAATCCATTAACCTTTTTATTTTCTATCTTTTTAAATATTATTTTTAATACAACAATCTCATGCACACAAATATATCATATTATATGCAAATTTTTCTAATAAAAAAAATAATTTTTCTAAAGCTAGATAGATTTGAAGTTCGGGTTTAAAGTTGGTTTCAAGAAAACACGATTTATAATTTAAAGTTCATTCAAGTTAAAAATTGATTTTAAATAGACTTAAAATTAAAAAATATACCGATCTTTTAACATATTAAAGTTATTTTTTATAAATTCATGATATTAAATTATTATTTTAAATTTAAATATTTGTAGTTCTTTAATTGGAATAAAACGGGATATGATAAACAATTTTTTGAAGATTTACGAAAAGAATGAGTAGAACACATGCTTTAAATTATAAGACATGAGAAGAAGAATCCGATGATATTGAATAGTATAAGTATCTTTTTATTATATGATTATCTCATAAAATTACATATAATAATAGTTATATGTAATTTTATATATAATATATCATGAAAATGTATATATTTATTAATAATATTGTAATTAAGTTAAATTTGTATATATGTATTGTATATAAGTTATTTTTTGTTATAAATTAGTTCTTAAGTAATTAGTTAATATATATATTTTAAATGAATTAATGGTTTTAAAAACTCTTTTAAACATTTTTTGATTTTTTCTATTATCATGTAATTTAAAACATGGAGGTAGATTAGTAAAAAATAACTAAAATATGTTTAGTCGTTCTACTCATAAATTTGCTTAAAATTTAAAGTTACTTATTAGTATGATCGACTTTAATTTTTAAAATGATATTACATGTTAACTGATTTTAAATTTTAAGTCGATTTATCGATAAAATTGACCTAAAAAATCGATTATATTGATAGACTAATTTAAAATTTAAAATCACCTTAATTTAAGTTGGTTGTAGTAATGTTAACTTGAATATAGTAATATAAATTAAATTAAATTTGATCATTTTTATAAAATAAAAAAATATTGTAAATTATTTAAAAAGAAATTAACTAAAGTTATGTATTAAAAAAAAAGCCATTATTTCATCTATCAATCTATTAACTTGGATATCTTTTATTTACAAAACCATACATTATTAATTATACCTAAAATTATGATGGACTAAAACATATATTAAATAATAAATATGAAATATATTTTAATAATATTTATCTAATCACTATCTATACATGACAAAATCATGACTCTATTTAATAGTAATTAATATCATTAAAAAAGAATTCATTATATATTATATCTTTTATAAATATATCCATAATATTTATAAAATTACATAAGTATTCATATATTTATATTTATATATATATTTAAAATTATAAAATTATAAATATATGTAAAAATTATGAATCTATTTAGTAGTGATAAATATCATTAAAAATATTTTATATCATTAATATATTAGAATTTTTTTATAAATATATCTATAATATTTATAAAATTACATATATATTTTTGTGTATATATATATATTTAAAATTATAAAATTATATAAATATATATAATTTTAAAATTTTAATTAAGAAACACGTTTGTACCAAATTTAACATAAAATATAATTAAAAAAATACCAATCAAATAGTACAAAGTATAACCTAACCTTTAAGGTCTAATCAAGTGATGCAGAGCAAAAACAAATAAAAAATGAAAATTATTATAAGAATCTTGTGCTTTATAGAATTATGGGCCAACGACCTTTCCACAAATTCACACAGAATTTTGTTAATTATATGTTGAAATTGAAAAGAGAAAAAAAATTGAGTATTTATTTTATTGAGGATATATTTATAATTAATATAAATCATAATTATTAATTAAAATAATAAAATTTATTTTTTAATTTATATTAATTATCATATTAATTATAAGAATAACATAATTTATAATATTTATTTAAAATTATAATAAAAATATTAATTCAAAAGTTTTACATTTTATACTGTCAAATTAGAGGATGTTTTACTATTAAATATCAATTAAATATTATTTGATAACATTATAAGTTATATTTATTATTATAAATTTAAATAAATATATTTTATTTATTTATTTATTTTTTATTATACATCGGACAATTTAATTATTAAAAGATGCACTTTTTGATAAATGGATTAATTGATAGAATGATTGATATAGTATAAAGTATAGAGTGAAAATGATAAAAGTACGTATGATTTGACTATGTACTGAGCATCATTATTAATATTAATCAAGGAGTAAATAGTATATTTTATGATCGAAAAGAAAATAATAATAGAACAAATTGAAGCAACCCAGCGTAAGAAAAAGAAGGCTTAAATTAATCGGTTAGAGTTAGATGAAACATTAAAAACCAAAAAAAAATTAAAAGAAAAAAAAAAGACGCAATTAAACGTCTCATGAAATTCAGATCCCATCTCAACCAGTCGGACTCTCTTAGAAGAACTAAGCCAGAACCCCTTAATTTTCTTGGAGGCGAGATGTTGTAGTTGATCTTCTTCCACCTCACCCCATTGGTTTGTACTCCGCAATGTCCCTATTCAAAAGTGAGATTTTCATTGCTGCATTTGTTTCCTGACAAATACATTGTCTCTGGAGAAGTCACCTTTAAGACTTTGTTCTCCGGATCCTAGCTACCAATGCTCGATGTATACAAAGCAATTTTGATTTTTTTTTTTTAATTTGATGAATTTTGAATATGGACATTATCGTTTTCCTCTGGCATTTAGGATCCTATAAACTACTAGTTATTTGTTTATCAACTATTTAAAATTTTGTCGTGTTGTTTGGTTAAGGAGAAATCACATTGAAGTGAAGTAATTGGATTAAATTCACTGTATTTCATTAGTAAAACTTGTGATAACGTATATGGATATTTTTGTGTATTTTATATATCTGGCTTAGTTGACTCGAATACGACATTTTAGCTGATGATTTTCCTACTTAATTACAAGTCCACTGCTTAATCAAAGAAGTTAGTACGCATAAATTGGACAACTATGCGCGTTATATTTGCTGTGTAACTACAAACATAAAATCGGTCATAAATTTTTCTTTTGAATTCCCATTTTTTCTTGAATTAAATGTTTATGGTTCATACAACTGCAGCAAGGGACCTGTATGGTTATGAAAGCATTGCAGCGATTAATCAAGGGGATTAGATTAAACTTATAAAGAAATGTTTGGTAAAACAAAATTGGAGAGTCAACGTATGGACTCTGGAGAGAGTATGGGAGACACACAAGTTTGGGAATTCTGTGCAAATGGAGTTCGCATTGAAACTGCAGAAGTTGAGGCCAAGCTTGATGAGGGGAATATTCAGGAGGCAGAATCTTCATTGAGAGAAGGTTTATCACTCAATTTTGAGGTTAGTTATTGACTTTTTAAGGTTTATGCTCATTGTTCTTGATCACGTTATTGAGTACAACGGTATGTTTGTATGTATTTTGTAAAGTTTCCCATTATGAAGGATCCACTAGACAAGAGTGGAGCCTTGTCTTCTAGCACTATATGAAAGATGAGTTGTTATCAGTGTTTGGTCAACAAATATTCCAAACGCTTCCTTCCTAGCAATAAAGACAAGCGACAATTTGAAAAAGATGAGAACAAAAGGCTAACATAAAATTAAGAGGAGATAGGGGAACTGGAAGGTAACTGATGCTTTGAAATAAACTTCTAGATCTTAATTTTTTTTTAATCAAAATAGCAACATATTTCATCTATTGTCCTTTTGTAACACTGAAAGCTATCCATCTTTTTTCTGTTCTTTTTTCAGTTAGTATTTACCAGTATGCTACCAAAGCTTTTCTTCTTCTTAAGTACTCTTGATTTCCATGGTAAGCTTTTTTTTTTGTAGGCACTTTTCCTTAAACCAATAAGTCTGAGGTTTTCTAATGAATTAGAAGAAAGGGTATAAAAATTGGGGGAATAAAAAAGAAAAAAAGAAACGTGGCATTCTTGATTGTATTATGAATTTTGTTGATTCTTAAATGTTGTTTTTGTTAGTATCTTTTCTTTCTCATAATTGCATCTTTTTTTTTCTACTTGCATAATTAAGAAGTAAGTTTTGGTTGATATGTTGAGAATAATTAGTTTAATAACGACTAGTTTAATAACAGCTAGTTTAGTAATGACTAGTTTGACGGCTAGTTTAATAACGACTAGTTTAGTAACGGCTAGTTTAACGGTTAGTTTCTTCTTTTCAATGTATAAATATAACATTAGACATTAAGCCAAAATAAATTCAATAACTTTCAATAAAAATCAGAGAAAATCAACATGGTATCAAAGCAGATTTGATCTTGCTCCAAATCAATCCCACAAACAAAAACTGTATCGGTTCAAGAAATCTAGAAAATGTCACAACATATAGAGAGATTTACAGGTGTGTTGCTAAATGGTAAAAATTACCATCTTTGGGCACATCAAGTGACTTTTGGTCTAATCGGCAGAGACAAATTTGAGCATGTCACTGGTGAGAAATCAAAACCAAAAGCCGAAGATCCAACACACCCAATAGTTGAAGAAAAAAAGGAAATTTCAGAATGGAGAAAAAGTGACAATCTAGTCATGAGTTGGTTACTGGCAACCATGGAACCCCACATCTCTGATCTCATGACATATCTAGATATAGCTCGAGATATGTGGGTTAAAGCCGAGACAATGTTCGGAAAAAAGAAAAATTACTCTCTTATTTATCAACTTCAGCAAGAACTTCAACAGTTACAACAACAAAATCAATCTGTCACCGAACTATTCAGCCAAATCCAAAAAAAGAATGATAAGATTAGAGTGTATCGACCTCTCACAGCCGATCTTGATGAAATCAAAAGAAGAGAGGAGCAGGATGAAATTTTCACCGTCCTCGCCAAGCTCGATTTAAGCTATGAGGGGGTACGCTCACAAATTCTTCTCATGGGTGAGCTGTCATCTGTTGATGAGGTTGTTGGGATGGTTGAAAGAGAAGAGACAAGAAGAATAGTGATGGGTACTCAACTACCTGACAACCCCGAAGCCAAGGCTTTCGTCACCAGATCTAACCCTAGGCCAGAATGTCGGGGAGACCAAACATTCACTCGCTGCGATTATTGTAAGAAGGAAGGACATAAGCGCGAGGAATGCTGGTCACTCACTCGCTGCGATTATTGCAAGAAGGAAGGACACAAACGCGAGGAATGCTGGTGTCTCAACCCTCATCTCCGGTAAAAGGGAAGGCGAGGTGGAGGCTTCGTCAGAGGGGGAGATCAGTGACAAAATCGGGTAGAGAGCAGAGAGAAAATGGGTTACTCTGCACAAAAGGAAAAAAGGGATATGAGTACAAACGAGACTGAAAAAGAAATAAAAGGTGAGGTGGATATGGATCAAATGAGGCAGCTGTATATACAATTATCCGTGATGTTTCAGGAAAATCTCAAAAAACCTCTGGTATGATTACAAACCTTACTCAAAATTCTTTAAATTCCAAATGGATTCTTGATTCAGGTTCAACTGATCACATAACTGGAAATAAAAACTTACTCAATAATTACAAAAAATTGAGACTAAATAATTTGTAATCGTTGCAAATGGTGAAAAAATGGAAATTTTAGGAAATGGTTCAATTAGTCTCCTTTCAAGAAAAATTTCAAATGTTTTGCATGTAAATAATTGTACATCTAACTTGTTATCCATTAGTAAAATCACACGAGACTTAAATTGTGAAATTACATTTACATCCAAAAATGTGATTTTTCAGGAATTGATAACAAAGAATATCATTGGTGAAGGTTTTCTAGAAAATGGGCTTTATATTATGAGTGAAGAAAAATGCAACTTCAATATTAAAAAAGAAGAAGAATTAGGCACTCTTTGGCATAAGAGAATTGGATATCCTTCCGATAAGATTTTAAAATGTATTTTTGATTTCAAACAACTAGATTGTAGTAGTTGTGAAATTTGCAAATTAGGAAAACACACAAGGTTACCATTTAGTTTATCCAATTGTAAAAGCAAAAAACCTTTTGAGTTAATACATTCTGATGTTTGGGACCCTGCTTCAATTGAGTCATTTAATGGTTATAAATACTTTGTTATATTTATAGATGATTTTTCAAGAACCACATGGTTACACTTGTTAAAAAATAAAAGTGAAGTATTTTCTCAATTTCAAGAATTTTATAATTTTGTAGAAAATCAATATGATGCAAAGATTAAAACTTTTAGAAGTGATAATGGAACGTAATTTGTAAATCAAAATTTTACAAAAATTTTCAAGCAAAAAGGAATTTTACATCAAATAACTTGTATTTACACACCCCAACAAAATGGTGTGTCGGAAAGAAAAAATCGACATTTACTTGAAGTAACAAGAGTACTTTTGTTTCAAAATAATGTTCTAATAATTTTTTGGTCGGATGTTGTTCTCATCGCAACATATTTAATTAATGGATTGTCAAGTGCCAATTTGAATTTCAAAAGCCCACTAGAAATCCTCTACCAAGAAAAACTCAATATCTATCATTTAAGAGTATTTGGATGTATATGTTATGTGCACAAAAATAAACAACACAAGTTAGATTATACATCAATCAAAGCTATTTTGTTGGGGTATTCATCTAAAAAAAAGGGTTATAAATGCTATGATCCGATTAACAAAAAACATTACATTTCAAGAGATGTGACATTCCAAGAAAATGAGCCATATTACAAAACACTAGAAAAGGAGACTAATAACCAAGAGAAACCAAATGAATTTACATTTCCATTTTTTTATTCTGAAGAAGGAAATATAGTAGTAGAAAATGAAAATGAAATAATCAATGAGAATGAAGAGGAAGAAACTTCTCAAAGTGAGGGGGAAGATGGTACTACCGAAATAATACCATTGAGAAGGTCTAATCGAACTCCACAACCTACAACTAGATTACGGGATTTTGTAACATATGAGGTAAAATATTCTATCCAAAATTATTTATCTTATGAAAATGTTACACCACAATATAGGACTTATTTGACCTCAATTTCCAAAGAAAATGAGCCAAATAACTATGAGGAAGCAATAGGCCAACTGGTATGGTGCAAAGCAATGGAAGAAGAACTTCGAGCACTTGAAAAAAATGAAACATGGGTAGTCGTACAACTACCTGAAGGAAAGAAACCCGTAGGATGCAAATGGGTCTATAAGATTAAGTTTAATAGTGACGGTACTATTGAAAGGTACAAGACACAATTAGTGGCAAAAGGTTACACTCAAACCTATGGTGTAGATTATCAAGAAACATTTGCACCCGTGGCCAAAATGAATACCGTTAGGATTTTACTTTCCATAACGGTAAAATAAAATTGGACCTTACATCAAATGGATGTCAAGAATGTTTTTCTCCAAGGAACACTTGAAGAAGAGGTATATATGACGCTTCCACCTGGTCATAAAAAAGAAAACAATTCTAGTCTAGTGTGTAGGTTAAAAAAATCTATTTATGGACTAAAGCAATCTTCACGAGCATGGTATGGAAAGCTAAGCTCTTATTTAATTTCTTGTGATTTTAAAATTAGTAATGCCGATCACTCATTATTTTCCAAAAATTATGGTACATTCACAACCATAATTCTAGTATATGTAGATGATATAATAATTACCGGAAATAATTTGGAAGAAATTAAAAAAGTGAAAATGAAATTAAAGAAGAATTTTGATATCAAAGACTTAGGTTTATTAAAATATTTTCTAGGAATAGAAATAGCACATTCACCCAAGGGACTCTTTATTTCACAAAGAAAATATACACTTGACCTATTGAAAGAAACTGGTAAATTAGGGAGTAAACCAACATCTACACCAATAGATAGTAAATGCAAATTAAATATTGAGGATGACGAACCCTTAGAAGACATAAGCCAATTTCAAAGACTTGTAGGAAAATTAATTTATTTAACGATAACCCGACCAGACATTTCTTTTTCAGTAAGCCAAATTAGTAAATTTATGCATACACCTAGAACACCACATTTAGAGGCTATACATAGAATTTTAAAATATTTAAAAGGGACACCTAGTAAAGGAATTCTCATGAAACATAATAATTCTAATGAAGTGTGTGGCTACTCCGATGCAGATTGGGCTGGTAGCTTTGATAGAAAATCAACCATTGGTTTTTGCACGTTTGTAGGTGGAAATTTAGTCACATGGAAAAACAAGAAACAAAATGTTATGGCACGATCAAGTGCCGAGGCAGAATATCGAGCCATGGCATCAACCTCAAGCGAGCTAACTTGGATCAAACAACTTCTTTTGGATATTGGAATTAAAATTCAAGAACCAATGAAGATGTTTTGTGATAACCAAGCGGCGCGACATATAGCATCAAATCTGGTGTTTCACGAGAGAACAAAACACATCGAAGTGGATTGCCACTTCATTCGAGAAAAAATTCAAGCAAAGGAAATTGAAACTCCATTTGTGAGAAGTGAAAAACAATTGGCGGACATCTTCACCAAAGGTTTAGATTTAAAATCATTTGAAGAAAACTTAAGCAAGTTAGGGTTGGCCGATATCTACACACCTAACTTGAGGGGAAATGTTGAGAATAATTAGTTTAATAACGTCTAGTTAGTAACGGCTAGTTTAATAACGTTTAGTTTAGTAACGGCTAGTTTAATAACGACTAGTTTAGTAACGGCTAGTTTAATAACGGCTAGTTTAGTAATGACTAGTTTAACGGCTAGTTTAATAACGACTAGTTTAGTAACGGTTAGTTTAGTAACGACTAGTTTAATAACGGCTAGTTTAACGGTTAGTTTCTTCTTTTCAATGTATAAATATAACATTAGACATTAAACCAAAATAAATTCAATAACTCTCTCAACAAAAATCAGAGAAAATCAACATGATACTTAATTGCTACTTATGTTAATGTACAGGAAGCAAGAGCCCTTCTTGGAAAGTTGGAGTATCAAAGAGGTAACATTGAAGGTGCACTTCGTGTGTTTGATGGTATTGATCTCCAAGCTGCTATACAGCGTTTACAACCTTTTGTTGCTGAAAAGCCATCCACTAAGAAGGGTCGAACCCGCTCTGAATCACAGATCCCGGCCTCTCAGCATGCTGCTAGCCTGGTTCTTGAAGCCATATACTTGAAGGCCAAGTCTCTCCAAAAGCTCGGGAAATTGAATGGTAGAGTTTCTTCAATGGCTTATTGTTGGTTATGTGAAGTTTCACAAATGAATTATAATTTTTTTTTCCTTAACGTTCCCCTTTAATTTAAACTTGAATGAGAGGAGAGCTTGATCTTGTGGTTTGCAGAAGCAGCTGAAGAATGTCAAAGTGTGCTTAATGCTGTAGAAAAGATATTCCTGCAGGGTATACCTGATGTGCAAGTTGATAGTAGATTGCAAGAGACAGTCAGTCATGCTGTAGAGCTCCTTCCAGAACTTTGGAAGCAGGCTGGCTGCTATCATGAAGCAATATCTGCTTATAGACGTTCCCTCCTTAGTCACTGGAACCTTGGCGATGATTGCTGCTCTAGAATTCAAAAAGAATTTGCAATATATTTATTGTATAGTGGAGAAGAGGCTAATCCACCTAGTTTAGGGGCACAGATCGACACTTCATATGTGCCTAAAAATAACCTGGAAGAAGCAACATTGCTTTTGATGATTTTAATAAGGAATTTTCATCTAGGAAAGGCCAAATGGGATCCATCATTAATGGAGCACCTAACATTTGCACTCTCTATATGTAACCAAACTTCTGTTTTAGCAAAACAACTTGAAGAGATCATGCCTGGTGTCTATCATCGTGTTGATCGTTGGAATTCTTTAGCTCTTTGCTGCAGCGGAACTGGACAGAACAAATCGACCTTGAATCTGTTGAGGAAGTCACTACAGAAACATGAACGTCCAAATGACATAATGGCATTGTTATTGGCTTCCAAGATATGCAGTGAGGATTGCCATCTTGCCACTGAGGGAGTTGAATATGCACGAAGAGCAATCAGTAATTTTCAGCATAAGGATGAACATTTAAAAGGTGTTGGCATGTGGATGCTGGGTCTTTGTTTAGGCAAACAAGCTAAAGTTTCTTCCTTTGACTTTGAGAGATCCCGTCTAGATTCTGAAGCATTGAAATCATTAAACGAGGCAATTAGCTTGGAGCACAACAATTCAGATTTGATTTTTGACTTGGCCATCGAATATGCAGAGCACCGAAATCTGAATGCTGCTTTGCGTTTTACAAAACAGTTCATTGATGAAACAGGGGGCTCTGTATTAAAAGGTTGGAGATTACTTGCTCTTATTTTGTCTGCTCAGCGACGTTTTTCAGAGGCTGAAGTAGTCACAGATGCTGCTTTAGATGAGACTGCAAAATGGGATCAAGCACCTCTTCTCAGGCTCAAAGCAAAACTGAAAATCGCCAAGTCAATTCCCATGGATGCCATTGAAACTTATCGCTACCTTCTTGCTTTGGTTCAAGCACAAAGGAAATCTTTTCGGCCTTTCAGAATCACTCCTCAGGTTAAACTCTGCTTGTGATTTACAATCTTTATTCCCATCAATGATCAAACCATCCTAGTTTTTGCCTAAAACATATTCCAGCTATTCCAATTTTTTTAGCAAGGATAGATTATACTGTGTGTTTTCAGTTAGCTTATGACTAGTTCATATAAATTTCAAATAGAAAATATGAGGTGAATTTTGAATATTAACAAATTCCTGATTAATCAATTATATTCTTCTAAATTTATTTTAGCCTTCTTACTGATGATAGGTTGAAGATGATAAAGTGGATGAATTTGAAGTTTGGCATGGTTTGGCAAACTTATATGCAAGCCTTTCACACTGGAAAGATGCAGAAGTATGTTTGGCAAAAGCCAAACAACTTAAACAGTTCTCTGCAGAAGCATCGCACACAGAAGGCAAGCTAGCTGTCAAACTCCTATTACTTAATGAATCAAGCTTTCATTTATATGTCATGCACTCATGCTATATAACTCTTGACAAATTCTTGATGGATTGTTTTTTGGTCTCATTCTGGACAACAATTCTATCAAGGACAAAGTTCAAACATAAAATAAACACAAAAGGTGAATTCCCCTTCATGTTTCCTAAGCTTGCATTACTGACCCACTATTGTGAATTATTGAGAAAATTACCACTATTTTGTTTTGCATTCTCTATGCTGGAGAAGCATTTGGGAAAACATCTTTTCATTGGAAGTTTTGTAGAACTTCATAGAACAGACATAATGTGATATTGATATTGGTTCATTAGCACTTTTATTTCTTCGGTGCATTTTTTTTATGGTCATGTTCAATGCATTGTTGATACTAGTTGAGATTAAACTCTTACTTTCTTTCATTTAAACATTGCACTAAATATTTCTTTCCAGAATATCTTCCTGTATTCATCAAAAGCTCATAACAGAGTCAACAACAGGAGTTTTCTGGAAGATGGTTCATAAGGGACTTTAAATAAAAAAAATATTAAACTAGACGAAAAGGGTTTTAAGGGGACAACTACTTGAATGATTAGTTTATCGGGATTTTTGGTAAAAAAAAAAAAAAATCAATTGCTATGAATCATATTTACATGCTTATATAGCAATCTAATCTCCGTGGCTTGTACTTCTTACACTGAACAAGAAATTGGTACTATGCTTGGTAATTTTTCTAGGTATGATGCTCGAAGGTCAGGGACAACTTGAAGAAGCTCTAGCCATTTGTGTAGATGCTTTATTATTGGAGCCCTCTTATGCTCCTTGCAAGATCTTGGTTGGTGCTTTGACGACAAAGATAAACACTAAGGCATTGCCTGTGGCAAGAAGCTTACTGTCAGATGCCTTAAGGATAGATCCTACAAATCGTAAGGCTTGGTATTACTTGGGAATAGTACACAAGGATGATGGACGAATAGATGATGCTACAGACTGCTTCCAGGCAGCCTTCATGCTTGAAGAATCTGATCCCATTGAGAGCTTCACCTCTCTTCGTTGATTGGCTCCTCCAAATTAAATGTTTAAAAAGACTTATTGGGATGGTTTTATGATCTGTTTAGTGTTTCAGGACACAATTGATAGCTTGAAGAATTGTATCATTTTAGCTATAGGAGAACAAGAGAAAATGGCAAGATAGTAGAACCTAACTTAGAATGAAATATCAGAGAATTTGAACAGTAAAAATGTTCTCTCTATCTCTCTCTGTTTTCTGTTTATTTTGTCTTTTTAGAGGGAGTGCGAGGGTCATGTGTGGAGCTCCTTAACAATATTAATTTATTCTTTTTGTTTCGTTTTTTATATATACTGTTTGACTCAATTATGTAAATGCATATGTTGCTCACTTGCCAGAGATTATATATATATACTATTCATGCAAACTATTACGCCCATAATTGAAATTCAAACTTTCTCGTAGGCTATTCTCGGTAAAAACTTAAGTACGTTTTTTTTTCCCTTAATAATATCTCATTTTTCCTTTATCTCACCCTATAAATATTCCGTACATGATTCAAACATATAGAAAAGGGAAAGGTTAAAATATCTTACAGTAACCGGTATGGTTGATCTTCAACCGATTAACCTTAATTTCATACATATAGAAAAGGGAAAGGTTAAAATAAACAAACTGTAACTGATATGGTTGATCATCAACGGATTAACCTTAATTTCATACCAATGTGGCCAATTTTGATTATTTGTGTAATAAATCTTTTAAATTCTTTCTCACATTTTATTTTTAACTGATTTATTAAATTAATTGATATAATTATGACTGTACTTAACGTTAATTAGTACCACAGACCTTTATCCAATGCTATGTTATCTCACATATATTTTGCCATGCACAAAAGTGCTTTATAGATGAGCCTCCCACACTGTTTAATTTTGTATGAATGGTAATTGAACTTTTAACTATTCTACTTTTTGATCGTCAATTTTGCTCTATTTTGAACAAGTACATTGTCTTCAATGGTATCATCGTTTTAATTTTATTATTGAAACAAACATACTAATAGGTTAATTATCCTTGTTATTAGACCTTAGTTCCACTGAATATGATAATTGTCCACGTACATTTAGATGTATCAAAGCTATCTGAATGTTGAGACTTTTGACATCTTTTATAATCTTGGTGAGAGGTTTTGGTACATTTGGAGTATCTCTATTATTATTTTGTCACTTTTTAAGATTCTTGTTTTCAATTGGAGCCTATCAAATACCCTATTTAGTTTACTAATATTTATTTTGATCAAATTCAACAATAATATCAAAGAATTGAAGTATCTCAGAGGTACCATTTATTGTTTAAATTGATCAAAATAGATATAAGTACTTTACATAAAGGTATTTGATATGTCACAATTAAGATTATAAGTCAAAAAGGACACTAAAAAAAGAATATGGATACCCCAAAAATACATGTTTGAGTGTAATGGAAAGAGGTATCCAATGACCACAGGGTAATTCGATGTACTTATCTAATGAGTTACTCGAGGTACATAACATACACAAGGTACTCTCAAGATACGTGACATGCACGAGGCACTCAAGGTACATAACATACACAAGGTACTCAAGATACGTGACATGCACGAGGCATTCAAGGTACATAACATACACAAGGTACATAACATACACAAGGTACTCAAGGTACATAACATACACGAGGTACTTGACGTACATGATCTGCACGAGGTGCATTACGTATATTAGCTAAACGAGGTGCACAATCTAATTAAGGGACAAGAAGATGTTTTACAAAAGTATATAGACATGACCTCATCCTGGGACAATGGACCTATTTATGTGTTAGTATAAATAAGGTATGGTTGTTCCAATGGGGTGCCAACACTTGAGATAGTGGTGCCTATATATATATATACCTATGTAACCCATTAAGGAGATATCACTCTCTTTTTTAGATCTCTTTAGAACCTGTAGCACTTGTAATTCTCTCCAAACAATTGGCACCCACTGTGAGACCTCAAATTTTTTTAGTCCATTTTAAAAATTTGAGACCTTTCATTTATAAAATCAGGAGAATCACCTTATACTATAGGAAAATTTAACCCTATCAACATAACCATTCAGCACATTACCTCTAATTCAAGGAAAAGAAACCCTCAAAACCACCTCAAGGATCCCGTGCATTAAGTTTTTGGTAATGACCCTAATAAACATGTACCTCATCATACAACTCATCTCACATCCCATCATGGATTGAGGTATAACTTTTATCAACCATCGGCCCCAAAAGTTAAGAGATCATAAATTACAAAGATGATCCCCACATGTGGCTAGTTCATTAAGCGTGAGTTTTGAGGATGCATCCTTAAAAAAAGATGTCATAATGAAAAGGCTCCAACAATATGTCATGGAATTGCAACAAGCTTTCATCAAATCACAAAATGATAACAAATAACTACATGCACTTTTACTATAAAAGAACTATTCAGAAGCTGAAAGCTCCTTGATGTGGACCCTCTAGGCAAAGAACCCTAGGAACTCACGAACTTAAAGGACTAGGAACAATCAATTTACTAAGAACGTGTTGAAGATAATTGGATTAGAACCCTAAGGAAACAAAGTCCTTAAAACCCTAACCTTTGATATGATCGAATTAGAACCCTAACCTTGAGACACCATAATGGATGATCACTCCCTTTGATAATTAAAATTTAAGCATTCAATCAAGAACACAAGAAGACAAAGCAAAAGGCTTTATGAAATAAATTTGATAAATAATATATGGTATGTCAAGATTACATAGCTACTGCATTTTTAAACAAACTCTCATGAAAACCCTAGACATAAGTACACGCCTAAAGAAAAGCCTTAGGAAAAAAATCAAACATAAAGAAAACCCTAGATGAGATAGGCCTAATTAGTGATGGATTGGGCTTGATCAATCCTTAAAAATAAAAGACTAAAACAACTTATGATAAATAAAACATAAAAAAGCTCACAATTAATTAAAACAACAATTGCTTCCTAAAGTAGTCCTTGCACCCAACTTGATCTTTCAAATCTATCCCTAGTCATTGGACTTCCAATTTCTAACATAGGATCTTGAGAGTATTTGGGAACATCAACTTGATTAGCACCTTGATCTCTATTATTCTCTTCCTCTTCGAAAAGATTTGTCTTCTAATCTTAACTTTGTAAGCAGGTCAATTTAGTATTGTGGATCTTTGTATGAAGTCTATTTGATGCTCAATTCCTCTTAAATGAGGTAATCCATAAGGAATCTCTTTAAGAAGTAGATCCTTAAAGTCCCGCAATAAAGATACAACACCATTAGGCAAAAATGAATTAAGATTGTTAGTAGAAAGATAAACATCCTTGTAAATAAGTATAAGTACTTATTTCCTTGCCATCATTGCACTCTTAATCTCATGTTTTTCAACAATTATATTCATTCTTATATTTTTCTCTCCTATTTGCTCACTTTTCTCTCCATTTTTTCTCAACCTCACTTACTCTTTTTTTTTCTCTTGCTCACACTTTTGTTTTTCAATTAACTTGCACTCTCTTGCTATCCTAATATGGTCCTCATAAGCTTAAAAAGGTTTGAGAGGGGATAATATAACTTTTTGGTTGTTCATTTCAAAAGAAAAACAATTTTTGTACCCATCATGTGACACCTTTTTATCAAACTGCCACGGTCGGCCAAGAAAAATATGAGCAGTATACATTAGTACCACATCACAAAAAAACTCATCCTCATACTTTCCAATTGAAAAAGGAACCCAAACTTGTTTGCTGACCTTCACTTCTTCACAATCATTCAACCATTGTAGCTTGTAAGGTTTGGGATGCTTCTGCCACTTTAAGTTCAACTTTTCTACAAAAAAGTACAAGCAACATTAATACAACTGCCACTATCAATAATCAACATACATATCTTATCCTTCACGTGACATCTTGTGTGGAAAATATGCTCACATTGTTCCTCGTCTCCTTTGTCCTTAGGCTATATACTTAGGACTCTCCTTGTGACAAGTAATTCTCCATGCACAGGTTCTTTCACTTCAACATCAGAACAATCCTCTAATGGTGGCATTTCATTGTCATTTGAACTAGCACTTTCAATTTTTCCATTTTCCTATACAACCATAACCTTTTTGTTTGGTCATTCAGAATAATATGTCTAAAATCCTTGGCATCTAAAATACTTAATATCACGTGACTTAATAATAGGTTTAGTTTCAAGTTTACCTCTAGGAATATGAACTGAATTTTTTAGCTTTGCTTCACCATCTGTTTTAAAGGCAACTTTGTTGTCCTTCCAATTTGATCTATATGGAGAGTTAGAGGATGAATTAGGTCTGAACCTCTTGGACTTGATTTTATTCTCCACTTTAATGGCCTTTTGAAATAGTTCCTCCATCTCTATGTAATGTTACAATTCAACCACATCAACAATCTCCTTGTTTAATCCACCAATGAATCTAACCATTATTACTTCTTTATCTTCCTCTATGTTTGCTATAATTATGGTGATTTTCATCTCCTTATAATAATCTTCAACACTCATGAACCTTGAGTCAGCCCTTTAAAATTTCTATATAATTCCCTATAGTAATGGCTAGGTATAAATCTCTCATGCAACACCAACTTCATCTCTTCCCATGATCGAATAGGCCTATCACCATTCCTTCGCCTATTGATCACCAATTGATCCTACCATATACCTACATAATCTGTAAATTCTATAGCTAATAGCTTTACTTTCTTCTCCTTGGAGTAATTATGACAATCAAATACATGTTCAACCTTTCTTTCCCACTGCAAGTATAACTCAAGATCATTCTTTCCTTGAAAAGGCGGAATTTTTATCTTTATATTGCCTATATTGCTATCTTCTTTGGAGTCAACCTTTTTGTCCCATTTATAACTTGCTATCTCTTCCACATTGGAATTAGCTTCTTCTTCATCAAATTTATGTCTTCTATATGATTCAGAACCTGAAGAGGATTCTAAATCATTCAACCTTGATGAAGAATTTAAAGTCAACCTCTTATAGTTCTCCTCCTTTACTCATGTTTTCAGCCTATAAAATAAAAAAAATTAAAAAGGTGTTGTTCCTCACACATTCCCTCACATGTTTACTTTCAAATAAGATGGTCATCACTCATATTTCACACTATTTTGGCTTTTTTTTTATCTCTCTTTCCTTTTCTTTTAAAACTCAAAGCTCAAGTTAGTCTCTTTTTATGTTCTTAACAAAATCAAAGAATTCAACTAATCTCAAGAAGCAATTGGTTTATTGGTAACAATCTCAAAAAATCAGAATTTTAAAACCTAGTTGTCTCTCAAGATGACTCTAAAGAACCATATATAAAAAGAAAGAATATAAAAATGATAATATAAATAAGAATAAGGATAAGAACATAAGAAGTAATATAGGAATATAAGGAAAGAAAGATGAAATAAAACTAAAGAGAAGATAGAAAGAGATAAATAATCAATTTAGGAAATAAATAATTCTTGAGTTGGAAATCTTTTCAAGGAAAACTAGAAAAAAGAAAGGAAATCTAAATTCAACATGAATAAAAAAAACTTAAGCAAGAAAACAAGAAGAGGAATTTTGATCGGTCTGTCACTTTGTTCTTTTTTTTTTAATTTTGATTATCTGTTGTACCCAAAAGTATGAAGGAAGGAAAGAAAGAAGAAAATCTATTTAGGAAAGTTAAAGTAGGAAAAAAATAATCTCAAGTTAGAAATCTTTTTTTACAAGATCTTTCTTTTCCAAGAAAGGAAAATAAATGGAATATGGAAATAATATGAGAACACAGAAAAGAATAAATAATCAATCTGGGAAAGTGAAAATAGGAAAGAAATACTCTGAGCTACAAATATTTTTTTAAGATCTTTCTTTCTTATCTTATGGGAAATATTTTCAAGATCATTCTTTTCTTTTCCTTGCAAGATCTCTCTTTTTTTTGCTTTTTTTTTTACTACTGTTGTGAATAGAAAAGACACAAAAACAAAATCACAAGCCTAATGAACAAAAACCAAAACATAACAATCAATTTGATATATTATAATAGTCATTTCGTTACATGAGTCAAAAGTTATGGTTGTTTAAAGTTGCAGTGCCAATTTATCAATTTTTTTTGAAATTGTGAACAATAAGCTCTTTTTTTTCTATTTTTTAAGAACAAGGATGGATTGAACATAGAAATAAAGAACAAGAAAAGATATGAATAATTCAAAGAGAACTATGAAACGAAATCAAAAGATGAAAACAATGACAATGAAATTGAAAGAAAACACAAGACTTGAAGGACATAATTATTTTTTTGAAATCAAGAACTCAAAGAAAGATAGATGCTGATAGATAACCTATTTCTAGCAACCAAGGCTCAAATACCAAATGATACGGACCCTCTAGGTGAAGACCCTTAAGAACCCATGAACTCAAAGGAATAGGAACAATTGATTTACTAAGAACGTGTGGAAGATGATTGGATTAGAACCTTAAAGATACAAAGTCCTTAAAACCCTAACTTTTGGTATGATTATATTATAACCATAAGAAAACAAATTCCTTAAAACCCTAACTTTTATAGGCCACAAAGGATGATCACTTCTTTTGATAAATAGAATTCAAGCATTCAATCAAGAACACAAGAAGGCAAAGAAAAAGGCTTTTTAAAATAAATTTGATAAGTAATATATAGTCTGTCAAGATTACATAGCTACTACATTTTTATAACAAGAAACCCTCATGAAAACCCTAGTTGCAAATTCAAGCCTAAAGAAAAACCCTAGGTGCAAATTCAAATCTAATGAAAATCCTAGGTGCAAATTCAAACCCAAGATGTGATGTGCCTAATTAGTGTTGGATTATGCCTAATAAATCCTTAAAAATATAAGACTAAAAAAACTTATAAAAAATAAAAATATAAAAGGTCCACAATTAATTAAAACAACAATTGATTATTAAAGTACTTATTGCACCCAACTTGTTCTTCCAAATCTATCCTTAGCCATATGATAGCCAATTCCTTGCAAAAGCTTTTAAGAATATTTGGGAACATCAACTTGATGAGTACTTGGGAACATAAACTTGATCAACACCTCGATCTGCATTACTCCTTCCAGACTATAACAACTCTACCACCTCTCGAAACCATCACAACTAATAAGAGCTTGACAAGTTCCTCAAGAACCAATAAGGTATCACCTTCAAGAACCCATGTCCATTTATGGAGAACCCAAATTCAAAAATTCATCACCATGACCAATTTATGAACCATAGCTACCCCAATCGAACCACATGATGACACTCTTGCATCTATTGAGACTCAAACAGACTATTCCGTTAGCAAGTAGGATGATAAATGGAAGAAGATGGAGAAGAAAATGGAAGAAAAAATAGCTAATCAACTGAAAAAGTAGGGCATAAGATTTCCTATGAACGACATTGAAGCCATATGTGATATTTATCGACATCTCCCTTCTCAGATGATATGGAATTGATGGTCCACCACCCAAATTCTCTTATCTGAAGTGTCCACCTTATAAGGGAATGAACAATCCCATAACTCATGGATACATTTTAAGATGGCTATGGTACTAATGTGTTTTCCCAAAGAAAAAAGAGATGCCATGTTTTGTAAGACTGTATCCTATACTTTTCAAGACACGACACAAAAATGATCCATAGAGCTCCATCCAAAAAACATCACTAGTTTCAACCAACTTGTAAAGGCTTTCGTTACAAACTATGCTTGCAAAAAAAATCCATCTGCAAAGAATCACATCACTTATTATCCATTGTCCTTGAATGTGAAAAGATAATAGAGACCTTTGTGAAGAGTTTTAAGATAGAGAAAATGAAGATTTCACATATCCTGATTCTATAGCCATCGAAGCTTTCAGGAAGGAAATAAAGCGGAGCACTGGTTTACTTGTAGAACTAACCAAGACCACCCTACATTATCTTGATGTTGCTTATGAAAAGACACAAAATTTTGTCAACGTTAAAAAGGAGATGAAATCCTCTAAAACCTCATTATCCAAACCAATAGAAAATCCACTACTAGTAAAGACAATGGGTAAAGAAAACTACTTATAGATAAATGCCCAAACACACTATGTTTCAAACTAACAATAACACCCAAGGGACAAACATGAACTTGGGGAAGGGCTCTGTCTCCTTTTAGAGAATCCCCATTACGAGTATCCTTGACTAATGCAATACAAAGAATGGACATAATGGACCAAGTGAAGTAACCACAACCTATAAGGACCCCTTAGAGAAACTCGAACAAATATTGTGCCTTCCATAAAGATACATGTCATTGGATAAAATATTGTTGACATCTCAAGTAAGAGATTGAATAATGTTTTTTTTTCTGAAGGACACTTAACGGATATAGTGGAAATATATAGAGGGTCATGATAGGAGAATAGATGAGGTATCATGAGAGATTTTGTTCCATACAATACTCCTATAAGATAAGACAACAAATAGGCCTAACAAACTCAAGGGGATGTTAGTGTGGTCCATAGTATCCATGATGGTCCAACCACATCAGGACCCACTCATAATTCATAAAAAAGATATGCAAAGGAAGCAAGAGACACATATAAACCAATATATACCTTGATACATGAAGACCTAGTCTTTCCTATCATTTTTGAAAGGGATAAAGTCTTTACCATTTTACGATGACCCATTGGTGGTCATACTTAAGATTGCTCATTGTGAGGTGCGTACGATATTGGTAGGTAATGGTAGTTCCTCATATTTTGTATACTTGTCAGCACTCATTAACATAGGGATATACCCTAAGAAGATCACTCAATAGAAAATTCCATTATTGGGGTTCAATGGTAGACACAAAGTCTATTGATACAAAATGATGCTCTATAGCTAATATACTCACAAATTTTATTTTTTTGAATACTTCTACCTCATATAGTACAATATTGAATATACCTTGGATTCATTAGATGAAATCCTTCCTCCAACTTAAGATAAAAATTAAAGGGTGTTCAACATACAAGACCTATGAGTACAAATCACCAATGCAACCAAATATTAACTGTGGCCCCTGGGGACTATAAGGTCATCCATGTTAGGATGTTAGAGGAGGAGAAGTTCTTAAAGATTAGTTCTATAATCCCCATAGACACCAAAGAAGAGTTGGTGGAATTTTTTAAGATAAAAATATATATGTTCACTTGGAGGCCAACGGACATGCATGTTATTAATCTTAACATCATTATACATGAGTTAAATATGGATCATACAAAAAACCAGTCCAACAACGAAAGAGGAGATTTGTAAGGGGAAAATGTGACATTATCAAAAACAAAGTCAATTCACTCAAAGAAATGGGATGGATTCGAGAGGTAAAACACCCTACATGGATTTCAAATGTTTTCCTAGAAAATAAGGATTTGGGTGATCACTGCATGTGTGTAAATTTTACTAGTTTTAAAACTACTGCTCTAAAAGATTATTTTCCTCTACATAACATTGACTAAATAGTAGACGCCATTGTAAGATTCAAGGTGATAAATTTTATGGATGCGTATAGGTTACCATCAAATCCATATGCATGCAAGGGATAAGGAGAAAACAACATTCATAATAGAGGAAGAGGCATTTTACTACATAAGAACACCTTTTGGGTTGAAAAATGTAGTTGTAACTTATCAGAGGTTGGTCAACAGAATATACAAAATTTAGATTGGGAGGAACATAGAAGTGTACATCAATAACGTCATGGTAGAAACCAAAGCCACTAAAGATCATATTTCAGATCTTGAAGAGGTTTTTGCCATTATAAGGTGCTATAAAATGCATCTCAATCATAAGAAATGTGTTTTTAGTGTAACATCAAGTAAATTCTTAGGATATCTAGTATCTTTATGAGGAATTAAGAAAATCTTGATAAGATTGTATCCATCGTCAATATGAGGTCTTCAAAGTGCATTAAAAAGGTGTAACAATTGAATGTGTGTATAATTGTACTATGTTGTTTTGTCTCCAAGTGTATAGAAAAATGTCTACCCTTATTTCAATTATTAAATAAAAAAATATTATTTGTGGATTTTAGAGTTTGAAAATTCCTTTCAATCCATCAAAGAATACTTGGGAAAGGAACCCCTCATAACAAACCCAAGGGTTAGTGAAATCTTGTACCTATTCTTGGCATTTACTGAAAAGACAACAATCGATGTACTACACGAGTCATTCTTTTATCAGAATGTAAAAAAGGTACCCATCCAAAGATAAATAGACATTCACCATAAGGATGACCTTCAGAAAATTAAGACATTACTTTGAAGCTCATAAGATAATGGTCCTACCATCTAATCCTTTGAAGAATATTATTGGCAAGTTGAAATAATCAGGTTGCCTATCTCCAATAGCCATTGAGTTGAGTGAATTTGAGATATAGTACAAGCCATAATCAACCATTAAATGATAGGATTTGGTCACTGTTGTATGTTTTGAAACACACAGAAAAACGTGCAAGTATACACTGTCACAAGTAATAATATGATAAGTAAAATATCGTTTCCACAGAGATTTGTTACTAGTATTCGTTAATTATTAAAATTATTTCAACCTAATTCTATCCAAACAGTCGATAATTTGATGCAGTTTGACTAACTAACTTTTATAACAGATTGCAAGAAAATTCTAGGATTGCAGTTTCACCCAATTAATCCACTTGAATCATTATATTTTATCTTGATTTATGTTATCGTGTTTTAAGTTGTTAACCAAGAACTCCTAATTTATCCATATATCTCTCCCGAGCTCCATATAGAAACATCTAGTTAAAATGATTCACTATATTCCTATGCGAATTAAATTCAACCAGATTTATTAAGTTCTGAGTTCTCTAACAGTTACACATACAATAAAAGTATATTTCTATCTCTTATGTATATACGTTATTTCATCACGAGCAGCACACAAAAATGCCTTTTTCAAGTTTATTTAAATGTCACATATCAGTTAATTAATCTTCCGATAATTAAAAGCATTAAACACAGATACAATAAACAACTTAAAACAGTCCCTTAAATCGTTCAAAAATATTTAATTCAAATTTCATAATTTACGCTACACTGCAATCCTAGAACAAATGTATTAGTTCATCGCAGAATTTAAAATTACAACACAACAAAAATAAAACATTGCAGAGAAAGAAGATTAAAAGAAAATAGATAGGAAAAAAAACTCTTTCACGATTCCTCAATGAAAAATAAATTTCATTCCTTTTCTTCTTCTTTGTTGTCTTCTTTCTCTGTAATTTCCCTAAGAAAATACAACATAAAATGTTAAATCAATACTCTGCGTGTTTTGTGTAACACGCAAACAAGAAAAAAAAGAAAACTTAAAATGTTACAAGGAAGAAAAACTTGCAAGAACTGCTAGTTTTCTCCCAAAATTTCGAGAGAAAAAAGAAGAAAAGAAAAGAAAAAAATGCTCGAACTGAAAAATGAACTCAAAAAAAGAAAAAGCCTGATTGCCTCCACGCGTATCCCCTCAAAAACATATATCCCTTTTTTTTTTTTTATCATCAGTGGGGAACAAGATTGTATGGGAGTAGCACGCGTAAATACACTCTGCAAATTTTTTGAATTTTTTTCCTTTTTCCGCATGCCACGTGTCACCATGTGATTCGTTGAGAGAACTGTAGTGCCACGTGGCAGCTTTTCATTGGGCGGTAAGCCGGACGCATGAAGAACGCGTCGCACAGGATTTTTACGCGGGCGGCTCGGTGTGCGACAGCTTGGATGGACGTGCTTCAATCTGGACCATTCAAGAGATCCAACGGTCAGCGATGGCCTCGGGGGAATCTGCGCAGCCGACATGTGGGGCCCACTCTGACGCCGGCCTGCGCGACACATGGGACCCACTGGCACGCCGAGCCGCGCGTAGATTCTACACGCGATTTTGCCTCGTCTGGTTATACTCGCCAAATCTGGACCATTGAATTGATGATCGAACGGTGCGTGATGAACGTCGTGATTTGTACGAGTGCGATTCTTTTCCTGCACAGAAAATTCAAACTTTTATTAATTATATTTTGACCCACAAATTTAATCCAAATTACATTTTGCACTTTCTTAAATTACAGTTAAGCCCTTTGCTAATTTTAAATTAAATTTTTAAATTTTTAATAATTATAATTAAGCCCAAATTTAATTTAAATTATATTTTCGATTTTTATAAATTGTAATTAAGAAACTATATTATCATAAATTATATTTGTGGACAGAAATATGAAATTAAGTACATTTTCGATACAAATTATTTAATTTTATTAAAAATGTATTTTTAGCACATAAAAGGAAAATATTAATTTATTTAACAAAAATTAACTAAATATTAATAGAACATAGCAATTATCATTACTAAAATTGATGAAAATAACTGTATAAAATACAGTTATCAGTCACTAAATGGATAGAGAATGAGCTCATAATTGAATCAAGTGGTGCACCTAATGAAGTAGTATCAATGGAAGCACCTACCCCAGACTTATGAATGGTATATATGCATAAGGCTTGTAATTCAAAATGTTCAGGAGTAGGGATAGCTATATTCACTCACATAGGAGGACTGATAGAACAATGTATTTGAATTGCTTTTTTAGTCACTATCAATGTAGTTGAATATGAGATGTTTTTATTGGCACTTCATCAATTATGCACATTGGAAGCAAAGAAAGTATTGGTGCACATCGATTCATGGCTAATAGTAAACCTTTTAAACATTTGAGATTAGACAAGTACCATAAGGAGGAAACACACATACCAATTCACTCACTAATCTGGTAATAGTAGACTACCTAATATGGAAACAACTCAAAAAATTGCAATCAAGTCCAATAATTACATCATTCTTCAAGGAATCCTTTACAAGAAAAATTATGGTGGACCATGGATTAATTGTCTCCCTACTCAAGAAGCTTAACTTTTAATGGGAGAGTTATATGAAGACTATTGTGGTGCACATTCAAGGAAAATGATACTTTCATAAAGAAGCATGTGACAAGGTTACTATTGGCCTAGTAAGCAAAAAGACTACATTGATAACACTTGAAAGGTTGATAGATTCCAACAACATGCCAATGTACCACATATACCCACAAGTGAGATGAATGCCATCATTATCCCTTGACCCTTTCAAAAGTAAGGTCTAGATATAATAGGTCCTTTAACTATCGCACTAGGTCAAAATAATTTCTTTATTGTAGCCATTGATCATTTCTCCAATTGAATAGAAGCCCGACCATTGGCATAAATACAATAAAGTGATGTGTATAAGTTCATTTGGCATAACATAATATGTAGTTTCAGTTTGCTGTGTGAACTAGTAACTAACAATGGACGTCAATTTATTATTCAAAATTTTGCATCATTTTGTCAAGAAATCAATATCAAGCTATCACATTTCACCCTATATAGACAGCGGGCCAATAGTCAAGAAGAATCCTCAAACACGATGCTGAGCAATATTTGTGAACATAAATAAGTGAGTTAATGAATTTTTTGGGGTTTTATGGCCATTAGAACAACCCAAGGATCAACATAGGATATACCCCATTTTCTTTGCTATATGAAATTGAAGTTGTCATTCCCTTAGAAATATACCAACTTACTATATGTTCTGATATATCTAAAGAAGATAATAATGACATATAAAGAAAATACATACTTCTAGAAGAAGAGAAAAGAAAGAATGTCTTGATAAGAACAGAGGCACAAAAGCGACCAGTTCCAAAATCATACAAAAAATCGATCAAAATAAAAAAAATTAGTATGGAGACAGGGTCTTATGCAAGGATCTTAGAAATAAGATAGAAACTATGTATGGTAAATTCACGACAACGTGGGAAGGCCCTTATATGATCTAAGATATCACCCTTATGGGGCCTTTCAAGATAGAAAAAATGGAAAGCAAAAAGACTTGAGTTAAAATAACAAAAAACTAAAGAAGTACTACTTTTAAAAGAACATGTATATTGAATCAATCAAGTTTGTTCAAGAAATTTTCATCAAGTGTGTCACAAATAAAATATCATGATAACCCGCTAATATGGAGGAGGATACCAAATGGTCCCCCATTATAGATGCAGGTATAAGAGGAATATGACCCATCCTAAGAAAGGATTATGGGTTTAAAATAACTCATAGTATGGAAAAGGAGGCCAAATTTTCCTCCTCATTAGGGATGATGTTATAAGAGGCATATGACCCATCCTAAGAAATAGTCACAAGTTCACAAATGTGAACCCACTCTTTGGGTCAAAATGGATAAGTGAAGAATTTATATTATGAATTATTCTTATCACATGTCTCACGAATAAAATAAAGTGATAACCTCCTAGTATAGAGGAAAAAGGCTAAATGGTTCCCCCAATAGAAATCTGGGTATAAGAGGCATATGACCCATCCTAAGTAAGAGTCTTGAGTTCATACATGTGAACCTCTTCTTAAAAATAAAAAAAGATGTGATGACCCCAATATGGAGGAGAAGGCTAAACGGTTTCCCCAACTTGGAATGCAAGTATCAATGGTGTATGGCCATCCTAAGTAAGAGTCTTGAGTTTATATATATGAACCTCATTTTAAAAATAAACAAGATGTGATGACCCTAAGTATGGAATAAAAGATCAAACAATCCCCCCGACTTGGGATGTAAGTATTACTAGCGTGTGGCCCACTCTAAGTAAGTCATAAGTGATATTTTATATTTAGATATAAATTTCTTTACATTTATATAGTTTACTATTATAATGAATTAAAATTATTTATTTTTGTATTTATTAAAAAATATTAATTTTTTTAGATTCTTTTGGATTTTGTTTTAGATCTTTATGGAATTTTTATTTGACAGTTGGATGTACTTAGAAATATAGGTGGATGTACTTAGCTTACCAGTGGATGCACATAGAAAATAGAACTCAAAAATGGTGCCATTTTGCACCACAATGCAGCATCCCAACCCCCAATGATGCATCATTTTTTGTAGCACTCTAGCCTTCATATTACATTTTATACGATTGTATTCAGCTTCCCTTGCCACCCTACATGCACTATTCATTCTAAATCTCCCAGCATGACATATTTCCCTTTTTATCCTCAGCGTGTGATTTGCGTGATTCGCATATCCCTCTTTGTGTACATTTGATGTATTACTAATCCTATTCTAACTCAAAAATATAAAAATATATATATAATTAAATTGAAGGTAATAATTGAGAAGATGATTTAAGAAGCAATTAAATGAGTTGAAGATCGTATTCAAAAACAAAAGTCTTAAGATTGCTTCCCATTTCTTTTATTGTTTACATGAATAATTTTCTAAATTTATAGTTTACCATAAATAACCAATTTTATAATCGATTATGGGTGATTTTAAACCTTAGATATGGATTACAATACTAAATAAGATCTGCAATCTTCAATTCAATTATACTTTTTAATTATATATTAATTTTCAATTTTAAGTATTTTATAAATTTATTTGATTATTTAAGTATACAATTAATTAATTAAATTAATTAATCATTAATTAAGTTAGTTGATTGGGTACACTTAATCAATTTAAATAACTAGTGATAAATTACTTACAATAAGAATTAAGCTTATTGTTGTCTCTTTTAGGAGAACATAAAACGTGCAAGTATACACGGTCACAAGTAATAAAATTTGATAAGTAAAGTATCGTTCTCACGGATATTTATTACTATAGTTCGTTGAGTACTAAAATTGTTTCACTCTGATTTTATCCAAAACAATCGATAATTTGATGCAGTTTCACTACTAATTTTTGTAAACAATAAATAAGAAAAATCTAGGATTGCAGTTTCACCAAATTAATCCACTCGAATCATATTATTTTTTATTGATTTATATTTTTCTTGTACATTTAATTTGTCAACAAAGAACTACTAATTTTATCCATATGTCTCTTCCGATAAACAAATAAACACACCTTGCTGAAATAATTCACTATATTTTTATAAGGATTAAATTCAACAAGATTCATTACATTCAAAGTTCTCCAATAATTCCACATACAATAAATAATGTTCCTCTCCTTTCATCATACATGTTACCCTAAACACGAGCAATATACACAAAAATGTCTTTTTTAAGTTTATTTAAGTGTCACAGATCATTTGATAAATTTTCCAAAAATCAAAAGCATTAAGCACAAATAGAATAAACAAATTAAAATTCTTATAAATCTTTCAAAAATAATTAAATTAAAGCTTCATAAATTTAGATAAAATGCAACCCTAGAAAAATTAAATTACTTCATATATAAAAAATTAAATTACAACACGTTTAGGAATATAAGATGAAGAACAAAAGAAAATTAAAACATTTCTGAGCACAAAATATTTGGCACACGTAGAACACAATAGAAGCCAAAAATGGCTTCTTCATGTTCCACGGTCCAACCCCAAAACGAAACTAAATAAACTTCAAAAAATAGAACTCCTCTTTCTCGCATTAAATGCCCTATTTATAGCTCCAAAAAATACATCAAAAAATATTAAATGTGGGAGACATTTTTCTTTAATTACACAGTCATGCGTACGAAAATGTGGATATCGAAATTGTTATTTTATCATACGTGTGGAAGACATAAAAACAGAGGCTTCGTTTCTGATTTTTTTTAATTCAATTTGCTTGCCACGTGTCACGATCTGATTCACTGCAAAATATAGTGGGACACGTGGCAGCCTTTAATTGGTGGAAGGAATGGGCGCATGTGAAATGCATCGCACGGGATAAGCGGCACGCGAGACATGTGGAAGACAAAGGCACGGCTAGAAACATGCGTTATTTCTATGCTTTTGGTTTACCCAATATGTGCCACGTGTCCGCTTCTCATTAGTTATAGAAATATTGGAGTCACTTGGCATTGTATCATTTGTTGGATGGATAGGCGCACAAAGATTATGTAGACTGTGTCGCACGGGATCACGCCTTTTTGGCAAACGCATAGCAGACACGTGGGTCCCACCCTGAACGTCGGCCTACACGGCAGGTGGGCCCCACAAGGCGCACTGAGCCACGTGATCCATAAAACCCTTGTCCACTCTCTTTTGTCGCGTTTGTAATCCATACGCCTCATCGTAGCCGTCTTTTGCATGATCGAACGGTTGGTGATGGCACGCGTGGCCTCATTTTCTTGCGCAGAAAATTAAACTTTTCTTAATTGCATTTTAGCCCTCCAATATAATTCAAATTAACTTTTTAACTTTCTTTAATTATAATTAAGCCTATTTCTAATTTAAATTAACTTTTAACCTTTTGTTAATTACAATTAAGCCTGATTTTAATTCAAATTATATTTTAGACTTTTGTTAATTGTAATTAAGGACTCTTTTATTTTAAATTATATTTTTAGACATAAATTTGTAATTAAGTACTTTTTCGATTGAAATTATTTAATTTTCATGAAAATATATTCCTTAAAAATAAACAGTAAATATTAATTTATTATATTTAAAATTAACTAAAAATATCAAGAATATATCAATATTAATTAATAAAATAGATGAAAATAACTATATAAAATACAATTATCACTTATTTGTTTAATTTTGATTCAATTTGCTTCTTTAAAATTTAATACTTTTGATAGATTAAATTTAAAAAAACTTATTTTAGATTATCTATTAAAAAGAGTTTGGATTAAGAACTTGTTTAATTCAAAGAATATGAAAATGAGATATGTTTTTGATAATTTATAATATATGTTAGCGGTGTAGAATGATATTGTAATCATTTTTTTATTTGAATCTTTATCTTTATATTTTATTTGAATTTTTATTAGTTGTTAGATTTGATTTTCAGTTTACAAAACAAAATAATCACTTTAATAAATGGGAGTTAGTTTCCAAATTCTTATGCAAAAAGATCCTTACTTGCTATATATTAATTTATTACATCTTAAACAATTTAAAGTAAAATATAAATTTACTTTTGCATTTAAACAAATCAATTTTTGGTGTTGTATTGACATGCATTTTGTCAAATTAATTCTTATTTACTTTTATTTATTTTTAAGTATTTTATATATATAGAAAAGAAAAAAAAATTAGAAAATCTTTATAAAAATTTTAAAAAAAATCTTTATTTTTACTTAATTTTTTTAATCTTTATTTTCTTTTCAGAGTCATAGTGAATGAACTAATGCTATTATTTGAGATCAAATTCATAATTTCTAGAGCAAGCAATTCTGATAGATCTTCTAAGGACTCATTTGACAATTCAGATCATTCCATCCATGTAGAAATAGTTGTGAATAATCTCAATCAAACTCTTAGGGAGATGATAGCACCGGCTTTAGATTAATAACCATTATGCATTCAATACAATGACAATAGTAATGCTCTTGAATTGAAGTCTTGCATGATTCATCTATTATATACCTTTTGAGGTCTAGCTGGTGAGAATCCAATCGAGCATCTAGAGGAATTTCATGTGGTATGTTCTAGCATGAAATCTAATGGCACTAAAGAGAGGTTGTACTACTTACCATCTAGGACTATAAATAATTGGAATGAGATGAAACAACTTTTCTTGAAAAAAAAATTTCAACTTCTAAGGCTACCGTAATAAAAAAAAAAGAAATATGTGTTGTTCAGTAGTATAATGAGAGGAATTTATATGAGTATTGGGAGCCTTTAAAGAAATTATGTGCAAATTTCCCTCATTATCAAATAAGTGAGTAGCTATTAATCAAATACTTATTTGAAGGATTGATACCTATGGACAAAAGCATGATAGATAGAATAAGTGGTAGAGCTTTAGTTAATAAGAGTATTAAAACTACAAGGAATTTAATTGCCACTATAGCTGAAAATACTCAATAGTTTGGCACCTATTCCAACCTACCATAAATATAAATGAAGTGGAAATTGCTAGTAATATTGTACAACAACTGAGCACCCTCACTTCAGTTGTGCAACAATTAGCAATTCGATAAGTTCAAGCTTATGGAATTTGCACTAACATTGGACATCGAACAAACATGTATCTTAATATTCAATATTCCAATGTTGAACAAGTAAATGCTACGGGGGGGATACCAATGATAATAAAGGAATAAAAATATGATCCCTACTCTAAAACCAACAATCTTGATTGGAGGGATCATCCTAACTTTAGTTATTTTGAAGGTAATTAAGTAATTGTCCTTAGTAATCCATCAGATTAAAAGGCCAACAACCTTATTAATGAGACCAAAAACTCCTCCTCCATATCATGGAAAATATTTAAAGGATTTGATAAATATGATTGCATCCAACACTACTTAATTCCAACAAGAATCACTTAGGTTTCAACAAGTCACAAAATTCGCTATTAAGAACCTTGAAAATAGATTCAGTTAGTTAGCTACTACCATTGGGAGACTAGAAGCACAAGGATCTAGTAAAATTCCCTCTCAACCAATGGTCAATTCTCGAGAAAATGCCAATGTTATATAATTGAGAACCGATAAACATCTTGAAGAAGCTCACAAGGAGCAAACCAAAGAAAATCGTATTAAGGATGAGCTAATTCAAGAACAAACAAATTTATGACAAAGTGAAAAACATGGAAAGAAATAAAAAAGAAGCAAAACAACCACCTAAGTTACAATCTAAATTTTCAATTTCTACTTATGAACCTTTTATTTCTTTTCCTAGCATGTTTCTAAAACCCAAGAATAAGGCACACGAGCAAGAAGTCTTGAAAACGTATTGAAAAGTACATGATAATATTCTACTATTAGATGCCATTAAATTCTAAGTTTCTCAATCAATAGTGCACCAACAAGAGGAAGCTCAAAGTTAATGAAATGTTGAATATGAGAGAGAATGTGTTGATAGTCTTACAAAGAAAACTTTCACAAAAATGCAAGGATGTAGGTAGTTTCACCATACCTTGAATTATAGGTAACATTAAATTTAAAGGGCTATTCTAGACCTAGAAGCTTCAATTAATGTTACTTTAAATCTTTGTCCCCTTAAAGAAACTAATGTAGTTATCTAACTAGCTGATTGATCTAATGCTTATCCAAAAAGCATTTTGCAAGATTTTTAGTGTAGGTTAATGAGCTTATCTTACCGGTCAATTTTTATGTTCTTGATATGAGAGATGGATTAACTATTAAGTCCCCATCCTTTCTTTTGGATAGATTATTCATGAAAACCACCAAGCAAAGATAGATATGTATACCAAAACTCTAACTATGGAGTTTGACAAAGAGGTTATTCACTTTAATATCTTTGAAGTGATGAGGTACCCTAGTGATTATAATTATTGTTTTTTTGTTGATATACTTGGCTCTTTAGCACAACAAATGATTGATGTTGAAAGTACAAACCTATTGTAGGTTTCTATAAGAGATAATATGAAAATCAAATATTCATGTGATGTAAAAGGGGATATTGATAGAGTAGAGGAATTGAAGGAGATTATCGCCTCTCTTGACTCTTCTCTAGTGATAAACCCAAGCTACAATCTTTCCTATATTTCTCTTCCCATGTATAATGAGAAACATTTGCCTTCCATTGTGCAAGCACCCACCTTGTAGCTCAAACCTCTCTAAGAACATCTCAAATATGTATACTTAGGAGACAAAGACACACTTCATATGATTATAATATTTAAGCTTTCAACTATTCAATAGGAGAGCCTAATCCATGTTTTGAGAGAATACAAATCAGGTATTGGGTGGACAACTATCGACATCAAGGGAATAAACTCCTTTATATGCCTGCACCAAATATCACTTGAAGATGAGACCAAACCAATGAGAGAACTACAAAGCAATTGAATATGCCAATGATGGAAGTGGTTGAGAAGAAGTTATCAAGCTATTAAAAGTGGGTATAATTTTTCCAATTTCCAATAGCAAGTGGATTCGCCCAGTCCAAGTGGTTCCATATAAGTCAGGAGTTACGGTGGTGAAAAATGAGAATAATGATTTAATTCCTACCTGACTTCAAATCAAGTGGTTAATTTGCATTGATTTTCAAAAGCTCAACTCTATGCCTTACAAAGACCATTTTCCTTTACATTTTATCGATCAAACACTTTAGTATTTAGTAGGCCATATTCACTATTGTTTTCTTGATGGCTTTTCAGGTTATAATAAGAATTTCATTGCACTAGAAGACCAAAAGAAGACAACATTCACTTGTCCCTTTGGAACTTTTTCTTATAGATGCATTCCATTTGGCCTTACAAATTCCCCCGCCACCTTCCAAAGATGTATGATAAGTATATTTTTTGATTTTATAGAGAGCATTATAGAAGTGTTTATGAATGATTTTAAAATATATGAAGATTCATTTGATAACTACCTTAGTAACCTTACACTAATTTTAGAAAGATGTGTAGAAACTAACCTTGTACTTAATTGGAAAAATGTCATTTTATGGTGATCAAGGTATAGTTTTAGGGCATATGATATCATTTAAAGGAACAAAGACAGATAGATCTTATTCGTTCCTTATCACCTCCAACTTATCTAAGGAAAATTCATTCTTTTCTTGATCATGTAGGATTCTATTGAAGAATTATATAGGATTTCTTAAAAAGAGCAAGGACACTATGCCAGTTGCTCCAAAAATATGTGGTATTTTTGTTCAATGAAGAGTGCCTCAAAACATTTAACAAATGGAAAGAAATTTTAATGATAGCACCTATCATTAAGTCACCAAACTATAGTCTACCATTTGAGCTAATGCGTGGCACAAATGGCCATGCATTTGGAGCTGTTTTAGGAAAAATGGTTGGTAAGCTACCAATTATTATATATTATGTATCATGGACCTAAAATAATTCCCAATTAAATTATTCCACTATAGAGAAAGAGCCTTTAGTTCTAATTTTTCTTTAGAAAAATTTAGGCCATATCTAATTGGAATTAAAGAACTATTTTCTCTTGTCATGTAGCTCAGACATACTTGCTCATGAAGAAAGATACAAAACCAAGGCTAATAAGGTGTATTCTTCTTCTACAAGAATTTGACCTTGAAATCAAAGACAAAAAAGGAAGTGAAAATATAGTAGAAAATCACCTCAATAGAGTAACTTAAGAAAATGAATCACTTCCAAAAAGAGAGGACTTTCTAGATGAGTAACTACTTGAGACCACGTTGTTTACTCCTTGGTATGCAGATATAGTGAACTATTTGATCACCAAAATTTCAAACAAGACTTATCACAAGCTATTGAATTCAAACTCAAGAAGGTTTCTAAACAATATGTGTACGATTAACCCTACCTTCGGAAATATTGCCCATACCAATTGATAAGAAGGTTCGTATCTTACACTAAGTTTACTTCTATTCTAACTTTTTTCCATTCTTATGCATGCAGGGAATATTTTGGAGTAAAAATAAATGCTCAAATATTCTTATAGAGTGGATTCTATTGGCCAATATGTTTCAAAAATGCCTTCACATTTTGCAAAACATGTGATTATTGTCAACTAATATAGGTAATTTAGGCCCTAGGAATAATGCCACAAACTCCAATTCTTATTGTTCAAATATTTGATGTTTGGGGTATATATATATATATATTACTCACTATAGATTATGTGTCTAAATAGGTGGAAGCAAAAGCCACGAGAACTAACAACTCTAAAGTTTGGTAGATTTTTGAAGTGTAACATCTTTGCTAGGTTTGGAATACCAAGAGCTATCATTAGTTATGGTAGACTACATTTTGGTAATAGGAATTTTTGGACTTTACTAAAAAAGTACAATGTCAACCACAGAGTCGATATCCCTTATCAGCCACAAACATGTGGACAAGATAAAGTGTTTGATAGAGAGATCAACTCCATCCTTGAAAAACAATCAACCCCAATAGAAATGATTGGATCTTGAAACTTGATGATGCATTATGGGCATTTGAACTACATATAAAATGTCAATTGGGATATGGCCATTTCAATTGATGTATGGTAAACCTTGTCATCTACTAGTTGAGTTAGAAAACTAAGCATTTGGGCAGTGAAACAATATAATATGGACTTAGACAAAGCCAAAAGACACCAAAAATTACAAATGAATGAATAAAGGAAATTATAAATGATGCCTATGAAAGCTCAAAAGTTTACAAAGATAAAACAAAGACGTCTCATGACAGTATGATATCGAGAAAAGAATTCACCATTGGCCATAAAGTCCTCTTATTCCATTCATGACTTAAACTATTTCTAGGTAAGTTACGTTCTTGTGGGATGTTGTCTCTTTTAGGAGAATATAAAATCGTACAAGTATACACGGTCACAAGTAATAAAATTTGATAAGTAAAGTATCATTCCCACAAAGATTTGTTACTATAGTTTGTTAAGTACTAAAATTGTTTCACTATGATTTTATCCAAAACAAGCGAATTTTGAAGATGATTTATCTAACTAAAAAGTTTTATAACAAAATAAAAAAAATTCTAGGATTGTAGTTCCTACTAAATTATTCCACTCGAATCATATTATTCCATCTTGATTTACTTTTTTATAAATTTAATTTATCAACCAAGAACTTCTAATTTTATCCATACATCTATTCCGATCTCCGTATAGACACATCTCGCTAAATTAATTCATTATATTCCTATGAGAATTAAATTCACCAAGATTCATTACGTTCTAAGTTCTCAAATGGTCACACATACGATAAAGGTATATTCATATCTTTCATATATACATGTTATTCTATCCATGAGCAATATACACAAAAATGTCTCTTCCAAGTTTATTTAAGTACCACAGATCAATTGATAAATTTTCAAATAATCAAAAGCATTAAGCACAAATAGAATAAAAAAATTAAAAGTCTCGTAAATCTTTCAAAAATAATTAAATTCAAGATTCATAAATTTAGATAAAATGCAATCCTAGAAAAATTAAATTACTTCATAACAAAAATTACAATTACAGAATTTAAGGAATATCACTTAAAGAACACAAAGAAAATTAAAACATTTCTACACTCTCTAAATTTTTGGCACACGTAGAACACAACAGAAGCCAAAAATGGCTTCTGCGTGTTCCACAGTCCAAGTCTCCAAACTCTCAAAAACGAACCCAAAAACAACCTCAAAATAACCTTTAAATTTATCATAATAATCCCATATTTATAACATCAAATCTCTAAAAAAAATACATCATAAAATATAATTTTCTACATGTGGGAGACAAAATGGTATATCAAAAATAATAATTAAATCCGCATGGGGGACAAGATTTTTGAAACACGCAACAACGCAAAACAAGGGAACATACATCGTTGCTGATTTTCATTTCAATTCATGTTGCCACGTGTCGCCATCTGATTCACTACATTATATAATGAGACACGTGGCAACCATTTATTCGCTATGAAGAGAGAGTGAACGAAGAATGCGTCACACGGGATAATTGCCATCGAGGACACGTGGGGCACGTAGAAAATGCTGGGATTGTGCGTCATTTCTGTGTTTTTGTTTTAACGAAACGCATACCACGTGTCATCTCCTAATTTCTTGAAATAATATTTAGGACATGTGGCATTGTATTACTCGTTGGAATGGCAGGGCGCACGACGCTTCTGTGGACTACGTCGCACGAGACCACTTCTTTTGGCAGACACGTGGGTCCCACCCTACATCGAACAGTGTGCAACCAAAAAACTCGCGTCCAATCACTTTTTGTCGTGTTTTTATTACATGCACTGATCATAACTGTTGATAGTCTGATCTGACGGTGCACATGGCGTGCAGACAATAGATGCGTGTGGACTTCTTTCCTGCGCAAAAAAATAAAATTTTCTTAATTGCATTTTAGCCCTCTAATTTAATTCAAATAAACTTTTAAAATTTGGTTAATTGCAATGAAACCCTTTATATAATTTAAATTAACTTTTACACTTTTATTAATTGTAATTTGAACACTCTTTTAATTTAAATTATATTTTCAGACATTTTATTTGTAATTAAGTCCTTTTTCGATCCAAATTATTTAATTTTCTTAAATATATATTCCTTAAGAAACTAACAGTAAATATTAATTTATTGCATTAAAATTAACTAAAAAAATCAAGAACATAACAATTATAATTAATAAAATAGATGAAAATAACTATATAAAATACAGTTATCATAGGATGAGTCTATTTATTATCACTAATGTTTTTCTTATGGTGTAGTTGAAATACGAAGCCCTAGTACCAATATATAATTCAATGTTAATGGACACAGATTGAAGCCTTACTATGAACCATTTGCATAAATCAATATAGATGAGGTGACTTTACATGAACAAATTGATTTGGATAGTTAAAAAAACATTTGAGGCAATATAGGGCTAGCAACGTTAAACCAAGTGCTTTGTAGTAGGTAACCCACTAGATTTATTTTCTACTCATTTTTTACTTATCTTTTTACATTACATATATGTAAGTGCTTACATCGAGGACAAAGTAAGAATTAGGTACGAGGGAGTTTTAACACATCACTATCTCTATTTTTATGCTTTAATAGTTTAGCATGTTTTAGGATTAGTATGCTAGAGGTAGCATATTTGTTTTTTCATTTTTTAGTATTTAGTTAATGAATTCCTTAGGATAGTTAGGATTAATAGATGGACTTAGAATCAATCATATTTTCTCTCTTTATTTTTGGAAATTTATGAAAAAATTAGCTAAATAATATTAGGTCAAAAAGGATAATGAATGTTTATAGAATCTTGACCTTGTTCCTAAGTGAAGGTAGTTGTATGATAATTTTACTCAAAACTTACACCATTTCTTTCACCCTAGTGTAGTGTCCTAGCCCCCAAATGAAGTGTCATTTTTTTTTGCAGAATTCCAACCCCTATATGACATGTCGTATTGCATATTTAACTTCCCTTGCCAATTGCATTCACTATTCACTCCAAATCTTCTAGTACAAAATGTGTCCCCTTTTATCCTTAGTGCATGATCTGTATATCCCTTTTCACCTATATTTCCTGTATCACTAATCCTATTCCAACTTAAAAAAGACCAATTTTCTCAATATAAATACAAATAGCACCCCATAAAATATATTTTGTTTTCATCTTTATTAATCTTTAGTTATTAGATCTAAGTTCAATTAACAAAACCAAATTCCCATTTTAATGAATAGGAATTAGTTTTCAAAATTTTCTACAAAAAAGACCGTTACTTGTTATATACTAATTTACAATACCTTAAATAATTTAAAGTAAGTTTTAAATTGACTGTTGATTTGAAACATATAAGTGAGTATCTCATATTCACAATGTTATACCTTGAAAATAAATCCAAACAAATTGTATAAATGGGAAAAGTACTATTTTATTATATGATTACAAAGATACATCAATCAATACTCATCTCTCTTGGAAACACTCGAAGACCTTTGCATCTAGAAGTAGCTCTTTTTTTCAAATGATCCACCTCTTGGCATAATAAGAGTTGTTCTGCACTCGCCTCACCAAGTTTACATCTTGGGGTACCAACTTATTGGCATAGATCATCTCATTCAATAGTTAAATTTTGATACTCATGAATAATTATACGAGGCCCTTTATTAATGAGATAAACTTCTCTTGAAGACTTTGGAGCTCTTGTGACACTTTTGTTTATGTATTATGTTTAACTTTGATGTATTTCTACCAACTTATTCAGGTGTGCCAAAACAATGATATAGGTCATCTTGGGTTGCTTTATTACCAAAAATACCATTCTTAAAAAGTGAAGGAAGTTTCTTATCTCAACATACCTCACAAGGTACCTCATTCCCACCTATAGGAGTAGGAGGAGCTTTGCATGTGCATCATTTGGATTTTTTAAGGAGATCCCAAGGAAGGATTTCACTAGGTAACCTTATAACCCAAGGTCATAACTCGTTATAAATAGGTGAAAGGGTTGTATTGTGATCAGTTTGAATATGGGTGCTTTTAGTCATACCTTACAAAATTAACACATATCTAACTAAGCAAAGGACTCACCATAATATATACCATGTCTTGTTTGGAATCCACCTCGTTTCCATTAGAGATTTTCATCCCATCCTATGCATGAGAATAGGAATCACCCCATTCAAACATAAATTTACGTGGTCCTTTGTTTCTCGTGTCCATAAGAAAGTTATTCATAAGGTCATCAACATTGATATTTGTGAATTCCATATGAACAATGTGCTTGGAGTAAAATCCTAAAATAGATGACTGAAATAACTAAGCAAGGGATTAAAATATTGGCTACAAATACACTTAAATTTTTTGGAACATTCAATGCAAAAAAATACAAGTATCAAAATCTACAGGGTCTTGGTTGGGTTTTCTTTTTGGGGTACATCTCATGGGCTGGTAAGGAGTAGGTAATCCAAAAGGTGGTGTAGCTTAGGGTGTTCTTGGGGTAGCCTACACATTTTATAGACCCCATATATAACCTAGAAAAGTGGGGAGGGTATGGGACTTCATAGTTTATACCTTGAAATTGGTCATCATAAAAGATACTCCCTCACGATATCCACGAGTGGTCTATTTTTAGCCTTGTCACCAACTCATTCAACTAGACTATTTTTTTTTAAGGACCACATGGAATCTTTAGCCTATTTAGCCCATTCTTCAGCTAACCTTACCTTTCATTAGCAAGCCTAACCCCTTTTTTTGGCTTTTTTAACCAAGGCGTCCCTCTCCAAGGCAAAGGTTGAGGTTGCCTTCAATTTTTGTGTACGATCTAGTAGGCCATTACCCATGTTAATTATTTTAGCTTTTTTCACCCCGAGACATATATCTCTCTTTTAATACCTTGTCTTTCTCCTTAAGGTAACCTTGGAATTGAGAAACCATGGCTTTACCTCATGTGTATGAGTATTATATGCATTATTCATTATCTCTCTCTCCCTCAATAAGGACACGACCTACAATAAAAATGGGGTAAGAATTTTTCAAATTGATAAAAATAAAATAAAGTGTTCAACTACATACCTCTAACATACAACTTGCTGCCATCTCCACATGGATTAACCAGAGCTTCCTCATAGCTGCTTGGATGTGAACCCATTTTAGCTCACCCCCAAAATGGTGGTATATATTCAAAAACATCTTGGGTTTTCCAAAAACTTCATCTTTGAAATGGTCACAAGGGTGCTCTCCACTTGAATATTTTTTAACTTTACATCATCCACATGACATGTGTCTAGTTTTAGCATAGGAACATGGGTAGTCTACACTTCATGAGGAGAATCTAGTCTCCTTTCTTGGAAGCTGAGGGTTCTATGGAAGGTTCTAGTACCTCAGTTTCTTTGTGACTATTTTGGGTGCTATTTCGAACGAGGTACCTTATTGAACACCAAGGAACCCACCTCATGGAAGCATTTTCATGTTGCTCGGGGGAGTCAATTGTGGTTAGTTCGATGGCCCCTTATTAGCTATCAGGTCATCATTCCTAATTTTTCTAAAATTAATCCATGCATAAAAAATATAAGGATTAGAATTTAAATTATTAACATAACATAAATATAAGTACCCTGTGTATAAACCTAAATGTGTAGTGAAATAGTTTCTCTACACCCTGAAAGTCCTAAAATGAGGTTCAATAAGGATATCCTTTTGGGATATGTGTAAGGAATTCTATAGCTTAAGATGACATACTTTTTCTATCCTAACATGCTCAAGATGAAGTAAAATATCCTAACCTTATGGCAATGTGGTGTCAAAATTGTGGTTTTAAGTGGCACATACGAGAGCCATGGCCTCCCTATCCCATATATCACCCTTAACATAGAAGTATTTGTCCTTATTTAGGTTAGCTATTAGGTAGATTTAGAATGAGACCTTGGAAAGTGATGGCTAAGATGTATGCCCTACCTTTTTCGACCCTATTCTTTTTGGTTTAATACAATTAACTATTCCAAAATTAGAAGTGTTCTCAATCTGTTTGGATTTATTTGTGCGAAGCATAGGTCATAAGTGTTCAAAAATTGAATGATCACCTGAGGTATAGGAATCCTCAAATCAACTTGTAGTGCCTCATTGTGTAAAATATACCATTCCTTGTGTGAGTCATCTATCTTGAGAAGGTGATAAGGGATTGGCACTAGACCTATAATGGGTGGAATTGAATACATCCACCATAGTCAATACATGTTTTCCATGACCAACTTACTCGCTAATTTTCGAATTTTCTTAACAGGGGGTTTGCCCGAAGGTTCCCCGGTTGGCCAATGACATAGTTTATTTTTCCTCTAAACTATTTGAGGAACTGTGACATGGATGGAAGGTATATGACCTGAAGTTGAACCACCTAAAAAATCTTTAATCGAGGTACTAGTAGGTGTAGAAACTTAAGCTCCACTAGTGGTAGCTTCAGTATGGCTCGAGGTAGTATCATGTGATGTTTGACCTAACCCCATAGATGATTTCCTAGAGTTCTTTATTTGAAATCATGTGGTGCCTTGCACACAAACCCCATCATTTGGATGAGGGTGGAAATGAGGAGGGCCAATACCCCATCTTGTGTTGTGGGTTCTTTTACCCCATTTTATTTACCTCGTTCATTATGTCAATGGATGACTAGGGGTAAGGGTCATCGGTTCCTATGTTGGAACTAGACCTAGATGGAACCCTATTAAAAACGAATTAAATCAAAAGCACCTAAAGATAACGAACTAATTTTCTCCTTTCATGGCCTGAATTTCCAAGAGCACGGACTAAATTTTCTCTAGCGCGGGCTGAAATCCTTCAAATATGGCCTGAAAATCTTCACATGGACTGGATTTCTCTGAAGAGATTTTTAGTTTACTCATGGAAATGAAATTAGAAATGAGGTTAAGGCTCCTAATATATTAGGTGAGCAATCTAAATTCCTTAGGAGAACTTGAATGGTTTTTAACTAAAGAATTGGAAAGGTTTATACCCTAAAATAATTTAAAAGATTTGATTTGTACCATAAAATAATTTGAAAGGTTTGTACCCTCAAAAGTTGAAAAGATTGCACCCCAAAAAAATTTTGTAACTACCTACTAAAATAATTTGCCCCAATAAGAAAGATTATTTGATCTTACTATAAGATAAAAGAATAGAGGACTTAGTGTTTGGGTGTTATAGACTGAGGTATCCCATGACCACAAGATAATTCGATGTACTTATCTAGTGAGGTACTGGAAGTACCTAACATACACAAGGTACTCGAGGTATGTGACATGCACAAGGTACTCGAGATACATAACATACACGAGGTACTTAACGTATATGATCTACACGAGGTGCATGGTGTATATGAGCTAAACGAGGTGCATAACTTGGGTAATAGATATTATAGAAGTACATAGACTTGTGACCTCATCTTGGGATAATGGACCTACTTTTGCGTTAGTAAGTCAGGTATGGTCATTCCAATGAGCTACCAAGACTTAAAGATAATGGTGCATATATATATGGACCTATGTACCCCATTAAAAGAATCTCACACACTCTCTTACACCTCTTTAGAACCCTATAACACTTGTAATTCTCTCTAAACATTACCAATACTCCTCCATGATGCATATCTTTTGGTAAATGCAAGTATAACCAAACAAGACAATAATATTTTCTTATTGACCAGAAAAAATATCAATAGCTTTTAAAAAAGAACAAATACTAAGGGCTTGTTTGGCCAAAAAACTCAAAAACTATTTGAAAATATTATTTCAAATCATAACTCAAAAATAATTTTCAAAAACAATAATTTTGTACGATCTATGAGTGTTGGTGATATTCATGTATGAAATATTTGTATGTAATATTAGTTTCTTGGTGCTTCTTTCAAGAATATTTTTAAGCTGAAGTAACTATCGAGTCTCAACAATCACATCTCAGGTATATCTCTATTTCCATGCACATTAGATTTCATATTAGACATATAGGTTACTCGATCAATTGAGTGGTGATTAGATCGATCGAGCTTAATTAAAACTGGTTGAATTAATTTTTAATATGACTAGATTGAACCACTTATTTCTAAATTAATTAAGTTTTTCACTAGATCAATCGAGATTTAACTAGATCGACTCGAGCCAATTAGTATTTTAAATATATTGTCCTTATATTTTTAAATTTTTTTAAGGATAGTTTTGTAATTAACCTTTGACATAGAGTTTCAATTCATGCTATCTAATCAAACCACTGGCTCATAATTTTATATACCACATTCAAGCATTTTTTTTCTATATTTTAATATCTCTCTCATTATTTTGCAGACGATTTTAAGTAGATTTTTTCATTGAGTTAATTTATCAAACATTTGTAGTTGTATTTGATGAGTTAACAAACCTACAATATTTATGATATTATGCTTTTAATTGATTGTTATAAGGTTGATACTTTATTTTATTTTATCCATTGATATGTTAAATCATATAATTAGGGTTATTCATTATTAAATCCGCTCTAGGAAACGTACTTGTACTTGTATTATTGTGTTAATCTTTCAAGTACTGGTTGAATGAATTTGATTTCTTCTGTAACTCAAGTTATCAAAACGTTGGTCCAGATGCGAACATCTTTCTTGTAGAGACCATGATGAAAGTAACAACTTGTAAGTAGATTTCTTGGAGCTATAACCTTGGTGAGTCGTTTGAGTCATAACCTTATAATTGGACCTTATTTTTCATAGTTGATAGTTAGGTAGTTCAGTGTACTGATAGTTTTCCTATTAAGTCATTGGTGTGGTTTAAGTTGATTTCACCTAAAAATCTCATGTGTTAATATTTATATTTATGTATTATTTTATTTACACGCAATTATATATCTTACTATTTTGCGAATTTTTAATTTATTATATTTTTGCTAATTATCTTTTCGACACCCTCTCTAATTAACACGATTTGTAACTAAACAAATATTTTCACTTAATTGATATATGATTAGCATTTTAAAAAATAAATTTTAGAAACAAAAAGAAAAAAAATATGATTAGCATTTTAAAAAATAAATTTTAGAAACAAAAAGAAAAAAATGATTGTCTTATTGTTTGGTCAAAATGTTTTTAAAAATTTGTTTTTATTATAAATTTTTAATATTAAATTTATTACTTTTACAACAATTTAAATATTATAGTTAAATTTAGATTACTTAAACTTTCACATAATTTATATAAGTGAATTGAAATAAAATTCAACTTAGTAATTGATGTTAAATTCAAATACAATTTAATAATAATATTTAATTTTAAAAATAAATTCCTACCCATGGGAAATGCGACATTAACAACTTTTCAGCAATTACCTGTTTAGGCAAATTGCCAATACTACACACTTGACGACTTTAATAATTTAAAAAAAAAAAATTATAGCCTGTTTAAATGATACATTTTAAATTTTTAATAGAAAATAAAAGAAAAATTTTATATGTAATATTTTTTAAAATATTTATAATTTTTTTTAAACAAGTTAAAAGTAGATAAAAACTATGTCATATGACAAGTTGGATTATAGAATTCCATTTAATAAAATTATTTTTTTTAAATAATTAAAAAATAATATTACATTAGATGATTTTTTTTGAAAGAATGCTTTCATTTTTAATGATTTTTATTATTTTTAAACACATATTTATAATTTTTTTAATGCGTTCAAAAATATTATAGTCATTATAATGTGTTCAAATAAATTTTATTTTTGAATGTAAGTTTAATTTTAAATATAAATTGATTAGATGATCAAAAATAAAAAATACTGCACAAAAGATAGGAAAACTTTCCTTAAAAAACGTTCTTATACATATTTAGCAATATATATATATATATATATATATATAATATGAATATTTAGGGAAAAAAAATATCTTATATAAATAAAAATAGAAATACCTCCTGCCAAAGGAAAAAAGCAAGCTTAGTAAGAGTCACATATCTACTGGCATTCTCTAGATTTTTACGAATCGTGAATTAACAGTTAGATAAGAATCCCATTAAATAACTAATTCTGCACTTTGTAGGTAATAATCTCTTCGTTATTGCTGTTTTGGTCCAATTTTCGCTCCGATAAAATTATTCTCCGTGTTTTTCTGGAAATTCTGAAAAAAGTAAAAACATATGCAAGCTGTTTTCTTAATTTTTGTTTTCTAATCCTACAATTTAAAAAAATTTGCAAGTAAAAAATAATGGCCAAAAAGTTGTACATTTTTAGGACTGATTTTGTGTTTTTAAACAGTTTTTTAATTACATGGCCAAACACGCCCTTATATGTTTTTAAGACTGATTTTGTGTTTTAAAACAAAAACAGTTTTTTAATTACATGGCCAAACAGGCCCTAAATCTCTAACCTTCTCTCTCTTTCCGAAGGGAACTTGCTTGCAAAGAAAACACAGTGAAGCACAACGGTATGAACCACAACGGATACCAAAAAACATGAAAAATAGTTGTCTTTACCCTCAATGAGGTGGAGAACAATCAAGAAAACAAATACCATTTGAACAAGGGAAATATTTAATAGGAATATTGCATGCAGCTATTACCAGTTCCACATTTTATTTTAGGATCCAAGTACAGTACTAATTTGTCTGTTACTTGGTCAATATGCAATTACAGGTAATGCCCAACACGCGTTAACCAAAGTTTTCATTGGTTTTGTCCATGAGACATCGACATATCTCCACAGATTTTCATCGGATCAACCAATAAATTTGGTAACAATATGTTAGTCTCATCCAATTTTAGTACAACTTAAATTTATAGTTTTCATATCCTACCTACAAAATAGAAGACCTAGAAGTTACATGCGAGAGATCAACAGTGGTACAGAGACAGAGGTATCCTCACCCATAACAGGCTGGAACATATCCAAGTCCCCATAACGCTCCAGAACACGCATTCTACAGTCTTCAGCAGCCATCAGTCCAGTGGAGAATGCACCATGCACAGACCCTGGATAGTTCATGCTAGTTGCCTCCCCAGCAAAAAATAGGTTATCTACAGGGATCCTTAGCCTCTCATACAGATCATGGGGTTTGCCTACTGTATCATAACTGTAGGATCCAAGCGAATTAACATCTGTGCCCCAATGAGAAACAAGATATTGCATCTGCATAAATCAAATGGTACATCATTACATTAAGTTTTGAACATGAATTTATTTATTTATTTATTTTGGGGAGAGTTTGGGGGCAGACCCTTTAAATAAGAGCTCTTTTGATTTGATTAGTATGTTTTTCCATAGCATAGAATTCAAAACTAGAATAATTACCGGTGGAGAAGCATCTGGAAGGATCCTTTTAAGCTGTAAAAATGCAAAATTAGCTGCTGTTTCATCAGACATATTCTCAATGTCTTTCGCAAGCTGACCAGCAGGCATATAAACAAGGACAGAATGACCAGTTGCCTTGTGGAGATTTAAAAAGTAACTACAGCTGTAAGATGTCTCTGCAACCACTCCCAAGAACTCAACATTAGGCCAAAACACCTTTGCAAAATGCAGCACAATTTTATTCTCTATCCCTACTCCAAGATCAGAAATAGCTGCTTCCTTCCATTCTGGAAGCTTGGGCTCGAACTTCATGGTCTTTGCTTTAAGCACACCAAGAGGAACAGAAATAACAGCAGCATCTGCCACAAAAGTTCTTCCATCTTCAACTGTTACCTTAACTCCATTATAACGCCTGACCACTTTTGTAACCCTGAAGGTAGGAATGAATAAGCTATTAATCTGATTGCAAGACATAAAACAAGAAACTGGAGGGACCTCAGTAAACTATTTTTACCTGTGACCCAAGCGGATGTCAAGACCCTTAGCAAGGGTGTTAATAACGGGGACGTATCCTCTCACCATAAGCCCATGACCGCCAGGGAGCAATTCTTCCTATGTAAATAAAGAGAGCAACCAGATAACTAAGAGAACTGCATGTAAAGCCATTTGTCTATCAATATATACGATGAACTCCTTGCCCCCTCCCCTGACCCACAATGCCATACCATCCACGCACAAACTTCACAATTAGCAAAAAACATAATTCTATATCTTTTTTCATAAAAATCAAAAATAACATTCAGTAAGCGAAAGCAATGTTCACATAAATCCTGAGACTACCCCCAGGAAAATTGGTAGCAGGCAAGCTACTTTGCAAAGTAAAATAATAAATGAGAAAAATAAATAAAAGGAATACTAATTTACTTCAACGCTTTTCCAAATGTTTCCTATATAATCAGATGGAAATAAAAGGTGCTACTCAGGGTATCAGTCTGACGGACCATGATGAGAATTTAAAACAAAAAGGCATAGTCTATCAAATAATAGCTATTTCTAGCAAGAGGGCACATAATTTGCATAACTAAATCTTATGTCATCAAAACAATTAATTCTCATTCTATATATTTTTAAGTAATGGATGCTTGCCTGATCCCAGCACTTCAGCGAGATGGTATCAGCATCAGCAGCAAACCATCCTTCCATTCTGCATAGATACCACTGAAGTACCCTGTGAGCCAGTCCTTCCAACCTGTATGTTGCAGGCCAAAATCAATAAAATGCGCTTACCATCATCCAGATTTACAAATGTGAAACAATCTATTATAATACAATCTATTTCACCAAACCTTAGATCTGATCTTCTTTCAAAAACAATTGAGAAAGCACGGGATATGGACATGTCCTCACTGAATTCTTGCCTTACTTTATCTGCCTGCAAGGAGAAAACAGAAAACAACATCAAACATAGCCCATAATGAAAGAACATATAACACAAAAATATCAAGATAAACGTTGTTTGTTCCTGTAATTTAAAACAAAAGAAAATAAAGGAGGCATAACATTCCTTTGATCTAAAAAATGACTACCACCAATCAAAGACTTATGGAGCAGCAGGGGGGAGCAAAATAATACTATGAACCAAAAAATAACTGTCTTTGCTCTAAATAAAAAAAAAAATAACTCGCCTCTTCTAGAATAATTTCAAATACTTCACCAACTTTAGTTACCAACTCTTGAGGAACTTGTTTTCCCTCCATATCAAAGAGGGCATAACTGCAAAGAGGGGGGGAAAAACAATCACAGAATTTTTAAATCAATATTTGAATGGGTACCTCTGGAAATATGGAAGGATAATGCAGATCACATGGTAGCCTAAAATCAAGGGTTCAACGACTTTACAAACACACATAAGAAAGATAGAAGCGTGTAATTAGAAATGGGCAAATTCAATGAAGGAAGAAAAGAGATGTCAAATGAAATCACAAAGTTGCAAAACTGCAGAAGATCAAAATGCATCAAAGCCACAACATGCTGTGTGTGTTTCATATCCATGTAATATACCAAGCTTCAAAATCAATTTGAGTGAGACTTTACAGCCCATGGACCAAAGACAAACAAAATTTTTATGGTATTCAATGTAGTAGGTTCGAGTTTTTGACCATAAGTGCACATGGATAAAAAAAGGATAGCCCAAGTCCACTACTTTTAACGAAAGTGCACTATGGTCCCCTACCTATTAGGTGGGACAGAAGTCTATTTTGTTAACGTAATGAAAATGTGCTGCCTCACTTCTACAAAAAAAAAAGTGGGGGGCAGTAAAATCAATTATCTTAATAAAATGGATTTTTGAGACTTTTTTGTAAAAGTAGTTAACTTGTGTTACTCCACTTAATAGGTACGCATCTAAAATGCACTATCGTTAAAAAGATATGTGCAACCCTTTGACCTATCCATAAAATCAAAGTATGGTTATTGATATAGGGTAGAAGTTTTTTTTTTAAATGTCGATAATACCAATATAAATATTGGTATGTCAATTTCGATTTAAATGTTTCATTTTCCCGAATGTCGTGAAAAATATCAAATATTTCGATAATATTGGTGACAAATATTGGTGGAAATTTGGGTTAGAAAATTTAGAATTTTTTTAAACAGGTATAAATGTCTTATTATTTGTAATATAATCACGTTAATACTTAAATAATAATTTTGTATTTTCATTTTATAAAAAAATTCTATTATAATAATATTTGAGCAAACAACCAAATATGAAATCTAATTAAAATGATAGAAATTATTATTTATATACGTTTGTATTGCATATAATTTTATATATTTCATATCCTCCCCTTTCTTATTATCTATTTCTCATTCTAATTATGTTATATCTTATATTAATATTTGTTACATAAAAATTTTGTTTATGATTTGTTATTGTTATATGTATATTATGTATGTTATATATGCCATAAATATGTCATTTAAATGATAAAATTGGCTAATTGTTTATTTTAATATTTATCAAAATTTTATAAATATTTTCAATTTTAACAATAGTTTCCATAATTTTCGTAATTTTTATTTAAATATCCATCGATATCGATAATATCTTTGATATTTTCGTCTATGTTAGTGTATATCCCAAATTCTAAAAAAAAGGTGGTTGTTTAGTGCATGTTTTAGAAATCAACTTTTTGAAGCTTCATGATAAATTATGAAACATGTTGAGTGCATTTCATATCCATGGACTATTTTGAAAATATTTATTTTTATACATACGGTTGAAAGCAGCTTGAACACCTTTATTTTGAGATTATGGGTATAAAGGGAAGTTTGTGGAAACTAATAAATTACTATCAAATCAAAAATAACATGGAAGAAAGTTATATACCTTTCTAGATCATGGTCATACAACACAGAGTTATCGCCACTCGTACGGTACAAAGGCAAACCTAGTCTCCCAATCAATGGTGCCAACGGATTCTCTTTGCATACTCCATGCAACCTGAACCCATAACAATGAAATACACAATCAGAAAGGAAATCAACAGATTCATGTCTTAACACCACAATTTTTTTGGAAAGAACAATACCATGATGCACCAAGATCAACTGGAAAACCAAATGACATATCTGTGTGAATTCGACCCCCGAGTCTATCTCGCGACTCCAACAGGACCACCTAACCACCATAAACCACATCCAAGTAAGCAAAATTATGTGGATATAACAATACTTGGTTAATCTTAGAAATACTATAACACAAAACAAGGGTTATACAAAGTCGTAAATGATATCCTGCATGATGTTGGGCATGTTATGTTGCCTGAAAATCGTAAATGCAGTAGTTATGGTAGGAGCATGTATGGCATATGTTGGCTACCATAAAGCCTGCAGGTAGCTGTGTCGAGCAAAGAATCAGCCCACAGTACAAATTTATATTTCAAGTGTAATCTGAAATTTTCGAAGCATAAAAAAGGCCAAATCTTTTTTGACTCTGTTATGAATACCTGAAAGGAAGCATCATGAAGAGTACGTGCTGCTGCAACTCCAGCCATACCACCACCAATCACGATAACTGACGGCGACGTTTCTGGCCTACTCTCCTCATTTGAATAACAAACAGCTACATTTAAATCCATTAAAAAAATCCAACTATTAACTAATTAATAATACAAACATTCAAATAATTAAGCTAAATCACTAAGTAGGGTTGAGGTAAATGCAGGGGCGATGTATGTAAGAGAGAGAAGGGGCTTGTGTTCCACCTCAATTTTGAAAAATAAAATTTGAAGTGTAATATTTATGAATTATAGATAAATTATATATAAAATAGAGTTATGTCCCACCTAGATTTTAAAGTTTAGGCATTCAACACTCTATAACTCACAACAAACTCAATAATTTGAATATATTTTTCACTAAATGGGATATATATAACATTTATTTGAATTAAAAACAAGTCATAACTTAGAAGTAGCCAATGCTATTTTTTTTGTGTATATGGTGCTCCTCCTCGATAAAAATCCTAAATCCACCTATGGGTACATGCATCACTCTTAGTAAACTTATTAATTTATTTTTTTTAAATAACCTAGCTACTCACATATCTAAACTTATTAATCTTAATAACACATATCCAGCATCAGAATCTAAGGGAAAATCGATAAAACTAAACAAAAACTCAAGATAAAATCCAAAAATAAAGTATTATGCTACCAATATACATAGAAATTGACCAAGGAAAACAAATTGGGGAAAAATTAAAACCAACCTCTGCGCAATTGGGGATTACTCCTGCCTCCAGACTCCATTTTCAATCAATAATGGGAGACTAATACTAGGATTAATGGCAATAAAATTACTACTAATATTTATATTAAATTTAGAATTAAAATCAAGAGGGTTTAATAAAGGATCAAGGGATTTCCTTTCGAATTGTAAAAGAGAAGAAGACAATTGAGGGGAATAATGAAGACGAAAAATTAACAAACACGTAATGAAGTGATTGGAATTAGAACTCGATCTAATTGTTAACCCTAGCTTCCCCAACCAGCTCATGCAGTTCTCTTTCGTCTTTCCCTTCCTCCGATTTCCTAAAGAAAACAATCCAACATCTAAACCCCTGGAGATTCCTCACTCGAAAAACAACTCAAGCGCGAAAATCCGATCGTCACAAATCTGTTACCAGAATCGAACGAAAATCGGGGGATTCGAATAAGAAATTCTGAAACTATTACGAAACACGTAAATGGAAATGGATCTAGAATTTTTCTAGTTTTGGAAAAAGAAAATAAAGGAAAAGAAAGAAACGAGAGGCAGTTGAGGTAGGTACGACCGTACGAGGGTTGTTGATTGTAAATAATAATAAGAATAAGAAAATGAAATATCATAGCTCAAGAAGGGTCTACATTTGTGCGTGTCGTGTCATTAAGAGCTTGTTTGAATTAATTTAATTTAATTTAAATTGATTTTATTTTAATTTAAATTAATAAAGATAACTTGAAATTAAACTAAATGCAACGAGTTGATACAAATGGTTGAAATTAACTTAAATTATTAATTATATTTTTTTTTATAAATTAAAAATAATTTTAATAATTTTAAAATTCTTTAATAATTTATCTTTAAATAAAATAATAAAAATTAAAAAAATAATATTGTAATAATTAATTAATCATAAAATATGTATAAACATCTTATTACCTCGTTATTTAAAAACTAAAATTTAAAATAATATATATGTTACAATAATTTCAAACTATAATATTTTTAACAATATTATAAATATAGATATATATATATCTTAAAATCATTATATTTTTGGTTTGATCTCAGATTGAAGAATTATCTAAAATTGAGTTCAAATCTAATTCAATTTTTTTTAAATGATTTGAGCTAATCTAAATTAACTTCAATTTGATTGGATGAATAAGTTACCAAATAAATTCTCTCTCCAAACAACAAAAACATATTTAAATCGGAGAAGGATTTGAATTTTAATTAAAATATATAAATAGTAAAATCATTTAAAAATTAAGAATAAGAAGAGCTAGAAATATAACCAGCTGTATGGTTTTCTAGAATATGTAAAGTTTATTGAGCCCAACACGTACCGGTAAGATTTTTCATTTATATTCGTACTTGCTTGCTCTTTTAAGAGTTTTTGTTTATAATAAATATATCTTATTTAATAATTTAAAAAAAAAGTTTAATTACATTTTAATTTAAAAATGGATAAATTATAATCCATTCAGAAATTTTTCCATTATATTTTTTTGTCATTTTTTAACTCACCATCTCACAAATTCTAACAGTACATCAACCCTATTTTAAAAAAATATATTTATTTTATCTTCTTCTTCTTTTTTTGTCTCTTTTTCCCTAATTTCGACATCCCATTTTCTTCTTTTCTCTTCTTATTTTCTAAAAGAATACTAAAAATAAAATATACTTATTTATCAACTTTTAATAAATAATAATTTATTTTTATTATAAATAAAAAATAATAAAATAATTTATATAATAATATATATATATATATTTTTATAACAAATAACTTATCAAAATTTTATTATAAAATAATAATAATAAATTATAAAATTTTAAATTATTAAAAACAATTACAATAATTTTTATGAAAAATTATTGACATTTTAAAAAAATATATTATTTAAGATTAAAAAAATTAAAAAATAGATTACATTATAACAAATATCTCTAATATTATTATAATTTTAATTAGTACTAAGATAACACATATTTATTAACAATAATTATATTTAAGTATTAAAATATAATTAATTAGATATAATTTATTTATTATATTAATAATAAAAATAATTATAATAATATTATATTATATAATATAATATTTTCTCACAAAATTTGTGATATGATGTTCTCTTTTTATTGTATCTTATAAAAATTTGAATATATAGACTTCACAATTTGTTTTTAATAATTTAATTTTTTTATTTTTTTTATATCATAATTATATTTAATAATAATTTATTATATTATTTATGAATTATCAAAATATTTAGCATATCATTTTCAATATATGTATAAATTTATATTTATTTTATTATAAAATAAATTATTTTTTATTTTTTAAAATAAAATTTTAATATATGATATGATAAAAGAGATTTGTGTATTTAAAATTAATTATAAATTTATAAAATGTTAATATTTTATTATATTTATAATAATTATGTTTTATAAAATAAGGGTGAAATATCTTTTTATATTTTTTAAAAATAAAATTGATTAAATTTTGTCTATTTTTAAACTAAAACAAAATATAACTTGTTTTTAAACTATTGAATAGGACATGCTCATTATAGACAAAATTCCTTCTTTTAGACACATATTACAAGTATTTTTGGAAAACGACTATTTGGACTTGCCTTCAATTCAAATATTCTAAACTTTATTACGATTTATAATTTTATATTATATTTCGTTTAGAATTTGGGATTTTGTCTAAAAAAATCATATCCCTTGTAATAGTTTGAAAAAGAGCTTAAATCTGTTTTAGTTTAAAAAGGGATAAATTAAAAATTATCGAACAATTTATCGGTTACCACTTTCTTCTTTTCTCTCTTCCCCTATTTTTCACCCATATTTTTTTTCTCTCTCTCTTCTTATCTACTTAAAAAAACCAAAAATAAAATACTTATTTACCAAATTTTAATAAATAATAATTTATTTTTATTATAAATAAAAAAATAATTTATATTTATATAATAAAAAATATATAATTTTTTATAACAAATAACTTATCAAAATTTTATTATAAAATAATTTAAAATAATAATAATGAATTATAAAATTTTAAATTATTAAAAACTTTACTAAATAATTACAATCATTTTTATGAAAAATTATTGATATTTTTAAAAAATAAATTATTTAAGATTAAAAAATTAAAAAATAGATTACATTATAACAGATATCTCTAATATTATTATAATTTTAATTGTTACTAAGATAACAAATATTTATTAATAATAATTTTATTTAAATATTTAAATATAATTAATTAGATATATTTTATTATATTAATAATAAAAATAATTATAATAATATTATATTAGATAAAATTTTCACGCAAAATTTAAGATATAATGTTCTATATTTGTATTTGTATCTTTTAGAAAGTTGGATATAGAGCCTTACTAATTTTTTTAATAATTTAATTATTTTTATTAATATTATTTTTTAAAATAAAACTTTAATAAATTTATAAGGTGTTAATATTTTTTTATGTTTATAATAATTATGTTTTGTAAAATAGAATTGATATATCTTTTTTTTATTGTTTTTAAATATAATTGACTAAAAAATGTGTTTTTATGTTTAATATTAAAATGTACATATTTTTAAAATAAAACTTACTTAAGTCTATTTTTAAACTATAATAATTGTCCTTTTATAGACAAAAAAACCCTTAGAATTTGAAGAAATACTAAATTTGTAAATATACACATTTATGCTAGATATACGTAGCAAAATATTTTAAAAAAATTGAATAATTTTTATATTTATTTTAATACATAATAAATTATAAAGTATTGTAAATAAAAATATGTGTGCAATACTCACTTTCTATTCTTTTAAAATTTATCACCAAAATTGTGGAAAAATAGTAATTTATAAACTTAATGTGTCACGAACAAAACTTTGAATTATGGGAAGCTTTAGATATTTGGTTACTTTTTTTCCTCTAAATATTTTAAGAAGTTAATTTATTTTCTATTATAGATAAATCTTTTTTCTACACGAGCCTATCTCTAGTATATTTGTTTTATTTATTAGTTATTTTAAATAAATATATATTTGTATTGTTTATTTAACTAGATCTAATTTGAAGATATTTTTTTCTTAACATAAATATTCATTTATGATGATAAATGTTATGGTTATATTGGTAAAGTTTTATTGTCAATTTAGATCTCTATCTAGATTTATAGTATCGAAAATCATGAATATTATAATATAATATCAATATTTTATTTTTCTGAATAACAATCAATATATTAATTCGAACAACCACATAATTGATTTAAAAACTTTACACTAGAGTGAAAGATAAAAACTTAAAGTTTTATTTAGATCTATAATATAGAAGATCGTAAATATTATAATATTATATCAATATTTTTATTTTTTTGCATAACAATCAATATATTATTGCAACGTTCAAATAGTCGATTTAAAAACATTATAATAGAGTGAAAGATAAAGACTCAAGGTGTTATCCGGGTGTTTAAAAATGTTTTTAGTTTAGTTTTAATAATTTTGATTGTTAATGTATTTAGATTGATTATTTTTATCTAGATTATACATTTTGATCTTTGATCAAATTATATTTTCTAAACAAACAAACAAACAAAAAGTGTGGCAGCATTAATTATATTTTATTAAAATATATAAATCTGTTAAATATGTGACACATAATTGATTTTAAATGCTTCAATAATAATGCCAATTGCTTACCCAAAGAGTTAATTGGAAAAACTATTTATGATATTTTCTATCAGAAAATGTATATAATATACTTACTTAAAAAAATGGAAAATATTAAACATAAGACTACTTTTTTATCAAAATATTTGGGGATGAAGATGACAATTAGGATATTGTTGGAGCATGACAAATATTTATCAATTATACTAAAATGCATGCAGTGCAATATATATATATATATATATATATATATACTTCTAAAAGAATTTATTTAATTATCATTCATGAAGATTTTCTTAAAAAAAAATTCTATGGCTGTGAGGGATTTGAAAAAGTCTAAATAGATGTTATATACATTTTACTGAAAATGTATAATAAGATTATCCTTATGTTATGTTTAGAAAAATCAAATCGCACTGTTTGTAAAAAGAAATTAATTAATTTTAATCTTAAACTAAAAATAAAATTGTCAAAGGCCTTATAGCATATGAGAAAATGTGGATCTTGAAAATCCATTAGTTAAAAAAAAATTAAAAATAAAACTTTTTGTAGCAATAACACAACTAAGTAAATATAATGTTATTAGTGGGACAGGATGAGATCGATATATCTATATATTTTTGAGGATGGGTTGGGTATTATTCATTGAAATTTTAGAGAATTTGTAAGTTTTAGGGTATTTCTCACGACTAAATAAAATATGTTTCATTATAAATTTTATGTTTCAAAAATAAAAATATTTTATAATTATATTTAATAGAGATTAAAATTAGTCAAAATAATCACATATATAATTAAATTATTTGTTTTGATGGATGTTAAACAATTAAAATAAAATATATATTTTTAATAAAATACTTAATTTAATGAGAATAAAATTTATCTTTAATTAATAATAATTGAGTTTTAGAAACTTAGAGAAGCAAGAAAGATGAATTGTATAATATGTATGTATTGAATTATAAACAGAATGAGCTATTATATATATAATGAGTTATGATTGGGTACAATAATAATTAAGTAATAAAAATAAAATATCTTAAAGATAATTATCACGTACACATAATACTATACTAACATTATAGTCTACCATCCCTCCCCCTCAAACACATGATGCAGGAACCATTATAAGGTTGGACCTTATCGAAACAAATCTAAGTTCATTCAATGGATTAATTACTAAGAGTGTCTGTGACTTGATTTGCCGAAGGTGTCAACCTCATATCTAATTAACAAACATTCAATTACTAAATCTCTTATAAAATAAAAGTTAATCTCTACCTGCTTATGTGAGCATATATGACAGATTGATTGTAAGATGTTTAACATTTAAGATATCAATAAACAATATAACCAATATTAGTGTATGAGCTTATTAATTGTACCCTTATTTCCTTTAACAAGGAAGTCAATCAAATTAATTCACAAATAGCAAGAACAAGAGTTTTGTACTTGATCTGCACGTGCATCGGAGCAAGAAATAACCTTTAGATGCAATAAGCACCTATAGATTATCTCCAAATTGATGCAATAAGCGCCTATATTCTCTATGTAAGAACCTCTAACCAATTTGAGTTAGAAAACTCAACGAGACCAAGGACATCTGACTTGGTTAACTGTAACCATGATTTACAGAACTTTTAAGGTACCTCAAATACTTTTTTTAGTGGCTTGTCGATGGATATCCGTTGGTAGTGTTGGGAAATTACACAAATTTTCGATAAATCGGATTTATGAGAAAAATAAAATAGATAATAATATAAAAATTTGATAACAGAATTTGGTCAATCTTGTTTACGTCTTCGGACCTGCCGTAGATCTTTTTACTAAAAGGGAAGAAATTACACAAGGTGTTTACAACACTCACAACTCATAACCCACAACCCAATTACACCCAAGAAAATTACTCTTAATTATCTCTCACAAAAGCTTTTCTTTCTAAGATTTTCTCTCAATTAGAATGAACACTTTGAATGATTAATTCATTACAATTGCATATCTATTTATAGGAAAATTCACTCTTTGAATTACTCCTTAAATTAATGGTTCCTTTAATTGCTCATTGAATTAAGCTCCTTGTTTTGCTCCTTATTTTGTTCCATGTTTTGCTCCATGTTTTGCTCTTTAATTTGCTTCTTAAATTAAGGAGCATTATAGCAATCTCCAACAATTCTCCCACTTGAAGACTGATTTCAATCTGTCTTCACACCTCGATCAATGCAGCAGTTTTTCTAGTCTTGTTACTCTAGCAGACCAACTAAAATTGAGCACAACTTCAGTTTGTCAATAGTCACCACCTTTGTTAACATATCTGTTGGATTTTTTCTTTCTTGAATCTTTTTCAGTATTAACACATCATCTTCCAATAGGGATCTGATGAAGTGATAACGAAGTCCAATATGCTTGGTTCTAGAGTGAAATGCCAAATTCTTCGCCAAGTGTATTGCACTTTGACTATCACTGTGCAAAACATTATTCTCTTGTTTGAATCTCAGCTCAATTAACAAACCTTGAAGCCATATCATCTCTTTAGTGGCTTCAGTCACTACTATATACTCATCCTCTATAGTGGATAAAGTGATAATTTTTTGTATTTGTGACATCTAACTAACAGTTGTAGTTCCAACAGTAAATATATAACTTGTGGTGCTTCTTCGGTGATCAACTTCACCTCTAAAGTCTGTGTCTATGTAACCTTGTACTTAACTCTCCTTTACTAAAGTACAAGCACTTTTCTGTGGTACCTCGTAGATACCTCAAAATCCACTTGACTGCTTCCCAATGAGTTTTCCCTGGGTTTGACATAAATTTGCTAACAACTCCCACTGCATGGCCAATGTTTGGTCTCATACAGACCATTGCGTACATCAAACTTCCAATGGCTGAGACATAAGGAACATTAGCCATGAATTATTTTTCTTCCTCTGTCTGAGGGGATTGATCCTTGGATAGGCGAAAGTGACTGGCCAAGGGTGTGCTAATTGGTTTGGCATTACTCATGTTGAATCTCTACAAAACATGATTAATGTACTCTGCTTGAGATAACTGCAAGGATCCTTTCTTCTTATTTCTTGTGATTTGCATTCCAAGAATCTTCTTTGCTGGACCCAAGTCTTTCATGTAAAACTCCTTTGATAATTGATGCTTCAACCTTCTGATATCATCCATATCTGAACTTACTACTAACATATCATCAACATAAAGTAGTAAAATGATATAACTGGACCTATATCTCTTGAAGTAGCAACAATGGTCGGCATTACACTTCTGGAAACCTTCCTTATGCATGAAGCTGTCAAACTTTTTGTACTACTATCTCGGGGCTTATTTCAAGCCATACAAACTCTTCTTAAGTTTGCATACCATGTTCTTCTTTCCTCTTTCTAAGAAACCTTCTAGTTGGTACATATATATCTCTTCATCTAAATATTTGTGAAGGAATTCAGTCTTCACATCCAACTGTTCAAGATGAAGATTTTTAATGGCTACAATACTCAACACTGATATGATAGTATTGAGCTTCACAACGGGAGCAAAAATGTCAGTGTAGTTAACTTCTTCCTTCTATTGAAACCCTTTAACAACTAGGCGGGCTTTGTATCTCTTGGAACCATCATGCTCCTCTTTCACCCGGTACAACCAATTGTTGTGAAGTGTCTTCTTTCACATAGGTAACTCAGTTATTTCCCATGTTTGGTTGGAGATGAGAGATTTTATTTCTTCTTTCATAGCAAGCTCACACTTGCTGGAATCTCGAGTTTGATAAGCTTCATCATAGCATTCAGGCTCCCCTCTATCAGTCAGTAACATATAGTTCATGTATCTCCTGTTAGGCACATGAGGTCGAGAAGACCTTCTCAATATAGGAGCTGGAGTAAGAGGTTGTAGTATATTGGAATGTTGTGTACTGCTTTGTCCAACAAGTTCCTCTGGCTAAGGTATTGTTACAATTGGTTTTGTTGCAGAACTATCTGAAACATTATCTACATCTACAAATACTGACTTATTCTGCTCTGACTCATTGGCATCTATTTTATGCATGTCCTTTTACATCATCCTTTCGTTGAAAATCACATCTCTACTACGGATAACTTTCTTGTTTTTGTCATCCCAAATGTGGTAGCCAAACTCATCCTCACCATAGCCGATGAATGTACATTTCTTTGATTTGGGATCAAGCTTATTCCTACCTTGATCACTTATATGCACAAATTCTACACAGCTAAAAACTTTTAGATGTGATAGTTTCACCTTTTTTCCACTCCATACCTCCTCTGGTATTCTATGCTCTCATGGAACAGATGGGCCTTGGTTGATCAAGTAAGCTACCGTGTTGACTGTTTCTGCCCAGAACTGATTGTATACGAATGTTTCTGGCTCTTTCTGTCAACATTTGGTTCATACGCTCAGCTACACCATTGTGTTGAGGCATGCCTGGCACAGTTCTTTCCATTCTGATCCCGTGCTTATAGCATAATTTTTTGAATCTGGTGTCTTCATGTTCACCACCATTATCAGTTCTGAGCTTTTTGATCTTCAAACTCATCTCATTTTCCACCATAGCTTTCCATTTTCTAAAAGCCTCAAATACTTCATACTTATGCTTTAGAAAGTAAACTCATACCTTCCGAGAGTGATCATGGATGAAAGTTACAAAGTAGTGTTTCCCACCAATGGATGAGACGGTCGTTGGTCCCCAAACATCAGAGTGAATAATCTCTAGCCTTTCCTTCTTTGGGGTTCTGTAACTTGTCTGAAAGTTGACTCTCTTTTGCTTTCCAAGTATACAATCTTCACACATGTCTATCTTCGTAGGTTGCAGACCTGAAAGTTTTCCCTTTAAATGCATAATCTTCATCTCCTTCTCATTCATGTGGCCTAGTCTCTGGTGCCACAAATTTGATGTTTCATTGCTTGCTGCAACTGCGATTGAACAATGTGCTCCTATTGTCATGTAAAGAGTGACACTCTTCTTGCCTCAAACAACTATCATTACGCCCTTTGAAATCTTCCAATCATCACTATTCTGATCCCGTGCTTCTTAGGTTGGGAATATGCCTAACATCCTTCAACTCCCAAACAGACCGGTTCAACTTAATCTTCACTACACCTTTTCCAATAATAGCACATGGTTGGTCATCACCAAGATATACCTTTCCATGGTTTCCGGTGACATATTTCTCAAAGAATTTTTTCTGTAAAGTAGCATGGAACGATGCTCTAGAGTCTAACACACAAGATTCTTCCTTGCTCTCCAAAGAGCATATCAATGCATCATATCCTCCTGAGGTGGAAGTAACATTTTCCTCTGCCTTCACTTGTTTGTTCTTTGGTGCACTCTTGCACTGATTTTTGTAGTGCCCGGTTCTTCCACAATTCCAACACTCGATAGTCTTCGAGCTATGAGAATTATTAGGATTCCTGGATTTGGACCTCATGTCCTTTGATCTACCTCGGTAGTTTGTTCTGCCATGTCCATTCCCTTTGGTTTAATTTCTTCCTCTTGACTATGTATGAAAAATTGAAGAAGTTGACGATTCACTTAACTCTCTACGTCGGATTTCTTCACTAAGAACCAGATCACGAACATCGTCAAATTTCAACTTATTGCTTCCTGACGAGCTACTCACAGCCATGACAATAGCATTCCAGCTTTCTGGTAAAGAAGACAAAAGTATCAATGCTCGTACTTCTTCATCGAATTCAATTTCCACTGAACTCAATTGGGTTGTGACTGTGTTGAGTTCATTGAGATGTTGAGCTACCGATGCACCTTCTATCATCCACAAATTGAACAAACGCCTCATCAAGTGAACTTTGTTTGAGGCTGATGGCTTCTCATACATATGGGATAGAGCTACCATAAGACCTGTCGTGGTCTTTTCCTTTGCTATGTTGAAAGCAACATTACGGGATAACATTAATCGAATAACTCTAAGGGCTTATCTGTCTAGAAGATTCCAATCTTCTTCCTTCATAGCCTCTAGTTTATTCCCTGCGAGAGGTTGATATAGATTTCTTTGATACAGATAATCCTCTATCTACATTTTCCAAAACCCGAAATCTATGCCATCAAATTTTTCGAGTTTCACCCTTCCTTCATTTGCAGTCATTGCTCCCACTCAAATCTGACTTCCTCTGGATCGTTTCTGACTATTTCTACAAACCATCGTGTATTAGAATACCTCTGTCAACGAAGAAATATCATGAGTAAATTTTACTATTCACGTAAATATTAACATTGTAGGAAATTGACATAAATCACCACCAAAAGCTCTGATACCTATTGTTGGGAAATTATGCAAATTCCTGATAAGTCAGATATATGAGAAAAACAAAATAGACAATAACACACAAATTTGATAACGGAGTTTGGCCAATCTTGCTTATGTCTCCGGACCTACTGCAGATCTTTTTACTGATAAAAATAAATAAATAATCTAATATAAATAGTAAAATAAAATTACTGTTCATGAATAGTAAAAAAAATTAAAAATTAAAAAAAATTAAAAACTTAATTTTTTTTAATATATTGTAAATAGTAAAATAAAATTACCGTTCATGAAATAGTAAAAAAATTTAAAAATTTAAAATTTTAAAATAAAAATAAATAAATAATCTAATGTAAATAGAAAAATAAAATTACCGTTCATGAATAGTAAAAAAAAATTAAAAATTAAAAACTTAAATTTTTTTTAATATAATGTAAATAGTAAAATAAAATTAACGTTCATTAATAGTAAAAAAAAAATTTAAAAAAATTTTAATTAAAAAAAAATAAAGCTTACTTTTTAATTTTCATTTAATTTTAATTTTTATTTAAAATCTTAATTTTATTTTAATAAAAGTAATAATAAAAATGAATAAAAACAAAAAAAAATCAATTTTTATTCTTATTTTATTTTCCTTTACCTTTTTCAATTTTATTTTATTTTATTTTTGTTTATTTTATTTTATTTTATTTTATTTTATTTTACTTTATTTTATTTTATTTTATATCAATTTTAATTTAATTTATTTTTATTTTTATTTTTTTTTTTATTATTATTTTTTAACTATTTTTTTTTATTTCTCTCTTAATTTTTATTTAACTTAATTAACTTAGATTTTTCATTAATTTAATTAACTTAGATTTTTAGTTTACTTAACTTAATTAACTTAACTTTTTTAACTTAGAATTTTTTTTAACTTAACTAACTTAGATTTTTAACTTAGCTTTTTAATTAACTTAACTTAATTAACTTGAACTTTTGAATTAACTTTCATTAACTTACCTTTTTAATTAATTTAGATTTTTTTTAACTTAACCAACTTAGTTTTTTTTAATTAACTTAACTTAATTAACTTAGATTTTCTTTTACTTAATTAACTTAAATTTTTACTTAATATAACTTAATTGACTTAACTTTAATAAACATGAAAAGTAAAGATCTAAGGGAGTTCTGTCTAGGAGACTAGTTCCTGGATGCCTTTGTGCCACTAGTCTTTCCTGGGAACGTTGTTCTGTCTAGGAGGATGGTTTTTAAGGAGCCTTTGCCCCACCATTCTTTCCTGGGAACACTCTTGGTTAATACTGATTATGTTATTTTAACTTAAAAAAAAAAAAATTCTGAAACTATCTCCAAAATTTTAAAGTCTTAATTACAATCTCAAGAGTTAGTTTCTTTGTTTGATCTAGGTACATTTGTGTTTTGATGCCTTAATTATTTGATTTGCACCTAGATGTGGGTTATCTAAAACCCTTAAGCATGCTCCTAGTTTTTGGTACAGAAAAATTTGAAAATCAATAGGGCATGTTTGAAACAGTATAGGTAGACAACCTTGTCTTACTTGTAGGTATGATTGACTCAATGATGAGGGGACATTGAGTTTACTTAAAATGCAATCCCCAAGTTACGTCTTGCTAAGACGTTAAACTAAGCGCTGGATGGGAGGCAACCCATCATTTTAGGTAATTTTCTGTTATTTATTTTATTTACTTAATTTGATTGTTCATTTTAGTTTAATAATTTTTAAAGTCTTAAAACTAAAAATATTTGTTGAGATGTTAGAAGTTTACAGCGATCTGTCTGTATACACTTTAATAATGAATATGATGGATACACCTACATTTCTCCATTACTACTTACACATTCTCAAGAAATAGGTAATCTTTCTTCTCTTTTCTCTTTATCTTTAATTTACAGTTGTTACATTGAGGACAATGTAAGTTCTAGGTTGGGGGTGGTGAAAAATTACCATGCTTAATTAGAAAAAAAAAGATTTAACAATTTAAAAATTAAAAAAAAAATTATTAAATATTTTCTCACAAAAATTTATCATTTCTTTAAATCAAATTTAAGTAAATAGTTAAGTCTTTTGTACTGTTAGATTAATTTTTGAAAACATATCATGAAATATTTTGTAATTGTTTTTGATAATTAGTTAGTTTTTGTCATAACTAGTATTTCTTAATAAAATATGGAAATTATATTAAACCCAAAATCGGTGTTTATGAATTTTTTTTAGTGGAGACTACCCTTGTGAGATATAATTTGAGCCTAATTTCTTTTATTCAGAGTGAAATATATATTTTTTCTACTCCAAACACATTTCTTATTTATTCAAATTTTTAGATGATCTCTATAGGTATTAGCATTGAATGTATGAATTTTTTCTCATCTTAATAGAGTATCATATATTTTTTTTATTATTTTTGTTTAGATTAAATGATTTGAGTAGAAATTGATAGTATATGCTTATATCTCATTTATGCATGACTGCTACAAAAAGACATATCTGGGGTTACCTAAACCAAGATCAAACAGAAAAGCCACAAAATTAACCACTCACCAAAATCCAAAAAAATGTACAATCTGTACATGGGTTGACTCTCTAAAAAAATACATATATTGAAAAAAAAATATCTTCAGAAAAAAAAATAGAGAGATAAAAAAATTATAGTATCATCTACATACTATGACCCACATTGCGTACAAAGTTGTGAGTAAAGGCTAATTACAAAAGAAATATATAGGAAGTAATTCCCTAAAAAGTCATTGCAATTTCTTCATTTGTAAAAAGCATATATCTTGAAATTTTTTCTTAATGAGTTTGATTTATGCATAAAAATAATTTTTATATATGATATCTTTATAATTTATACATTCGATTCCTTTCATGAGATCAATGTTAAAATAACACTTTGAGCCTTTATTCTTTATACATATGCGAACCTATTAGTTCATTTCTATACATCAACTCTTTCGCATATAAATTAGTATGAGTGTTTGAACCCATAGGATTCAGTGCTTTGAGAGTATTGACTTGTGAGGAATAGAGTCGAAGCGAATTCTGATTCATGACACTGAAATTGGGTAAAATTAAATTGATACATTTTTGAAATGAAATATGAAAATGATTTTCGACTAATTATTATAATAAAATCATGATTGTTTAAAGAGATTAAAATAACTTATGCTTGAGATTTTAATTATGATCTTAAAGGAGATTAAAAAGTATGAGATATTTTTGTGATATGTTGTTTTCTTTTATTCTTAAATTAATTATTGATTGTGTTGTAATTGTAGTTTTTGATTTGATTGTTTTATAGTTTCTTTTGATTTTTACAGTTAGTTCAATGTTTGTGGGTATCATTACTGAAAACCCTCACGAGACTCAAACTCGTCCACTAGGGCAACCTAGAGGTTTAACGGCTTGTTGCATAGGCTAAATGCAACCGTTTCAATCCACGAAAGTGATTTAGGATAGTTTAATTTTTAGTTTTTATCGCTTCTCTTGCTAAGGGACTAGCAAGAAGCTGGTTGGGGGTTGTGATGAGTGCTCAAAAAGCACTAAAATAACCATGATTTTATGCACATTAATTGATTAAAAATATATATATTTATCTGTTTTATCATATATTTATATAAATTTGTCTTTTTCGGAATCACGGGTATTTTTATTATTTTTCAGGTATTTTGGCTTAAAAACGCAACTTAAAAACTCAAAGAGGAATACTGGAAGCAATACATCACAAATATATTAATAAATAAATGGGGAAAGGTCAACAAATATGGAAAAATTGGACAAAATGGGTCAAAAACGACAAAAATGTCAGAAAGGAGAAAATCGCGCCGCCGCGCCGCCCGGCCGCCGCGCCCCAGCGCCCAGCTCCGCCCCAAGCTGCACGCGGGGCACTGTTCATCCGCGTGCACTGTTCATCCGCGCTGCACTGTTCATCCGTGTCACTGTTCATCCGTAGCACTGTTCATCCACGATAGTTTGGTTTTTGTGTTCCTAATCTAATAACATAAAATAAACATATATACAGATTAATTAAATATAATCTACTAACATAAAAATAAACATAGATACAGATTCAATAAATAATTATCTAAAATAAACATATATACATATTCAATAAATATTCATGCAAATTTTATCATTTATATTAGCGGAGTATTTATGGATATAATAACTAAATTAATTATGCTTGCTCATATTATCTAGGTTATTAAAGATATAAATTGATATTTTATTGATTCTCTCTTTTTTATATAAATACCACCTTTGGTGGGGTTAGATATTCTTTGTTAACTAAACAAATCAATTAACACCTATGGGTGGGGTTGATAACTAATATGCTTAATTAAATAAAATCCTTTTTCTAAGAGATTGAAAATGAACTATTTAAATGCCACCTTTGGTGGGGTTAGACAATTTAAACATTATTCAAGGTGTCCAAATTAAACATAAGAATTTAATTATCCGAGTACTAACTTTCAAGTTTTAAAACCACTATTGAAAACATGTTGTCAATACATTTTCACATAATAATTCTTATAAAAACTTTTGAAATAGAGTTTCACTCTAACTACCGGGCGATTGTACCAACAAATAAAAGAGCACTACTCTAAATTAGACCGGATAACTAAACCTTAAAATCTAATTTTCAGGTTTAAGTTTGTAATGAAAAATAATATATTTCTCTCTAACATTCTTAATATAAAATCTTGAAAAATAATATATTTCTCTCTGACATTTTTGTCGTTTTTGACCCATTTTGTCCAATTTTTCCATATTTGTTGACCTTTCCCCATTTATTTATTAATATATTTGTGATGTATTGCTTCCAGTATTCCTCTTTGAGTTTTTAAGTTACGTTTTTAAGCCAAAATACCTGAAAAACAATAAAAATATCCGTGATTCCGAAAAAGACAAATTTATATAAATATATGATAAAACAGATAAATATATATATTTTTAATCAATTAATGTGCATAAAATCATGGTTATTTTAGTGCTTTTTGAGCACTCATCAGGTGTTTACAACACTCACAACTCACAATCCACAACCCAATTACACCCAAGAAAATTACTCTCAATTTTCTCTTAAAAAAGTTTTTTTCTTAATTGGAATAAACACTTTGCATGATTAATTCATTACAATTACACATCTATTTATAGGAAAATTTCCTCTTTAAATTAATGATTCCTTGAATTGCTTTTTGAATTAAACTCTTTGTTTTGCTCCTTAATTTGATCCTTAAATTAAGGAGCTTTATACCAATCTCCAACAGGTAGTGTAAGAATTGATATAGATTATTTACTGCAAAAATTATCTAAGATCTAATGAGAACACAATAATGTAAAGCTCTCACAACATTTCTATAAAATTATGGTTCTTTAAGATGAACCCCTATCATACTTAGAAAGTAGAGGACTTATCACCATAGGTGTCTTGAAAGGTTTAGTAGAATCCAACCCAGTTTTATAAAGCTAGTGAATGATATATTTATGTTGACACAAATTTATACACTCTACGGTCCTCTTTACTTTAACCCCTAAGAAGAAATGTAAGTCACTCAATTCTTTGTGAGAAAATTTTGTGTTCAACGAAGTAATTAACGAGAGTACCAATATACTAATTGTCACTTCTTATGATGATGATATCATCTATATAGACCAATATAATAGTAATACAACTATTTTACAACAGTAGAACATACTAGTATATGCCTCACATCTAGTTGGTTGAGAGTCCACCCTTTTCCTAAGTCAAGTAACAAAACCAATAAAATGGTTTGGGGTTTAATGATTGGAGAGAAGGTCTCAAAGAAATCAATGTTTTCAAATTAATGATAACCTTAGTTACCAAATGAGATTTTTACTTGCCCAATTCACCATTGCTCTTCAACTTGGTCTTAGTACCATTATTTAATAAGGTACTAGCTCCTAAGTACCATAATCTAAAAAGCTTGAAACTTATTTTAAGTGAAATAGCTTTAGACCTGGTTACCATGTGATGGCTTTTAGTAAATACAATCACAAGTGCATAAGGAACAGGTAAAGGCTGAGAATGAATAGGTTGAACATTAGGTGACAAGAAAGGAGAAAGTGGTGACAAAGACCCATAGGAAGGACTAGAACGATGAGACAAAAACTTGGGAATGGAATTAGGTGAAACAAACAGACTAGGTAGAGGTGAAAGATTGCTGACAATATCAATAGAGTTAGAATACAATGGATAAAATACAATAGGTGAGTGATCTCAAGGAGATAAAGATAAAGTGCTAGGAACAAAAGTACAAGAAGACAAACAAGTACTGGTAAAACTAGTGCATAGGAGGTAGAATGAAAGTAATTGGAAATTTTAGTATGACTAAAAGCAAGCATAAAAGGCTAAATAAATAGGTAACGAGACTCATAAAAAATGACTTGTCTACAAATATATGACATTTCATTGGTAATTTCCAAGAAAAAGTAATATTGGTGTTGAGGAGCATAACTAAAGAAAATACAAGTTGTTAACCTTTGTTGAAGATTATGTGTATTAACACCTAAGCAAAGCAAACATAGTGAACCAAAAGTTTTAAGAAATCCAAATCAGACAACTTGTGATACATTAAAGAATAAGGGATTTGATGACTATGAGTTTTGGTACGTGAAAACTTAGTTTTTATGTTATGAATCTATTAACTAGAAGGCGAGGGAACATAATATCAATGAAATTATGAGAAGTTAAAATTTTACAAAACGATCAGACATACAATCGCATGTAAATAAAGTAATGCATAAATATAAATATTAACATGTAAGATTTTCAGGTGGAAACAATCTAAGCTACAACAATAACCTAAGAAAAAAATCACTGATCTACCAAGCTACCTAACTATCGGCCACTATGAAAAATAAGGTCCAATTATAAGGTTAGGACTTAAACTACTCATTAAGGTAACACCCTCAAGTAATTTTCTTACAAACCGCTGCTTTTATCATAGTCTCTACAAGAAAGGTACTCAGATTCGAAATAAACTCGATTCGTACGAGTTAAAAAAACTTGTATATTTGGCACCTAAAAAGTTAGCACAATTGTGTTTTAGAGAAGATTCAATAATAAAAAATCATAACTAGATGATTTAACAAATATATCAGATAAATTAAAACCAATTAACAACCCTAAAATAATCATTTTAAAGCACAATATCACAAATATTTTATATTTATTAATTCATCAAATATCACCACAAATGTTTAACAAATTAACTCAATGAAAAAGTCTACTTGAATAATTTTAGCAAAAAGAGAGAGAATAATGATCAATAAAGCTCTTATGTGGTTGATAAAATTGTAAGTCAATGAAATAATTAAATAGCATAAGTAGAAACCCTAAGTCAAAAGTCTATTACAAATTTTCATTGAAAATATTTAAAAGAGCTTTAAAGAAAAAGAACAATATAGTAATAAAACAAATTAATTTGAGTAAAAATTAGGTCAAACTTAAAAACTTGGATGCTCAATTGATTTAGAACTAGCTCGATCGATCGAACATGGCCACTATTGATCTAGTCAAGCTTGATCGATCGAGTGAAACAATTAATTAAATTTAAAATAAGTAGATCGATCTACTCATTAATCTCAATCAATCTAGTACTTGATCAATCGAATAATAATTTCTTGATCAATCTAGTTATGTAAAAATTAATTTAGCTAGGTAATTAAGCTTGATCGATTGAATAACCTATATGTATAATATTTTTGTGCATCTAATATGAAATTGAACATGCACGAGAACAGAGATATACTTGAGATGGAATAATTAGAGTTCAATAGTTTCTTTGGCTTGAAAATATACTTGAAAGAGAAACTTAGAAACTAAAATTACATACAGATTTTTTGTTCACGAATATCGTCAACACTCATAAACCTTACAATATCTCCATTTAGCATATTCGTGTGACAAAATCTCTCTCTCAATACATAACAATCATAGAAAAAAAATTATATAGTGAAACTATCATATGATCGAGTGAAACATGTTCACTTGAATCTCGAAAGCTCATGTATACACTAAAAAAACATGAATAACTAAACAACTTATCTCAAAAGACTTATTGTTCATTAATTCAGTGTATATAACAATAGAAAAACGAGGAAACGGATATAAGTGATGATTAACAATAGATAGAATTAAGTATTACTCCTCATATATGAATAAACTTGAACACTTAATATGTTCTCCCATAATGTACAATCTCTTTCTTCTTGTTCATGCAAAAGCTTTTGTTTTTTTCTTTTTCCTTAATATTATTATTATTATTTTAAGTAAATATACACGAGCCAAAAACCTAGTATGATGACTTTCACAATAGTTATAAATCTCATCTCATTATGGTATATTCACACATCATAGCAAGTAGTTCTTTTAGGTGTCTTTTAAAAAAGTGAAAAATATATGTCAAAAACAACTTTGCAGTTAAGGTTAGTTCATTTCCTAGAATCTATCAAAACCAATCATAAATTTCAAGCATAACATACATATGTGTCCAATAAGTATGTGATTAGGCTCATATCAACATCGATCACCAGATGTGAAAAATATATAAATGTATAAATCAAAATATTTATTTGTAAAATGTATAACCAATCAAAATAAATATGAATAGAGTATGTAATGATCATGTCAATAGTAAAATATGTCTACTTTCTTCTTTTTATTTTTATTATTATTTTTGAAACTAAATAAACATCAATAAAAATAAAAACAAAAACACAAACTAAAGTTGCTCAACTAGGATCAATTAAGCACTCAAATAAAAGTATCTAGGTAAATAATAAATGATGACCAAATAATTGAAAATAGACAATTTTTCCTAACCTAAACTTTCTTGAATTTTGATTTCTCAATATATTTAGGTTGGAAATCAACTTCCTTAGTTGTCATAGGTATATTCTTGGACTTACCTTTAGATTTTTCATTCATCCTAAATGAAGATGCAACATGTATGATAGGATGATGATAATTAGTCCTAGAATTAGGAGTGTTGAAATTTACATGCTTTTTTGAACCAAGAACTGCATGCTTTATAGTATAATTTTTGAACATGTTATTATAATTTTCATTCATCCTAGAATATGATGCAATATGCATAAATGAATGATGGTTATGAGTCCTACTATATGAAACATGAAAAGCATTAATAAATTTAAGAGCATTCATCAAAAATCTACAATTTGACCTAATATGACATTTCCTACCATAACGATGACAGACAAGCACAAACTAAACAAATGTTTCAATCAAAGGTGAAACTGTTCTTTATGTATAATGAGTAACATTAGGAGTATGGTTAGAAGGCTTTCTAGATGTGGTTTTTTATGTTGAATTTTTATGTGTAGCCTGTGAAGAAAACGAGTTAGAGAGTTTTACAAACTCAAGTTTTTTTAAAGGTAATGGAATAGAATCCTTATCTACATAGCCTAGTCCTCTTTTATCTCAAATAGGTTTTTCATAATCTATAAATTTTTTTAGCTTTTCAACTCCAATGGTTAACCTCTTCACAACTTCTTTTATTCGTTTAAGTTCCTGCATTAGATTCTTATTTTCATGTTTAAGATATGTAAAACTTGAATTCAAAATATTAGTACGTTCACACAATTCATTTTTTTCTTTTTTATAATTGAAGAGTTTATTTCAATGGATTTAAGTTTATCATTTAATTTACTTACTTCTACAAGTAACTTATCATTTTATCTCTTACTTATAAATAAATCAATAAGCAATTCATCAAGACTATATTCATTAAATTTATTGAATAGAAATTCAACATCACTTTTCTCATCATCTGAAATATCACCCTGACATAAATTATCCATAACAAGATCCTAGGCACACTAAGTGTATCTAATGACTGGCTCTAATACCAAATGAAAAGTTACTTTTTATGTTATGGATCTATTATCTAAAAGGTGAATGAATAGAATATTAGTAGAGGTATGATAAATTAAAATTTTACAAAATGATTAGACCTACAATAGCATGTAAATAAAGTAATGCAAAACATAAAGAATAACACACAAGATTTTAAGGTGAAAACAACCTAGACCACACCAATTATCTAAGAGAAAAAATCGACGATCTACCAAACCATCTAGCTATCCACTATGAAAAATAAGATTTAATTATGAGACTAAGACTCAAATTAACCATAAATTAATGCCCCCAAATAATTTACTTACAAGTCACAGCTTTCATAATAGTTTCTACAAGAAAGATGTTCGGATTCGGACCAATATTCCAATAAACTCAAGTCACATGAGTTAATCGAACTCGTACAATTGGCATATGAAAAGTTAGCATAATAACACAAGTATAAATGTGTGTCCTATAACAGATTCAATAATTAACAATCATAACTAGATGATTTGACAAATATATCATATAAATCAAAACCAACTAGCAACCTTAGAACAATCATTATAAAGTACAATATCACAAATATTATAGGATTTTTAATTCATCAAACATAACCAAAAATGTTTAATAAATTAACTCAATGAAAAAGCATACTTGAATAGTTTTAGCAAAACGAGAGAGATAGAGAGAGAATAATGCTTAATAGTACTCTTACGTGGTTAACAAAATCGTGAGTCAAATGTATGATTAAATAGCATGATTTGAAACTCTAAGTCAAAAGTTTATTACAAATATTCCTTGAAAATATTTTTAAAAGGTTTAAAACATAAAGATAATACTGTAAAAAAAATTAGCTCGAGTAAAAATTAGGTCAAACTAGAAAATCTGGCCACTCGATCGATCTAGAACTAGCTCGATCGATCAAACATAATCGCTCGATCGATCTAGTCAAGATCGATTGATCTAGTGAAACAATTAATCAAATCTGAAATAAGTGAATAGATCTACTCATTAATCTCGATTGATCTAGTACTTGATCAATTAAGTGTTAATTCCCTTATTGTTCTAGTTATGTAAAAATTAATTTATCTAGGTAATTAAGCTCGATCGATCAAGTCATGATCTAGACATGACTAGATCGATTGAGTAACCTATATGCATAATATTTCTATGTGTTTTATATAAATTTAATGTGCATGGAAATGGAGATACATTACGATGTGATCGTTGGAGCTTGATAGTTTCTTCGGGTTGAAAACATACTTGAAAGACACCTAAAAACTAAAATTACATTCAAATTATTTATAAATGAATATCGTCAACACTCATAAATTTTACAGTATTCATTATGTTTAAAACATAAACAAATGTATTCATGGCATACACCCAAAACTTCAAAGGCATACTAGCCTATAAAAGTAAAGCTACACCCATTTCTATAACTTTTCAATTTCTAGATTTCATAATTCTATTTGCTTCTTAAGTATGTGGACTTTTCATCCTATATTGCAAGGCAATTGAATTAAGCTTAGAGAGAAACAAAAACTCTTTTCCACCATCAAACTAGACTGCTTTATTTTTGTATTGAAATTCCTCTCAACCTTATGCATGAAATTTACGAAAATGAACTATGATTCATCTTTAGTTTTAAAGGAAAATATCTACATTAAATGAGCAACATTATTAACTACAAGAAGAAAATACTTAGCATTAGTTTTAGCCCTTATAAGACTAGTATATAAATTCACTTATAAATTAGTAAAAGGTACATCACAAGGAACATGTTTGTGTTTGAATGGAAGCTTAGGTAACTTAGCAACATAACATGTAGAATAAACAATAGATCAAGAAAATTTATCACACTTTAGCAAATGATTATGTATAAGTTATTGAACACTTCCTTAAATGGATATGCTAACTTGTTGTGCCATATATATAGCCTTATAGTAGAAAACACAGAAGCAACAATCAATGAAATACTAACTAAAGTCTCGTTAGTATGAACAATGGACTTAGAAGATCTTACTTTACCATCTAAAGTGTAAATTCAACTTCTAGCTCTCCCTCTGGCTAGAGTCGTCTTGCTCAAAGCATCCTTTATGAACACATAGTCAACATGATATTCAAAGATAACATTGTTATCTAAACATAGTATTTGCACTAATATCATATTGTGTGACACAAAAGGAGCGTGCAATAGCTCATTAAATTTAAGAAGAGAAACAGAACCAAGAGGTTGTAAGGAAGAAGAGTCATTCCAAATGTATTAAAGGAAGGTGCATTACCTACAATAATAACAACAGGACCAAGGAAATCATTTTTTGTATCACCAATGTTTCTTGTATCACTAGTTAACTGATGTATAGCTCTAGAGTCAAGCCACCATGTCATAGTGATTGAATAAGCATCACAAGAAAATGAGGAACCATAACCATCAACAAGCATTATTGTAGGTGAAGAAGAAAATTTGAAACCCTTCCCTCTTATCACAAATCTGGCATTGCATATAAGGAGGATATCCATTTGTACCTTTGTTACTATTTTTAAATTGTGAATTTCCATCAATGTCCTTCTTAGGTTGATAGTTATTTTTTTTCAAAAAAAAATTGTAAATTCCATGCAGATCCACTATCAATACTCAAAGACTTAAACAAAAATTGAGCATCTAAAATGTTCTTGAAAGGTAGACTAGCAATTTTTTTCAAATTTTCTTGAATGTAATGACTATTGTCCTATGTATTATGCTATTCAAGACATCTTTCATAAGTCAACAAATGACTATGGAATTCATCAAAGGAAAAAACATCTAAATGCACCATAAAGTAAGAGACAAAATGATTATAATTAGAATCAAAGCAAGTGATAACATGTAAAATTAGATCGCTATTTGTTACAACTTTACCAATAGCAGCTCTATGAATCGAGTATGATAAGAGACTAAATGAACTCTTTTGAGTGAATTCAATTGTTTAGCTATTATAGCACCTCGTTTCAGATGAGGATGCAAAGACAAAGATATTGAAGAGTATAACAAACTCTTCACAAAATTATTCAATCGATTTTAACGTGAAAATCCAAGATTAATCTAAGAGTACACAAATTAACTTGGTAGAGAGAGATGTAAGGATTGATGATTACATCCAATTCATACGCGATAACAATTGAAAGAATTTGCTTGTACCACATGAGATAGTTTGTTTTATCTAACTTTACAAAGAACATGAGATTAACTAGTATAGTACTAATAGCAAATAGAGCTGATTGATAGCTCGAATGTATTAGAACAATCAAGGAAGGTGGAATTGTCATTGGAGGTTCCACGTAAACTTGTTTATCAAGCTTTGACACCATAGAAACTATACAAGAAAGTTTATTTGTATAATTTCTAATTATATTGCATTATAAGCAAAACACTATTATATATACAAGAGTATGCTGAGCTATGATTGGATACAATAATAACTAGTAAAGTAATATATTATAAATTTATTTAAAAATGTAAAGAAATTAAGTTTGAGGCTTTAATGGGATGAGAAATGTAATCGACTACCCATCCCATAATGAAATATTCTATCAAAATTTTCTCATCAATGAAATTCTAAGTTTTCTAAACAATTCTCCATCTCGTTGAAAAAAAAATTGTCAACACTAAGTAAACCATTAACTTGTATGGTTTACAACAAATCAACAATTACACATTTTAAGAGAGAGAGGGTTACTCTTGGCCATTTACTATTTAATAAAAATAAAAAGAGTAACTCTATATAGTATTATTGGGCATCAAAACTATTTAGGTGGATAGGTTCATGATTATGGATTAAATTTTACTAAAATTAAAAAAACTATTAAATTTGAGACATGTAACTAGTTTTGAGTAAGATTTATATTTAAATTTTGTCAAGGGTTTTATTGTATGAGGTCACTTTAACAAGTTTTTTTTTATTTAATAATACTAATAGTTGAAGAATTAAATGAAGAGGCAGAAGTCTCATTCTAGTTGAGATTTCTACGTGTATTTGTCATATTTAACTTTCATTTAAAAATATTAGGTATAATATAATTAATGAAAATATTTATATAGCCATAAATTTATTAGAAATTTCATTTGGGATATTCCAATAAAAATGGTTTATAATTAAAAGTTTGTTTGGATTTATAAATTGAGATGAGAAAAAATTATATTGTTTAATTAATCGAATTAAGAGAATGAAAGAGCCAACGAGTTGAGGGATCTTCGTTAGTTTTTGTTTTTTATTCTAAGATAAATCAATTTAATCATTAAAAAATATTATTTTTAAAAAAAATTGAACTTAATCAATTTTTTCTAAAAATAAAAACTTGAAAAATAGGAATAAAATACCCTTTTTGAAAGAGTACGATGACTACTTGGATTTATTAAAAATAAAAAGGTTCATAAGAGGTGGCAACGAATTTTACGTGTTCGTATAGTTTTCGACAATGTAATGTATGTTCGTGATCGTCTTTTTTAGTCTAAATTCACATATTTTTTAATATTATAAAAAATTAAATTATTTATTTATATTCGCAAAAAAATATAATATTTTTAAGGAGTATAAAAAATTTTAAAAAAATCAATTCTAATTAAAAAATAATTTGTGTTGAATAAACGTCCCTTAATGCTTGTTATTTTAAATGACGCTCATTAAATATATTCTCTATTTAATGGCATATAATCTATTTCGTTCTGAAACAACTTGCATGTACAAATGATTTGATGCCAAAAAAATTCTGTCTTAGAGGCAGAATATGCATGGACTTTCAAATCCACACATGAAGCCAATTCAAAATATAATGATAACTTATTTTGAGATTTTTACGAGAATTAGTGAAGTAATAACGGTTGTGATTGATTAAAAATAATATTAAGTTTGTTGGTCAAAATAGAAAGTGTTTAATTTAGAAGAAAATTCATGGAAGGTAACTTACCATATTGTAACTTTGTTTGAATAAAGAATAGGAAAATTAGGTAGCTTAATTTTGTTAAATGAAGAAATGTTTGACATATGAAATGTAAACTTGAAGGTTAATCATCCCAAAAATAGAGAAAAACTTATATGAAAAGTTTTTGAGTGAGAGAATTTTGTATAAAAATTCTTTTGAGCTTGTAATTGCTCTTGTCTTTTGGATGTGTGAGAAAATCATTGAGAATGTAGTTGTAATAATTTTTCACATAGTAAATTTCTTTCTATGGTTGTCTTTTGACAACAAAAGTGTTTTTTTCTACGATTTAAAGTTTCCACTATATCATTTAATTCAAATTTCTTAACACTAACATATATAAAATTGATTAAAATTTATGAGATTCCTTTAGCAGTTCATCCCATTCAAGTTGAAGAATTGACTAACAAAAAAAAAGGGATTTAGGGTTAAAATTGTACTCAATTTTTTTTGATAATGAAACTTTAACTTATTTATTTTTATGTTTAATAGGTTTAATCTATTAATTTTAAAATAGAGTGAATTAAGTCATATTTTTTAATAAATGTATTTTTTTAAAGAATAAAATTAAATTCTTTTAAAAAACATTATCATCTTCCTAGTTATGCGATAGAGATCTATCCGATAAAACCTTTTAACGAAAAAGTTTGATTATCTAACTAATTCGTAATAAATATACAATTTTGTTATAAGATATATATAACGTAATGTGATTCACTTAATGATATAATAGTAATATTTATCACTATTCATCTTAAGTTTTTGAATTCTATATATATATATCCACCTACATGTTAGCTTGATTCTGTTTTTGTCATGTGGTAACCAAGTAGCACCATAGGAAGTGATAAAATTCATGAAGGTTCGTTCAATATCAATTGACATGTGGTAGATTTCCATCCTCCTCATTTATGGATTATAGTGAAATCCCCCGAAGAATCCATCATTTGGTACCATATTCACTTCCATATCCACCAAGTGATGTATATGTCCTACAAGCTAGCCTCTCTCTGCCTGTCATAAGGTCTTAAAGACAATAGCATGGTATTGCACCCAAGTCCAGACTATATCTCTAGTTTGGTAGTTGGGTTGCTTTTATTTTTATTAATCCAAAACCACTACTTACCATTCAACTATTTGCAGCTTGAATCTGTCTATTATATACTTCAATTTCTCAGAAATTTAATTAAAAATGTATGGAAATTAAATTTTTTTTTTTTGACAATTTTCTTAAAAACAATAAGATAAAAGAAAAAGCCATTTTTAAACTACATACCAAACGAACATAACAGACTATGATAGCTATTCGTCCAAAGAAAAAATGTATTTTTTTTTTCATTCTTTAGCTGCCATAAATTAAAGAACGTTAAAAATGAAACTCTTTTTTTTTTTTTGAAGGAATTAAGCTATGCATTTTTTTTCTTTTCATTCTTTAGCTGCCATAAATTAAATATAACTAATTCCATCAAAATCATGGGTATATAAAATGTATTTTTCTTTTGTTCTCAATGGTGTTACATTTATATCAAAGCTGTTATAGATCGTTTGTTCCAACTCCTGGGTAGTTGAAAAACAGTTCGTAATAGCCGGGGGTGAATCTTCAAAAGGATTAACATAATCTGATACACCAATTACAATTCGTTGTAAACGTCCAAGTCATATAGTGGCTTTTGCTATATTTTAAAAAACGTTTATTTAATATCTTTGTTTAGAATACATTTTTAATTTCATTTATTTGTAAAAAAAGATATCAAAAAAGATCGAATTTTTTTATCTAATTTTTCATTAAATATAATAAAATAACAAATATGGCATATCAATATTTGTATTTTTCCATATACGGCAAAATAATTTTTAATTAAAAATTACTCAAAATTTTTAACAAACTATTTTGATTAAATTTAGATAAAATTTTAATAATCTAATATATTAATTTGTGTATTAGACTATGAAAATTTTATTAAAAATTTGGTTAAATTTGAAAAAAAATATCTTAAAAAGTTTGAGAAATATTATTAATTAAATATTAAATTTTATATATATACTTATAAAAATATAAATATGTATGTAACATATGTGATATTCCATTATATTTATCAGAAAATTAGATAAAAAGTTAACTTTATCTTTTGTTTAATACATTTTTTACAAATAAAGAGACTTAAATAATATTTTTTTTACTTATAAATGGACTCAAAAACACCTTTTTAGATTAAGGCACCAAACACATTTTGCCTAAATAAATAGACTACTTTTTTTAAATTAAGGCACTGAACACATTTTGCCTAAATAAATAGACTACTTTTTTTAAATTAAGGCACTAAACACATTTTGCCTAAATAATTGACTATCTGGACAGTTCACCCTTTGCAGCAAAAATCTTGTTCAACAAAATTGCGGGGACCAAACAGATAAACAAGAACAGTCATCAATCAACCTGTCAACACCCAAAAAAAAAAAGTTTCCACATTAATTAACCCGTGAATTTTTATTAAAACTTCGCATTGATGAATGTACTATGAGCAAGAAGTAGATCAGAACCACACAAGTGTAAACAAGAATTAAAAGCAGACATAAAGGCTCATATAGCTACAAGATAATAGGCACAATCAAATATTTAATTATGATCAGGACTAGCTATTGTTTGAGCAAAACTTAATGGAGATAAGGCAGTAGATCAGAACCACACAAGTGTAAACAACAATTAAAAGCAGACATAAAGGCTCATATAGCTACAAGATAATAGGCACAATCAAATCACATATTTGTTTTTATGTTTGAATCGCTATCAAACTTTGACAAAATTGGATCATAGTGTTCACCAAGTGGCAAGTTCTGTCCAATCATTTAAGCCAGGTTTGGATATTTACTATCTAGGCATGCTTCTAGGTGTTCGGATAAACAATCAATGAGCTGATCAAACCCAGAGTAATAAGCATCAGGTGATTTGAGACAAAAGATTAGAAATCACTGACCTATCTTGCCACTTAAACCACCACCATCCATAGTACTTCCACTGAAAGGTCCACTGCTAATTCCCTGTTGTGGTATTGATTGGCTCTGTTGTACTGCCTGACAACCAAGCTTAAACATGTTCATTGGCTGCAAGGAAATTTAATGCAATGTGAATTAAGAATAACTTCAATTGCTTAGGTGATATTTTATGAAAATTTGCATTCTTTGGATGACAAAGAAACACAAACCTGTGATACAGTTTGCATGGGTTGAAAACCCATGAAACCTGTACATTGATCAGGAAAGGAGGTATTCTGCAATTGATTTTGATAATTAATGGGATTTAAAACTGGCGTTTGACACAAAATTGGTTGATGATTTGTTGTTTGAGGATCAAAAAGTGGGACTCTTGTCAAATGCATTGGATTGTGAATATAAGGCAATGCAGGCGGACTCATTCCCATTCGAGAGATGTAGTGTTGTACTCCAGGAAACATCATTGGTGTCATTCCACTTCCCATCCACATCACCTAAAATACCAAAAAATTAAAAAATAATTATATCAAGCAATTTATCTTCAAACTATAAGATCTGTTGTTGTTTTAGGAGTTTCTGTAAGCATACTTGAAGTTGTAATTGAAGTGACTTCAAGTATTCGATTGCGTCATCTAATAAAGATGCCTTATCTGTCTGCAAAACAAAGCTCAGTTCAGTTAAATGAAAACAATAAATAGAGCTATAATAGAGAGGGAGAGAAAGTAAACCTTGGTACAATGTGGAATGAGCTCCTGCAGTGCTCTCATCCTCTCATTGATCTTATCTCGCCGTTTCTACAAAAATAAATAAAACAAATATTAATAAAACAGATATAATTAAAACTCTTACAACCTTTTGAAATTTCAGGGATCACAAAAATCCTACTCTTTCAGAAAGATTATGCACTTCAGCTGCACGGCTCCTACGGGATGATCGAGATCGTTGGGAAGACTTCTTTGTGCCAGCAGATTCGAGTTCAGCAGCCTAATATGTCAACTTTTTTTTCCTTAGGGCAAAATGTATTGATATTGCTACATGAAAGCAAGTTATATAAATATTCAGATAAAGAGGTTTTTACCTCACTTTGAATTTCTGATTCCTCTGCAATATCCCTATTCTTTCTTTTGTTGTTTTTATTATTGTCACCAGCAGATTGTTGACATGTTCTTTCAAAACTACTACCAGATCCACCAGATGATGAAGTAAGAACTGGATCAACTATCTCCTTTTTACCTCGCTGAATATGAGGCAAAATCTTCTTAACGTTATTTTCCTTCAATTGTCCAGCAGATAAACCAATATTAGTCCTATCAACATTGCTCGAAACCCAGCTCATATCAGCTAGATCAGGTAGAATTTGGTTACTTCCACAGTGACTAGACCCAACTGTCATAATTGAACACTCTCTAACCTCTCCACTTTGAGTTAAATTACCAGACTGATCTTTTCTTTCTAATTTCTCACCAGAAGGTCTCAAACTGCCCTTTTCTGGGATCGTAAATTGAGAAAAACTAACCACTTTTCCCAATTCTTCAAGATTATTATGATTTTCTGGTTGAGGCATTTGCTTTTCAAGACATACCATATTGGTTGAGGGCTTGGTTTTGTGTTGTTGTAAGCTGTTATTAAAACCATGTAAGGTATCAGAAGAACCAAATTTAACTTTCTTTTCTTCTTCAAATTGTCTGATTGTTTTGTCAACTTCAATGGGATCAGAATAAGGCAAATCAGTGAAAAAATTGGAACAGAACTCCTTTTCAAAGGAGTCTTCGATTGGGTAGTGAATCCACGAGACTGTTTCATCATCTTGAATTAAATTATTTGGAATCCCATATGACTCATCACCTCTAATTGCTTGGTGATCAGATTTCTGAACAATAGGATTAAAACTTGGTCTTCTATTAGTTTGGCTCTGCAAAACTATCTGCCCATTTCGCCATACGAGCTCAACTAGCTCATGGTCTGGCCTGAACATGATATCACCATAACAAACAAAACTCTGTATTAAGATTTAGCATGTGGCTCCAATGCTTGTTTAAGATATTTACAAAGTCAAAAAAGCTAAGAATTTCAATAAAAGAAGAAGAGAGTACTGACCCTGCAGATCTCTTTTGGTTGCTCAAAGAGACATCATCACCAAAACTCCAATCAGGAACACCATTATTCATGACTTGACCAAATAGAAAATGTCTGAATAACAAGAGACAGAGTTCAAAAAACTGTTGCTGATTTATCATATAAAAAAATAACTTAAAAAGCAGAGAACAGTTGATTAGTTTAGTCGAAGCAATTAATTATTAAGATAAAGACTAATAATAATATACTTTACTCGTTATGGAGACTGTTCTTTGAAAAGAATGTGAGCCCCAACTGAATCAAGCCTTGATTTATCTTTACAAAGTTGATTAAAATAAGATCCATAATATTTTATTATCATTAACTATAATAGTTCACTAAACCGCACAAGTTTAGAAGAAAAAAGAGATTCCCCATCTTCATACTCTCAAAAACAATAAAAACAATTTATACAGAAACCCTATCTGGCCAAATTCCAACATCCCAAATCTGAACCAAAGAAAAATCTTCGAAATGAAATTAAACCCAATAAAGAGCAAACAAAATAGTGGGGGCAAAAAAACCCAGAAGCAGAAAATCAAATCAAAACCATCCTACCTTGACTTTTCTAGATGAAGAAACAAAAAGTCCTCTAATCAAGAAAGGTTAGTCTCTGGAAACACCAGGAACTTCTCTTTGTAAGTACTCTGTAAAAGTTATAACTTTTATAGGTGAACAGTAGAGGTAAAGCCTAGAGGAAACTGAGTATGGATCAGAGCGTGTTTAACATAAATAACAGAAAGACAAGGACGCACCACAAACATGTCAGAACAGAAAGCTCAGTCCTTAGAACGAAGAAGATTCTATGCTTAAAAATTCCGTCTATTCTTTTCGGTTTTCGTATTATTGTCAACCGTGTCCATTAATAAACGAATTGTTATATGTTAATATATACGACGTTTTAGTTATATCTAATTTATTTATATTTTATATATCTATTTCTACAAATATAAAATACAATAAAATCATTCAATATTTTAACATAATATATAATATAATCATTAATATTTTTTAACACGAGTGAAGATGTACAGGTGGGGCCTCATTAAGAAGAACCACAGACGATGGTTTGGGATTTTGATATGGCAGAGTCCAGACCGGGGGCTTGGTCATTTAAGGCGATTGAAGGGAGGGGAAATCTACAGCTGCAATTGCATAGGCTATATGATCTTAAACCGGAGAAAGGTTGGTACCACGTGTGTGATAATATTTAAATATTTTTATCAAAAATATTTCTTATACTAATTTTATATATAGATTATAATAATCAAATTAGCTCATATAAATTAGTGATGCTATAATTATTTTATTATATTCTAAATTTTATTGTTACAAGCCATTTTATTTATACTAAGACGTCTATGTCAAAATTTGATCAATATCACAATTTTTTTTTAAAAAAATTATATATAATAAATTATAATATTAAAAAAATAAAAAAAAATAAAAAATTAATTATTAATATAATGCTGCAGTTTAAAAAGAGAGAGAAAAATAAAATAAAGCAAACACAAAATCTTTAAAATCATAGAATTAAAGTACTAACGATAAGAACTTCAATTTTTTTTTTCCTTATTGTCTGTTTGTTCTTTTTGTATCAGAGTAAACGAAATATTATTGATGAATACATCCATCATGAATATTAATGTTGTAAATTTTGGCCCATGGAGGAAAATCGTGGAGAAACTTTAAATTTTATTTTTTTATAATTTTTTTAAAAAAATTCATATATTTACTTTTGTCTTAATTACTTTCTATTACAATAAATTTTATTTTCATTAAATTAAATATTTTATTAAAAAAATACAGTATTATAATTAAAAATATATTTTATTATAATTATATAACAATCATCACAATAAATAATTTTATTATATCTATAATTATTTAATTAATTTTAATATTTATTAAATATAATTATAAAATATTCTTATTTTTAATAATAAAAAATTATTAATTTAGACATTAAATATAAATTTTTATTTGTAAAAAAATTACCTAAATTAAAACTTATAAATTCTTCAAAATTCTAATAAAGAGTCCCAACTCACCACGCAAACGTTTAACCTAATGATATGAACATCACCCCGTCCCCACCCCTTCGAGATTGAAGAAGCAGGACAGATCTTGAGTGATTACACAGAAAGTATGAAAAATGTTTTTTATTTGAAAAATATTTTGTAGTGAGATGTTTCACATTTTTATTGGTCATTTTGATTGGTTTTATGTATCTCATTTTACAAGAGGTAAAATTTATAATGTAATATTTTTAAAGTTTATAAAATGATAGATTGAGAATTTGAGATGATACCACAATTTTTTTTTAAAAAACTTAAATATTACAAATAATTGATACAACTCAAATGGATGTAATTAAATAGTAAAATTGAGTACACAAACTTATTTGTCGGGATAAAAAATTAAAAATATCCTCGGGATTTTTAATATCTTCAGAAATACCCTTAATATTAAAAAAAAACTACAATACTCACGAGGTTTAAAATATCTTCAAAAATACTCTTATTATTTAACAAAAGTATCAAAAAACCATGAAAAATCACATCAAAATCTAAAAAGTTTTTTCTACCCCTACCTATATAACTTTTTGAATATTGTCGTTGAGAATATTATGCAAATATCCTTGAGATTTTGTTTTTCTTCAAAAATAGCTCTGTTATAATAATTAAGTTAACTTTATAAAAAATAACTATGTTATAATAATTAATTTAACTTTATCAACAATACTCGTGCTACAATAATTAATTTAACTTCATCAAAATGTGTCTACTACAATATTTAATTTATCTTCATCAAAAATATCTCTGCTTCTCAATAACAAGATATAAAATATTTTCCAAAAATACCCCTGAAGATAAATTAGGTTAACAAAGTACACAATATCAAGTTAAATATTTTTGAATATTATTTTATATCGTGTTGTTAAGAAGCAGAGGTATTTTTGATGAAGATAAATTAAATATTGCAATATGTGCATTTTTTATGAAGTTAAATTAATTATTATAATATGGGTATTTTTGATGAAGTTAAGTTAATTATTATAACATGAGTATTTTTGATAAAGTTAAATTAATTATTATAACAGAGGTATTTTTGAAGAAAAACAAAACATCAAGGACATTTGCGATAATATTCTCAACGACAATATTCAAAAAGTTATATAGGAAGTGGTAGAAAAGAATTTTTTTATGTGATTTTTCATAGCTTTTTGATGCTTTTGTTAAATAATAAAGACATTTTTGAAGATACCTTAAACCTAAAGAGTATTGTAGTTTTTTTTAAATGTTAAGGGTATTTCTGAAGATATTGAAACCCTTCAGGGTATTTTTTATTTTTTGTCCGCGGGAGTGATATATGTATAGGGGTGAAATTACCATTTTTTTCCCTAATGTTAAACGGAGATATAACGTCGATAACATTCGTGAATATTTTTGATATTAAATAAAACTCAAAGATAATTTAAAAAAAAACACAAAATCTTAAAGGTATTTGTGATCATAATCTCATAAAAAGAAGACGATCCAAGGATAATGTGGTCATTTTTCATTAAGATTTCTAGCTTATGTAACCTGTATCATTAGTTTATTCTTTAATTTGGTAGGAAAAATAATAAAATAAAAATATATGGTTTAGATTTGTTCCACTTCTTACCAAACAATGTGCTAATTTAATTAAATATAGTAAAATATGTTATAGTTTAGTTAAATTGAAATTTATAGATCATTGACAAGATCTCCGTAAAAATAAAAAGATAAGTATGAAAGAGAAAAAAAGATGAATGAATGAATGAAATGGTAGGCACGGACCACAAATTGTGGACCATTTGCTTATCTGGAGCCTGGAGGAAAAAAATAATTCCCAGTAGTTTTAATTGAAGTCCACAATAGTTAGCGATGGACGGTGATATACGGAGGAAGGTGCATGTCAAATGAAAACTATCAGTGATTTACAGTTATGTACAACGAGGGGGTATATACATATAGTAGTTTTAATTGAAGTCCACAATAGTTAGCGATGGACGGTGATATATGGATGAAGGTGCATGTCAAATGAAAACTATCAGTGATTTACAGTTATGTACAATGAGGGGATATATATATATATATATATTTGTTGCTTACCATTTTTTTTTTGGTGTTTATTATTTTTATTTTTTTTGAGAGCACTGCTATTGGTTTCACTACCGAATTGTTTTCCAACTCAAGGGTTAATGAATTGCCCATCCACCGATACTTGAAATGATTAAGTTTTTTTTTTAATTATATAGGTAAAATTTCACAAAAATTATACAATTATTAGGTGATACATAAATTTCTATTATTTAAAAAAAAATGTACATTGATCATAATTTAACCGGTGATCATTTTTATTGTGAGAAATAATCATGAACTAAGTACAAGATCATATTTTAAACGACATTTAAAAAAAAAATCAACCATCACATCCCAAACCCCAAAGTTGTAAATTAATAACCACATTTTCAATTCTTCAAAAACAAAAAAAACCTCCCATCACATGCAGTTTTTCCAAATTAACCATTGTTCGAAGAATTATATATATTATAGGATTCTAGAGAAAAGCTAGAGAGATTCAATGATAAGATCTTTTATTTATCTCACTAGAATGGTATATATAAAATTTATTAGACAAATATCGAGATTATATTAGTAAGCATTATACATGAACTGTTAGAGTATATTATAGAGTAGTTTTACAAAATCAAATCGTCGTCCTTAGGTAGCAATATACATGTCACTTGAGGTCTTGTATGCAAAAAAGTGATCCAGGTCATAAGAGTGGTGTACTAGGTTGTTTATTTAGGTCAGGTCTGAACTATCAGATCTTGATCATTAGGTCTTGATTGATTGTTTCTAAGGATAAAGTCGTTATGTGCGAACTCCTAAACGAGTGTTATCTTCATTATATAAGCGAGGTAACTCAGGTTGTTATGATCGTGTACCTGTTACCTTTGTAATACCAAACATTAACTTTCATATTCTCTTGATTTTGAGAAATCAAGAGAATACTTCATTGCTTGATTCTTGCGTGGTTAGGTTGCTATGAAGAAATCTAATTCAATGGGCTCTTTAACATGCAAAGTTACTAAGGTCGTATAGACAACGAGCTCTTCACACGTGTTATGTCTAACACCAACTCCCCTACTCGCAGGGTTTCTAAGAAGTTTAAGAATTATTCTCATTATTAATCTAGGTTTTAATGGGTAAACCTTTTAACTTCCATCCCCCCTTTTATAAACAGTAAGAATTTTTTTACTTTTTACCCATTCAAGTAACTTAGTCAAATTTTGTTTTCAGAGGATCTCAACTTGATATATCTTTATATACTACCTTCTTTTCATCAGCTCGTTTGAAAAATTCTTGGCTTGAACTTCAGATCGTTCAGCTAGCAACTCCTATTGAAAACTAGTCCATTTTTTTACCACCATGTTGTTATTCATCATACTTGTGACATTCAATTTTTAGGTAATTTTTTCCTCTTATTTATTATTAACCTTGTCTTCTAACAAAGAAAAAGATACAATCTACTTATCTTCTAAAAAAGCCTCTTTAAGTCATACCAAAAATGTTTCTTTAAAGATTGGTACACCTCGAGAAAGATTTTGGGACTCAGGTCATTTATCAATGAACTTGCCACAAGTTAAGCGACCTGTTGAAACTTTTATGGGTTGTGAAAGAAGGTCTAGTACTATGGGTGGGGCGTCTACCAAAGAGAGTATCTTGGCTCTCCCTGCTTCATCTGGATATCATGTTGCTTCCTTCTCGTCTTCACGGGGTTCAAAATTATGTTATTTAGATTATAAATTATGTTATTTAGTTCATTAATTATAAAAAATGAGTTAATTATGATAGAAGAAGAAATATTATGATTAATGATTAAAAAATTAAGAGGTAAATAAAAAAAAATTGAAACAATATAGATAATTGAGTGAGAAAATATATTAATTTATAACTAATATATGAAAATAAATATACAATCATTTGTCCTATATATAATATTTTTCAATAATAAATTAAATTCTAAACAATAATTCAAACATATAATTCCTAAGAAATATCTAATTTAAACTTTTAAAATTCTAACTTGTTATTAATTAAAAATATATAAATAATCATAATTATTTTTATTTATTTATTTTTTATTTTCATCCTTTATTCGCCTCTAAAAAAACTCTACTCCTAGCTAGTTGTAACATAGTAAAATAATAGTAAAAAAAAATTAGAAAACCGCACAATCGTCATGGAATGAACATATATGAGGATCTAGAGATGAGAACTTTAAGCATCAAAATCTATAAAGCGTTCCTTTTTGTTGAGGACATCAGAATGCCTCTGTTGGGAATCAAATCATCCCACTTAACATATGTATTCATAATTATTATATTACTATAAAATTTTATTAAATATGCATTAAAATTAATAAATAGGTTAGAAAAAGATTGAACAAAGTTAACTAGAGGTGGTTTAGATAAAGAGGTGGAGAAACCTTTAATAAGATTTTCAAGTGTAACAATTGAATGATGCTACTACTGATATGGTAGTTGTGTGCATGGGCTTAGAAAATGTTCAACACTTGACTTAGGACATAACATCTAGTACTTTTTACTTGAATAGGTTAATAGATTGCTTTCATCGATCGTTTGCTCCAAATTTATGGTTTAATTATATATTAATTTTTTCTTCATCACCCTTATCTCACTTCCATGCTCCTCTCTCCTAAGTATCCTTTTAAATATAATTGTTTGTCACTACTGCCCAACTGATAGTATCCTTCATCGACAGTCTTACAACGGTTTCTCAACCTTAAACTAAAGTTAGATACTCAGATTTCGCAATTTATAATTAAAGATAATATGACTCACTAATTAACTACCGTACCAGTGAATGTTTAATAAGTGATCTTTATATCTTGTATTGTATCCGATACAAGTTTATCACATCTCATAATTATTATAAAAAATAAATTTATATTATTTTTTATAAAAATAATCATCCTAATCTTAAAAATAACATATCACATTATAATCGAGGAAGTCTACTATAAATAGATTTTCATATATAATTTAATTAAACCATCTATGTATTAATATATCATATTTTTTTATATTGTGTAAAAAAATTAATTTAATTAAAATTAATTATTTTTAAAATAGTAAATTATAAACATATTGAATTAATTAAGAATTAAAAACTAAAATTTTAAATAAAATTAAAAATATTATAGATTACATATAATTATTTTGATATTTCTTCAAAACTTTAATATTTTTAATTAAAATTAATTAATTTTAAAATAATACAAAATAAGAAATATAACTAAATTAAAACTGAAATTTTAAAATATTTTAGTTTGAATTATTTAACCACCAATTCATATATCTATTTTTTATTATTTTTAATTAAAAATAGTTTTTAAAATAATAAATAAAGTACATAATAACTTAATTCAAAATTAAAAACTATAATTCTAAAAGATTTCATATTATTTAGTTGTAACTTTTTTTCAATACTTTTAATTAAAATTAATTATTTAAAATAATAAATAAATAAATACATAATAAAATTAATTATATAAAATAATAAAAAAGTTATAGATTACATGTAATTATTTTAGTCTTTTTTTTCAAAAATTTAATGTTAATTAAAATTAATTATTTTTGAATAATAAATAACAAATATAAAAAATTAATTAAGATTGAAAAACTAGAATTTCAGAATACATCACATTATAAAATTTTAAAGTTATGGATTGTATATAATTATTTTGATATATTTCTACAAAAAATTAATTATTTATGAAATAATAATAACAATAATTAAAACTAGAATTTTAAAATACTTCAATTTAGATTTTTAATTATAATTTTTAACTTTCTTTTATATAAAATTAAAATATTTAGATATGACTTATAGTTATTTTAGTCAAAATTATTTTAAATTTTAATGTTATCATTTAAATTAATTATCCGTAAAATAATAAATAATAGACATTAACACTTAGTTAAAAATAAAAAATAAAAATTACAAAAGTAATTCTTAATTTTATTTATAAAATCAAAAAAGTTAAAGATAGTATATAATCATTATATATTTAGCTTATTAGACAATATGATCATGATTTTTTTATTTTTTCAAATTTGTTGTGATGTTATTTAATAATTTTATATTTTATACGATTTTTATTATGATTCAAATATGTGATTTGAAATGAAAAAGAATGAATTTATTTGATGATATTAGAATACAAAAATATGTGAAAGCAATATATATATATTTTTAGTCCAAATTTTTATTTTTTTTCACCTTAAAGTATATAATTTTTAATAATATAAAAAGTAAAAAGTTATCAAATTAGCTAGTTATAGTTAAATTTTCACTTATTTCACTGTGTTCGTAATAATTATAAAATTTTATATTTTTAAAACTTAAAACTACTTCTTAATTTTCTTTATATATATGTTATATATTTTCTCTATGTTTATTTATTTGATAAAAAAATATCTTATTTATATATTATATTTGACTTTTTATAATATCAATTTCAAATATTCAAGTAGAATAATAAACTGCTATTATTAAAAATAATATGTATTAAAAAATTAATAATTATTATCGATTTATTTAAAATATTATAATAAAAATATTTATCTAGGCATCTGTTTTCGCAACTTCTTCTTTCTAGTCCTGCTTATTAAAAAGTGGATGTAGGATGCTTTTATTTTTTGAAATCCTATTGTGATCTCTGTAATTTACAACTTATTTTATAATATTGTAAATTTACAACTTATTTTATTCTGTAATTTTAAACTTTCTAATTTATATTTTTTATTCAAATTTTGTTTGTTTAGTACATTATTTCTTACAATATATAAGCACGTTAATTTATTATTTTGATGCAAATTTAATTGTATATATCATCTGCTTACTATTTAAGTCCCGATTCTACAAACTAGTAAAAAGAAAGAAGCATGAATCTCCTACAGCAAGTTTTGGCCCATAAAGTGGTCTGTCCTCTTTGTCCCTACCTACTACTGCTATAATGGTTTGCACACAATAAATTTCTATGTAACCTTCACTCAGTCATACAAAATATACAGTAATTAGATATTGTTATAAATTAAGGTAAGTTAGAGTGAATTTTATATTCAATTTAGTTATATAAATAAATAATTATGAATAAGATAATAATAAGTAATAAAATAAATAAATATCACGCAAATATTTAAGTAGTTTAATTTTTTAATGTAAAAATCTCTCTATTATTGATGATGAGAAAAATCAACTATCAAAATTCAAATGAAAAATACAAACATTAATATCTAAAAACAAAGTTGAAAAGTCTTTGTCTTTCATGTATTTATCTTATTGTTTATTATTATTTTTCTTTACCCATAATTATTTATTTGTATAAATAAATTAGACTCAAACTTTATTCGGAACCTATATAGGCGACATACGTGGCTCAAATCTAAATGAATAGTATGTTATCTGTTTCATCACCATAGAAAATTATACAATATTATTCTAGATTAATAGACTCTCTAAGTTGTCATGGGTTCTTTGATAATTTTTTACCATGTTAATACATTCGATGAAATATGGATACCCAATTGAGGAGAATGTACCAAATGATTAGTTCTTTGTATAATGATATGATTCAATACAAAAGGGATAGATGTGTTTTCGTTCAAAGAACAATTATTGAATATGCGAATGAGTATTATATTGAAAAAGTATATATAACAAAATAAGTGTATAATTAAGATTTAATAATATTTTGGATTGAAACACTTACCCAACAAATATAAACACTCGAATTGCTATAATTTACGATGCCAAGTTACTAATTGTCATTGCACTTTGTATATGGTATTTGTGTCAATACAGAGTGAATTTAAGCATATCTATATATGTGTATGGGTGTTGGTGTGTGACCATCATTTCAACAAAGCTAAGTTTTTTTTCTTAGCAAAAAAAAAAAAAACAATGCCAAGTAAAACAAAAAACAATTCATTACACTGCCTGCTAACTGGATTTACTCAGGTAGTTTTCTTAATTTTGTTTCTAAAATTGTTATCCTCCAAACAATGGAGTTTTCATATTGTAATTTTATTTTATTTTCCTATGTTTCCTAATAAATCAATGAATGAGGACAGTTGAAGGTAAAGCAAAAACAAGACAAAAGGTCACACATTGATTAAGAATATATACCAATTTGAGTTTATATGTACCATGCCCTAATCACTCATTGGGTTTAAACTTTGAAAATGGGTCGACCCATTGTGCTTATGTACTATACAAAATTTACAAGGACATCCATATATACTGAAATTTTGATCGGTTAACCACCAACCTATACTGGGAATAGTATGAGCCCTATATGCCTGTTACGGGTACAATAAAGCAAAACAAAAAATGGGTATGAAAGAACTTGTGAACATTTAGAATCAAAGATATATTACGTCATCTGTTTAGTGTACAAAGGAATCTATTTGTCCATGGGTAATTGTGCAGTGTCTAGATGTTTTCAACAGGAAAACCAGTAACAGGTGTTATTTTTGAAGCCAAAGATCGCAGCTCACTTATCTCATCATTGGAAAGTCTCCAACCTAGTGCACCAGCAAATTCTTCAGCCTGTTCCGCATTTTTAGCTCCTGGGATCGGCACAACGTTTTCCTGTGCTATCAGCCAGTTAAGGACTACCTACAGAGAGACATCAAATTCTCATAATTCACATCAGGACCGATGCCTACACCAGGGTGCAAAGAGTAACTAAGTATTAGTTAAGTATATGCCAAGGAGTTGTAGCTCAAAGGCATAAATCTATTGAGCATGTTGAATGTCAAGCATTCAAGTCTCAATTATAGGCATGATAGTTTGAGTTGTATAAAAAAGAGTAGCAATTAATGTCTATGTTCATCGTCTGATGAAAGTTTTCTTTGAGATCAGAAATGCAACATAAGATAGTTTATATATGTAACTGATAGAATAAGCATTTTTTGTTGAAGTATATTTTGCTAATTTCTTTAATTGATGTCTAAATGCTGAAAAAATGTACCTCAAAACTTATAAATTTGTAAATAAAATATAAATTGTATCTCAAGAATTTTAAAGAACCTGTGTTGGAGTTTTGCTGTAAGTTGCTCCTATTTCTCTGATTCTGTTCAGTAGAGGTTGAAGCTGCATGCAAGCAAGAAATGAAATTGGAATCTGAAGGTAACAGTCTTTCACATAACCAATAAACCTCACATTTGTTAGAAAATCGGGAGTATAGATCCCTCTCCGAGGGCCGGTTGGTGGACTTTCTGGTGTATACTTACCTGTAAGAGCACCTGCACACACATTAACATGAAAGCGTCATTATGCTTACTTCATGTTATAGCTGGACCAGAGTATTCTTTTTTTTAAAGCATTCACAATATAGGCATGAGATTGCAAGACAATATAGAGGCAAATTCACTACATTGTGAATGTTGCATATCTCCAACTACGTTGTGAATTTATTAAATCCACATAAAAATAAGACAATTACGTTAAAAATCAACATCAACCCAATAAATGAAGTGCTTGAAGGATGTAGAAAAGAAAAGTGTGTAGACAATATTTATATGGTTAGAATTATTTCTTAGTTTTATATTTGTGTGGTGTAAATTACATGATGAGGACTATAAATAACCTACCTTGAATTTGGTTTAATCATCCCATCAAAAATAAATAAGTCTTTGTATTCTTAGTTTGAGTGTGAGTTGAGAGTTTTTTCTTTGAGTGTTTGTATTTTTCTTCAATTTGTGAATTACCTTTAAAAGATGTTATATTGGGTATAATACAATTAGTTTGTTTATTTGTTTGGATCTATTATTAGTAAATTTAGAATTGTATATTCTAAATTTTACTCAACAATTGGTATTAGAGCAGGACGATCAGGGATCGTTCTTAGTGGAGCTATATTGAGCCGTGAGAAGTTTGGTACTCTATAAGTTTATTAGTCAAGCTTGTTCGGTATAGTCGAAGTTTTGCCGACACGATGGGTGATCTTCAAGTAGTTGGAGGAATCAAGAAACTCAACAACAAAAACTATAACACATGGGCAACATGTATCGAGTCTTACCTACAAAGTCAAGACTTGTGGGAGGTTATTGGTGGTGACGAAGTTACACAACCAGCAACGGAAGATGCAAACAGCATCTTGCGGAAGTGGAAAATTAAAGTAGGCAAAGCAATGTTTGCTTTAAAGACCAAAATTGAAGAATAAATGTTGGAGCACATTCGGGATGTCAAAACAACGAAAGAAGCATGGGATACTCTTGTTACACTCTTTTCAAAGAAGAATGATACAAGACTACAACTTCTAGAGAACGGGTTGCTATCGATGGCACAACGCGACATGACGATTTCCTAATACTTTCACAAGGTAAAGTCGTTATGTTGCAAAATTTCAGAGTTAGATCTGAAAACTCCTATTGGGGAAACTAGGATTAAGAGAATAATTATCCATAGTTTAAGACCTGAATATCGAGGGTTTGTTATCGCTATACAAGGATGGCCGACACAACCATCTCTTGTTGAGTTTGAGAATTTGTTGGCCGATCAAGAAGCTATGGCTAAGCAAATGGGAGGAGTCTCGCTGAAGGGTGAAGAAGAAGCAGTCTACACTAGCAAAAGCAGAGGCACTCTCAAGCAGTATAATGGATATGGATATAAAAATGATGGCAACAAAAGAAAAATTCCTCAAGAAAAATGAGGCTTTCGTCCAGGAGAGCTTGGAAGAATCGCAATAACAATAGAAATTTTGATGGTGAATGTTACAACTGTAGGAAGATGGGTCACATGGCAAAATATTGTTGGAGTAAGAAAAAGCCTATTGAAAGCAATATAGCTACTTCCAGTTCTAAGGAGCATAGCAAAGATAGTTGGGATGTCGAAGCATTATTCGCTATAGAGGAAGAAGAATTAGCTTTTACGGTAACAACATTAGAACTTGTACATGAAATTGTGGAAAGCAATGGTGGTGTGGAAACCAAGGAGAACATTAGCGATACGGAAACTATGGAGAACAGTGGTGGGACAGCATTGGTACATCTCTCAACCGTTGTTTCTGCAGTCAAGGATGGACTCGAAGATGCAGATGAAGAGTTTGGTGACAACCACAAGATGGATCGGTGGATAGAAAATTCAAACACGAAGCACTTTGAAGAAGGGCATCATTTTCCATCTGACCGGTGGACAGACCTAGGTAACATGGATTCAAACTATGAACAAGGCACCTCTTCTGCAAAGTTTGATGGTGATAGAAAATCAGATAGATCAATAGGAAGATCAGGTTATGATAGCATAAGATATGATGCTGCAATGGATGATGTTACTGATTATGAGATGTCATTGGAGGAAGATGATGAGATCCAATCTCATCCTTCGTCAAAGAGTGGATCTCTGGAGTCATCTCCGAGGTCGAACGGTCTGATAATGATGACGGTTGCATCAACGACACCTTCAAAACAACAAACGAGTCAGAACAACCTAACCCTAGCCCTGCCAATCCCACAACAACAAATGAGGAATGGTAGTGGAGGAGCTGGAAGAAAGGATTTTTGGAATGAAGGTGCTACGACGGTGTTGATCGATGCTTGGGGTGAAAGGTATGTGGAACTGAGTAAAGGGAATCTCAAGAAAAATCAATGGAAAGAGGTTGATGATATTATGAATAGTAGAAAAGACTATTCAAAGAATCCTAAGATTGATATTCAATGTAAGAATCCAATTGATACTGTGAAGAAGAAGTATAAGAGTGAGAAGGCCAAAATTGTTGTAGGTGGAGGACCTAGCAAGTGGCATTTCTTTGAACTACTTGATGAGCTAATTGATCGTTTAGATCCAAACGCAGTGATGACGTGCTAAAAGAAGTATTTAGCCAATTTGGTGAGGATGCAATTGAGAGTCTGAATGGAACGATAATTGGTAAGCAAATCGTTCATCTTTCATGGGATGACACCTCAGGAAATAAGCAGTGGAGAGTGGGTTAAAATAACAAGTGAAATGAGAAGGCATACCCAACAGTTGGAGGAAATCAGATGCAAAGTGACAGATGAATATGAAGAACATTTTTCTTCATGGAAAGTTGGTGTTGAGAGGAGTGTTGAAAATCAACACCAATCCAATAAATAAAGTGGTTGAAGGATATAGAAAAATAAATGTAATGGTTGAAGGATGTAGAGAAATAAATGGAGTGGTTGAAAGATGAATAAATAGGATGGTTGAAGGATGTAGAAAAGAGAAATGTGTAGATAATATTTGTGTGACTAGAATTATTTCTTAGTTTTATATTTGTGTGGTGTAGATTACATGATGAGGACTATAAATAGCCTACCTTGCATTTGGTTTAATCATCACATCAAAAACAAATAAGTCTTTGTATTCTTAGTTTGAGTGTGAATTAAGAGTTTTCTCTTTAAGTATTTGTATTTCTCTTCAATTTGTAAGTTACTTTTGAAAGATGTTATAGTGAGTATAATACAAGTAGTTTGTTTACTTGTTTGGATCTATTATTAGTAAATTTAGAATTGTGTATTCTAAATTTTACTCAACAAACTACAACAGATCAAATCGTGTATTTCTAAGTGCTTGAAGATGCTAATCTTCAACACTTGAAATTCAAGCAGGGATTTTTTCATATCCTGAAATAAGTAAAAACGGCTTCTTCTAGCATAGCTGATTGATGACTTGAATTCCTCAAGCTTTAATATCAAAAAGGAAATTCAATCCTGATTATCTTGAAGACAGTTGAATTTAACCAAGCAAAAATAAAAAAGAGCAGGAGTTCACCTTGACCAATAGGTGAATACGCAATTAATGTGATCCCAAGTTCATCACAGGCAGCCTTCACGCCGTTCTCCTCTGGTGCCCTGTATATAAGGCTATAATTCACTTGGTTTGAAGCTAATGGAATACCTCTTTTTCTAAGCTTCTCATGTGCATTACGCAATCTCCTTTCTGGAATAACATGTAGACATCGTAATCAAGTTTGAGGAAAGGTATCATTCAAAACTAAGTTTTCAGCATTTCAAGATGCATACCCTTTTCTACGCACGTCATGGTGAAAGTTCAGTCTATAATAGAAAGCATTTTCATGGTTTGTTATTCCAACCAAATAATCAAAACCTATAGAATTTACCATTGTAATTTGAAACACCAACAGCCTTCACTAGGCCCTGCTCAACGGCATCACCAAGACCATCAAGGAATCCTTCATTTCCCCATAATCCAGGCCTGAAAACCAACTAAATATTAGATCAGTTAATAATCAGGGGAGAAAAGAATGAGAAATGCTGTGAAGATAATGAATATGAATCCTATCAGACACTCATGAAGCACAGACCAATGGAGTTGATACAGATCAATTGAAGAAAGTCCGAGACGACAGAGTGAATCCTTAAGGGCAGTCAAAACACTCTGACGTCCTAGCCTCCAGGGCAAAGCAGCAAACTTAGTTGCAACAACCACCTCAACTTCGGGATCCTTTTCTTTTCTTTCCTTGATAAATCTATATTAAAGTGTTAAAAGTTTACATGAGATGAATTATGGGTAGTATTTCATTGTACATAGTGTAACTTATAGTATGTATTAATACTACTAAATACGGGATTGATTTGTGATCCAGGTAATATGACTCTTCATTCCTACACCATGATTTCAAGTTTGAATCCAAACTGTATAGCGTTTTCTTTATTTAATAAAAAATTGTCCCCCTTTTTAAAAAATAAATAAATAATACTAACATTTATCAATATCGCACCTTCCTATTAGAGATTCAGAATTTACACCACCTAGAGCCAGCTGCAAGAATAGATAACAATCACTGCCTCTCAACCGCTAATACTTTTATGGCTTCTAATGGAGAAGATTAGAAGAATAAAATAATAAATAAGACCTCTCACCTTTGAGCCATAAACTTCAGCAGTATCAATGAAATTTATACCAAGATTAAGACTCGCATCGAAAGCAGTCTTGGCAGCTTTCAGTTTCCTCTCTGCATAATTTTTACAAAGCATAGAGAAATACTTTTTAAGCCAGTATTCAGAAACAATCATACACACTTTTCAGCAGACAAGTAAACTCAGATAAGCCTAATATAAGCAACAAAGAAGAGACAAACATAAAAGGAGGACGCAACATATAATTGCAACAATGCATTGTAAGAAAGCCTCAATCCATATGAAAAGAACAAATGAAAGTTCCATATTTGAGTTAAAATTTCCACCAACATCTACTTAAGCTTCCATAAAAAGAAAGGAAAAATAAATATAGGATTGGTGTGCCTTATTTTGACATGTATACAAAGTTATAATTAAGAACGAAAAATCGACATGTTTGAACACGAAGAAGCAAAGAAATTGGAGAAACATATCCAAAGTTGTAAATAACCAACATTTTTTAAAAAAATAAGAAGCCATCGATCAAAATTCAATCCCCAATTCTAGAATAATCAATCACTAACAAGCCCACTCAACTTCACAAACTAACCAGAATGATTATTAACATAGTTAACAAATATATATGAAGCTTAATGTAGAGTAAAATTCAGAAAAAGTAAGCTCCAATATGAAGAGGGTTTTTTCAAATTTTCTACTAGAAGTTATACCATTCCAATCAAAGTCATTCCAATAACTGGTGTCTCCCCAAGACCAAGCTCCAATCCCAATCCTTGAAACCTTCAAATCAGAAGCCCCCAACTTTACCGTCTCTTCCTCCACCTTCAAAGTACCCAAATTCTCAGAGACAACTGCTCTAACTCTGGAAACTCTTTTGACGCTAGAAACAGAGAAACATGTACTAACATGCATAGCCATGAATGATATACCTTGGAATTATCAGAATTCCAAAGGAATACAATCAAGTGATCAACGAAATTGGGTTTCCTTAATCAATGAATTTTCTGTTCGAATTGAATAAAAAAAAGACTGTGCAATATTGTAGAGAGTGAGACATTTGAGGACTGAGGAACGAAAAGCGTGAACCACCAGTTTCATGGGTTGAAACTGAAACACAAAGCTTAGATGACATGGTCCTCAGAGCGTACACGTCGGTCTAATGTCCTTTTTGCAATTTAGAACTTTCATGGAACAAAAATTATTTAAATGTATACTTTTGAAAAAAAATTGAAATGCATACATTTTTCAATCAATATTACTCTTAATTAAAAATAATAATATTACATAAATTTATATCCATTTTATACATCTTTTATATTGAGTATTAAAAATGTTTTTAAATTTTTTAAAAAAATTATTCATTTTTTATATAACATTGATAGGTGACAGACATAACATAAAAAAAAAAAATTGAAGAAAGTCTTGTGTTCTTCCCTTCCTAACTTATTTAATGGAATGGGAAATCAATTAAGGCTCCAACGTAGAAGATGCGCAAATGCATGCAGTTTACATTTTTATACAGGAGCTTTTGCATACAATCGAAACACTTATTTGCACTCAGAAATTATTTTGTGTTACGTGGAGAAACATTTCAAAAAAGTTATTTCTTTGAATAAGGATCATGAGTTCACACCTCTCATATTATTATTAAAGCTTTATAATTAAATATACGTACAGTCTGGTTCCTGTCAGTACTCCCTCATAATAGTTAGCATTTCTTTTTTAATTTATATTAATTTAATTCTATAATATAATTTTTTTAATGAAGTTTTATATTTACTTTACTAATTACGTATAATATACATATGTTTTTATTTTATTTTCTAGTAACGTAAAAAACATGTCTTTAAAATATATTAAAATGCGATTTCATATATATTATTTTAAAGATTAATAGTAAAATTAATTAAACAATTAATTCATATTTTTGGAATATTTACGAGGATACACTAACAACTATATAATCAAATTATCATAAAAGTTACATATCATATAACTTTATCCGGTGATAAAAATAACATTCAATTTGTGATAAATTTGTACTATTAATAAGAAAATTGTTAGTTATTTTGTATTAATAATAAGAAATTTGGTGATACATTTGTCACAATAATGATAAATTTATATTATTAATAATACTTAAGTATTATTTTTGTTAATGAATAAATTTAAATAATATGTTTCTAACTTTTACTATAATTTAGCAAAATATTTATTAATTTAACCTATTTATTGAGACTATAAAAGTCTTATATTTATTCTAAGAGTGATATTTAGATTATGTGTTTATTTTATGTAATACTTTAATCATATTGTTATAAAAAAACGACTTATTATTTTGTATATTTTTATTTTTTTCTATTTTTTCATTTATAATTTATTTAAATTATAACGATCTATATATAATATAATTAAAAAACTAAAAAATAAAAGAAAAAAAGAAAGAAAATTATATTTATCATTGTGCGGTCACTTTTTCATTAACTATTACACAAAATAAATATATTATTTAAATATCATTTTTATAATAATTAAACTATAGAATCAAAACTATTACACAAAATAAATATATTATTTAAATATCATTTTTATAATAAGTAAACGATTATGAAAATATATTTTTTCTCATTTATTAAAGGGTGAAGGACTCTAAAGGTTTTATAGTTTTCAATTAAAATGCACAAAAAATTTATAGTTATTAAGTGGTAAAAAAAAGTTTCATACATATAGAAAAAGATATACATTGGTCTTAAATTGATAATTTATAAAATTTTTTAAAGTAGTTATATGACAAGAACATTATTACATTTTAAGATGTATTTTTAGAATTATAAATTTAAAAAAATTAATTTTTAATTTTAATAAAACTTAAAGATTAATGGTAAATTTAAGATTAATATAGATATTTTTAAAAAATTATAATTTTATCGAAAAAGGTAAAGATGAAAGTCTGATTGATTATCATTGTGAAAACTTCCTCTTTTCTTCCGGAATAATTTCTTCAAATTAAAGTCAATATTAGAATCTCTTTTTATCCGGAAAAAGAAAGAAAAGGTTGTACTCGCGCCTCAAACACGAAAACACAAGGTGTATGGTTGACGCATTATATATAATTAAACCTTTGTAATTCAATTTAATTTAGTTTAAAGACATAACCTTAAAGATAGTAACAGAAATACTACTATATATAACAACTTTAATTAATTTGCAATACTCTCTTACTCAACGAATCATATTCTAGCTTTCTATTCACAAACTAACATTAATACATGCTAATGCTAGTTTACAAATTATGATTGATTTAATCTATTATGTATTTACTAGTCAACAACACAGATTATTTATGACATGCATTTAAACCTTTGTAGGATTTAAATATCACATGTTAAGATTTAAAATTTCATAAACAAAACTTAATTTTCATTTCAAGGTTTATATAAATATATAAAAAAAAATCATATTTTAATGTTTAATATTATTTATAAAAGGACTTTTTTACAAATATGGTTATGTAAAACATATATGCTTAGCATATATAGATTTATGTGTACTTGTATCATTTCTATAATTATGTAATTTGTGTGCAGAAAAGAACCAAGCTGTCTGCGAAGGTGACATTAAAGGCAGTGGAAGAGCGTGGAAGGGCCATTGTTTCCATGTGTTGGTTATGAAGTGCAACCTGCTTGCATGAGTTGAGCTCACGCATTGGAATTTTGTGCTTTTTTATGCTATATATGCCCACTCTAGCTACTAGTGGTTCTTAATTATCATCAACCTTTTTGTTAATTTTCCCTAATCCCACGAGAAAATACCTGCAAGTAGAAAACGAAAGGGAATTTTAACGATTGCTAATCTTATATATATAGTAGACAAAATAATCTAGTGCTTAATTGTACTGAAATTTAAATGTGTGGATTAATTTTACCACGTTGATTCGTAACTGAGTATGATTTATAATTTTATATTTTTGATTAAATAGTTAATTTTATTTGTTAAAAATATTGATAACAATATCTATTTAGTGCATTGCAAGAAGAAAAAAAAATAAAAAATGAACTTGTTTGATATTCTTTTCTAACTTCTTCTTTTTTCAAAATTAAGAATTTATTTTGTTATTGTTTACAAATGTTAATTTTTAATCATATTCTCTAAATATTTATGATTAAAAAAATATTATTTTTAATGGTTTATAAATGATTAAAATATTTTTTTTTTTAAATGTAAAAATTAAAATCATATTTCGTTTTCACACATAACTTATTAAAAAATCAAAAATTAGGAATATAAATAGCTATCAATCACACCCTTTCTAATTATGTTCCCTAGTTAGCTGAGATTTTCTGGCTATAAATAACAAGTACCTGGTCGTAGATTAATTACCTAATTCATCAGCAACAGAAAACATTTATTCTCTATTCAAAACATTTCTAACACTAAACAATATTCTTATATATTTGCAATGGTGATTGTAAATGTCAAGAAATTACCTGCTGCAGGTTTTTCCATGGTTGTCGTCCCTTCTATTATGCTTCCCTATAGTGATGAAAATGGTGGAGATAATGACGATGACGATGATGATGATGGCAAGAATATAGCTCCTGCTGCCTGATATTGTTGGCCTTGGAGATGTGATCAACAACTTAATAAAACAAGTTAATGTTTGCTAGCTATACTTATATTTATAACTAGCAAGGTAGGTAGTGAGAGAATGTATGACTCGGAGCTTCCAAGGTCTTCGTACGACATTTTTAACTGGTTTCAAAAATTCGATTGATATTGGATGTTTTTCAAAAAAAAAAAAAACAAGAAGAAGAAAGAAGAAGAAGAAGAAAATCTCCTTACGAATTAGCACATTTAGACTTCATTTTTACTATATATAAGCATAGGGTGTTTTAAATTTGTTGTATTTTGTATTATGTAGCATGTGGCTACCTATAAATCTATAGTATATCATACTGTATGATTTCAATCTGGCTAGTTCAAGAGCTCTAACATTTCAGAATGAAGTATTAATATATATTGTTAAAAAATAAAATAACTTTGTGAGAATTTTGTGATGAAATTTGAAAATTTAATAAAGAATTAAAAGGCACAATATAATATCATTTTACTTAATATACTATTTATCCCATGAATTAGATGATACAATAGGATTTAACAAATACTATTCTAGAATACAATGAAGTTTTTCTTATCTACAATATGTATTAACAAAAATAACTTAGAATACCTTAAACACACACACATATATATATATATATATAATATTCGAATACTATAGTTATTAGAATATTAATTTGTATATTTAAAATTTATGAATATTTTATCATAAAATATTATTTTTTAGAGTGAATTAATAAAAATAAAATTGATTTTGATGGATTTTATGGGTTAAGACCTTTGATACTTATTCATTTGGGTTGCATTATTTCATTTATAGCCCTTAGATCTTGATCCAATGGTTAGATCTCAAGTATTCATTAAGAGTCACCAATTAAAGGTCTAGATTGTATCCCAATGATTGTATGGTTTAGATTGCATCTTTTTTTACTTATCAGCATGATCAACCCTCAATCAACACAAATTAATCATTGATGAATGTTTATGATCAACTATAATAACAATTTATCAAACCCAAATGTAATGAATCAACCATCATGACCCTTTATGGATCCAATGATCATAATCAACCATCATAATGATTCATCAAATCTAAAGGTCATGAATCAACTATTATAACTTTTCATGGATCCAATGGCCATGCAAATGAATAGGTACAATTTGAAAGTTATACACATACCACATGGTGGTACGTAGTTTATACATTTTGAAAATTCTTTCAACAATCCCCTATTATTTTCAAAATGAAATGTAATTTTGAATTTTTTTTTATCTTGAATATGCTTTGAAAGCTTATGCATAAATAAAGGTATATTTTGGACTTAAACCATTACTTAGTGAAAACATATCAAAGTTAACTAAGGTAGAATGATAGGCAAGCGTTTGAACTAGTGACCTTATTTGATTAATCAAACATATCTCACATATAAGTCCTCTTCATCTCCAGTGTTATTTTATTCCTTGACATGTGGATCAACCTTATGTCTTATATCTTGGTTTTTCATGAGTGTTCTAGTAGCAAACCAAGCTACATAGGAGACAACACCATTCCCAATGCTCACATACGTGAATTTATCGTGAATACTCACGTAACTTAAGTAGTTCACAAATAATTTTGTTATAAGTTCATTAAAAGCTAAGTAGCTTATCATTCTAGTTCCATTACATGTAGCAAACATATCTTTCTTTGAGACATCTCTTGGTTTATTATTGTGCTTGCAATCACAAATATATGATGTACTTTCACTCATTGAACACAAGATCATGATGTTTCAAGTGTTGGGTTGAGTTTTCATCATTGGTGATTTATTTTGAGGTTGGCTTCTGTCCTATCCCTAGATGTTTTCATAACTAAATCCCTTACAATTCCTTTTATTAGAAGGTCTCCCAAGTTATCACATGACTTGACATAATTAATGGTAATCACTCTATTTATGAGTAATAGTCTCATAACACTCTATCTTAAGCCAATGTTCTTAGACTTACTATTGTATATTTGGCTATAAGCTCTTGAAAGATTTGTCTCAGTAGCATAATGAATAGATACCGGTGGCATAAGTTTAGGTCGTATAGAAATCTCTAACAATAAATTCCTTAATCATTTGACTTGTTTACAAGAAGAATTTAATGCTATAAATTCAATAACCATGGTGAAGTCTATTATACAAGTTTACATTTTGGATCCCCATGATATAGCTCATCCACCAAATATAAATATCCATTCATTTGTGCATTTATGATAATCTTGATGAGTTATCCAATTGGAATTAATAAACCCTTCAAAAAATAAAGGATCACAAGGGTAATGTATACCATAATCCATAGTACTTTTAAAATATTTTAATATTCTATATAGTACTTTCCAATGTAACTAACTAGTATTACTAGTATATCTACTCAATTTTCTAACACTAAAAGTTTTATCAAGTCTAGTTGATATCATAGCATATATGAGACATGCAATGACTAGAGTATATTCCAATTGAGAAATTTCTTTCCTAATATTAAGAAATAGCTTAATGTTGGAATCAAAATATGAATTAACTAGCTTGAAATCAAAATGATTGTATTTCTTCAATATGTTCTCAACATAGTGAGATTGAGTTAACGTAAGATTATTTGCATTTCTAATGATCTTAATTCAAAAAAATCACATCTGCAAGCCTCATGTCTTTCATATCAAAATTAGATAACAAAAATGATTTCTTAGCTTTAATACTTTTTGAGTATGTTCCAAAAATAAACATATCATCTACATAAAGACATATAATCATACATTTACTTCCATGAAATTTACTATAAAAACATTTTTCATATTCATGGATTCTAAATCCATTAGAAATTATCACTTTGTCAAATTTCTCCTACCATTGTTTAGGTGTTTGTTTGAGACCATATAAAAACTTGACTAGTGTGCATACTTTGTTATGTTGTCCTTACATAACAAACCACTCACGCTATTCCATGTAAATTTCTTCATTAAGCTTTTCATTAAGAAAATCTATTTTAACATTCATTTGATAGATCTTAAAGTCACTTATGGTTGTTAATGCAACCAATGCTCTAATAGTAAAAGTCCCAAAAATTAGTGCATATGGATTAAAATAATAAAGACATTCCTTTTAATTATAGTCTTTTATTACCAATATTGCCTTGAATCTATCAATTGGTCCATTAATCTTTTTTTTCTTTGTAAAGATCTACCTGCGGCCAATAGATTTAGACTATGGTGGTAGGTATTTTCAAGTCTTATTCCCCGTAATGGAATCAATTTCATCATTTATGACTTCTTTCTAAAATGCAGTGTCTTAGGATTTCCTGACATCTTCATATGTAAGAGGATCAGATTCAACTATTTCTTTTGAAACATAATTTTGTTTCATATGTGTATATTTAGTCCTTTCAACTAAGTATATTATAAAGTCGGGTCCAAATGATTTCTCTTTTCTAATCCTTTTAGTTCTCCTCTACTAGGGATATTTCTCATTGACATTTTCTTTTAGAGATATTCTATCTTCTCTCTTATGAGATAAATCTTCATCTCTATTATGTGAAGTCTCTATCACTTGTTGAGGTATTTGAAGATTTGGAGCAAATTTTGGTATAATAGGGAATCTATTTTCATAAAATATGGCATCACTTGATTCAATCATTGTATTGATCTCAATTTAGTTATTAGGTTCCACTACTAGAAACCTATATGCTTTGTTATGTTCAACATAGCCTAAAAAGATACATTCAATTCATTTTTTGCCTAATTTTTTTATCTTAAGTTCAGGTAGTCTCATTATAGTACGACATTCTCAAACCTATTATAAATTAGGCCTTATTTTCTTCCATAACTCATATGAAATTGTTTTTAAGCTTTTACTAGTCACTCTATTCAAATTTTGACATGTTGTTAACAAAATTTCTCCCCAAAAACCCTTATCAAGGTCGAAATTACATAGCAATAGTCACCATTTTGATAAGAGTTATATTTTTCCTTTCTATAATCTCATTTTTTTAGGAATTATAAGGTGTAAAAAATTCATATATGATGCCAACACTTTCACAGTAATCGTGAGAATGATATTTACTCCCTTGATCGCTTCTTAGATACTTTATGTTAGTATCACATAAATTCTCTACTTCAACCTTAAAGATCTTAAATTTATCCAACACCTCATCTTTTGTACACATTAAATAGACATAAAAAAATCTTAAAGTAATCATCAATGAATGTAACAAAGTAATGTTTATTACCTCTAGAAGGAGTATTATGCATGTTACAAACATAACTATGCACTAATTGCAATAAAGAAGATGTCATTCTACTTTTGAAAAATGTGTTTTTGTAATTTTTGTTTGGACCAAATTTTACATTTTTCATGCATATCATGCTTATACTAAGGAATTAAATTTAAATTAACCATATCATTTAGATATCTAGTATTTACATGTCCCAAACGATAATGTTATAAGGATAATGAATCAATAATATAAATAGAATAAGCATTCGTTTTATTATTGATAAGTTTAAACATGCCTTCATACAAATGACTTGTCCTACAAACATTCCCATTTAGAAAGTACAAATTTATCAGACTCAAATACAAGTTTGAAGTCATTTTTATTAAGTAGCCTTACAGAAATAATATTCTTTCTAACTTCTGGTACATGATATACATTAGTCATAATCAAAAACTTCTCATAAGTGAACTCTATTTGAACATTTCCTTTACCTTTAATACTAACAATGTAGTTCTCCATGTAAAGAGAAAAACCATCATTACGAGCTTCATAGGTGAAAAACATGTTTTTATCTTTATATACATGCCTAGTTACACCATAATCAATCCATCATTATATGTTGCATTTAGCAATAAAAAATTACAATCATAGCCACAAATTTAGCACTTGAATTACCATTATTATTTTATTTCTTCAAGAGACAATAATTTCTCTTAAAATGACCATGTTTATTGCATTTAAAGCATGAATTCTTTCTTTTCTTATTTCCTTTGTATTTTGAGTCAAACTTTTTTTTTATTGTCGCCCAAGAAAGTTTTATCCATTTCTCTTTTGCAACTATTTTTATTTCCCTTATCCAGCATAAGCACCTTAGAGAATTGATCATCTAGATTACTTAATTTCATTTCCTCCTCAATATAGAGATGATGACCCAATCCTTCTAGAAATATATCTTCTTTCTTATACTTAAGACTCTTTTTGTAGTCTTTCTATGAAGAAAAGGCTTATCAATAATAGAAGATACACCAATAGATTTGTCCATTTTCATATTATGTTGTTGAAATCAATTATACATATATCATATCTAATTAAATTACTCTATTACCTTCCTATTATCAACCATGTGATATTGAAAAAAATTAGATGCTAGAAATTTTTTACCAATAGCATCTTTAGAAATATACTTGGCTTCTAAAGCATCACATATTTCTTTAGCATTAGATATGTTATAATACTAATTAAATAGAGCATCAGACATAGCATTACAAATATTTTCCTTGCACATATAGTCATTTTACTTCCACTTCAGTCTTTTACGAGTATTTTTATGTGCTCATTTTCATTTTCATCAAGTGGTGAGAACATATACCATATTTAAACTTGCTAACAAAAAATGTAGTTTCTTTTACCAATGTTGAAAATTTCCACCATCGAACCTCTCACATTTGAAAAAATCAATAAAAATTTCACAAAGTGAAGATGATGATGAGGCCATAGTAAATAGTGTCACAAGATTGTTGAAAAATAAAATAATATTATGAGAATTTACTATTAAACTTTGTAAATTTAATAAAAGCTTCAAGGTAAAATATAACATCACTTTCCTTAATACGCTATTTGCCTCCACCAATTCAATGATACACTAGGGTTTAGCAAATATGTCTCTAAGATATAATGAAGTTTTTGTTGTCTACAGTATGCACTAACAAAGATAATCTAAAACACCTTAAACTTGAAGAAGACTCAATATATATAACATTAATTTGTATTATGAATATTTTATCACAAAATATTATTTTGGAGAATAAATTAATAAGAAGAGAACTGATTTTGATAGATTTTATGGTTTAAGACCTATGGTATTTATAGAACAATTTGGCACTCATTCATTTGGATTGTATTGCTTCATTTGTAACCCTTAGATCTTGATTCAATAGTTAGATATCAAATAATATAACTCTATTTCATCAAGAATCATCAATCAAAAGTCCAGATTGCATGGATTAGATTCAACTCTTTTGATTGGTTAACTCTTGGTAAACGTGAGTCAAACCTTTGTACACAAATCAATCATTCATGAATAGTTATGATCATTCATCATAACATTTCATCAAATCTAAAAGTCATGAATTAACCATCATGATCTTTTATGGATCCAATAGTCATGATCAATCATCATAATAATCTTTTATGGATCCAATAGTCATGATCAATCATCATAATAATCTTTTATGGACCCAATAGTCATGATCAATCATCATAATGATTCATTAAATCCAAAGATCATGAATTAACTATTATAACTCTTTTACTTTTTGAAAATGAAACGTATGTTAAACCTTTGTTAACATAAATCAATCATTGAAGAATATTTATGTTTTAGATCCAATGGGCAATAATAATGCAAATGAATGGGTTATATGTTTTGAAAATACCTTCAATATATATTATATATTTCAACTACCTAGTATTAATACTATATAGATATGAAACTTGCATCTTCTTTTACTTTATATTCAATTCTTATTTTGTTACGTGATCACTCACAAAATAGAAATATAATTCAATGTGTTTTATTCTTGTGTACATGATCACTATGTTTTTAGCAAGATGATGATCGCAAGTAAAGTTAAAATATTTCTATTGATTTGACTCTAAGAAAACATAAAATGTGTTTTGCTTCTTCTATCATAGATGTTACTTAAATGGAGTAAGCGATGGGGTGTCCACCAATTACATTGATTGTTTTTATCAACTAAATAATTGCATTATTTTTTTATTTAATTTGTAGAATTATTACATCATTACTTAGTTCATAACAATGATTCTATCAATAATTTCTCCCTTCTATCATATGGTGAACCTCACCATCATAATTTAAAACATAAACCATATTAAGAGTATATAACTTTTGCATCAAAACACCATGTGTGATGGTTTTACTCATAGTAGAAGCAATAACTCCTCTTAAATTTTAATAACGTGTATTTTAGGTATAATAAATATAAAATTATAAACAAATTATATGTATAAAATAGTATTTTTCTTTGTTTATATGGTGTCATTGTGAAATAAACTTTTGGATCCGCTACCAACTTAGAGGTGTCGAAACTATGTTGGCTGGCCATACAAGTATGTAGATTCAAAAAGAATCAACAATACCACCATTTTTGTAGTAATGTATATTAAAGGACTAGTGTTCAAATGATCTTGCTATTGTAATTAGTGAATATTTGATTCATTATTGAATGAGTTTTTAGATATCATTTTCTATATACTTCATCCTTTTAAAAGATATTCTTGGTATTTATCGTCTCAAAATTTATAAAAAAAATCTTAAATAAACTATTTTAGGTGTTAATAATTTTAATTTTTAATTTCATATTCTTTAAATTGATTTTTTAATTTCAGTTTTTAAAAAAAATTGATAATTAATTTTTGATAAAAAAATTATTAATTTTTAATTTTTTAAATCAAAATTCAATTTCTAATTTATTTTTTATCATTTTTTATCAAATTTAACCCTTTATTATTTTAAATATGATTAATTACGATTGAGTTATTAATTTTTAGTTTCAATAAATAAATAGAAATTTAATTTCAAAATTAACTTTTTTTCTTTTTTGAATTTTAGAGCTTGGATAAATTTCAAAATTTTAATAATAAAAATTAAAAATGATTTATTAAACATAAATAATTTTAAAATTTTAAAATTTTGAAAATAAAAGTGAAAATTCAAGAATTAAAATGACAATAAAACCAGCCCTTAGCAAATGATTATTAAATATAGATGTTAAAGATTCACATGATCAAATGCATGTATTAAGGGAAGAAGCCATATCGGAAGAGACTCAAATTTGAAAGCTATGTGAACGTAACATATGAGTTTTTATTTTTCAAGATTTTTTTTACTTAATAAAACAAAGTTATAGGGGCCAATATAGCATGTAAAATAATTATGTTTAAATAAATTGTGTGAATAATATAGTTATTATAAAAAAAATTATATATACTAATTCAATCAAAATAAATTTATTTATGATAATTATAACATTTACCTCGCATAACATCACAACTTTAGATAATTCTAAACTTATTGTCCAAATCTTATAGGCCCCTATTTTCACGGGTTGCATACTTAGTAACTAGCAAATCTCATACAAACTTAGGAAAATATTTTTTTTATATCAAATTGTGATAAATTTAACTCATTTGAAACATTTTAATAGGATATCTATCTTATTTTTGTAATAAGTATGTCTCACAATATAATATTTTTATCAATCATTAAATATAAATCACATATATGACATTACTCAAAAACTTAACAGTTGGTTTGGTTTATTATTATTTTTTTAAAATAAATAATATAATTTGAAAATTATTTTAATATTTGAATTGTATTAATTGATTTTTTTTTAATTTTAGTTAGTATTTCTTATTAAAGTAAAAAACTATTTTTTAAATGTTAGAGTTTAATTTGGATAAAACATTTAAAAAATATGGAAAAAAACGTCTAATCATTCTCTAAAAACATTTTTTAAAATTGATCCAAAACTTGTATTCAAAAACACTTCAATCAAACATATATTCCTTACATTTTCTAATTTTTTTTGTTTTGGAAGAAAAAAATAATTTTGTTTTCAAATTATATACCAAACAGACCCTAATTTTCTTTTATAGTTGATATAGTACATGGAAACTATATTATTTTTTGAATGTAATTAGAAGATTTTCAATAAAATTTAATAAATAATGTAAATAATTTAAACTTATAAAAAATTGAATTTTTTTAAATCGAATAAGATTAGATTGATGTTTAAATTTATTTGTAAATTATTATAATATATAAAATGCAATATATATCATATTTAAATTTTAATTTATTATATATTTTATAAAATTTATTATTCATAATCACACTTAATAAAATCAAAAAAAATAATAGATATTTAAATAATTATTAAATTATTATAAAATTTTATTATTTTATTTATTTTAAATTAAAATAATAATATAATGTAATTGTGTTAAGTATAATAATTAAATATATTTTTAACTTAAATAAATTAATTAGTTTATTTACTCACTTTTTCTCTCTCAGTCCCTCTATCTAGCCCAGTTTGTAACTAGATCTTCCAAATACAGACATTCAAGATTTTGAGCAACATTTTGAAGCTTCATTAAATAGCGAGAATATCCCAATCCCACCTATGGAATCATCAAAGATGATTAACAGAAAAAGGAGATATTATTAGTCAGCAACATTTTGAAGCTTCAGTAAATAGCGAGAATATCCCAGTCCCACCTATGGAATCATCAAAGATGATTTTACATTACTTTTAACAGAAAAATGAGATATTATTAGGGAGAGAAGGAAGAGAAAGGAAAAGGAGATAACAGGTGACTTTTTCGTTTAACTTTAACTTTAAGCAAAACATACTCACATCTAAGTCTAGTGCAAGGTATCAATGCCCTATTACATGTCATATATCATCATTGTAAGTCTTAAATTTAAAACTTCAAAATATAAACGTTAAAAATCCATTAAGAAAAAAAAAAGCTATGTATAGTGCAAGGTTCATTAGCCAAAAAAAAAAAAAAAGCCTAGTGCAAGCACGTACAAACTAATCCTAAACGGCATCACTAGCTTTTTATTTTCAAAAGTGCTTCCAAACAATTTTAAGAGCACTCAAAATATGCATTGCGTTTGTCAACAATAAATGAAGACAAAATTGTAACATTATTCAATTAACAAACTGAATTTAAATGAAAAGACTTAAAATTTAAAATCAGTTTACGGATTGAATCAACCATATGAACCGACTTTAATTTTTTTTATATATATTTTACTCATTTTTTACTTTAATTAATAACATGTATTTAATAACATATAAATTTATATAACAATTTTGTGATTATTAAGGTTTGTTTTAAATAATTATATTACTTCAAATCACAGATATTTTAATGAACATCATATTGTTGAATCATGTTTTTCACATTTTATAATGTTTATACAAAACTTACATAATAAAAATAATAATATACATATACAAAAATTTATACACATAATATATAAAAAAATAACGTAAAGTGAATAATAAGTGCATAAGATTAATAGAAATACTTATAAGAGATGAAGTGACAAAATGAAGAAAATGAAGAAGAAAAAAAGTGTTTTATAAGTAAGAAAATGAGTATAAAAAATTTGAATATTTCGTTTAAAAAAATAGGGGATCTTAAAGATAATTTGGAGAGGAAAAAAACTCACTAAATGGTGTTGGAATTGGTGGTCGTAAAAGGCCGAAAAATAAAAAAGAGTAGAGGAGGTGAAGCTCGGTTTTGGGTTTTTTGGTATTGTTTACAATGTTACAAATTAAAAATTGTATCTGATGGGAGAAGAAAGAAGAGAAAAGGAAAAATCCATATGTATAGCATCGGTTTAACATATCAACCAATTCTATACGTAACGTCGATTCTTCACTGAATCGACTTTAAATTCATTATAAGTTAGTTTCTTAAAGTTAATTTTCTCCAAAAATCTGACTTTACATATCGATTTAAATGTCACATTTTGTAGTAGTGTGGACTTTATTATTATCTCATTGCGAACCATTAAAAGAATCTGGATATATTGAACTATGCAACCAATCTACAAACAAATGCTAATGTTTTTACTATTTCAAATGGAATCAGAGCCCATGGATCTAGCATACATGATACCTTACAAGGGAGATGGCTAGATACATAGCTACAGGATTTATTTATGATACAAAATGAACAAGTTAATCACGTTTCTTTCCCTTCCGCTTTCCTTTCGGAATCCTGCTGAGGAAACCGGCATCCAGCTTTTGATAATGTTGCTGAAGCCGATCCAAGACCTTGTACACAAATTCATCAACCTCATATTCATACCTTTCATAGAGCACTGGCAATGTGTGGGCAGCTACAAAGCCTTCAAAAAAAAAAGATTGGAAAAACAATGTTGTCGCGTTAAATACGTAGAGAGGCGACAATAGCCATTTACAAGTTTATTAAAAAGCAGCATGAAGAAACTATTGACTTGCCTGTGGTTTGACTCCCTTGTGTTAATGCAAAAAAGGATTAATGAGTGAAAGAAAGGAAAAAAAAAACTAATTCATAATTTTCATCTGTAGAAAATGATTCTAAGCCTCTTAAAATGCACGAAGTACACTGTTTCTATGATATCTTTTTAAAGCACCAGTGTATATCAATCAGTTATCCTACCCAAACAAAAATCAAGATGGCAAATTCAATAGTTTAGAAAACTATATGTGCTTCATTATGGAGCAACTTTGAATATAGTTTCTTAAGTGTAATAGGTATCGAAATTGAATATGTGATTCAGTTTCCTTTATTTGTACGCATGAATTTTGAACAGCACTGTCAAAGGCACATCTAACTTGTAGTCCAAGAAAAATATAAAATAAACTACAAAGTACAGAAGTTTATAAACAGGAGTTAGATCTCTCACCAGCGAACAAAACAGTTAGAAAATTGCACCAGCTTCCAATCACAGCAGCAGACCACAAGCTGACAATTGCCTGCAAGAATTGGTTGAGAATTTATTAGAACCACCAAGAAAAACAAAACAATGAGAACTAAAAAACAATTGCAAGCTGAATCCAAAATATACTCTTTTATACATTTTGCTATAACTTCTTTCTGGAAATGTAATTGGTAATTTCCTTGCGATTCCATCCACCACCATTCTTGATATGTACTCAATTTATATGAACAACTTGAACTAAATAAATTATTTTACAACTTCTTCCACCTTTACTATAGGTACCGGTTTTTGACTCACCCGTTGCGTGGTTTTGGCGTGCATGATGGACTAAAATCTTTCTTGTAGTAAAATAAAGTAATATAATATAATCACAAGTGTTTGTGTTCCTTTCTCATACAATGAAAGTAATGTGCCACCACACATCTTCAAAGCTAACCACAAATTACTCAAATACAAGGCTTTATCAAGTTGGTCAAACATGCAAGAGTTAATGAGGTCATATATTTCCAAATTCCAAAGTAATGGTGTTATTTGGTCTGTAATGAACTAAATATGTGAGTAAAAATGAGTTGCATACTCTTTGCATGTATGTTTATCTTGTAATCTAAACTATTTATTTGAAATCAAATGAATAGTGTGGTACTGTGTTAACATTCAATTTCTTATTCAAGCTAGGTCCATATCATGAATGTAGCAGAATACACACACAAGATAAGAAAATTGATGGTACAAACTTACCACAAGAAGCTGTTTCAAGTTCCCCTCACAGGCAATATCTTGAAGGATTCCTAGTGCTCGATTTAACTCAGAACCTACTGAGATGGCAATATTTACAAATAAGTCATTAGGCAGAACAAGACGAGGAACTTCAGAAGATGACCTGCCACCATGAAGATATGATCTAGTAAACATAGAATTCAACTCTACCAAACATCATTACTGAACAGAGCAAAACGACTACAAATCAAATTTCCTTTTTTACCTGTTAAGCAATCCTGATGTATTTGACCAAACAAATTGACCAAGTATACAAAGAATCAGGGCAAAGCACACAAGACTCAGAAGGTTATAGTCAAACCATTCAAAAAGCGCCCATACAGAGGTTGCACCCGATATGACACTGGCTGATATCTTCTTATTCCTCCATAACAATACATCAGCAGCTATACAATTCAGATAGGCAATAACAAGTTAGTAGGAGCAACATTTATTTGCAGAGGAAAGAACATAACTGACATACATTTTCCACCGCCCAAAATATGGTGAACAGGTTTCTGGCGCCCAAACAATCGTTTGAACTTATTTTTCACCGAGTCTGATTTATCCTCCTCTAAAAATGACGCAGATTTCTGTTTCGAACCAACTTCAGCAAATGTGTCCACAAGGCTGTTCAAAAGATTCTCAGCTGTCATTTTATCAGGCATAGTTCCTCCTTCAAAAGACAACAATGAGTTATATTAAATAGGGGCCAACTTTAAATGTCTACAAACTTGAAGTATTGAATTAATAATCCACAATGCATCGGTATGCATGTATTGCTGTATGAAGACCTATTAATAAGGAGGAGTTCTTTAACATAAAAGGCATTTCTTTCATCAAGCAATTGCTGGGCTTCACATAACATGCAAAATCACAAACAGAAGTAGATAATTATGAATATTTGTTTAATATCAACATGTTTAGAGAATTAAGTCAACATAGAGCTCCATATATAACACAGCTTTCAATCAGATGTGAGTAGCATGTACGATCATTCTTAAAACCATCAAGTTTGGCAACACTTTGTTCAGTACAACAGTATTGGTTTTCCTTAGAAATATCACAGTTTATTAAGACACTTGTGTAACAATATAGGCCACGCTTGTGAATCAGCTAAATGGGATTTGTTTCATAACGTAAGTTCACTTCTGATTTCACAAAAGATATTGAAAGTTAACAAAACAATTGTTTAAGACTAAACGAAAATAAAAAAACAGAAGACTAGCGACTCAAAAAAAAAAAACAGCAGAAGCAAAGTGATGACACAAAGATAAGTCTCAATGCATATCCACGAGAATGAAAATCTAAGAAAACGACAATACATTCTTTGGGAAATTAAATGGACAAAAAAGACTGCATCATTCTCGCACTTTATCCACAGAGCTTAATTTCAAACAGCCAGAGCTTGAGAACAGAAACATCTTCAAACAATCTAAGAAGCATAAAACTAACAAATACTTATGTGGAGAAACTTGGCAGATAAAAATCCAACAAACAAGTTTTTGTATATACAACTGAAAGCTAAAAGCTGGACCCGGAATCGCCAAGTAAGAAAGCCAAAAATTGTACAAGTTAACTGGTCAAAGTGTGTGGTCAATACAACCGTGCTTAATAAGCATTTGAATTTGAAGCTACACACATATGCAGAAAATGTTATCAATGATAATTAATCTCTATTAAAGATAATAATTAATTAATATCTTTTGCATTTAGATCATTATTCAACTGTTGAATATATTTTTAAGATTTACTTCCAACCATATCTGTCAAACACTTCATCTCGCATTCAAAATTTGTACGCATTCACAAATACCATACTCAAGCTTTGTCCAATTTCTATTTGGAAGATCAGGAGCAAAAAAACGAACATTCAAAAGCACAAGCGAAAACCAATTTGAAACCCATCCATAAAACTAATAGCAATAAGTTATTGTAAATAATACAAAATACAAATTATGAATAAGAAAAGAAGGAAATAAGGTGCAGGGTACGATACTAAAGGAAGAAGAACGAACCAGGATCAAAATTGTATAACCGCCAAAACAAAAACTAATAGACCAACTAGGAACCGCAAATTCGATAAGACAACCCATAAAAAATTGGGTCATGCAAACCATAACTGACAAAAACGATTTTAGAATGGATGTTGAACTTTAAAGATCGTTAAAACTAAACCAGAAAATATATCAACTTCCAACAACAAAAATCAGAGAAAAACAAACAGCTTTATTTACCCATAAATGTGAAATTACCAAAGACTCCATTAACCCAGATACTTGTACAATTCAACTAAGCATAAGTTAAAACCAATATGCAACCCATTCACAAAACCAATAGCAATAAGTTCTTGTAAATAATAAAAAATTAAAAAAAAAAACTTATGAAGAAGAAAATAAAGAGGGTGACAGGGTGCGATATTGAAGATAGACGAACGAACCAGGATCAAAATAAGTGTCCAGAAGATGCAAATTAGAGCAGAACGAAGAAGGCAGCCGTTGATAACGATGATGGGTTTCAGAGCAGCAGTGTGTCCTCGTACACAATTATTCTCTGCATAAATGGGCTCGAACTCGAAAGGCAAGTCAATGTCACCCAAAAACTGCCCAATATAAAACAGTGAATTTGCGTGCAGGCTACCAAATTTATTTATTATAATTATTATTTTAATTTTAAATTTAAGTCAGCTTGCCAAAGCATTACCAAATACCAACTACGATGATGAAAGTTTAGTTTATTTAATAAATATTCAACGTACGTACATGAAAGTGAGATACAAGGTGGTACATAAAATGTAATATAAAATTTTCTCATATTTCGCAATTTGAAATATATATATATATATAGCATGTTTAAATTAACGTAATAAGCTTAATTGATAATAAAAAATGAATATTAAGTGTTACATTTCCACTCGTATTTATGATATGTGTCGTGATAAAATTAAATTAAGAATAAAAAAAATTGTTTTCAAAAATATGTAATATATGATTACAAACATGAGTATACGTTCATTTAACATTTTACTTAATAGTTATATGATTTCTGTTTTAAAATATAAAATATTTAAATTGTCTTAGGATATTTTTAACTTTGATTAATTTATGATATTCTTATTATTTTCATCATTTTTTATAATATTGTTTATTTTTTACCTCACATGTTAATAAAATAATATTAAAAAAAACAAAAATTGTTAACAGAAGTAATGAAAAATAATATAAATATCACGTGATAATAATCATTAAGAATATTTTTGTAAAGATTTAAACATTAAAGGTATTTCAATTATCAGTTAAACACATAAAACTTATTTAAGTTAAATGTAAATCTTAAAAATAAAAATAAGGAGATTAATAAAGCGTTCCACATTTTTTAGATATATACTAGATACACAATTCTACACATAAAATTGTTTTCCCATTAATTATAACGGGATAAAGCAAAAAATAAATAATTTTTTAATTTTTAAAGTTATTGATTCACGTGACATAACATAATTTATATTTTTTATATAAAATATTACTTGATACAATCCAAACTTGTAATTTAAAGTATAAAATTTTTACCGTAAAACCACCTTATGAATCATTACAGCCATTAATATAAATGTATATGTATACTGTGTTCCTAATATTTAAAAAATATATAAAAATTTAATATGATTATAACATGTGAGTTAATGAATCTTAATGCTACAAAATCATGTTTTAGAATTGATATTTTAGGTAAAGATAATTGAAAATATGTTATATCTATCCTGTTTAATAAGGTGTGAAATAAAAATAGTTATTATAATATTAAAATTATAATTAATTAAAATTAAATATATACTAATATTTTAATACATATAATTATATTAAAATATACTTGAAATAATTAAATTATATTTTATTTAATTTTTTATTTTTTATTTTTTATTTTTTATTTTACTTAAAATATGTATTAAATAATTAAAAAATTAATATCAATATTTTAATAATATAATAGTATAATAATTATGTTAACATTTAAATTTTTTAAACAACATATTTTTATATAAATATTAAAAAAATAAAAATATATATTAAATTAAGAAAAAATATTATTATTGATTATTATCTAAATATATTTAAAATTAATATAAAATATTTATAATTATTAGGATAATTAATCTATATGCCCATTCCCACTCTAAATTATCACTAGTGATTAATGGATGACATATAAAATAATGATTTTTCCAATTAGTTATTACTTTAATATTTCTTCTGCGGTTCTACCGGCTGCGAGGTTTATATGGACTCATCAACTTTCCAGCTGATACAAATTGGGGCTTTGACCCTTCTATCGGGAATTGTTCAAATACCAAGAACTTCCGGGTTTTTACCAATAACTTGTTTGACTCCATAAAATACAATAAAAAGGAAAAACATGTATTGTCAAATTAATAGCAAAAAAAAAATAAAAAAAAAATTAGATTGCTCGAATATAAAATAATAAAAAACTTGCCTCCAATCATATATTAAAAAAAAAAAAAAACTTGTGAATCTGATGAGGATATTCAAAAAAAATTCTAGGCACGTGACTCATCTAATTAAAAAATAGGGGTTTAAATTTGTTTTATGCTTCTACCATTTATTAACTTTTTTTTGTGACATTTTTTTATCATTTTTAACATTTATATTAACAAAGTTTTTTTTTAAAGTAATGTGAGATATGCTGTTAACAAAAGTTACTTTAAAAAGAAAATATGCTAAACGAAAATAATGAAAATGATATAAATGTTAGGAGTATTTTTAAGAATATATAACATATTTAAGTAATTTTTCATAGAATATCTTTTTCTTACATAAAAATAACAAATAATATAGTTATTATTAAAAAAAATTGTGGTTAAGCCTTTAGGACGACGCCATCCTCTTTAACTATTTTCTTGCACGGCATTGCTGTCTAGTTGCTTGCTTAGTTATTTAATAAAATTAAATGACTTTGCATATGAATGAAACCGGTTCGTTTCTATGATAAATTATTTAAATAAATAGCATCATAAATTATAATAGTATTTAGATCAAATTATTTAAAAATATAGATGTTAATAAATATAAAAATTTAAATTAATAAGTTATTTTTAAAATAAAAAATTAATTATAATTAAAATTATATTTATTCGATATTTGAAATTATTTGATAAAAATATTTATAAATACCATTTATATTAATAATATTACGTACATAAAAATAATCAACTATTCAAAGAAGGATTCTCCGATATCATCAGCGTAATGTAGAAGTTTCCCCTAACTTAGATGTTTGTTATTCAAGTATTTAATTCATGCAAGCTTAGTTGTTAAGGAATTTAAAAGTTTTTTTATCAAAAAATAAAAATAAAAAATTAAATATCTTACGTTCAAAAAAATCCATCAAAATTTCAAATGATAAAATTAAATGACTTTGCATATGCATGAAACGAGTTTGTTTTCATAAATTATTTAAACATAGCATGATAAATTATAAGGGTATTTATACGAAATTATTTAAAAATATAGATGTTAATAAATATAAAAATTTAAATTAATAAGTTATTTTTAAAATAAAAAATTAATTATAATTAAAAATATATTTATTATTAGATTATATTTATTTGATATTTAAAATTATTTGATAAAAATATTTATAAATACTATTTATATCCATATTATTACGTACATAACAACTATTGAAAGAAGATTCTCCAATATCATCTAGGGGTGTCTACCGGTCATGTTCGGTCCGGTTTTGGTTAAAAAACTTTAACTGAATTGGATCGTTTGAAATAGTTTTAATTAATACAAACTGGACCGGACCGTTTGATTTTTATAAAATCGTTTAGTCTGGTTCGGTTTCCAGTTTGGTTCAATTTTTTGACATATGTAATGAGAAATAATGCAAAAAATTAATATATTATTAAACCGATTCGGTTCGGTTCGACTCGTCTAAAATTAATACAAACCAGATCGGACTATTTGATTTGTAAAACCGTTCAGTCTAATCCGATTCAATCCAGTTTTACGATTTGGTCCGGTTTATGGACACCCCTAAATTATCATCTATATATGGATCAGTGTAATGTAGAAGTTTCTCCTAACTTAAATGTTTGTTATTCAAATATTTAAGCTTAGTAGTTAAGGAATTTAAAAGTTTTTTTATCAAAAAAATAAAAAATAAAAATCAAATGTCCTACATTCAAGAAAATCCATCAAAATTTCAATTATAGAAACATTTCACCACATTTTCCTAAAAGATATTGTGAAAGTTACAACTTACAACAATCCTTACCACTTTATCATAGACTACTCAATTATAAATATGTAAAAAAAATATGTTATATATGTTTAAATATATGAATCCATCTAAAATTCGATCCAAACTTAGCACGAGCCATCAGAAGAATCTATTTATCAATTTATGCTTGCGTCCATAATGATGCTCGTATGATAAGCCTACCTGCTCATAGTAACTTTGGTATTGATCAAGGTCAACCACCAGCATGAGTCATTAGTAGTTGACCTCAAGTTTAAAATGTGTTTTTTTTACTGATTATACTCTTTTGACGCGTTGTGATGTGTATCTCTTATATAATTTTCATATGTGCATGTAATACCTTATATATACATAAACCTCATAAGAGATCCACATAATTTTGTAAAAAATTATCTAACTTTTCTCTAATTTCTCTCTCTATAAATAGGATCATCCTAACATTTTGGTGCCCACTATAAGGCTCAATATTTGACAATCAAGTCTTAGCTTTTGACCCTTTATTTTCAAGAATTCATCCTGAGTTCTCAGATAGAGACCTTTTAAGCAAGTATTGTTCCTTAGTATTTACATACGTGATGGTGAAAAAGCGAGCCAAAGAAAGATTGAGACTAGCAAACAAGACAACAGTCTCGCCAAGGGATCATATCCCCTAGCCTATAAGGGGGTCCAAGCTGAGGTCGATCCCCATCAATAGGTGGCACGCCAATTTCTTGAGCTAAGAAGAGAACTCGAGAAAACATGACATTGCACTAGCAATCAAGCCTGGGTGTCCTTAAGGGTTGAGCCACTAATCTTGTTAGTGAGCTAGGGCCAACTTTTATAGCACATCAACCTGCTTAGGGCGAGAACGCGTTAGAGGACAACTCCCCTCTCAGTGTGATGAGGCTCAACAATGAGAATCATTTCAAGAGCGAAAGGACTGGGAGGCACGATTCCAAGCATTGGAGAAAGCAAACAGAAGGCAAGATAAGACCCTAAAAAAGGCCAATGAAAGGCAGGATAAGGGCAAGGCACACTATGATATGGATAAGGATTATGAGAAATTATGTGTCTCCCTTTTCGCTAATGAAATAGAGCACGATAAGCCTTCAGCAAAATTTATTACTCACAAATGTCTGGACTACCAAAGGACAAAGGAAATTGTAACTCACGTTCAACATTTCAAGATGACTATGGCCCCTATGATCCTTACTCGAGACAAGAAAGATGTCATAATGTGCAAACTATTTGCTGCCACTCTATGCAATGGTACGTAAAAGTGGTTTAATAACTTAGCACCATGTATTATAACTTTTTTTCTCTCGGTTTGACAAGTTGTTCATCACTTCGTACTCCTCAAACTTGCAGTGTTATACTTCTTGTTGAAAGAAACAAGGTCTAAAACTCCATCTATTACATCTTCTAGATCCTGACAGACGCCTAAAGAAGGTATCCAACGATTGACAAGTTGACATTTTCCTTAAAAGTGATAGCATAAAAACTCTAGCATTATTTCAGCTTGCATATAGTGGTAGTATCACCCCATAGCTGCTTAAGAACGTATTGATGAATCTAGAGGTTGTAGCAAGATTGGTACATATTACCATAGATGTGGGAGAGTATAGTATGACATCAAGTACATGTCTAGAACTTCCATTAAAGTGAAAGTGATGGCAGAGTTTGTTGTTGAGTTCAGTGAGTCACCAGAGGTCACCAATAATAAAGTAAAAGAGGAGGTATATGGCATGAATCAAAGAGAGATGTCAGGTTGATAAGTATTTGTTGATAGCGTGCATAACTTTAATGGGGTTAGACTAGGGATGGTCATAATTAACCATGATGGAAAAAAATTCAAATATGCTGTCAATATGGATTTCTAAGCAACCAATAACATCACATAGTATGAGGCGGCTATATTTGATGCCATGACTGCAAAGAAGCTTGGAGCGAATAACATCACCTTGCATAATGACTCACGATTGGTGGTCAATCAATACTTGGGCACATTTAAGGCTAAAGATGGCAAGATAAAGAGATATTTAGAGAGAATAAATAAGAAAAGCTCGAAATTCTCCCATTTTAAAATTAATTAAATAGAAAAAAATAAGAATGGTCATGCCAATGCCTTAGCAACATTAGTCGTAGAACGTGAGGCCGACCATACTCGAGTAATTTCTTAAACAATCCTAACAAAGGCCAATTGGAATAGGCCAAAAAAATAGTTTGAAATATAGATAAGGCCATCAACCTATGGTTCACTCCAATATTTAAATTCCTGAAAAAGGGAAACCTACCTCAAAACCATAATCTCTCCAAAGAAAGTAAGGCTAAGGTAGGTTGGGATGTGATTGAAAGTAATAAATTGTACAGAAAAATGGCACTCTGACTTGGGCTCTTATGCATAGCTAGAGAATAGTTTGAAAAAATTATGTTTGAAGCTCACGAGGGAAAGTGCGGTTTCCATTCGGGTGAAAGAAGGTTGTCATAAAAAATTACAAGATAAGGTTACTACTAGCCCACTATGCTAGTTGATTGCACAAGGTATACCTAAGAGTGCGAAAAATGTCAAAGGTTTGTCCCATTATCACATACTCCACCAACCACAATGATAGGAATAATTAGTTTATGGCTCTCCTATAAATCAGGGCTGGACATAGTAGGGCCCTCACCTCTAACAATGGGCCAAAAAAAGGTTTTTATTAGTCTTCATAGATTATTTTTTCAAATGGATTGAGGTGGAGTGTTTGAGAAGAATAAGGTAAAATGAAGTGATTCAATTTATTTGGAAGTCCATAGTTTATCACTTCAGCCTACCCAAGGAACTTGTAACCCATTTTGTCCACTTTTTCCATATTTGTTGACATTTCCCCATTTATTTATTAATATATTTGTGATGTATTGCTTCCAGTATTCCTCTTTGAGTCTTTAAGTTACGTTTTTAAGCGAAAATACCTGAAAAACAATAAAAATACTCGTGATTCCGAAAAAGACAAATTTATATAAATATATGATAAAACATATAAATATATATTTTTTAATCAATTAATGTGCATAAAATCATGGTAATTTTAGTGCTTTTTGAGCACTCATCACAACCCCTAACCAGCTTCTTGCTAGTCCCTTAGCAAGAGAAGCAATAAAAACTAAAAATTAAACTATCCTAAATCACTTTCGTGGATTGATACGGTTGCATTTAGCCTATGCAACAAGCCTTTAAACCCCTAGGTTGCCCTAGTGGACGAGTTTGAGTCTCACGAGGGTTTTTAGTAATGATACCCACAAACATTGAACTAAATGTAAAAATCAAAAGAAACAATAAAAATAATCAACTCAAAAACTAAAATTACAACAAAATCAAAATTGAATTTTAAAGAACAACATATCACAAAAATGTCTCATACTTTTTAATCTCTTTTAAGATCATAATTAAAATCTCAAGCATAAGTTATTTTAATCTCTTTAAACAATCATGATTTATTATAATAATTAGTCGAAAATTATTTTCATATTTCATGTCAAAAATGTATCAATTTAATTTCACCCAATTTCAGTGTCATGAATCAGAATTCGCTTCAACTCTATTCCTCACAAGTCAATACTCTCAAAACACTGAATCCTATGAGTTTAAACACTCATACTAATTTATATGCGAAAGAGTTGATGTATAGAAATGAACTAATAGGTTTGCATATGTATAAAGAATAAAGGCTCAAAGTGTTATTTTAACATTGATCTCATGAAAGGAATCGAATGTATAAATTATAAAGATATCATATATAAAAATTATTTTCATGCATAAATCAAACTCATTAAGAAAGAATTTCAAGATATATGCTTTTTACAAATGAAGAAATTGCAATGACTTTTTAGGGAATTACTTCCTATATCTTTCTTTTGTAATTAGTCTGTACTCACAACTTTGTAGGGAATGTGGGTCATAGTATGTAGATGATACTATATATTTTTTATCTCTCTATTTTTTTCTGAAGATATTTTTCAATATATGTATTTTTAGAGAGTCAACCCATGTACAGATTATACATTTTTTTAGGATTTTGGTGAGTGGTTAATTTTGTGGCTTTTCTGTTTGATATTGGTTTAGGTAACCCCTAATATGTCTTTTTTGTTTTTGTAGCAGTCATGCATAAATGAGATATAAGCATATACTATCAATTTCTACTCAAATCATTTAATCTAAGTAAAAATAATAATAAAAAATATATGATACTCTATTAAGATGAGAAAAAATGCATACATTCAATGCTAATACCTATAGAGATCATCTAAAAAATTTAATAAATAAGAAATTTGTTTGGAGTAGAAAAAATATATATTTCACTCTAAATAAAAGAAATTAGGCTCAAATTATATCTCACAAGGGTAGTTTCCACTAAAAAAATTCATAAACACCGATTTTGGGTTTAATATAATTTCCACATTTTATCAAGAAATACTAGTTATGACAAAAACTAACTAATTATCAAAAATAATTACAAAATATTTCATGATATGTTTTCATAACAGTACAAAAGACTTAACTGTTTACTTAAATTTGATTTAAAGAAATGATAATTTTTTTATTTTTTTTATTTTTTTATTTTTCAAAAATTACTAAATCACATAAAACCAAAATAAAACCAAACACAAAAAAATTGAAAACGTGAACATAAAAAAGAAAAAAAATTAATTTATTTTTTTATTTTTTTATTTTTTATTTTTTTAAATTGTTAAATCTTTTTTTTTCAAATTAAGCATGGTAACTTTTCACCACCCCCAACCTAGAACTTACATTGTCCTCAATGTAACAACTGTAAATTAAAGATAAAGAGAAAAGAGAAGAAAAATTACCTATTTCTTGAGAATGTGTAAGTAGTAATGGAGAAATGAAGGTGCATTCATTATATTCATCATTAAAGTGTATACAGACAGATCGCTGTGAACTTCTAACATCTCAACAAATATTTTTAGTTTTAACAATTTAAAAATTATTCACATATAATTAAACTAAAATAAAAAATAAAATAAAGTAAATAACAGAAAATTACCTTAAATGATGGGTTGCCTCCCATCCAGCGCTTAGTTTAACGTCTTAGCAAGACGTAACTTAAGGATTGCCTTTTAAGTAAACTCAATTTCCCCTCATCATTGAGTCAATCAAACCTACAAGTAAGACAAAGTTGTCTACCTATAGTGTTTTCTGTACCAAAAACTAGGGGTATCCTTGAGGGTTTTAGATAACTCACATCTAGGTGCAAATCCAATAATTAAGGCATCAAAACACAATTGTACCTAGATCAAACAAAGCAATTTTTTTTGTTTTTTTTAAAGATAAAATAACATAATCAGTATTAACCAAGAGTGCTCCCAGGAAAGAATGGTGGGACAAAGGCTCCTTAAAAACCATTCTCCTAGACAGAACAACGTTCCCAGAAAAGACTAGTGGCACAAAGGCTTCCAAGAACTAGTCTCCTAGACAGAACTCCGTTAGATATTTACTTTTCATGTTATTAAAGTTAAGTTAAGTAAAAATTTAAGTTAATTAAGTAAAAGAAAATCTAAGTTAATTAAGTTAAGTTAATTAAAAAGCTAAGTTAGTTAAGTTAATAAAAAAAATCTAAGTTAATTAAAAAGCTAAGTTAATTAAGTTAATTAAGTTAAGTTAATTAAAAATCTAAGTTAATTAAAAAGCTAAGTTAATTAAGTTAGTAAAAATCTAATTTAATTAAGTTAGTAAAAATCTAAGTTAATTAAGTTAAATTAAAATTAAGAGAGAAAAAAAATAGTTAAAAAAAAATAAAAAAAATAAAAAATAAATTAAAATTGAAAAAGGTAAAATAAATTAAAATAAAATAAAATTGAGAAAGGTAAAAGCAAATAAAATAAAAATTTAAATTTAAATTTTAAATAAAAAATTAAAATTAAAATTAAATGAAAATTAAAAATTAAGTTTTTTTATTTATTTTTAATTTAAAATTTATTTAATTTTTTTTACTATTCATGAATGGTAATTTTATTATACTATTCACGCTATATTATTTTTTAAAAAAATTTACTATTCATGAATGGTAATTTTTTTTTACTATTTACACTATTTTATTTTTTATCTTAAAAAAATTTTAATTTTTTTACTATTAATGAACGGTAATTTTATTTTACTATTCACGCTATATTATTTCTTTTTTTTATCTTAATTTTTTTTTTACTATTAATGAACGGTAATTTTATTTTACTATTAACGCTATATTATTTATTTATTTTTTACTTAAAATTTTTAATTTTTTTTATTATTATTATTTTACTATTCATGAACGGTAAAAAAAAATTTACTTCAAATTTCAAATTTCTAAATTATTTTACTATTAAAAAAATATTTTTTTATTTTTTATTTATATATATATATATATATATATATATATTTTATTTCTTATGAAATTTGAAATTTGATTATTATTTTTTTTATTAAAACAAAAAAAATCACAATTATTTACAGCACAAAAATGTTTTTAAAATTTTGGTTTTAATATTTGTAAAACTCTCGCAAGTGCACGAATCATTTCGTAGAAAATGATAAGTATACTCCCAAGGTCGATCTAAGGAAGGAATGTATATGGTTTTTAATTTATTATTCAAACTTTTAAAAACGGAATTAAATCTTAAATATCGTGTCACGATATTTTGTTTTTTGTATTTTTAATCTACTTACATAAAATTAAACATAGATTCAATAAACATTTATGCAAATTTTATCTTTTATAATAGTGGAGTATTTATGGATATAATAACTAAGTTAATTATGTTTGCTCATATTATTTAGGTTATTAAAGATATGAATTGATATTTATTGATTCTCCATTTTTTGTATGAATATCACCTTTGTTGGGGTTAGATATTCTTTGTTAATTAAACAAATCAATTAACACCTATGGTTGGGGTTGATAACTAATTTGGTTAATTAAATTAATTCCTTTTTTTAAGAGATTGAAAATGAACCATTTAAATTGCACCTTTAGTGGGGTTAGACAATTTAAACTTTATTCAAGGTGTCCAAATTAAAACTAAGAATTTAGTTATCCGAGTACTAACTTTCAAGTTTTAAAACCACTACTGAAAACATGTTGTCAATACATTTTCAGATAATAATTCTTATAAAAACTTTTGAAATAGAGCTTCACTTTAACTACCGGGCGATTGTACCAACAAATAAAAGAGCACTACTCTAAATCAGACCGGATAACTAAACCTTAAAATCTAATTTTTAGGTTTAAGTTTGTAATGAAAAATAATATATTTCTCTCTAACATTCTTAATATAAAATCTTGAATAAAAACAAAATCAATTCATTTTAGAGATTTTCACCTATTTAATATTTCGCAAGCATAACAACGTTATTATTACATCATGTTTACTAACAGCCAGCACATTTAAATTTAATCACAGACAAATTAAATATAACATGTAAGAATAAAGCATAAAAAAATAACTGTAAAGAAAATAAAATCCTTACAAAACTTTGATGCTATTCCCGTTGCTGGAAAACCTCCAAGCAGAATTTGCACTTTCATTTATTGAATCAAAAAGTTAATAAATTACAAAAACATAACTAGTTCTTCCCAAAAAGGGAAGAACTCTAAAACTAAGATAAATTAACTAAGAAAAACTAAAAATCTAAGAAAATAGAGAAAGAAAGAGAGAAGAGAATGTGTTTTAAGGTGTGTTTAGAAAAGAAGAGAATGGAGGTATTTATAGGTGAAGATGGAGAGAAAAAGTGGGTGAAAAAATGTTAAAAAATTGTAAAAACGCGGAGTGCAATTGCTGAGTTCATTGATGACGTCAACATGACGTCATGGGGGTGGTTGCGCGCGAAAATGGGGCGAAATGGCAGCGGCGTGCGCGGAGGGCAGCTGGGGCACGCGCGGAATGAGGAGCAACGCGTGCGGACGCGCATGGAACTAGGATTGGGCGTGCGCTGATGCGCGCGAACGTAGGGCGCTGCGCGCGCGGCGGCTAAGCGGCACGATTTTCTCCTTTTTGATATTTTTGACCCATTTTGTCCACTTTTTCTATATTTGTTGAACTTTCCTCATTTATTTATTAATATATTTGTGATGTATTGCTTCCAGTATTCCTCTTTGAGTCTTTAAGTTACGTTTTTGAGCGAAAATACCTGAAAAAAATAAAAATACCCGTGATTTCGAAAAAGACAAATTTATATAAATATATGATAAAACATATAAATATATATATTTTTAATCAATTAATGTGCATAAAATCATGGTAATTTTAGTACTTTTTGAGCACTCATCACCAGTCTAGATCTCTTGTAGTAATAGGACATGGGCTCATATCTGCTCATATGCTTCTACTTCCAAGCCTACATATTGATGTAGGTGATGACCAGTTGAGTAGGCCCAAAATATTTCACTGAGGAGTCTTTAGCCATGTCCCTCCATAAGGCTCTCTAGTGCTATGATGGTCACAAAGTCCAGGCAATCAGCCACTTGCATCTTCTCTAAGTTGAATCGATCAAAGAAGTCTTTTAAAGATTCATCTCTTCCATGTTGTAAAGTTAACAAGTGTGTCATGGTCTTTGGCCTTCTTCTTTTCAACTAGAAGTGAGATAAGAACTACTTCCCAAATTTTGAGAAGGAATTAATAATGTTGGGCATTAGGGTACGTTACTAAGATCTGTTCTTATTTGTCAAAATAAGTTGGAAACCCCGACACCTAATCGCATCGATGTAAGCATAGAAATCCATCAAACCTTTGATGTTTTCTAGATGCTCCAAAGGGTCTTTTATGACATCATATGTGCCCATATTGGGCAACTTGAACTTATCATAAAGAGGGATGGCCATGATCTCTGGGATGAACGGGGACTCTGTTGAGATTGATAAGTTTGGGAGTTTACATCATTTCAGTCTTTGTTGAACCTCTTACAATTGTTCAGTGAATAGATCAATGGTTAGATGAAAGACAATCAAAATTTCATCTGAATGATGATTTCTATTGTAGTCATTAGTCATTGAGGTTGCTTGGTCAACATGGTTGGCTTGGATAAAATGTCTTCACTTACAAGCCTCGAGATGGTCATGTAAATCATGATGGACAGAAGTCTCTTGAGCTAGCCCCAACTAATATAGAATTTATGGTTACAAGGACTATGTTTTGACGTTCATGGCTGACATACTTTGGATAGTACGGGGAGATAAAGTCTGGCTAGCTTTGGGACTCTAGTTTTACTGTGGATGGTCATCTCATCGACCAAGCTTTGAATGGATACGAGTCTGGTCTTGTGCACTTTAAGCATTAAAAGATGCCATATAAACGTTTTCTTGGGTGAGGATTGATCCAGAATGGTGGCTTTGGTAAGTGCTTTAGGATGCTTTGAAGTGTGTTTTCTATAAGGTTTAAACGGGAGTGGTTTGGGCTCTCTTCCTCTAGACCTTCCAGGCCCTTTATGGGCGGACATGTGCATACGTTTGATATAGGGATGTCATGTTGGTTGGCAAGTTAGACCTCTTGACTATTAGTCGGGGTTTGAGTAGTGTAGTTAGTTGACTGTTCTATGCCTTTCTTAAATGTTCAAAGAGTCAAGTTGGTGATTGTAGTAGACCAAATAAATGTGAAGCCTTCCCTTATAGTACTATTTGGTCTCTTTTCAAAGACCTATGTATTTTTTACAGATGAAGAAACTAGGGAATGTTTAGAAAGTCCTACATTTTATGATTTTTTCAACCGAGTAAAGTATACTTATTTTTCACAAATGGCGTCAGATATTGATGTCAATTTTTATCAATATTATGTAAGACTATCCTCCAAGGATTTATGAGATGAAACAACCCATTAGGACCTCATATCGTTGTATGAGAAAGTGATCTTTAGCCTTTCGATAATTAGGTCGATAAAAAGACAATTAAGTTTAGAAGAGATCTATTTTCTGTTATAAGATTTAAGATAATATAATCTCTTAATGTGTACATGTGTGAATATATATAAGAAAAAGAGTTAATTTTATATGTATTATTTATTTATGTATATAGACTCATCGTAACATCGTATACCAACACTTATTAAATTTGAGCTATAAAAACTTTCACTCCACTCTTTATTTATCACATAAAATATACTAAATTACATCTCACGTTACTTCTTTTTCATTTTCACCTTTAGACAAAGAAATAAGAAGATGGAAAGAAACGATCCTAGTTAAAAGTAAGGGGAAAACTATACTTGTTATAAGTAGTCCTTAAGTCTATATGTCAGAATTTGCCGACGTACTCGTGCAGAATTACAGATCTATACTCATGTTATATATTAAATTTATGTAATAGTAAATTTTAGGAGAAAAATAGAATACTACAAAAAAACTATTATTTTACTTATTGTAAGAAAAAACTATTATTCTAAAAGATTAAAATTATCAAACAGTAAATTATATTGGGTTTGGGTTCACTTGTTAATCATGAGAAACCTAATTTAAACATATAAATAGATAAAGATAGAGAGATCAGTTGAAAACTTAATACATTTAATTTTAATTTAAACTCATTTAAAAAATTTAAGTTAAAGTCGGATTTGCATGTTATAGTAAAATTAATTTTAATGTTTTATGATGGTAAACTCAACTTAAATCCTATAAATAGATAATATCCATCAATTTATTATAAAATATCTTTAATTTTAATTTTAATTTATTTAAAAACCTCAAATTTATGTTAGATTTGTGGGTTTAGTGCAATTTATTTTAATGTTGTAGATGTGTTAATTTATTTACAAAACAACTCATTTAACCCAACATATACCCAATCCATTTGATCGACTAATCAAAACGAATCTACCCGTTTTATTTAACTTCAATTTAAATCCCTTAAAAACATCAAACTCGTCCTGAGTTCAAATATCTGAGTCAAAAATTGTTGCCTTAAATAAGACAATACAACAAAGGTAATGAATATTTATAATTTTACCTTTTTATTTATTGCTACTAATATTTTCAATATACTGTTAAAAATTGTTATTAAAATAATAACTTAAATCGAATAATATATTTGTTTAAAATAATCTAAAGTTTATAATGTAATGATGTATATATACAATAGGATACGATAATGACATCACACAAATATATATAGCCTTAAAATTGAATTTTAAATAATATAAAGTAATATTATTAGTTATAATGTATTAAATAAAGAATTATAATATTATTATAAATATAAATGATGTAATAAAATTTACCGTTAAAAATAAAGATATATATAAGTTTATATATATATCTTAAATTTTAAATAATGTATTATAATATGACTGACAAAAAGTACAACTTTGGTTATGAAATAGTGACTCGAGGTCCAAATAAGAACCAAATGAATTGGCATTCCTGCCAGGTGGCTCCAATGAGAGCCTCTACAACCTTATCCCGCGTCATAATCCTAATCTTCATTGATCGATCCAAAATCCAAAGACCACTCATTCCCCTTCACATACTACCCAAACGACATCCAAAACTCATTTCCTTTGCTAAACGCATTGATACTTTGTTCACAAACGAGGCTTTTGCCAGAAGAGTGAGCTAAGAGGAAATGGCCTCCACTTCTTGTTTCTTGCACCACCATGCCTTCACTTCAACTACTTCTCGATCTTCCACTTCACAACGCCAAGTGGGTAACATCAAGCCCAACCATCTAGTCTGCAAGGCTCAGAAACAGGCCATCCAAGATGAAGAAGACAAAGTTGTCTCTCGTCGTTTGGCTCTCACACTCCTCATTGGAACTGCAGCTATTGGCTCTAAGGTTTCCCCTGCTGATGCTGCTTATGGTGAAGCTGGTAATATCCCTTGTTTATTTCTTAATGCTCTCCAACTGTTTGTGTTTTTCCTTTTGTTGGCTTATTTTCTTTTCTTCTAATATTTAGTTCACAATGATCCTTGTATGTTGCTTTCATTTTATTCGGTACTAATTATACAAATAATCAGTAAATTTTTATGCATTTTGCCCTTTGCTCCCTTTTATTTTATTTTTTTAATTTTAACTCTTTATTCCTCTTATTTTTTATTTTCACATATAAAATTTAAAATAAATTTGAAATTAAACTTTAAAATATAAATAATAAAAAAAGTAAGAGAACAGAAATGAAAATAAAAAATAATAAAAGAAGAAGAAGAAGAGGAAGAAAGAGCAAGGGATCATGGTATAGGGTGAAATTTTTTAGAATTATTTATGTAGTTTAGCTTTTTATAAAATTAATATCTGTCTTTGCTTTTGATAAGACTGATATGCACAAGTTATCACTTAATTATAGGAAGAATAGGTGTATCTCAATTTATGAAATAAAAAGTAACAGTTTTCACATGAAATTGTGGTCAATTTCAGCTAATGTCTTTGGAAAGCCAAAGGAAAACACAGACTTTTTGCCTTACAATGGAAATGGCTTCAAGTTGTCCATCCCCTCAAAATGGAATCCAAGCAAAGAGGTGGAATTCCCTGGACAAGTTCTTAGATATGAGGACAACTTTGATACCATCAGCAATGTATCAGTCATGATCAACCCAACTGACAAGAAAACCATTACTGACTATGGCTCCCCTGAGGATTTCCTCTCCCAGGTTTTACATTAGATTTATAAATTATGGGACAGGGTCATTTTGCTTTAATTTTCTCCCCTTCTTTCTCTTTATGTTATTAGTTTAACATTAATACAGTCAACTAAAAAATCAACTTCTTTGGGGGCTTATTTAGGTTGTCTTCTTGCTGGGAAAGCAAGCCTACTTTGGTAAAACTGACTCTGAGGTAATTCTTTAATATGATACGCGTGAGCACACACGCGCACACACACATATTTGTTATCAGAAACTCTGGTTAGTTGTTTCAAAAAGTTTAACATGTTATTCAGTAGAGAAACAACTTACAGACCATCTCATAAATATCACAAACAACTCTGATCTTCTTCTTCCAAAATTATAGGGTGGTTTTGAACCCGGTGCTGTAGCAACAGCAAACCTATTGGAAGCAGCAAGTCCAATAGTTGGTGGCACACAATACTACTACTTGTCTGTGTTGACAAGGACAGCTGATGGAGATGAAGGAGGGAAGCACCAAATAATAACAGCAACTGTGAAAGATGGAAAGCTTTATGTTTGCAAGGCACAGGCAGGAGACAAAAGGTGGTTTAAGGGAGCAAGGAAGTTTGTGGAGAGTACTGTAAGTTCTTTCAGTGTTGCTTAAGATGTTGAGTTGTTTTTAATGAATCTGTATATGTATATGACCCTAAGATTGTAATGTTATTTTTGAGTTCTCCAGACAGACTCTCTGGTTAGCCTTTTTGGATCGAAATATCCCAGAGTTTGATATTATGAAATTGAGGGAACTGGTTGGAGTAATCTTGTTCATATTATGAAACATCGGATGTTTTTAAGTTTTCTCTCTAAAATAAGATGAGATGGTTCTTTCCCAACCTATCTCAATTTATTTAAGTTTATTATCCAACTGAAAAATTCCAGCTTATAAATTCAAATATGCTAACTCCCGAAATCCTACTTTTAAACTCCTTAAAAAAAACTTTTTTTCACATAAAAACATGTTTTTTTATAGAAATATATATGTTTTTTTAAAGAAAGTTAAAAATAAAAACACGTGAATAAATAGATCATATATAAAAAAAATGTTTTTATTAATTATAATATTTTTATAATTATAAAATATCGTACTTAAAAGATTTTTTTTTTTTTGTTACTTTTCCTATACTAACATTTTTATTTTTTGAATGGTAGATGAATCTACTCATTTAAATGACTCAAAGATTAAATTGAACTATAACTCGTACTATCCATCCATACGGATCCATAGTATTACAAATCTCAATCCAATGTTTAAAGTTTAGAGTTGGTCAAATATCATTTAATTTTCATTTAATTTTTCAAATAATATGAGTAAAAAAATAATACAAATTTATATATCCCTATGAATAATAGACAATCCAATTTTCAATTTTTTTTTTTTTTTGTCATCGACTATCTAACTTAGGCCCAATAATTGCAGCTTAAATTTTTTTCGTAAATAACTTAACGTGTACTACTAAATGAAGCCAATACATTTGAACTTTTCAGGTATCATTAGAATAAAAAAATATTTGTTTTAGCTATTTATTGCAAAGGACTCTCAGATAAATATTATACAAAGTACGCAGATGTAATATTAAGAACATAGATTAATCGATTAAACACATCTCATTGACAACTAAACAAGCTTGAGAGCTTTTTGTATTATATTTGACCTTTAGTAAAACATATTCCATATCATTTAGGGAAATAAAGAACTTAAATACCCAAAAAAAAACAGTCTGAATTTCCTAAATAGCAATTTCATCTTATATCATATGATACATATCATCAAGTTGAGATAAAAACCATCAAATGGAGGAACACTATCTTTATCATCACCTATAATTTGTGAGTCAAAAGACAATTTGTCCGAGTTTTAAATGCAAAATGGTAGTAACTGGTAAGGAAAACTGAGAAATCAAAAAAGAAAAAAGTAAACAATGAAAATGAAATAGTACTTATTATGAGAAACTTGCTGTATCATCCACAACATGTATGTTTGAGTTGAATGTCTGGGTTTTTGACTTGGATAAAGTATTTACATAAAAGCATTAGTCAGAGAAAGATAATCACCAAACAGAAGCTTGTTTAGTCTGTCTGCTCAAGATCTCCCATTGCAGTAGTGGACGCCATTGCAATGTACATCCTTTTGTTTCAGATTTAGATCATTCAAACCCCAAATCCGAATTGTTCGATCATCACTGGCTGAGGCTAACATGTGGGGATTGGTTGGATTCCAGGTAACACAATTAACAGACCCAGAATGCCCAGGTAACGCTTCTACAAGCTCCCCTGAGCTTCTATGCCAAATATAGACCTGCATGTCCAGTGAAAGACCGCATCAAGTTAGCAGACAATCTATTTGGAGGAGAAAAATTGCTCCTGCAATTCATAAAGTTGATGCCCGATGATAACAAAAATGATAACAATTACGAGTATAAACAAAGAAATCCTCCATGCATCCGATAATATATTATCGTCAGTGCTCTAACTAAATAGAAAACAATTTTCTGTCCAGAACAAGCAAATCAAAGAGATAATCAAATAAAGAACTATTTTGTTTTCTTCAATCAAATGAAGCACTTGAAAGTATGAAAATTTTGAAAATTGTCATACTCGTTACCTGTGAATCCTCGCTACCACTAGCAATAAAAGCTTCCTCAATTCCACCAAAGCAAGATCTAATGACAAACCGAGTACGTTTGTGACCTTTGTACTTGGCAACGAGCTTTATGTCACTATGTATGCTCCAAAGATGGATTTCTTGGTTCAGAAGATTAACCAGCAAGAACCTATTATCCTTAGATAATGAGAATGAAGTTATAGTTTGATCTTCTTCGATCCATCTCTCTGCTTTGGCTTCTCTGTCAAGGAGTAATATTGCAGTCTCTCTGCAAATACTTACAACCTGCTTTCCATCATTGGTTATTTCCAAATCAGAAATCCTTAGAGTACGTTGCCCTTTCCAACACTCCAGCTCTTTCCCATCTAACTCCCACATGCAGATACTCTTGTCATTTACGCCAGAGAATATCCATTTGCCATCTGGAGACCATCCACAGGACACAAGACCCAGACCAGGTTTTTCATAAACATGGAGGCATCTCCCAGAAGATACATCCCACTGCCTCACAGCCTCCTCTACTCCACATGTTAGGAGCTGATGGTCATCAGGACTCCATGAAACAGTAGAAACAGCTTTCTGATGACCACATAATCTATGCTTTAATGATAATCCACCACAGGCATCAACCTACAAAAGTGAACATTAGGAATGAAAATTTTGTTGGAGAATCAACAAGGATGAAAAATGGGAACAAACATACTATAATGAAAAGGCTTATTCAAGCACATTTCATAAATGAAATACTGAATGTCTGGTTGAATATGCTGGGATTAACAACAGATTATACTGTTTAAGTGAATTTGCAGGCAAGGACCAGCATCATGTGATAAAGGTGGTAAAACAAGGAAGCCCACAGAAAATACAAACCACCTTTAGATATTAAGTGGAGTTTATATTTAAAAAAAATTAGGGAAAACAACTTAAATTGTGACAAGTGGTATGAAACTCACCCATCTCAAAAAGACTCTAACTAGAAAGAGTTTATGTACGCTATATGCAAGTACACTTGTAATTAATCATCAAATTCTCTATAAGATTTATTCTGAAGAATGTTTTCCCTACCAACCAATCCATACAACAACACCTCAATTTTATGCTCCTTTGGAATACAAATGATCAACAAACACATGGATTACTAAATACTAATCCTCATAGGTGCAGCATGAAGCAACTTCTGCAATCAACAACATTTAATCCACCTAAATGGAGAAAATACATGAGCAATTTCACAAATAATTTAAAATTACCTCCCATATGATTGCTGATCGGTCATTTGAAGATGAAGCTAAGTATTTTCCATTATGTGAAAATTGTAAAAACCAGACTTCATCACTATGTGCTTGTAATATCTGTACCAATAAGAAAAACGTAAGGTTAAGAATGGAGTTCACTAAAACAAAAAAACAAAAAGACATGGAAACGTTACAAGAAAGAGTGCAGCTACACAAATAAACTCAGAGATAAGAGAGGAGGAATGGAAGTTTCATTACTATCAACAATTGTCAGAATATCCAAGAGAGTAAATTTGAAATTAAAACAAGAAGTTTTAATAAGAGAAAGCTAGGCAGAGAGACATACAACCAGGGAATAAAAGAAGTGTTACAATTAACAAGGCATATGCTCCCAACAACAAAACTAAAAGAAATCAAAAGTAAATAAAAACCAAAGCTACTCTTTCAGCCGATTTAACATCTTCTTCTCAGCCGAGTCTTCCTAAATAAAGTATGAGCCTTGACAACTTCATGCATTTTAGACTTTTAGTTTTTTCTTTATTTATCAACTATATAATCATATTTCTACTCTAATGCCAAATATGTCAGATATCTGATAATTCAGTTAGGTGTCTGGGGCACACCAAGCAAACAACTCTTGTCTTTTTATCATAAACTGGACCAGAAAAGTTAAAGGCTGCAATGACCATAATCTAATGCCCTTCCACTGACTATCATATAACAAGCAAGAATGAAGAATATAGTCCTTTGAGTGACCCATGAATCATAAGTTATCTTGCACTTCACAGAGCTTTACCTAATAACCCAATTGCATGATGGAACTAACAATGTATCACCTCATAAGCAGCCTCAAAATTTAAAAGCTTACAGGTTGGAGAGGGTCCAATCCTCCCATTAAGCAGTAAAGCACCGAATCACTCCAGGATTAATTATTAGGAGTCTGGAAAATATACTTCCTTGCATTCTATTCATATCATACAGTCCTCTCTCATATATATGACTGACAGTTGGACTGTTGGTGGCATGTTTTCTACTAAATATTGATATGTTAAACTCATTGGCAATTTGTTATTGCCCTTATTTGATCCTTAGTGTCAGTTAAATACTATAAAATGAGCAGAGATGACATTTAATCCAAGAATTTTACTGCACAAACTACCATCTTTGTGGAATGCTACCAACAATTTAATATCTAACATCCCATAGACCAGATCACATAGCATTTGCAAGCATTACTCAAATTCAATCAGTTTCTGAGAACTAAGCAGGATAGACATAAAAGAATTATGTAATGTCCAACAAGAAGAAACAATTAAATTCCGGAAGTCATGCTCGTTTAAATAGTTACGGTAACATCTATACAAGCTTAACATGGAACTTAAAAACTTCAACCAATCTACTTTTCTGACCTGTAATGTTAGAGAAGGAATCTGATCTCTACCACACTGATGATCAGTGTACAGAGACACATCCTCATTCAACGAATTGTGAAAAATGCATGCATCCCGTTGCAAGACAAGGGCCTGTTCAACTAAATGTTCCAACCGTCTGTCAGGTATCATAACTGTTGGGGGAAGTAATTCCTGCAATTCCTCCAGTAACTTTGACCTAGACTTTGCCTTCAAACCATATTGACCAGGAGAACCAACACATGAAGGAGCAACAATGCATGAAGAAAGTTCACGGACTCTATTACCCTTGATGCAAAGGGGTGCAATCTCAGTCCTCAACGTTTTCAATGCATCCATAACCTTTTCCCCATCCAGAAGCTCAAAAAATTTCTGTTCCAGTATCAGAAAAGTGGCTGAACTAACAATGCTTTCATCTTCCAAAACGATTTTGTCCAATGTAACCACACTTTCATCCCATTTTCCATCAAGAACTTGTTGCGTAAACAAATTTACAATGGAGGAGTGCAAAGGTATCCCTGACTCTTCCTCTAAATGGGCACCACTTTTCTTATAACCAAGAGAGTATAAAGCCTTGGCTATTATTCGTACAAATTCTACCCTTCTAATGACTCCTTTTGAACCAACAACATCTTCATCCCCTTCAGATGGTAGGGGGCGAGCCATCAAGTCTCTTGAAGAGCCAGCTACAGGTTCTATAGATGATGTACCGTTAGAAAGGCTTCTCAGTTCTCCAGAGGATAATTTCACCCGTTTTGAGGCTGGTTCTTCATCCTCAACACCTCCCATGAAATGTGCACGTCAGCCCATTTATCATCAAAATGGGAAAATACAGAAAGATGATTTCCAAAGTGTCTCCAGTAAATCACAAGAAATGAATTCCTGCATAACAAAAGCAGTGCTAATAACTTCATATATCTAGTCCACGGAAGAAAAAAAACACCACAAAACCATATAAGAGTTTGACGACCATGTTAATTATAAGTACAAAATTCAAGAGTCAAGTCATTCCATCAAGAAACAGAAAGTAATGTACCAACTACAAATTAGTTCCACCAACACTGCACCACTTTCCAGAGACTTACCAAACTAACAGAGTATTGATAACTGAATTATCAGGGTCTAATGTTACACTCAAAAACTGATGATTAGTTGGATCAAGTTTCTAGACACTCATCCAAATAAAATATTCTTTTTACAAAATAAGAGCATCTAGCCATTACTTCTAAAAAATCATTCAAGAAGAATGACTCATGAAGAGAAAGAAAAATAAAAGAAACAGAAATTCATAAAACCATTGGAATAATAGGCTCAATGGATTACCAACATTTTATAATGTTCTTTTGTCCTTCATTCACGTATGTATTCCTCACAAAGCACAAAAAAAAATATAAGTTTATAACTGCTGCTAATAACCCAATCTCAAAAAACTCTTTTCAAGTTCATAACCTGGTTTCAAATGGCTTTGAAGCAAAATGGAAAACATTACGAACAGTTCTCAATCATGTAAATGGAAATTGCTAATAAACAGCCAAATTGGCCCTCAACTTCTTAAGAACATGAAAAGTTCCAGTGGCCTCAAATGCAGGATACTAAATTAGCCATTGATGAGAACAATAAAGGAAGGAAGGAAGGAAACAAGTCATTATCATATTTTTCGAGTTTGAATCTTCATGGATTGGCTTAAAGTCTGGTGTAACAGAGAAATACAAGAGTTTGAATGTTCTTCATAAAGTTATTTACATCACTGTGCTGCTTCATACCTCTTTATTTTATTTAATGGTCTTTCTTGTCTGATATACAAATTAGAGTTTCAGCCTGTTACAAAATTCGGATACTCTTCGATTGAATCCCCACAAAAAAAACTTCTTGAGATCAACAAACAAAAGAAAATCTAACTACATTAAAGTTACAACATATGCTATTCTAATGTTCTCAACATTCCATTGATCAGAGTTTGTAGGGTTAATTTTTGAAAGAGCAAGGTCACAGCTCACAAGATGAAATAGGCATTTCATCGACAATTTTAGTTTAATGGCAGAAATCCAATTTGAGCTGGAACATATTTATAAATACGATGGGTCTTACACATCCTATTAAAATTAATCTTGGCATCAACTCATTCTTCTGTTATGTATCACTGACACTATATTTAAAGAATAAAACCACAGTACATTCTTTATATGAAAGGTAAAAGAATACAATGTCCGCACCTATCCACTACAATTTGAGAATCAAGATACTCAACCATTAAATTATAACAAAAAGGTTTTGGATTATGAAAACTCATTAATTAAAGGAACATTTTGTTATCTCAATGTACATTAGTTCAAGCAATTAGTCACTAGAACACTGAAACACAAGGGAAATTGAGCAAAACATAGTACATTGACTATGACAATTCAGAAAAACAAAAACAGGCTGAATTCGACCCATATGCAAAAAGAAACGGATTAACCACAAAAGACAAGTTAGTCGAAAGTAAGATCTTAACATTACAAGGCAAATCTTTTGAAATAATTAACTAAAACACACACCATAAAAGTCCAATAAGTTTAGTATTCTACAACACTTTGCAAACAAACCCATTGAAAGCGATAAATAAGAAGCAATATTCCATCCGAAAACATTAGGCTACCCTAAATTGAACACCAAACTGGAACCCCAAAACAAAAACAAAAATTTAAATTCTACAAAAATAAGAATAAACCAACAACGTCAGCAAGTAAAAAGTATTTCCCATATGCGATGGAAATTATGCAAGAGAAATGACGAATATCCAAGTAGTGATTATGCTTTAGGAACAACTCCGATCAAGGAGGAAATTAACACAATACAGAAATTATGATTGAAAAATCCAAAAAAAAAATGAAACAAAGAAATAATAGGGGACAACAGCACCCAAAACAAGGGCCTTCCTTTACCATTTGTCGGCACGTTAAGACTAGTGTAATTGGTGGGCAAGAACCAAAAGATTAGATAGAAACATGAGAGAATAATTACATAAATGAAAAGAAATAAAGAAAGAAAAATTATCAATTTATTTATAAAAAAAAAAAGTAAAGGGTATTGCTTGATGATATCCCTGTGAAGGAAGAGGAAGAGTTTGGTACCTTCAAAGGTAGAACAAACTGAGTTGTTTTTTGCGTGGAGGAAACCAACTCAATGGGGTTATGTACGTCTCCAAGAGGAAGATGGGTTTTGTAGAATTCTGATTATGGAGGTGCTGCAGGTTGGGTTCGGCGCAGTCTTGGACTTTTATCAGGCTGTGTTATGGCCCATTGGAATCATTAAAGCCCAAACCACCTTTTCTTTTTATTAAAATCCAACTAAATGGCACTACCAAGGAATGGCGTCCATAACGAACATTCGTTCTTTTTTTCTTTTTTAAACCAATATCAATTTTAAATATATTTGATTAATAATTATTATTAATCGATAATAGTTTTTTATGTTTTTTTAAATATTTATTTAAAAATTAAATATTAACTTAATTTTTACTTATATTATTTAAAATATTGATATTAGTTTTTATTTTTAACTATTTAACACATAAATAAAATAAAAAATATAAATTAAGAATAAGTAAAATTCAATCAAATTATACAAAATATTGTCTATTTTATTATTAAAATTATATTTTCTATGTAATTATATATATATAAACAATAATATTAATATATATTCAATTTTACAGTAATCATCCTCGTTCCATGCCTTACCAATTTTGGTTTTTTTAGAAAAAAAATTGTCAAATTTAAATGAATAATCACAATTTTAATTATCTACGGTTAAAATTTCTATCGTTAACTGAAATTATTTGTAATATAAATCGTTAAATAAATTGAATTTACAATTAGGGATCTTTTTAAACATCTATATATAAAGAAATTATTTATTGTTTTTGAAATATATGTTAGATTTGATATTTTATGTTAATAAAATTTAAGATTAATATATTTTAAAAATAAATAAATAAATATTTAATATTTGATGATAAATTAATTATTGAATTTGAACTAATATTGATATTACATCCTAACGTGAAATGTTCACTTTTAGCTCTTCTTATTCTATTACGATAATGTCTTATTATTGACTATGATCATGCACTATCGGTCAAGGACATTTCTTTCGCTGTACATATAAGTTTGGGTAATCCTTCACCTTATAACTCAAGTTTTGAAGTGAAGTTTGACTCAAGTTTAACATGGTATCAGAGTTTGTTCTCTGACCTTCTATTGGTTCTCGTGCTATAAATTCGAACTATGCTTTAAATTTGGACTCTAGTCGATGTGAAGGGGGGATATTAAATCTCACATCGGTCATGGACACTTTTTCCGCTGCACATATAAGCTTGGAAAATCTTTCACCTTATAACTTAAGTTTTGAAGTGGAGTTAGGTTCAAGTTTAACACTAAGCACTAATTCAACTTGTTAGCTCACAATATAAATTTGAAAAAAAAGTTAGAAAAAAGGCTTTGATCTCTCTTTAAAAGCATGCTCCAGGAGGATTGCTTCTCATTTAAGAGGACTATTCATCAATATATGTGTTAAATGTAAAAATTTATAGTTATAAATTAAATGAATAAGTATTTTTCTTTATGATATCTAAATATTTAAGTGTTATATTTTTATATACATAAAAGTAATATTATAAAAAAAATGACATACAATAAGTAAATAAAATAATTTTATTCATCAATGTTTCATGAATATGCATAGAAAATATATAATATAAATATGAAAAAAATTAAAAAATATTCATAATTTATTTCTAAAAATATAAAATTTGATATATTACGTAATTACAATAACTATTACGAGTATTATTAAATAAGTGAAAATCTAATTATAATTAATTTGATAATTTTTATTTTATTTTTTATAACATTAAAAGTTATACATTTTAAAAAATATAAAATAAAAAATTAGGATCAAACCTCCTTATGTTGTTTTTTTACACCTTCTTGTAGTTCGGTATCATCAAATAAACCTCATAATTTTTCATAAATTTAAATCACATCAAATATTTTTTGATATAAAAATTCATTAAATAACCTCACAACAAAATTTTAAAAAAACATGATTACCATATTGTTTAGGCATATTTGTGTTGGATTGTAAAAGAAAAGATAAATCAAAATAATTATATGTGATTTTTAATTATTTTAATTTTATAAATCAATTGAAGAGAACGTGATTAAATAATAATAAATAATAATTTTTGAAATTTTAAGTTTTTTGTTTTTTGTTTTTTTAACTAATATTTATTATTATATAAAGAATTAATTTTTATTAATAATATTAAAATTTAGAAGAACTTTTACACAAAAAACTATATGTAATATGTAATTATTTTAATTTTTCATAAAAAAAATTATAAAATTGTGATTAAATAATTAAAATTAAAGTTTTTAGAATTTTTTTAGAATTAAAGTTTTCAATAATTAATAATTGTTAAAGAAATCTATAATTTATAACTGAAAAATTACTAGATTTTAACTTAACAAAATTATTTTATTATATAATTTAATTTAAAAATAATATGAGGTTATTTATGCACAAATCACTTCATTTCTGCTATTAACGGAAGTGAACCACTATTTTTAATTCTTAGGTATTTATTACCTATATAATTCAAAAAAAAAAAGCTAAATAACTAGCTCCTTCAAAACTTCAAATGCACTCTTAAAATAAAACTTTAACTTATTTTAATTTTTTATTTAAATAAACGGTATTATGTGCTTAGAGTATCCGACATAAAATAAAATAAAAAATCAGAGATAAATCATAATTTGAACGTTGTGATGAGATGAACCAGTTTCTTAGCAGCACGCAGCACACATGTTCACGTGTCCTACTCTGTTTAAAATAGGGAAAAGATATTAATAATTGTATAAAAGTTTGTCATTTTGTTTACATGCTTGTATTCGTTCATTAAATTCGAACCAAATCAACTTTTAAAGTGTTTGGTTTTCTCTGCTTTATTAAATTGGTTTATTTATTTCCACAAATTATAAAATCAAACCGGGGTAAGTTAGATCATTTTTATATTAAATTTTATTTTATTTTATATTATTGTATAATAACTTTCTTAAATAAAAATTAAATAAATTAATACTGTTTTTATATTAGCTTATTAAGATTATTTTTTAATCAATCCTTATTATTCTTAATCATTTCTACCCCCAAAACCAGTAAACAAGACCTGAGTCACAAGATGCATGAACTTTCTATCTTCGTTAATTGCTAGATGTTATTTGTTGTGCTTCTCCATCCTGACTTATCTGTTATGGAATAGTTATTTAGTTCATAAGTTTAATTAATTATTAAAATATAAAATTTAATATAATAATTATTTTCTTATTAAAAATAAATTTTTATTTAAAATTAAATATTAAAAAGTATAAAAATACAAAAATTAATCTATTTAACCTGATTATTAACTCAATCTAATTCAAACTAAATGCTTTTTAAAAATTATTTTTATTAGTTATGTTTCATTTTTTATTTAAATCCACTAATATTTGCTAATTTATTGGTAACATACTACACCACTCTAAAGTTGATTTATTTATTTGGATAAATGATACTAAAATTGATTTAAAGTAACTGTTTACGTGCTTATGGTTTTCATATATTGATCAAAATACTACTTAAAAGTTATTCATTGGACTTGGATTAATATTGACGTTGTGACCTAAAATAATGGATAACTATTAGTGTTAAACTAAAGTATAATTCCTAGATACTACATTTGGAGGAGTGATAGGAAATTTTAAAAAAGTATACACAAATAATTTTTCAAAATAAATAAATAAATAAAGCCATAATTAGGGGAAACAATTCATCAATTTCATATATCTTCTCAAACATCCTCAACATATTAAAAAGAAGTCTCTCAAGACTAGTACAGTTAACCATTTTATAAATTATATATAAAAAATTGTACAATTAAAATTTTAACATTATAAAAGAACTTTTAAAAATAACAAACATTAAAAAAAGTAAAGCATTAAACAATTATAAAAAATTACATTTATTACTCTTACAATAATTAGAAATTCAAAATAATTTATTTCCTTTTGATTTTCTTCTTTATCACTGTTTTCTTTTTCTTTATAATAACAAAAACAATAACTAACCAGGAATGCAACAAAATCGGTTTAATCCAACAAAGTTAAACTAAAAACAATACAAATGTTTTAATCCTTCTATTGATTAACACATAAGAATTAAGTGAACTTTTATAACAAACTCATTCCTAATTCACAAATTTTGAGTCACGATAAATACTTAAAAAATATTAATATTCTATGATTTTATTGAGATTAAATGGAATAAATAAATTTGATTATAATATATTTAGGTGATAATTTATGAAAATTTATAAGTTCAAAATCACGGATATGTTTTGTAATATTTCTTATATAAATTTATCAATACATAAAAAACAGTACTTGAATAACTTAATTTGTATCCTATGAGCTTTAAAAAATAAGTCATGTAAGTTTTACTAAAAAACAACCAATAAAATATACAGGGTAATTTTTAAGACAAATAGTGCATGTTGTGACGAAGAAATGTATGTACCGTAATGCATACTATTTGATATGGATTTATTGGGTAAGTCGAATAAGTTCTACCCTGATGAGGATTAATGTGTGCCACAACACAACCTTCTCTGTTTACAATCGAGATAAGTGTTATGTATTGTATGCTTTGATGGTGAAAATCAAATATTTGGAATCATCTTCAATAAAAAGGGATTTTTTATTGTATTTTTTTTATCTCTTTATGTAATACGATGTATTTCATAGTTGAATTAACTTTTATTAATTTAGTTATAACTAGTTAAATCTATAAATAAAATTTTAGTTTTTGCTTCTAATGATTGAAATAACAATTTTGTGATTTAAATAAATAAAAGTTTTAGATTTATTAATTGTTCGTAATCTTCATATCTTTAATCATAAATTTATGATGGGTCAAGTCTAGATTTATGATTAAAGAAAATATTTTAGAATTAAGCATTAGACACATCATCAATGCTTAATTGTGCGTAATGAATATAGTTTATTTCAATTGTTAGGGATTGGTCCAATTTATAGAGAGATAAACTAGAGAGAAGTCAGAGCAATTGATGAAATGTGTGGATCTCTTAGGGAGTCAATATATATATAGAGTTTTACATATACAAGTGTCGGTTATATAGGGCATACACGTCACAACGTGTCATAGGGGTATAAGAGTAAAGCAAAATACATTTAAAGCTTAAGGTTGACCACCTCATGGCTCGGGTTGATGTATCAAGGCTTAAGTTGACGTATCAAGACTCGGGTACTTGTCTTAAGGCTCGAGCTCTCCAAAGGTCATACAATATGTCATTCTTTATGCTCAAACACCAGACACTTACTCTGTTAACTCAATTATTCAATTAAGGTGAAAAAGTAAAAGACTCAGCAAGCAAAATGACATATTAAATCTGAAAAAGGAACTTATTCACTACAAGAATAGGATTGATGTTCATACATATAATGTCAAGATCTTTCTAAACATCCATATATGAGAAATGTTGGACACAATGGTCACACACAGTATAGAGCCTTACCTTTTCCGAGCTTGAGGTGATAAACTCTCTTTATGGAAAAGCACTATACCTTTTCTAAGGACGAAGTGATTAAATCTTTTTAAAGGAGAGCGTTCCACTTGGTTTGAGCTCGAGATGATCAACTCTTTTTGAGGGAGAGCGTTCTACCTTCTCTGAAGATGAGGTGATCAACTCTCTTTAAGGGAGAGTGCTCTATTTGGTTTGAGCTCGAAGTAATCAACTCTCTTTGAGGGAGAACGTTCTGTTTTATCTAAGGACGTGATGATCAACTCTCTTTAAGGAAGAGTGCTCTATCTGGTTTGAGCTCTAGGTGATCAACTTTCTTTGAGGGAGAATGTTATACCTTTTTTGAGTTTGAGGTGATCAACTCTCTAACAGAGAGCGTTCTACCTTCTTTGAGGACAAGGTGATCAACTCTATTTAAGAGATAATGCTTTACCTAATCAGAGCTTGAGGTGATAAACTCTCTTTGAGGGATAATGTCCTACCTTTTTTGAGCTTCAGGTGATCAACTATCTAAGGAAGAGTATTATACTTTCTCTGAGGACGAGGTGATCAACTCTCTTTAAGGGAGAGTGCTCTATTTGGTTTGAGCTCGAAGTAATCAACTCTCTTTGAGGGAGAGCGCTCTTCCTTTTTTGAGCTTGAGATGATCAACTTTCTTAGGAAGATCATTCTACCTTCTTTGAGGATAAGGTGATCAACTCTTTTTGAAGGAGAGCACTCTACCTGGTCTGAGTTTGAGGTGATAAACTCTCTTTGAATGAGATCACTATACCTGGTTTGAGCTTAATGTGATCAACTCATTAAGGGAGAACGTTCTACCTTTTTTAAGGATGAGGTGTTCAACTCTCTTTGAAGAAGAGCACTCTACCTAATCTGAGCTCAAGGTGATCAACTCTCTTTGAGGGAGAATGCTCTACTTTTTCTGAGCTTGAGGTAATCAATTCTCTGAGGGAGAGTATTCTACCTTATTTTAGGATGATGTGATCAACTCTCTTTAAGGGAGAGCACTCTACTTGGTCTGAGCTCGAGTTGATCAACTTTCTTTGAGGGAGAGCACTCTACATTTTCTAAACTTAAGGTGATCAACTCTATGAAGAAGAGCATTCTACCTTTTCTAAGGATGAGCATGTAATATTGGGAGAGAACGATTATTTACAAGGAATCACCTAATATACACAGGGATGATACGAAAAGATGGTAAAATATGGTACATTATAAGTGTAAGGTCTTCCTTGTCTCCAATAGGTAGATCTCACATCTCATTTGAATTGATAGACTATACTAAACATCTACCTCCGGGTCTTTTTTGAAAAGGCCCATGTTGTGATTGCTACTTGGGGGTGGTCTATTTCATAATGACATTATAACAACTTCTAGCCTTTTCTTGGTCCCTCCATTATATCTTTTATGCCCTCCTAAGTTGCGAATTTCATAACTTGGTAGAAAGTGGACGAAACTGCCTTCATCTTGTGTATCTATAGCCTATCCAGGATGACGTTGTAGTGAGTTGAGACATCAATTATCATGAAATTGGTCATCAATGTAGATCCCTTAGCCATGATAGGTAGGACCACAGTTCTAAATGCATAGGCGGTGCTACTATTAAATCTCACCAAGGTAGCTATCTTATTACAATGTTGCATTATTTTATGCACAAGATCCTTGTTATTGACAAAAAAGGTCAATTGAGTTCCCAATGCCAATCATGATCCAAAAAACACTGTAGGATCATATTCTTAAAATGATTAACAATGGATCTTTGTGGGGGAGACAAGGCCTCATCCATTTCAATGAAGGTGATTTCAACAGAAAACCTCACTTTTTCCAGCTACTTGACGGAGCAAGTAGCTTTGAAGTTTCACATTTGAGTTGTCACTTTAATTCTTCGTTGTTGCTTCCTACAAGGTTTTTTAAGTATCTCCTGGCCAATACATCTTCTATTTATTTTTTCAGATGCTTGTAGTCTCTTGTCTCAGGCCTACATCCTTATGAAAGTTACACCACTTAGATGTGTTCCTAAGATAAATCCTCATTTTTTGAGAGCATATAATATTAGGCTTTTTCTCTATTATCAACACTTCTTGAGCCAAACTTATTCTTAAAGATGGACCCTTGAAAGGTGATAGTGACCTCTTCCAAGGCCACTTGTTTATAGACCAATGTCTATTCTCCCTATGATTTGATGTGTAACTCTTTTTTTGTTGATCTTGTCGTCTTGGTTTGCCCTATTTGGACTTATCCTTCTTTTCTCTCTTTCTAACATGACCTTTTATAGCTACCTTGCTGCTTTTAACCAGACCTAGCTCTTTTTTCTAGATTGGCTAATTTTCTCGTCTCTTCATAAGCTTATTTTAAAGTTTGTGGAACCGTCTTGATCAATTTTAAAAACAAGTTAAAATCCCTTAAGAAAACCCTTACATTATTCCCTTACTAAATCTATTAGAGTAAGTTCTTAAGAATCTTTCACCTTCTCTTACACAATCTACTAAAAAATCACGTAAACATTTTGAGAATTTTGAATTGTAAATCTAAGAAAAATTTCTTATTGTCACAATTTTGTGTGTATAAAAATACCTAATTTTTCAAGAAAAATAAATACTTAACTCACCGTGAATGTTTTGATGAAGATGAACATACAAATTGTATCTTCTAAATGTGAAGGCAATGAATGGAGTTTAGGTTAGTTTCTAATTACTATAAAAATTGTGTATAACATATAAACAATCTTGATCCAATTCTCTACTTTTGTTTTATATTTTATATAAGGCTTGTTGAGATAGATAATAGTAGTTGAAAAAGAGAGCATGAGTTGAGAAAGAGAATATAAGGCTGAGAGAAAGATGCATGTTTTTTAAGGAGAAATGGATTTGTGGTAAAGGCGTTGAACAAGAGGAAAATAAGAAAGAAAAATTATGATTTTAATTTTATGAATTTTTTTCATTTTATAGCTTATATTATTATCTCTTTTCATTCGGTATTTTAAATATTATTATTAAAATTAAAATTTTATTATAAAATAAAATTATGCTTATGCAATTTAAATGTATTGTTTTATTAACATCGTTAAATTAAGAGGGTATATGTGGTATTTTGAATAGATCGAGGGTATTTATAAAGGTAAACTAAATCTTGAGGCTACTAATGAAATTTTCCCTAATTAGGGCATAAGAACTACTGAAACACATTCCAAAGTGAAGCGGGTAAAACCGAGCAAATAGCCGACTCTTCCAAATAACTCCGTGTACCAGAGCACAAAAGAAAATTGCCGTCTGCTACATTTCTTTGCAAGCTCCGACTTATTTTGGGTTGTTACAAACTTCCGTATCAGAGACAGATTAACAAGTGCCAAAAAAGAAAGAGAATAAAACAAAGGGAAGTAGTAAAATTATGACGAGGAAGCAGAAGATAGGTAACACTGCGTTGGCCCAAGCGGCTAGGAGTAGAATACTTGATAGACTCAATAGGTTCCGTAACTCCAGTGACGAAGGTAACCTGTTTTCATGAAGTTCTACGATAATTTGGCTGCTATATTTATTGCTATAAATGTACTTGTTTTTGGTTTAGTTTTGTTCTTTTTGCAATTTATGATGTTTGTAGAAAGGACAAGAAAATGAAAATATATCATCTTCTATGTTTTTTTTTGGGGAATGCGGATCGAGGTTACGAGTGTTTGATATTTGAATCGGACAATTCCGTTAACTGCATTTCGGTGATGTGAAACGCTCATTTTTTGGATGGTTTCGTGTCTGAAGATATAATTTCCTAAGAGTTGCCTGCGAAATTTATTCCAATTTACTTAAAAAGTTGGCATATGATTGTCGATATGTAGTTGTGAACTGACGAAGTCTTGAAGTAAGTTTGTTTTTTATTTTTGATTGAGTGAAACCTTGAAAGTTAAGGGGCTATTCAGGCAGCTGAATATGGATTAAAGGACCAGTCATTTGTTTTCTTCTGATTGAAAATAAGCATGTGCGAAAATACATTGCTGGCACGAAAGAAGAAGACATTGGATATTGCTACTTTCTTATTATGTTATCTTCTCTTCTTGCTTTCTTCTTTTTTCAGTTTTTCCTTTTTGTTAGTTATTATACAAAAAGAAGATCCAAGCGGGTCATTACAAGTGGGGATTCAAACTACCAACATATGTTTACTTTAGGTTCTGTTGCTAAGGGTTGCATTTACATTTCTTGGATATTTACCCGCTCTTCTGCAATTATCTTGTTCATCTGATATAAATTTCTTCCAAGCTTTATACTCTTAACGTGTGGATTCATATTGCAGTTTGTACGTTTGAGGCCGACTTGTCAAATTTTGATCGTGCTTTTGTGCATGAAGTATGCAACAAAATGGGTTTGAAATCCAAGAGTTCGGGGTGAGCATTGGCCAATCTAGTGTTATATACATGTGGCTTATGTTATGTTTTAAATCTAAACCTATATGCTGATTCTAGCTTCACACAGTTACTAAAGAAAAACTGCCTAATTCTGATTTTAAAATTCAGTTAATCTCTTCATTCCCTAATATAACTCCTTGAATCTGAAAATCCCATAGGCGTGGGAGGGTAAGGTGTGTTTCTGTGTACAAAAGGGGAAAAACTAAGGTGGACGAGACGGAGTCCCAATATCCCCATCATTTGATATTTTCTGAGAAAGCAAAAAGGACGTTACAAGATTTGTTTACACATTACCCCCCTTACGAGGGAGAAGAGAGAAAAGAAATAGAAGGAAAAGTTGGTGGAAAAATTAACAAGTCAAAGCAGATGAGAGATGATATATTCTGTAAGCCTTTGCTAAGTAAGGCAGACATTGCAAAGAAAGTTGAGACACTTGCTACCAGAATGGAGAGCGTCACAAACTTGAGACTGGTTTTCTACCTAAACATACTAAAATCTTTATTACTTTATAATTGGTTATATGCTGTTTGTTGGTTAATGTTTTGCAGTACTTTGAGTGGCAAGCCTTTATGGTTTCATGTTTGCAGGTTTCTGAAGAGAGGACCAAGCTTCCAATTTCATCCTTCAGGGATGTCATTACAACAACAATAGAATCTCACCAGGTTATTTTATTGCCTCAAGTTCTTCTTTGAACTTCACATCTTCTCAAGATCCTTAATATCTATTACATTCTGCATCAGTTATTGGTGATTGTCTTAAGTTAGACGTTGTCCATATATCAGCACGGTCAGTTTTGTATCCAATAGCAAGACTCCTTTTTACTTGCTTCATGGCATGATTAGCTTTAGAGATGTAAAGTGTGTTGTTTCATCTCATTTAAGGTCTCGTTTAATGTTTCTAATGGATTCGTGGTGTAATAGTCTCATTTAATTTAAATACTATCTCATCTCATTTAGATTATAACCCTAATGGGCCTAATTTTAAACATATGTTGTATAATTTTTTCTTATTAAACTTACATTATAAATTATCATTTATAACATTTTTTATTGTTTTTGTATTACTTGTTTCATTTAGGCTCAGTAGGGGCAAATAAGATATCTCAATTAGTACCGTTTCATTACCGTCTCATCTCATCGGAAATTAATTAAGACAAGATGAGATGGGTTTTGAAAATTAACAGATTGTATGATGAATCTCATAAACATTTCATCTCAATTTACATCTCCAATTGGCTTGGCAGCATGTTACACATGGACTCATTTCTTGCTCTTTTGTCACAAAACCAGGTTGTTCTTATATCTGGTCAGACGGGATGTGGAAAGACAACACAGGTTACCATTTCTTAGCTTTGTCTTATCTATGATATATTTGTCATGGCATGGCTAGACTGTATCGAAAGATGTGATTTTCCTATAATCTTTCATTTCAGTACCTTTTATTTCCACGGCATGTAGTCGTCTCTTTAAATGATGTGCACTCTATTGCAAACCTTTGAGTGCGACTATAAAGATTAAATTCCAGTGGCATTTAAAGTAAAATAATAATTTATTGATAACCATGGAGTAATCAAATTCTTATATTTGAGATCTAAAAGCAACGAAGAGCCTGGCCATAATTGCAGCATTTCTTTCATTTTAACTTTTTGGTGAACATTTCTATCTCAACAATTTTTTTTAAAGGTTTTATGCTATTACGGAAGGACTTAAGTGCATTGATGAGTTGGTCATATTGTTTCTGTTTATTACTTTGGATGTATTTTTTGAAATGCCATTTTTACACAGTTTCTCTTTGTTATGTTTTTTTAATCAGATGACATTTCCTCGTGTAAATGAAAATATGCTGTGCCTGTTTTGGACTATTAGAGTGCTAGTAATTGATGAGCTAAGAATCCTTTGTTTCTTTCAATTTGTGTATGTAGTTAGCTTATCCAGACCCAATTTGTTTATTATCTTATGCATATTCCTTTTGTAGCCAGAATTCTGAAGTCATGGTATCTGTTTTAAAGGCTTTTCTGCTATTAGTAAGCTCCATATCGTAGCACTTGTCAGTTGGTCACTGAGGTGTAATTAAACAGAAATTTTTATGTACTAGTTGACTATATGCTTGAAATCATTTGATTGCCACTTAAATTTTGTTATTTACAAATGCACCTTTGGAATATTATTCAGGTTCCACAATATCTGTTGGATTATATGTGGGGCAAGGGTGAGGCATGTAAATTAGTATGTACACAACCTCGACGTATCTCAGCCACTTCAGGTTCTCTCCTCTTACTGCCTCAGAAGTCTTTTAACTCTTGTGACTTAATATTTCCCCTTATTTATTCTAATTTAAGCCATACATTTTTTTATTCATTAAATTTCTACTTCAGTTGCCGAGAGAATCTCTTACGAAAGAGGAGAACCTATTGGAGGTGATATTGGATACAAGGTAATTATGTTTTATCTTATTTATGGAAAATTAAAGAATTTTGTTTAAAAAAATGAATGGAAATGATTTTGGTTAAACATTGTCGAAGATGGAGGAATGTAGTATATGGTAAGCAACACAACATCACATAAAAAATTTAATCGTGCACCTTGTCAATTTAATAGGGAATATACTGATGCTCTTTTTGCAAATTTGTACTTCGGGAACCATAAATTGGAACATTGGTTTGACTTATGAGAACACGATATAACCGAACTGATAAAAGTATTTTAAGGCTTAATCAGTCTCTTTCTCTCTCTCGCTGTAAAAATTACTATTTTTCACTTTTAAGTGACTTTTCATTTTTCAGCATTTAATTTGGTGCATCACTTCTATTCTTAGTCATTAATGGAATACTTAAATACGTTTTTCTGACTTGTCATTATTTATTATAGTATGAACTTGCTAAACGATTTGTTTCTATTCTATGGATTTGATTCGTGTGTTTTAAATTTCTTGCGATCTTGTTATTTTTACCTTTTTCATTATATGTAATTTGGTGCTAACTTCCGTTCTTAGTGTTAGGAAGACTTAAAACAGTTTGCAGATTTGCAAATTTCTTGGCTGGCTATTGTAAGGACTTTTCTTTTCTTTGTTTTAGTTTTTATAATGCTTATGCATTATGCTACTTGTCTTTGTGGTAATAATGCTAGATACGATTGGAAAGGAAAGGAGGGAGGCACTCATCAGTTGTATTCTGCACTAATGGCATTTTATTGAGGGTGCTAGTTTCTAAAGGTGTCAATACAGAAGTATTGAAGAAGCATACAGAGTCCGAACTTTCTGAAATAACCCATATTATTGTGGTACTACTTTTATGTTACCAGTTTCATGCAATTCTTTGCCTTATCTAGATTTATGTTCCACTCATTCAAATCCTTGTCTGAATGAAACTGCAAGCTGCTTGAGATTTACCAAAAGTGCAATCTCCAATAATGGTCGAGAAAAGACAATCCAAATTTAGCGCAGGAAGCACACCATTTTGTTGTTACTACAAATCAATCTTCCATTACATATATATCAATCTTTAATTGGAACTGCATTACACAAATTCGATAGAATCAGAAAAGAACCAAATATAAATTTTGATAGAGAAACACCATACCATGTGCTTCACTGGGTCTTGATTGGGTTTGGCTAGTTATTGATAAATTGCAGGATGTCGTGAATTAAAGAGGCAGTGAGAGGTACGGATGAGAAAAGCTGAGGTCCTAAAAGATTGAGTGGCTATTTGATTTACTGAGGATGTTTTAGGTGTCTGTAATTCAAGGGTCTGGTGTTTTATATAAAGAAAACCTCCAATATTTTATACCTATTAGAATTAGAGAGAACTTTTTTTAACTGAAGCCAGAAACATGAAGCTCATTACAGAAAGTGTTCTAAACATTAAAATTTAAGAGAATGAATTTGGTGGTCAAGAAAGCACTATCAACATGCTTTAAATGCATTTCAATCTGAATTTAGTTAGGAATTCTATATGAGCTCCATATATTTGTGTGAATCCATCTTTTTGCACATATGATGCTAGTTTTGAAATGCTTGCTTTATTATTATTTTGGCTACCTGGAATCCTTTTTGTAGTGAGCTGAAATTTTACTTTGTAGGATGAAATTCATGAAAGAGATCGCTACTCCGACTTTATGCTGGCAATTATGAGGTATTGTGTTTTTCATATCTGGTGTGTGGTTGTCAACTTGTTGCTTGTTTGATGATGAAACATGAATGTGTTTGGTTCTGCAATGATTTGGATCTTAGATTGGTATTCATAATGGGGAAAGAGAACATTGATGATGCACATGTCTATTAACATTTCTTCTAAGTGCTTCTGTGCATTTCTAATAATTATATAAGCACAAATCAGAATCTAACATTACATTATCTTCCATTTATGCTGAATTTGCAGAGATATGCTCCCGTTGTATCCTCATTTGCATCTGGTCTGTTCAGATCCTCTTCTTTTATTTTTATGCCCTTTCAATTATTTATTTTCATCTCTAGCTAGTTCCTATCATTACGTGCGTATTCTCTACCAAGAGATGATGACTTTATAAATTATGTAATCAAACAGATACTAATGAGTGCAACCCTTGATGCTGAGCGGTTTTCACAGTATTTTGGTGGCTGTCCGATTATCCGAGTCCCCGGGTTCACTTATCCTGTAACAACTTTGAATCTTACTTACAATGTGTTTTAATCATTACAATCTTTTGTTGATATTGACATCCATTTTCCAGGTCAAAACCTTTTATCTGGAGGACGTGCTTTCAATCCTTAAATCAGGAGAGGATAATCACCTTGATAATACTATATTATATGTCCAAACCAAGGAAATGAAATTAACAGAGGAAGATAAGCTTTCCTTAGATGATGCTATTAGTTCAGCTTGGTCGAATGATGAGTTTAATACCCTTTTGAAATTGGTTTCTTCTGGCATGACCTCAACACTGTTTAACTACCAGCATTCCTTAACTGGAATGACAGCGTTGATGGTTTTTGCTGGGAAGGGTAGAGTGGATGATGTCTGTATGCTCTTATCTTTAGGTGCAGACTGCCAATTACGAGCCAAGGATGGAACAACTGCACTGGAGTTGGCTGAACGAGAAGCCCAGCAAGCAACTGCTGAAATATTAAAAAAACCTGTGAAAAGTTCCCAATCTAACTCTATGGAACAACAAGAGCTACTTGATACATATCTTGCCAGAATCAATCCCGAAGTTATTGATGTTTTTCTTATTGAGCACTTATTGTATAAAATATGTACTGATTCAAAAGATGGGGCTATTCTTGTTTTCCTCTCAGGGTGGGATGACATAAACAAAACCCGTGACCAATTACTCATCAATCCATTTTTCAATAATACCTCCAAGTTTGTCATTATATCTCTTCATTCTATGGTTCCATCAGTAGAACAAAAGAAGGTTTTCAAGCACCCCCCTCCTGGCTGCCGTAAAATTATCCTCTCAACTAATATCGCTGAAACTGCAGTCACCATTGATGATGTTGTTTATGTTATAGACAGTGGTCGGATGAAAGAAAAGAATTACGATCCTTATAATAATGTATCAACTCTTCAGTCTTCTTGGGTATCTAAGGCAAGTGCCAAGCAGCGAGAGGGACGTGCAGGTCGCTGTCAGCCTGGAATTTGTTATCATCTATTCTCTAGATATCTAGCTGGTTCTTTGCAAGATTTTCAAGTTCCTGAAATTAAGAGGATGCCAATTGAGGAAGTCTGTCTGCAGGTATTCTTTTCTTTGTTTTTCTTGTATGTCCCTCTTGTTATATATGATCTTTTCAGGTGACTTTATATATGACTTGGTTTCTATGAATTTTGAGTGCTATTCCTACTGGTTATGCCGACATGCTCTGCACATGATTTCTGCGAGTTTTACCTGCTAAGACATGATCTATTATCCTTTAGTATAATTCAATTAAATATTTGATTTCTACTTTCTTAGGTATACCCCAAACATTTATACCTAAACCAATTATATATACATACATGTGTTAAACCTTGACTTTAAACATTTTGTTAACACCAAGCTGATGTTAACTTCACATTTTTTTAATTTATTGCCAATCTAGTTGTAGATTTGAGATAACAAATATCATTAAGAAACAAAGAAAAACACCAATTTTGAAATCTTCTTCAATAGTTACAATAGTGGTTTCAATAAGAAGTTGCCACCAACAACTCTATCTTTGCATGTATTGCTCGTGCTTCTAATTTTGTCAAAGTCGACCATCATTTAGCTCTCTTGTTCTCTATTGTTTGATAACTTCTAATCGTTAATAAGAAATTCTTTTAATGTTCTTCAATCTGGTTTGAATTACTTTAGATTTTTTTAAAGTTGATTTGATTTAATTGGATGAATATTTAATTGTTGGTTTACTTTTTCTTACATTTATTTTGAATTTCAGGTAGCTAGCATAATATAATATTTGTATTTTCACAAAAAGAAATAATATTTTACCATATTCACTCTGGAAGAGTTTAATTTAGATGTATATCATTTCAAAAAAAATTCCCTTTTCCTTTTAAGAGTAATTGTGTAATGCTTTATTTATACTTTATTTGTAATATTTATCAAACATCACTATGAACTTACTTGTTAATTTAGACGAAGATCATATGAAAGTACTTAATTTAGACAAAGATCATTTGAGTTTTTTTTGTTTGTATTGAGAACACTAGTACAAGGCTTTTTTTAATACTTGATTTATACAATATACACATTTTGTAAGGAGTGGTTGTAATAACTTTTTTTTTCTTTTTGAAATATTGGTCGAAAGACTTAAACTCAAGGGATGAAGTCTCTTTAATCTAGACAATAAAATATAGTATAAATTAAAATATTACAAATCTTTTATTTAAAAAAAGAAGAAGCATTCATTTATATTTTTATATATATACTACAGATTTATTAAAAAATATATATATATTTATATTTACTTCATTGATTTTATTTATATATTTTTAATGAGCTTTATATAATAAAAATTAGAATGTAAAATTTAAACAATAACTATATACAAATATTTCTTAATCGCATAACTACTTATATTCATAAAAATAAATAAAGTTTTGTTTCAAAATAAAAGACTTGAACATGTATATTGATCTATTTAAAAAAGGAAAAATAAAATAGAATTCTTAATCTAAAAGGATAATGTGTAATATTATGTTTTCATAGAAAATTGTCAAAAAAAAAGAGAGAAAAACACATTTTTTTAAATCAAGTTTTGTTCTACGAGAAAAAAGAACTTGAATGCCTTGAACGTTTACATTGCTTTATATTTCAAGTACTGCATTTAAAAAAATTATGTTTTTCCTAGAGCTCTATATCTGAAAGGAGTCTTTAATAAATATAAGAACCAAATCAATTAACGGGAATTTTTTTTTTTGAGATAAATCATTAACAATATTATTATATTTCAAAATTTATGGGATAAAGTTAATAAAAAAAATTCTAATTCCTTCACGCTTTTATAGTAATAAGATTATATATAATTTCACAGCTCTTTAAAAGAATTATAGCAGACAAAATGTGGCCCCAATAAAGAACAAGTCACGGTATTTGGAATTTAGGATATATTTGTACTAGGAAGTTCCCTAAATCTCAATAGTTATTGAACAGTAGGTAGTTACGTGCATGGAATTGGAGATCCTTGGAATTTTTCATTGTTTGCTCCTTATAGGAGGAAGGGAGGGTAACTTTTGTTTGACCAATTCTGCTCCCTATTCTGTAATTGTGTTATTTGCTATTTGAAGCCCCAAACATATATATTGTACTTGATGAAGTGACCCCAAAATAGCATTAGTTTGTACATAGCATATACATATGTAGATATCTAGTTTATGTATACTATGTTATACATAGTTATGTAAACGTTAGAGGTGTAAATTGAAATGAGATGTTAATGAGATTCATGATATAATCCATTAATTTTCAAAATCCATCTCATTTTATTTTATTTAATTTTTAATGAGATAAGATGATAATGAGACGGTACTAATTGAAATATTTTATTTGTCCTTAAAAGGTCTAAATGAGACAAGTAAAAATACAAAAATAAAAAATATGATACATAATTATTTATAATGTAAGTTTAATAAGAAAAATGATACAACATATGTTTAAAGTTAGCTCATTAGGGCTATAATATAAATGAGATAAAATGACACTTAAATGAAATGAGATAATATTGTACTATGAGCTCATTATGGATACTAAATAAGACATGAGATGAGATAACTCACTTTACATCTCTATTACATTCTATGTATAATAAATATGTTATTTTGGGCCAATTCAATTATGTATAATCTTTACATGTTATTTAAGGCCCAGATTGATCATTTGCTTTCATCATCGTCTTTTCTTATCAGAATTCATCATTATGTTATCAAATGAATGCATTTTACCTTCAAATGCATAGAAAGTAATTGATGAACTTTTGTTGTTTTTTTTTGCATTGATAAATTTTGGTCTGGAAAATAGATGGTTCTGTTCTTCTGTTTGTTTGAAAATGATTATCTTTGTTGCTTGTTATTGGCAGGTGAAGTTGCTCGATCCAGATTGCAAGATAGGAGATTTTTTGAAGAAGACATTGGACCCTCCGGTTTTTGAGACCATACGGAATGCAATTGTTGTTCTTCAAGATATTGGGGCTTTGTCACTTGAGGAAAAGCTTACTGAACTAGGGGAAAAACTAGGTTCCCTTCCTGTTCATCCATTAACGAGCAGGATGCTGTTTTTTTCCATAATGATGAACTGCCTAGACCCTGCCTTGACTCTTGCATGTGCTGCTGACTGCAGAGATCCATTTACTCTTCCTATGCTACCTAACGAAAAGAGAAAAGCTGTTGCTGCGAGAAATGAGCTTGCATCATTATATGGTGGGAAAAGTGATCAGCTAACAGTAGTAGTAGCTTTTGAGCGTTGGAGGAATGCAAAGGCAAAGGGAAAAGAGGCATCGTTTTGTTCACAGTACTTTGTCTCTTCTAGCACCATGAGTATGTTATCTGGTATGCGTAAGCAACTTAAAATGGAATTAGAACGGAATGGGTTTGTATCTGGGGATGCAGAAAGTTGTAGCTTGAATGCTCATGATCCAGGTATACTTCGTGCTGTACTTGTGGCAGGTTTATATCCAATGGTTGGAAGGTTGCTTCCTCCTCAAAAAAGTGGGAGACGACTTTTTATCGAGACTGCTAGTGGTGACAAAGTTCTTTTGAACCCTCACTCCAATAATTTTAATCTACCACTGAAGACAACAAATGATCCTCTTCTAGTCGTGTATAATGAGATCACTCGTGTTGATAGTGGTGTAAGCATTAGGAATTCTACTGTTGTTGGGCCGCTCTCCTTATTGTTGCTATCAACAGAAATTGCTGTTGCTCCAGCTAAACATGATGATGAGAGTGACAACGATAATGAAGATGCAATGGACATAGATAAAATTTCAGGTGGAACACATGAAGAGAATATTATGTCGACTCCTGATAATTCAGTTATAATTATCTTGGATCGATGGCTTTATTTTGCATCAACGGCCCTTGATGTTGCTCATATTTACTACTTGAGAGAGCGCTTGTCTGCAGCAATACTATTCAAAGTAATTTTTTCTCTTGTAACCTAATAATTTATTGTTGTTCCAAGTCCAAAGATACTAATAATCATAACATTTGTTGTAGTCCGTAGTGGTGTTCTCAAACTTTTTTTTTTTTAAATCTTCTTATAGACCCCTTATCTCATTCCTGGTTGTCTTAATAGGTTACCCATCCAAGAGAAGTTCTGCCTCCAGCGCTTGAGGCCTCTGTATATGCTGTAGCTTGCATTCTATCTTATGATGGTTTATCTGGGATATCCATCCCTTTGAAACCTGTGGATGCAGATTCACTGCTTTCAAAGAGCCACAGAAGGCCAAGACAAAAGAATAATATACATAACCATAATTCTGAAGAGAGATTATCCCAGCGTGAGAACAATACCATTCCTCGTAAGTACAATACCATTCCTCGTAAGTACAATTTTAGACCTTCTACCATCATTAAAGGAGCAATAAGCAAGTCATTGAGTCACGGTGAGCAGAAGCACAATTTTAGAGCTTCTACAATCATTAAAGGAGCAATAAACAAGTCATTGAGTCACGATGAGCAAAAGCCTCCATTGCAAGACTCAAGTTTGGTTGGAAATCGTACTGTCAATGGACAGCATGGTCCCAGGGAAGATAAGCATTAGCGGCGACGAGTTAATGGTGCTGGATGATGATGACCTTTAGCTAATAATATGTTGTACATCCATATATGATTAGGATGGACTAATTTGTTGGGAGAGGTCCTCATAGGTCTAGTTACATATTTTATAGGCGTTTCATGAAAGTGAATGTTAAACACATGTAAGGCAAACTAGTGCTTCAGATTCTAGTAGCAGTGTTAGTCAGGACCTGTTTAAGTATTTTGTAATATTGATGACGTGGAAAATAAATTTAATGGCACTGGTATTTTTCTTTCTTCAGAACTGAGATGTCATTTGAAAAGTGAAAAATAACTAATTTACATTCATTGCCTTAAAAGCAGTTGAAGAACAACTTGTGACTTGTGGAAAGAGTTTCAAATTTACCTGTGCTTTAATGGTTTGTCTATTGGTTTTGGTGGATAATAATAATATACTCAATTTCCTAGTTTTTAATAAGATCAATTACTTTTTAACCTTTAAAAGAGTAAGGACGGTCTTTAACAAGACACTTCTTAATACTTTATTATGTATTTGTTCTAAGCCCTATCTCAAGTTGTATTCCCAATTTTATTTAGCAAGTCTTCATTTGTCAATATTTTGAAATGGAAGCAAGAAAGGTTAATTAAGAAGGGAAGAAGAAGTGAGGAGATTTGTTCTCAATTTTCATTCTTTATTCATAATATCAAACATAGAACTCTAAGAAATTTATGCTAATGGACGTTATATCAATTAAATTAACAAAAAGTAATAAAAGATCAAATTAGCTTACTTTCTACATTATAGAGATTGTAGTGGAGACTTGAGCACCACAAAACTACCGTGTAATATGGAGGATTGGAACATATGAATAGGAGGTTTCCTTATTCTCAGATGCTAGTTGTCATTTATTTGGAGTTTAATTTGACGTTATATTTCATTTTCAATTTTAACTCTTAGTGGATAATATATATACATTTGAATTCATGTTTTGAAATATTTTATTTAAATTTTTAACCAGTATATTTTAATATTATATTTTAAATTCTAAAAATATCTAATCTTAATAAAATTAAAAAATTAAAATTTATTATTTAAAAATTCAATAAATATATAAAAATTAATTACATGTTTGAAGGTGACAACAAAAATATCATTAAAGTTATTTTGAATGATGATATCATCATTTTTCGAGAAGCTTAAGGTTATATCACACAAGTTTTTTAAGTCAATTAACATGATTATTGATGCTTATTCCCAAGATAATTTAATATTATAGCAATTTATTGATATTTTATGTAATGAATTAAACTCTTAATATTTAATATATTTTTGCTTTTAAGAGCCGAAAAAAATAATTACATATCCGAACCTATAGGTTTTTGCCCATTCTTACACTAATTAAAGAAAAACCAGAAGAATCATCTAAAAGCATAAACCAATAAGATTGAAACTCATGAAGACTAAGCAATCCATATCACTAGTCAAGGAAAAAATAGAATAAGCATCCTCAAGCAAATGTCAAAGAATGCAAGTCATATTCTCAATTAATGAGAAGAAATATTAAAAAAATTGAAACAAAACTCAAATTTTTAGATGTTAAGACGAATGAAACACAATTACTCACAATAAAACAAGATGTTTGAACGATAAATATTTTTGAACCAAATGATAAGAGAAACATAATTAATATATCAAAATGTTAATCATATACTTACAATGAAAAGAAGATGAGTGGAAGTTTACATGGAAAAGACAAAATAACAATACACAAAGTGATTTGGTTTATTTTCATTTACAGTGAATCAGACCTAAGAAGGTTGAAGAAAGATCCATTGATAAGGTGTACTTCTAAGGAAACCAAGCACAAACAAAATAGGTTAAAACTAGGTCCAATTCAAGTCCACATGAAGTGGATATACAGCCCAAACAAAAAAAAAGTAGAGGCAATATAGTCCAAAGTCCAAACGTTGTCCAAAAATCCAAACATTTGCCAAAGCCCAAATGCTCTTCTTCGCGGAGTCCATACACGAGACCACAAAACTGAGCCAACCAAAACAAGAAGTGGCTTTGTCTCCTCTTAGGCACGAAATATAGCATTAGATGAAACCCCAAATTGAAACCTAACAAGCTCAAAATATCACCAACCACCTAAGAAGAAATCAAGGACCACACTCGTGGTTACCAGAAATTTCGAGTGATAAATGCTTGTGGTTATCAATGAAAACAAAACCTGAGAAGCTTGGGGCGCTGAACGCTAAAGAGAAGCAACCAGCCCTTACCTCCATTAATGTGAATATGCACGTGAGTTCCTCTTATATTTTATACCAAAGTATAAGATGCGTAAAGCAAACTTGATGATTTCCAACCTCCATGCATGATTTGAAGATTGAATCTATTATGACAGTATCACAATCGAAAGAACAATAGAGTCTCAAAAGAGAAATAGAGGCAAAGCATAAGCTTTAGTAGTCATCGTAAAGCATCATCACCATTAAGTATCATCATCGTAACATTGTCCAACGAGAGTTTCGTCGTCGGAGCTTTAGCAGTCACCATTAATGCTTCAAGATCCAACCTAATCAGACAGTTCAGATGAGGCCTCGACTTAATCTTTGTCAAATTTATGTTCCTAAACACAAACATAAGCTCTCACTCCTTGTCTATCTTTTGGATGTCTCGTACATTATTGGCTACTTTGCGATCAAACAGATGAAGAAATCTGAGTTCCAGCAAGAGCATATACAAGACGTTGATTACTATTTCACAAATCAAACGCTTTTTGATAATCTCAACTGAACCTAAAGCCACAGCCTTGAAGGATACCTCATTGAGCAAATTCCCAAAGTTTCCACATAGCGTAGGAAGATGATCGCGAGCAAGATTATCAAAAGCAGTAATACAACTTAAAATCTCACACAACATAATATGATCATCACGAGCATGAATACAACCTAAAAACTCTATACACAAAAATTTGAAATTGTCACAGGAATTACTAACCTTTGTCAATTTTTTTGAGCCACACATAATAAATGAAATTGATGTTAGTCAATTTTGAGGTGATCTAATCAATCTCAAAGAACAATAAACCTCTGTTATCTGATTTTGAAAAGTAGCAGAATGTGATTCTCAGAATCTATGAAGCTTACAGTTTCTTAAGCTCTGATATCATACTGAATATTGAGATAAAGAGCATTTGAATACAAGTGCTGAAAATGTATATTATAATTATCTATTTATAAATTACAATTAAAGAGCACTTGTACACTGATGACTAAATTTGGAAAACAAGTTCAGATTAATTAGTTAACATATTAAGCTATAAGGATTAAAAAATTAAAGTATAATAATTGTAATTAACTCTAAATAACATATCATAATTTAATAATCAATTTTTAAGTTATTTTGTGAATATTTTTATCATATAACTTTTACAATAGACATACAAGTCACTCAATTTTTAGAATTGAAATAATTTAATTACATAATTTAAGTTATGTGACTAAAATATCCAATTTTAAAATAAAAAATGATAATTTAATCATATAACTTGACTAAAGTGTCACAATTTTAAGAATATAGTAACTTACTTATCTTTTGTAGAAACTAAGTGATCAAAATATTCAAATGTCATAAATAAAGTGACTAATATAATTTTCACTTTACATTTATGTATTTAAATAATTTTATCTAAAATTATTATAATTTATCAATACTATTTATTTAAATTAATAATATTTTTTTAAAAATCAATATACAAAAGTATATTATGGATGAATTTTCATTTTCATACATGTAAAGATAAATTTTGATTTATCCTAGAATATTAGAGAATGAAAATGCTTTAATTATCATTTAAATCAACGAATGAGGTATGAATAAATGATAGTAATATTTTTATTTTTTAGAAAAGTTAATTAGGCAAAATTTTAAGAAAATTGATATTTGTATAGCAATAAATAATATTTAAATAAAGTGTATATTTTTTTTAAAAAATATTTTTATAAAAATATATTGTTCTTACAATAAGGTTTTATCCATTTTGATTTACTATAACACTAGTATTTTTTTTATATAAAATAACAATTATCGTAGACAAATTGTATTATATAAGAATTTAACTTGTTGATGATATTTTTTGTAACATCAAACAGGGTGTACCTATTCTTATTGTAGTCTTGTGAACAGAGAACAATCGTTAGGATTTTCAATCACCATAAAATTTGAATTTTTTTAATCATCTAATGCTTAAGTTAATTCAGGTAATACCAATGAAAAAGTAGAATAGAGTCTCTCTTTTTTATTTAAGGAGAATAAGTGAAAACTAAGAGATATTGTGAATTTGTTGTATTTATATCCGTTAATGAACATGTGAATATATATAGAGAAAAATATTTACCTCATGTCGGTCAATTATATATAAAGATAGACTAAATCTAGGATTAGAGTTATCTCTTAATAATTATATCTTATAGATAATTAAGGGATATATATGACTTATTATCTCTTAGACCATTTATCAAACAATTATACTTATTTGATGATTCAACACTCATTGGCATCTATGAGTCATATTGGTAAGTAGGACCATTTATATTGTATTAAAGGGCATCATTTATTTTACACCCATAATCAACCCCACGGGTCTCTTGGGTCTAGATACATGAACTAGGAGGTGTGTTTTATAGTTTTGTTGATATTAGGGCACGTTGTCGACTCCTAGCCAACTTTCGTGTGTAATTCGCTTGTGCGGTTGTTGATATTTGAACTCTTCTTGATCATTTAAAATGTGCACATCAATTTTATGGATTTTCAATCGAGCGTAAAATGAGTATGTTATACTAGGATTAGAGTTGCTCTCAGAAGTTTAACATTTCTCATCCTGAGATGAAATCATGTCCCATTTCTATATATACTAGTTCCTCCTACCAAATTATTCCAAATTTTTTTTACTTTAAACTTTAGGAAGAGATTTATGGAGAGAAGAGACGAAGTGAAGAAAATTCTTGATCTCCTAAAGTATTTTTCATTTTCCTTTATTTTTTTGTGTAACACGTCTCTTATCGGTACCCATTTGCACTGGTAGCGTGAGCTAGTGCATGTAGCATTGTGGGGTGCCATTTGGTCGCCAAAATTTGGAAGGTGGTAGATCAGCACGTGCTCTTTCCAATGATGTACTCAAAAATTTTAAGAGGTGTATAGATTTCTAGTTCTAGACAAAGGGTGCCTAGTAGAGCATTAAAATTTGCATGGGGCTCTATTGGGGTTGCATTATCGCAACTGACTAGCTCGAATTTTCTATCTAATAGCCAAAGATGGCTCACTTACAAGAGGTGTCAAAAATTGAGCCATCGTTTAGCAACGGTGACCATGAGACTATAACCTTTTTTTGCGATACATTACGTACGATATTTTATTAACTCAATATATTTTTTCCTTTTTGATTTTTCAAATTTGATTCTAGAATTAGTTGGATGTATGGACAAATGGCCTTTTCTTAGCTTTGTATTTTTGAATATGGTAAGGAGCACATTGAATATTCCTAGAATTTTTTTTCCTAGTGGTCAACTAGAAAATCATACTTCTTTTTACAGATGTCAGATGTTAAGGCCATTTTTGTGAACATCAAAGAAAGTGTACTTCTCCTTGCTATACTTAAGTTAGTTTGATAATGGTAATAAAAAGGGATACCATAGTCTCTATTTGTGATTTAAGGAGAAGAAGTAGAGACTAGATATTGTGAATTTGTTATGTTTATGTCAATTCATGAATATGTGAATTTTTATGTGTGAAATGTACAATGTGAGTATATATAGGGGAAAAGATTTATATGATGACAATCACTTACTCTAGAGATAGATTTAATCTAAGAGTTAAGTTCTCTCCTCATAATTATCTATTTTGAATAATTATGTAATATTTATAAGTTATTTATCCCTTACGTTATTTATGAAACAATTATACTTATCTGCTGACTTAATGCTCATAGGTAAATCTTTGAGTCATATCAGTGAGTATGTCTATTTATATTATATCACGTGGTATGAGTTTATTTTACACTTTAGAGAACTTATAACTCGTTAATTTGAAAGAAGAATAAATACACCACCAACTCAATAAAATGAAATATTTTGTGCTTATTTTTATTAACATGATTTTTTTTTGGTAAACTTGATTTTTTTCCAAAAAAGTATGTATTATGTAAAATTATTTTCTATATTATATTTATATCTAATTAAAAGAGATAATATTGAATGTGACTATTTTTTGATCAAATTTTAGTAGTATGTAAGGTACAAAGAAATCATAGTACTAAAAATGTAAGTTTGAGGTGTCAAATTTCAATTTTATTCATATTTAATGATAAATATTAATTTATTTTATAGATAGTTTCAACCCTAATTCCCGAAACACTTATTTGTCATTTTATATTATGTTACATGGATAAGACTCATTCAAGTAGATAGCTTTTAAAAATTCAGTTAAATTGTTGAATTTATTCAAAAAAAAAATTAAATCAAACGATATTTTGATATAATTCGAACATGTGATTTGAAAAAAAAATGATGAATTAATCTTATTGTGATAAATTACGAATTCATCCAATTCAACTAAATTGGTTTCAAACAATTAATAATGCAAATATAATGAATTCAAGGTATTTGATTTAGGTTGATCGAATTCAAATTGAGATAAATCTAAAGTGATATATATTATTTTTTATTTTTACATTTTTTTAAATTTAATGTTTTGTATTATTGTTAGACACAAACATATTCAATTATAAATTAATTTTTTTAATTATCAATATAATTTTCAATTGATTTGTTGGATAAGTTGATATTAAGATTTATTTTTAAATTAGCAAAAAAAAAATGTTTTCTTACATTGAAAAAAAAAACTTCATCATATTTAAAATAAAATAAAGGGGAAGAAGCATACCTGTATATTTGTAATCTTCTCTATGTTACAATTCAATAAAAAAAAGAAATTCCAATTAAAAGTTACCGGTTAAATTTAAAAAGAAATATATTCTTGAAATTTATATAATAATAACACCCCGTAATATTTAACGACATTTAATTGAATTATATTCGATATTGAATAAGTTTAAATAATCATAATTAAATTTAAACATATCCAAAAGATATTTAAAATAAAATTATATAACAGATTTTTTTATAATAAAAATATATAATATAGATATAAATAATATCATTTTTGTTATTACAATTTTTATCATTTCATTGACTATTTGATACAAGCCCAAAACTACTATATGTAACTAAAAGACTCTAGAGTCCAAAACAATCAATTTCAAATAAATCCATTCAAATTTTAAATGGACTGGACATATTTGAAACCAAGGTCTTATAGGATTTGCATGAATGAAAAATATTTAATAGGAGCAGGATAGGGTAGATTATTTGGTTGAACAGCTAAGAGTATTCAAAATATAAGGTTTTGATCCCAACTCCTACGCTCCTAATTTCAACTTATATTTGTAAAACCAAATTAAAAAAAAATATTTAAAGGAGACACGTTGTAAGGATAGCAATGATTTTAATTTTATGTGGTCAGTGGTCACGACAAAATCCTAAACAAGTGTTATACAAAACTCTATTTTTAATGTGATAATATCTCAAATATTTGTGAGGTTTAACATATTTTTGTTTATGTTTTCAAGATTTATAAAAAATCTAAAATATCTTTAAATCTTATAATTAATATGGTATCTTTTATTTTTAATAGTTTTAATTTTTCATTCATTACTATTCATAATATTATTCTTTAGTTTTAATATCAATTTTTATGTATCGATATAATTTTTCATTGAAAGTTAATATTGACTTTATTGATGGTCTTTATTTATTTACAAAAAACAATAATTTATCTAAAAAACTTAATATTTTATGGTATAAATCTATTTTTTTTATATTCATTACAATGACATAATATATTATGTTTTTAATTATGTTAATTACTTATTTCTAATCATAAATCTATTAATTGTCTTTTAAAATTAAAAATTATTCTTTCATTTGTTAAATCTAATAATTTTAATTTATGTACTAATAATTCGATATTCAAAGAATATTATCTTGATAAGTCATATGTATTGAATGCATATTATTTTGTCATATTCATAGTATATAAACAGATTTTTCTTGTGTACATATAATGTTGTACTTATAATCTTCAAAGAAGTAATATCCAAACATTAAGTTGTTGAATCCTTCTCTCTTTTTACATATTTTGGACTAAAATAGTCTTTTAATGTTCTTAAAACATGATAGTCTATGATACTTGTAATAGCTTTAATATAATTTATATAGATATCTAATAAGATGTTAAATCTTTTAAAAAATTTAAGACAAGTTTCATAAACCTCATCTTTAAACTATTCATTTAAATGATAGAGGTAACCTTTATCAATTTTTTCAAATAGAATTAAATTTTATCTTAAATTTTATTTGGAATCAATTGTTTATTTTTAAAAATAGTTTCCATTTTCTTGTTTTAATAGTATTATGGCTTGATGTAAGAAAATATTTAAACATTCAAGATTCTTAACTCGCTTAAATTTATAATTATTATACTTGAATTTGATAGATCTATCACGGTCTTCCCTTATGTTCGTCTTCTTTTGTTACACCTATTATGCCTCAGCTTTGCTCAAACCTCAACACTCTCCTAGAAATGGCGAGCCTTCTGCATCTGTACATAAATGGTGTCCAATATTTGACTCACTAGAAAAGAATACATGAACTCCATTTTATTCATAGGATAATAATTATTATAACTTAAGACCAACTAAGAACCTTGAAGAGGTACTTAGTCACTCATAATTATTGAATATAACATTATTGGTTTTGAGATTTCTAGATAAAGGAGTTTACTATGCTAGAGTTTTTTGTGTGTTTCAGAATAAAGAGCTCTGGATTTCTGTGTATTCATGTGTCTTGAAATGAACATATATGTCCTTTTCATAGCACAAGGAATCTCTGTTTACAAAACTAGAATTATTATTTTACTCTTGCTTTAATAATTCGTAAGCCTTTTGCTTTATATGATAACCACTTCTTTTTTTCCTTGGCACATGTTGTCGATTGAGATATGAGGTCTATATCTTTAGTTTCTTTATTATCTTCTATCGATAGTTCCTTTCTTTATTCTTCTTTGTCATTTTCTCCCGATAGTTCTTTTAATGTCGTTGATGATGATACACCTCCATCTTCTCAATCTTTGATGCAGAGAATGCATATGTGGTCTTTGGTGGCTTTTTTGGCATAGAAGTAGAATACCTTCCTTGTTTCTTAACCAATTTCCAATTTGTTGTAGTTAAAATTGGTTTCATATTTTGTAATTTTTTCACCATCTTCTTCTGATAGAGTCATGCTACAGTGGAAAATGATGATGACTTTACTAGTTGAATAATTTACTTTGATCTCAGTATAATTGTCAATTTTATTGAGTTCATAGTAAATTTGGCCTAACATTTGACCCCTTAGTACACAGAGTTTTTCGGTGTTGAATTCTTTTTTTGTAATTGCCCTTGGTTTGGGAACTTCTTTGTTTGTGTTGCAAATCCCTATCTTGATGAATTGGTAGGGACTAATACATCCTTTTTCATTTTAATTTATTAATGAACTAAAAAATCTAAGATAAATAGGTTTATCAGCTACTTTAATATTTCTTCTGAAGTTCTTGATTACTCTTTTAAATTTTTTTAGGAAATAATTTAATTTACTTAAATTAATTCATGAATATATATTTTCTATTAGTCTTGCATGAAAAGCTTTACTTCATGCAAGAAATTCCTTGTCTGTAGTGTATAACTTCATATATTCAATATGTTCTTGGGTAGACTTTCTGGCCAAGTTAGAGAGACAAAACCATTGTGGTTTGCTGAGGTTTCTATATTGGTCCTTCTCATCTTCAATGATTGGAGTATTTCTAGGAGATGTCTCCCTAAATAGCATTGGAGACCTTTCTATCTTTCCAAGATTTGTCAATCTGTTTGGAGTTATTAGTTGTTGTTTTAATGCTACAGAATAATTTCTTATTATCTCCTTTGAAGTTATTAGTTTTGGTATTTTATGATTGACATAACTACCTTCGGCTTCTATTCTATTGGTGAAGGCTATATGAGTTACTTCATAAATTCCTAGAATAGATTTATTGGCTTCTACCCAGTTGTTACAAATTCCTAGTTTTAGGCCATTATAGGCCATATAAACTTTTTGATGTCCTTCTTTTTCTGACTCATATGCCCAATTGAGCTTTTTGGTTTCAAAAGTTTTTTTATGAACTGTTAAGTTATTCTTTTTTATCTTTAGAAATTTCACCTTCTTTAGATTGAATTTTTAATGAAGATTCATCTTTTGAGCTTTTGGTCTCTAGAGGTTTTTTTGAACAATTAAGTTCCTGTTTCTTTCCTGTCTCCATAAGAGATTTTTTGATATATAGAAGCTCGAGTTATTCTTGTAATATTTTTATCTCCTTTTCTATTATCTTGATTTTGATATCAAGATGTTCCATTCTTGAAAACATAAAAATAGTTTGAGGTATTAATTCTCTAGTAAGAGCATCTGTTAAGCTATTTTATTGCGTGGAAGATGTTCAACATCAAAATTCTAATGGTTGAACCATTGTTACCATTTTATTAATCTTCATTGTTTATAATCACCTATAATATTAGTTCTTAAGAAATAACCAAAATTCTTATATCTGTTCTAACAATGAATATATAGCTTATAACATATATTGCAAATTTCTTAATGTCTTTTTTGACAGTTAAATATTCTTTTTCATTACTATAGTAATTTAATTCTAGATCTTGGAGATGTATATCTACGAAGATATTCATCTCTATCATCTGCTTTTGCTTTCACAATTGCTCCCAATATTCTTATGAAACATTTATTTCAATTATCATTTTATCATCTAGCCCTGGATGTTATAAAGTTGACAATTTTTTTTATCTTTTCTTTTACTTTATCCATATATAGAGTATCTTCTTCTGTCTATTTCCAGATATGACCTTTTTTCAATTTTTCTTATAATAATTTTCTCATTTTTGTAAGTTTCTTGATATATGTTTCTGCATATGTTAAACATTCTAAAAATATTTGTAATTAGTTTTTTTTCTTTTAATTTACTAGGAAAACCTTGAATATTATTTAGTATATGAGATTGTAAATTATGTTTTTCATCTTCAATTTTCAACCCTAAATATTTAATTTTTTGTTGCATAAGTACTGATTTCTTTTTAGAGAGTACAATGTATTCTTTTCTACATTCTTGTAAAATATTGATAATATCCAAATAGCGTTTATTTAATTCATCATTGAAAACCAAAATATCATCTATGTAAACACAACATATATCTTGTAATTGCTTGAAGATGTTATCCATATATCTTTGAAAGATATCTGGAGTTTCTTTTAATCTAAATGGTATAACTATCCATTGGTATTGTCCTTGGGGGCAACTAAATGCCGTTAGTTTTTGGGATTTTCATCCATTCTTATTTTCTCAAATCCACTTTTACAATAAAAACTTAAGAAGTATTTCTTTCCTTTTATTAATGATAATAGTTCTTCTTTCTTTGGAATGAAGTATTTATCATTAATGGTTTTTTTATTTAGTGTTTTAAAGTTTATTGCCATTCTCTTTTTTACTCTTATTTTCTTAGCTTATTTTTCAACTAAAAATGATGGACTAGAGTGAAGTGAATTACTTGAGATTATGACATTTAATTCCAAAAAAAATTGAATTTTTTTTCCAAATTCAATCTTGTCTTCTAAAGTATAAATAATTGGTTTTACTCTTATGACCTTATTAAGATCTCTTAATTTTATGTTGACTATTATTTTAAATTTATTTAATTTTTGATCCAAAGGATTTTCTAAACTGACTATTTTTAATAGTTTTCTTATGTTGTTGCATAAAAGTGAGGTTTTAGATAGCTAAAACTTTTGTTATTTTTGAGACAGTTAAAGTTTTTCTAATTTTTGAGACAACTAATTTTTTTCTTATTTTTGAGACATAGATGATATCTCCTTCTAAGGTTATGAGACTTATTTTGTCAAAATATTGTGGGAAATATTGGTATAAGTTTAGAAAATTATTTCCTATTAACAAATCAATTCTTGTTTCCTGTTGATATATGTTAGGAATGTGAAACTTTTCTCCTCTATCATTATATGAGTATTTTTAATACCTTATTAAGATTTATTGTAATAATAGTATTATTAGTAATTCTTACAATTAAATCTTTTGACGCTTGTTTCCAATTGTCTTCTAAAAATACATATTTATTGGCTATATATATACTAACTTATGTATCTTTATATGAATATAAATAATAAGTGGTATAGCCTCTAAATTTTAGTCCTACTTTGATATAAGTACTATTTTGGATTTGTAATACTATAGAAATCATTCATCTTCTGATGAAGAATATCTATAATTTGAGTGTTCGTATTATGAGTCAGTTATCTCTTTCTCAATTTCTTCCAATAGATAAATATTATAAGTATCATCTATATCAGATTTCTCGATTGATTCTAATTTCATTTTGAAAGCTTCTTTCAAGATTTTTTCTTTTTGTGAAAGTTTCTTTTTATGTTGAAGTCTGCTTGGACATTCATTAACATAATGTCTTTCTTTGTTACATATCTAACATATGCATTTTTTCTTTCTTAAAGGGCAATAATTCATGTTTTCAGAAAGCTTATACTTCGTTCTTCTAACATATCTTTTCTTATAGGTTTCTCTATTAATTTTTTTATTTATTTTTGGAAATGTTTTTTCTAAATTTATATTTTTGTTTATAAGATTTTATATTACATATATATTTTCTTGGTTTTCTAAAATCTTTTGTATCACAACATATTTTATCATTTGCTCTTATTTGTTTATATTCTTTTCTTTCTTGACATTTAATAATGATTCCTCCCTTAAGGATTCTTATTCTACTCATAGAGTATCTGATATATTTTATCTATTTCTTTATTCTCAACTTTCTATTAAGGTATTATGTAGTGTTCCAGGTAATTTTTGAAAAAATATTTCTTTATAAAGTGTTTGCATATAGGGTGATAATTTATGGTAATACATTTCATATTCACAAATAAAAGAATCTATGTAACACATGTTACAAATTTTCATATTTGTTAGATGTCATTTAGCTTCATTGATTTCATTTTTACTAGATTCAGTGATAGTTCTTCCTTTATCTTCTCCAATAAATTCCTTATATATTTCATTTATTATTGTATCCAAATATTCCCTTATTGTGAAAGCATTCCCTTGCATTAACAAATGTTGTTGATCTATTAAGTTTGAAAACCAAACTTTAGCATTTCCTATCATTTTATGTGTTATAAGTGCCCTATACATTGAAGGGTTTGTTTGGGTAGTTTGAGAGGTTTGTATGAGCACATTCGTACCACTAGGCCATTCACCTAAGGCTTTCTTCCTATCTCTTATACAGTCTAAATCTAGAAGATCATATTTATAATTATTATGGAGTTTGAATTTTGGTGGAATACTACTTCTACTTCCCCAATGCAAACCTTTCTCCATTTTAGGTGGTTATCTTCTTCTATCTATGGCGTCAGGTTGTTATGTTCTTTGCCTATTTCTTTCTTTCCTATGTGGGTCAGGTGTTCCTTCTTGGTAAGGGATTATTAATGAAATTGGTTTCATATGACCTTTTGGGGTCATGTTTTCTGGTTCAGAATCAGTCTCATTGATTATTGTCATATTATCTTCTTCTTTGTTTATACAAAGTTTTTCATTATAATGTTTTTCTATTTCTTCATTAGTTAGTGTCAATAAACTAACTAATTTTTCTATATCCCTATTTTCAAGGTTCATGAGTTTTCTTTCTAATTCTTTTCAATATTTCATTAAATTGAAATTATATATTTCTTCTCATATCTTTCTTCATTTTTTTTTTCATTTTTAGGAATCAAGACATCCGATTTCCCAGGTAGTTTTTATTTTAGTTCTTATAAGGGATCATATTTATGACCTATTATTTCATTATTTCTATGTATATTATATACACATGTTCTTAGTTTTGAAAATTCATTATGTATATCTTGTTGTAGTTTATTATAACAACATTTCTTTATTTCTTTTAATAATTCTTTTTATACGTCTATAATTTCCTGTAAATATTTGTGTTTGATTCTTGGATTAAATCAATTTCGTCTGTTAATAATTGTACAATTTTGAAAAATGTTGCTTGAGTTTTTGCTACGCCCACTAAACTTCCATTTACTTGTAAATGCATATTTTTTTTATTTTATCTCTAAACATTATTTTTCCCTAATATAAATTCATGAACTAATACCTTCATTATTTTGACTTCATTTTTTAGTTTTTTTTAACTTATTCTTGGTTAGAATTTTCTCCTTCATGATCTATAAAAATAAACCTTGGTATGATACTATTTCTAACAACATTACTTTTTCTTTATGTTATTGGAGATTTTTCTTTGATATCTAATTATCATTCTTCTGATATTTCAAAGTTTGTTAGTATTTCTAGTTTTATTTTTTTCCAAGTTCCTTAAAAGTTTTGTCTATTTCTATAAATTTATTTTGTCCGTATATTAAATTATTACGACTATTTGTTAAATAATATGCTACTAGATAATGTATTGAAAATAAATGATTTATTTCTTTCAAATTCATATGCTAGACTTAATAGCAAATCTAAGACATGTTGTAAATTTTAATTTTTGGTATCTCATGTTACCATTAATTATTTCTAATAAGACATCTTTCCTAATTATTATTCAGTTATTTATTAATGTTATTTTTATTAGTGTATTTATTTATTATTTGAAATAAGCTTTTATATTTTTATGTCTACTATTTCTTGATTTATTTTTTCTTCTTCTATTTTAGAAATATTACTATTCAATTCCGTTAGATTTAACTTCTGTTATATTTTAAAAATATTTTTAAATTTTTAATTTTTTTGAAATTTTAAGGATATTTTTGAAGATATCTGAATACGTGGATATATATATATATATATATATATATATATATATATATATATATATATATATATATGATATTAATCCATTTTTAGTGTATTAATGAAAATATGAAGTTTTGAAATAATAATAATAATACCTAATTTGAAATTCCCCCTTTCCACGTATACTTTCTTAAATACAAAATTTTATTTTTCCTTTCCTTAATTTTTATTAGATTGATTATGAAAAACGTTTTATCGGTCAAGATTCTGAAATGAAAGAAAAGAAAGAAAAAAAAAGAAAAAAAAAAGAGAGTTTCCAACTTTAGTTTTTGAAGGAGTACTCCCATTGACCTGTTTTTAATTTTTAATTAATGTAATAAAAGTAACTTAGCTTTTTTTTAAAAAATCATTTTAATTTATTTTTTATAACGTTGGATGTAGAATTAGAATTTAAGAGTGATATTATAGAAAAAAAAATATTATTTGTCTATTTTTGATTGAATAAAAGATATATATCTTATTTGAATTTAAAATGTTTAAATTATTAAATTTATAATGAATTTTTAAGTAATAAATTTAAAATTTAGAAACACAATTTTATTATATATATAAATTTTTCTATAATTATCATATATTATATTTAAATTTTTTTTACCAAATAAATGAAATAGGGCACATATTCCTTTAAATACTTTACAAAATTGCCCCTGCTTTTAAGTGATATTAAAAGTTATTGAATTGTTTTTTTTTTAAGTAGCACTAAAAGTTACTCAATCTTTTTAAGAATATTTTAATTTATTTATTTAAAAAAGTAGAATAATTTTCAATATTTTATTTAAAAGTAAAATAATTAAAAAAAATTAAAATTTATTTTATGACTTTTGATACCTCATTTAAAAATGACAACTAAATTACTTGTTTTGAAAAGCAAAATAACAAAGGAGTAACCGCGAAAGTCGTTATTTTTATGTTTTTCTAAATAGTAGAGAAGAAACTGACTGCTATGTTATTATGCTTATCTCAATTAAATTTGTACAATGACAAGTTTGAATATGATATGGACATAATTAAATTTGTACAATGACAAGTTGGAATATGGACATAAGCTCACTACGTAAGCGACTGAATTTCATCATTGATGACCTCAAACAGGACCATTATTTTATTAAATTATTTTATATGTCACGTAGCATTATAGCATCATTTATATTTTAATATTTCTTAAATAAATTATTACTCGTTGTTTCGAGTTGCCAGTGTTTTTATTTATTTATTGATTTATTTATGTATTCGTGTTGCCAGTGTCACCGTCATAATTTAAGAGAGTGTGTCGTAAATAAAATTTAGAATTTACTGCATAATTAATATGTTTATACAAATGATTTATACAAAATTAAATTAAATCACGTTAATCCTTGGATATTTTTATTGAAAAGATAAATGTTAATGCATTTTAAAATTTAAGTTTTATTGAGATATAAAGAAAATATTTTTACGATTACTGTCAAAAATAACAATAAAAATATTTTTCATGAATAATTAACTGAAAATATTTGTATTATTAATGGTGTCAATTTTTTTTAATTTTTTTTTAACTAATTAATTGTTAAAAAAAATTCTTCATAAAAATACCAAAATGGTATTTTGAATAAAAAAAATATTTTTATAAAATTTAAGCTGAATGGGAATGTATTTAATTAAAACTTTTTAAGAATTTTAAGGTGGTTTTAAACTTCAGATATATTTAATTAAGTTTAGAAAAATCTAGGTATATTAAATTAAAATTTACAAAAATATTTAATAATCTATGTGTATTTAAAAAGTCATAGGCAGTTTTAAATCTTAAAACTTTGAAGGAACTTGACTTAAAAATATAATTGATAAAAAAAAATTTCCATTAGTGTCTCAAAAATCTTCTTTATGAGTTTATATGGATTTTAACTTCTTTCTCTCTCTCTCTAATCTTCTCCTTATCTCTTTCATATCATAAAATCCAGAAAAAGATATAAAATAAAATTAATTAGAATTTTAATAATTCGTTCAAATATTTTAAAAACCAATAATTTTTTTTTAAAATTTATTGAATTATACTATTATTTAAAAATCTATTAGAATCACAATTAAATACATATTCTTAAATTTTGAATTGAATTTATAACATAAATATTTAGATTTAAAGTCGATATTAAAGTTATTCAAGTAAGATGTTATCGAGTTTTTTCGGACCTAACTAGACTTTAAGTTATATTATATCATTCGGATTTTAAGTGAATAATGTTAAACCTACGTTACTAATCATAATAATGTATGTCACTATTTATTTAAATAATGACAATTAATGGCTAATATTACTCATGTAAAAATGCTTATAACAGTTTTAAAAAATCATCGAGACCAAAAGAAATGTTAAATTACATAATTTTGTAATTCATAGTGATCAAATAAATAGATATATGTAACATACTTCTAAAAGTTATAACTTTTAGTTTTTAAAGGTAGTATTAATTGGCAATTTTATCTCCTAATAAAAAGCTATTTTTATATTTCTCTTTTGTGTAAAATCCTATTCTTTTTTTCTTCAATGGATAGTTATTTATTTTTCGTGATTCTTTTGTGACTTAAAAATAGTAATTTTATGATTTTTTTATATTTCACATATATTTAAATTTGATGTGATAATTTATTCACCTAAATCTAATTTATAGTAATATTAGTTCTTTTTTAGTATGATTTTTCATATATAATTCTAAATTTAATATTATTATTTAGAATTTATTTAAAAAGTAAGAACACTATTTATCAAAAATCAAATTTTATGAAATATTTATTATATTTTAATTAAAAAAGTCAAACTTAAATGAAAAGAATATTCTTTTCAAAATGTGAGGTAGGAGATTACCTATTCATGTTCTAGCTCTTATCAATAAAATTGGTGACCCATCATTTGTATTTTGTAACTGTGCTAAAAAAACAAAATATCTTCGTAATTTATATTAATTACTTAAATTAATTAATTAACTCAATTTAAATTTATATCAATTTTATAATATTATTCGACTAAAATCAAAACATTATTATTCGAATAAAATCATTAAATTTATGAATTCTATACAAAGTTATATACCTGATAAGTAAACTTAATTAATTTATAAATTAAAAGATAAAAATCAATATTAACTTAATATTCAATACTTAAATTATATATAACTAATATTAATATATTATTTTTTAATAAATCAATTTGGTTCAATTTATCCGAGTTTTTTTTTATAAAGATATTAAACCAAATCGATTTATTCAATTTAAAAAATTAGAATCCATTAAACCCAATCTATTAAACCACCAAAACTGACTTAGAAAGTTTGGTTTATATTCAGTTCGATCGGTTTGATGAATTTTTTAATATTTATTTACATCCATAATATTTGGTTTATGGTAGTACATGCATAAAAGATTAAGATATTTATTTTTCATTGTTTCTTTACAACTTATTATAATATCAAAATTAAAAATATATTTATGAGAAAAAAATATAATTATTCTTTACATAGAAATAATAATCACGAATAACAATTTATTTGAATACTTATAAAACTCTTAGCAATTTTTTTTTAATTTATAATAATCAGAGAGTGCTCTCATCTCGTAAAAATTTGCTCTTTTTTTTAATAAATTTATATTATAGTTTTTTATTTGTTAACTTTAATAAAATCAATATAACTTATGATTTTTTTTTTACTTTTTTTTGGCATAAATCTTAATTTAATTAGGTAGATTTATTTCTCGTATAGACATATTCTAATTCAATTTTCAACTTATTTTTATATATTTTCATTCTAGATCTAGATTTACATTTTTTAGTTTTCTTATCAAAATTATTGATGCCTTAAAATTTAAAAATATGGATTCAAATGAGAGGAGTATTATTTTTGAAATTAAAAATTATGTTTTTTATAATTATATTTATTTTCTTTCACTAATATGATAATATAATTTTTTTACACTTATTCCATGTTACAATCAAATAGAAGCATATAAATTACAATTCATTTCCATGATATTTTATTCCTATAATTATTATTTATTATCGGTGAACCGAAGTTATTGTTTCTTATAGTACTATACTTTGAGTTCCTTGAGAATTGAGGCTAGATAGAGTGAAAGAAAGAATCCAATATGAACTAAATTAATTGTAGTCATGTAATTCTTTGAATGGGGCAATTAATTTTTTTAATAATAATTTTGGCAAGTTTAGTCACTTTTAACTAGAGTCAATTAAATTTAATATTTTTTTAAAAGTTCATTTTTCAAAAATAAAATGAAATTTTTCTTAAAAATAAAAATAAAAACAAAAAAATCCCTTTATTCTTAAAAAAATACAATTGATCTCAATCTCTCTCTATCCTTTCAATTTATTTTATTTGTGTATCTTTAATTAATTTATATAAGTATTATAAATTTTATTTTTAACTGTAAAGTTATTTTAATTTATAAATTAAGTGAGAGAAACAAATATTTTTTTAATAAAAAATAGAGAAATTTGTAAGAAATAGATGGTGAAATATTCAAATAAGATATAAATTGTAGATGTATTTATTTGAGAACAAAAAAGTAAGAGTACTTTTTTTAGTTTTTAATGTTATTAGTCAAAGCAATATTAATTTTATCTTAAAAATTATTAGATTAAATCTACTCCACCTTAGAAAAAGGATTAATGTATTGTTATTAAGATTTAGGTCACACTTTGATACATTTTTGTTTGGTTACTGACATTTGTGATGCTCCTTTTCTCTTTATTCCAGATAGAATGTCTTCTTTTTTTGTTTTTTTTTTCCTTCAAACAATTGAAAAAAAAAACAATTAGAAAAAAATTCAGTTTGATCATTGTGATATATGCACATGAAATTAATGCATATTTGTAATTAAAATGGAAAGAGTAAAAAAACAAATACAAAGTATAAGATGAAATTAAAACATTAAAAAATGACAATAATAATAAATATTTTAATTGTGAATAATTAAAACCGTAGTTATTTATAAAATTTTGATAATTTTTTTTGGAAAATAATCGTAACGTATAAGACATGAAGTCAAGATAATTATTACAATATGAAAATTATGATTAATCGAAATTGAACATATATTAATATTATATATATAATTATATAAAAATATAATTTTAATAATAAAATATCTAATAATCTCTATAATTAAATTAAATTTTATTTATTTTTACTTAATATTTTTTATAAATGTTTAATTTTATCAATAAATATATTTGAATTATATTAGAATTATTCTAACCCCCGTTCTTTTCCTTTTTTTCTTTTTTCCCCTTCATCGTAGAATCAGGATAGAGAGCTACAGATTTAAACTTGGTATTTTCTAGGAAAAGTTGGTTCGATTCTCTCATTTTCATTTATTGCAAGCAAGTATGTTGGAGTTTCTTTAAAAACTAGTACGTTGAAAAACTATCTAAAATTTATAATGAAAAAACAGCTAAAATCAGAGAAAAATAATACTTAATATTATTGAATTAGTCCAAATGCCTGGTGATAATATCGAAAAATATCTAACCTGAAAAATAAGCTTGAACGGTTTATGAATGGTTTAAAATGAATTTTTTTTTAATAAAGAAGAATTATAAAATTATCATCATATTTTCATTTATATTATTGAATTATTTTTATTTATTTATATCATTTAATTATTTTATTTATATTAATTCTATTAATATTAGTATAAAGATGATTAATTTTGTAATAATTCAGATAATTAAATAATAAATTTTAAATAATTAAAATAATTAAGTAGTATATTTAAAATAAAATATATCATTTAATTATTTGATGTATGATGAAGAGTTACATGAATACTAACAAAATGATATAAATATAATAAATGTAATAATTAAACAAGATAAAAAATAATTTGATTATATAAATGAAATAAATACAATAATTTAATAATATATTTATAAATTAATTATATATAATATTGTTTTTATAATTTTAATTTTAATTATAAATATTGACACTGTGTTCAAAATCCAAAGTCTTAGCAAATAAAAAATAAAAAGTGTGGTCATATGTTAAAATTTGATGACTATTTTTAGAAAACAACATTAAAATAAGCTATATGGTTAGTATAACATTAAAATTAAATATATATATATATATATATATATATAAGTATATAAAAAATAATTTTTAAAAAATAAAATATATATACTTTAAATAATTAGATTAAGTTTTATTTAAAAATAGATGTTATATAATTAAAAGATGAAATTAATATTAAAATTTTAAATAACTTATTAAAGTAAAAAAATTTAATATTTAATTTTTAAAATTAAATATATTTTTAAATAAATATAAAAAATAAAAATATAATTAAACTGTAAAAAACTACTATTCATCCGATTGTTATTAGCTTTGTATAGACACGGACCTAAAAAGAAGGAAGGAAGCGAGTCAGGCAACTACCAAATTGCAACATACAATTGGCGCATAATTTCCCCCCCCCCCCCCCCCCCCAAAAAAAAAGGGTCATGAATTTCTTTTTGTTGAAATTGCGCAGAAGTTTCTTCATAAACGTATTTAAAATATTAATAATTATTTTAAAAACAATTTAATATTATTTATATACTTATTTTTAAATACCATTATTATAATTTTAATACAAATAACTTTATAAATATTAGTTTTATTATTTTAATAAAGAATAAATTATAACAAATATATCATTGAATTATCATTAAAGTTATAAATGTATTATCTAACTTTATTGAGTGATAAATATAACATTTAATTATTTTTACTATTACTTTATTTTTTTAGTTATGTTATATTTTTGATTATAAATTTGTATAGTTAATAAAAAATTCCATAACAAATTCGTATAACTATTAAAAAATTTAATGATATATTTGTATTAATAATAAAGAATTCAGTGATAAATTTATATCATTAATAATACTTAAATTTTATTTCTATAACCGGATAAAATTGTATAATATATTTGTAACTTTTACGATAATTTAATGATATATATATATATTAAATAAATTAGCAAGTGTTTATGATTATTTCTTTAAAAAATTAAAAAATTACAAAAATATAACATCCATAAATCTATAAGTGATGTAATATATGCCATTGTAATTATATTAAGTAGATATTTTAATTATTTAATTTTGTTGCTATTTTTTATAAATTATTATCTGTAAAAATGAAATAATTTAATTATTTTTTAAATATTAAAATATTATTTTTTAATAATAAATTCTGATATAATAATAAAATAAATTTATTAAGTAAATTTTTTATTTTATTTTAAAAATTTAAAATTGAAATTGAACTATATAATATATATATATATATATATATATATATATATTTGTTTGTTTGTTTGTTGTAAATTTTTATATTTTATGATTTATTTTAATTTTTTAAACACTTTTATGTGTCTTATTTTTTGTAGGTATTTTATCTGAATTGAAACAATGGACATTATATTATAAAAATAAGGGTTATATATGTCAATAAATTATAAAATCAATGGAATTTGAACCACATAGATGAATTCTTTTGGATCCAACATTGTTAAAGATTTAATGGATGACACATATGCTATACGAACTCCAAATAATACAATATAGGTGCAGTATTTAACTTATGGTACTAGTCTTCAATAATAATGTCAATTTATGATAGCTGTATTAGTTTAGACTAGCTCAAATTATTTTAATTTAAATTAATTTAATTCTTATCTAAATCAAATTTAATTTATATTATTAATTGTTAATTTTAACTCAAACAATCGAAAAATCTCAAATTAGCTCAAATTTATCTTAAATTATATATATATATATATTAATTGATCTTTTTTATTTTATTTAACGTGATGTTAATTTAAAATATTATATTTTTTTTTAATAATTTTTAACTTAATTAAAATAATAAAAGTTTTGAATCAAACTCTATATATTCTAAAAATATTAAACATATAAAAATATAAAAATTGTTAGTAGTTTTTATAAAATTAAAAAGTAAAAGTTTCAAAGTTACAAATATATTATAAAACAATTAAATGAATCATTATCTAAAATTAAAATAAATGAATATTTTATACTTAAATATTATATAATATTTAAATCACTGATAACATAATATATATATAGGTATGAATAATAAAATTTTAAACTAATTTGATAGGTTTACGAATAAATTAATAAACTTATGATAAATATTTTATATTAAATAATTAACGAGTTTAAAGAAATTTAAATAGATTTTATTTTTAAATGAAATTAAAAAATGTTTATATAACTAGTTACATTTATTGTTGATAAGATATTTGTATAATTTTTATGAATAATTAATACATGAAAAATGAAAAAAATTACAATAAAAATAATAAGAGAAATGTACCAAATTTATTATGAAATGAATTAACATACTTATCATATATAAAAATTATAGTAATAATAATAATATATAACAATAACAATAATTATTTGTGTTTTGTGAGAAAGATCTTAATAATCTTAACCTAATCTTAATTTTTTTTGTGTTTTCGAGGTGATCTAAATTTAACTTATTCATATTTTTTAGTTTGTGTTTGATTTGAACAATGAAGTTATAATACAAATTAAGATCCTTAATCTTTGAAGATAATAAAAAGGAGAGAATTCATCCTTCTTGTTTTAATATTATTGATCTTGCAAATTTTTGATTTGAGTAAATTTTTTTTTAATAGTAAATTCTATAGTTTTGATTTAAACATAATAATACTTACATAAAACATGATGCAGAAATATGTTTAAAACACATGTAAAAATTTCATAAAACATAAGATTTAAGAAAAATAATAATAAAAAAAAATCGTACTGTTCATACTAATTTTTAAATTATTAAAATAAAATAATGATTTTGCTATCAAAGAATCCACTTTATTATTATTTTAATTTTTTTTATTAATAAAATAATTTTTATGTTTAAAAAGCAACTAAAATATCTTTAATTTATTGAAAAAATGATCTAAATATATCTCTAGTGATTCATAGAATACTTTCTTTCATACTTTTAAAAAAATGAAAAAAAGAATAAGAATATGATATGGTTCATGGTTCATGGTTCGGTTCAATGTATAATTATGCTTTGTTTTTGTTTAGCCCGACTGTTTCTTGAGTGAGTCAACCTCAACCTGTCCCGCTATACTCTTCATCAGAAAGATAGATTAACGCTTTCAACTTATCAATCTGTTGGAGCTTCTGTTGGGAAAGTTCTTCCACAAATCCATTCATCTTCTCCCAAGGTTCGCATCTTGTCTTTCTCGAATCACATCGACTTCTGATACCTCAATATTTGTCAGTCAACTCCTAGGTCTTTCATTGGTTTTATTCCTCAGTTTTTGCGTTTTTCTGTATTTTTTCAAGCTAATATTATCGGTGTTGTTTCTTTTAATAAAACATGTGTTTGTGATTGTTTATGTCAGAATTTCTGCCAATTTTTGGTTTTGATCGATATCCGGTTTAGATTTGATGGAAGAGTAGGTTTGTTAACATCCAGATCGTGTTTGTCCTTTACTTAGGATTGTGTTATTGCCTCGATTTCTTGGGAACTTAGCTTCTGAAAAAACGTTTGGAAGTCGCAGAAATTTGTATTACTTGTTTAGATTTTACAAAATGTTTCGACAGGCGGGAGATGTGGAAATCTGAACTTGGGTTTCAGTTTCTTTGTCAAGATCGATCTGTCTATGAACTGCTTCGTAGAATTTATGGCATTTCAAGAATTGGGTTAGCTTAGTTGTGCTTTAGAATGGTATAATTGATTCTATTGGACCAGTCCTTGAGCTAAAATGGGTTCTTCAAGAGGTCGATCCTTTCCTACTTCCTAGATTCATAATCTTGTCAGAATCAAATATAATTCCGTTGGATATTTACTCATGGATATCCCGAATGATCTCTCTTCTTTCTTTACCTTTACCTCATCTTCATATCTATCAAATGGAACCAGTTGCCAGAATCAATCTCCATCACCCAGTTCAGAACCTGTACCAAGTCCTGAAAATTTGAGTCTAAACAAACTCAGTAGCTGTCTTGAGAAGCTGTTAGTGGATGATGAATTCGATTACACTGATGCTGAGATTATTGTTGAGGGCATTTCGATTGGGATTCATCGTTGTATATTAGCTGCTCGGAGTCCCTTTTTCCATGATCTATTTAAGAAGAAAAATGATAATATTAATGAAAAGGGTAAACCAAAGTACCTTATGTCTGAAATTGTACCCTATGGAAAGGTTGGGCATGAAACCTTCAATGTTTTCTTGCATTATTTGTACACTGGAACTGGAAAGCTGAAGCCATCACCTCCAGATATATCAACATGTGTAGATGATGTTTGTGTTCATGATGCATGTCGCCCTGCTATTGATTATGCTGTGGAATTGATGTATGCTTCGTCCACTTTCCAAGTGAAAGAGCTTGTTCTTCTTGTTCAGGTAGTTCAAGTCTCCGTTATTGGTTAAACTCTCTATTGATCATGCTGTGGAATTGATGTATGCCTGTTAATTTTTGTGACTTTCAGATAGCGTATTATTTCTGCTATTAGTACACTGAAACACAATGCTATGGCTTCACCCTGCAATTATAGTTTTCCCTACTAGCTCTAACAATCCTTAGCTCTGTGCCCATCAGTGATAGGTCAATGCATGTGAACCCCATTATTGTGCAAGTGATGTACAATGTTCATTTCCAACTACAGTTTGCCACTAATCTCGGCTGGAAGGCACTATTTTCTTAGACTCCTTTAGTTAAGAATTCAACTTTGTTATGTGAAGTAACTATGAAATTCAGCAAAGTACATTATTTTCTGTCTTTAAATTTATACTTTCTGCATTCACTTGCCCAGAATACAGCAGTTTTTTTTTCTCCTCCCTTTGTCTTTATGGGAAAAATGAAAGGTAAAATATAGTAGTCTTCAGGTTGACCAGGAATCTTGACACTGCCTACAAGCTTCACAAGCATGATTTTCTATTGGAACATAATGATATAGTAATAGTGGTGCCATGTAAATTTCTAATTGGTCTGTCCTAATTTTTATTCCTTAAATAGAAGCTTCACTGGAAATTAGCATCCAGGCTATGATATTTGATCTAAATCTGTTGCTCCGGTTTCTAGAGTCTTCAATAGATTTGATGCCATCCAATGTACCCCTTAAATATTGTTAACCATATTAGATATTCATGTTTCTTATATATTATGCTATATGGTTATGTGAAGCCCAAGAGCCTTAAAATTGCAAAATTGCTCTTTAAAATTATATCTAGCAGGAAAAAGACTACTTTTTTTCCCAGATATTAAAGGGGGAAAAATGCTTAATCATATGATTTTGGGTTTTTAGACACTAGTCCTGCTTATTACTTGTTCTGACTTATTTTCAAAAACATATGCAGCGCCGACTTTCAAATTTCATTGACAAAGCTCTTGCAGAAGATGTAATCCCAATTCTTGTTGCTGCCTTTCATTGCGAGCTGAGCCAGCTGCTTTCAGACTGTATTCAGAGGGTGGCAAGGTCAAATCTCGATGATGTAACTTTAGAGAAGGAGCTTCCTTACGAAGTTGCAAAAGAGATCAAATCACTCCGCCAAAAAACTCAGAAGGAGAATGAGTCTGTTCAGATGGAGATTGATGATCCCATGCACCAGAAGAGAATTAGAAGAATCCACCAAGCGTTGGATTCCGATGATGTTGAGCTAGTCAAACGGTTTCTAGAAGAATCTAATATCACTCTAGATGATGCTTTTGCCCTCCACTATGCTGTTGCCTATTGTGATCCTAAGGTTGTGAAACTGGTTCTCAGTCTAGGCTTGGCTAATGTCAACCTTCGCAACTCTCGAGGACATACGGTACTCCATGTAGCTGCTAGGCGGAAGGAACCATCTGTGATATTAGCACTTTTGGACTGTGATGCCTCTGCAGTAGAAACTACATTTGATGGACAAACTGCTGTTGCAATTTGCAGAAGATTGACTAGGCCAAAGGACTACAGTAAGAAGACAAATAGGGGTGAGGAGTGCCATAAAGATGGAATGTGTATTGATGTCCTAGAGAGAGAGATGCGAAGGAATTCAATGTCCGGGAATATGTCAGTAACATCAGAGTTCTTGGATGATGATTTACATGCAAGGCTGAACTACCTGGAAGCCAGAGGTGATACTTCTTGACTTTAATCCACCAAGTGGTACATGTTATTGTAGTTGATGATGGTTCAAGCTCAGAGTAAAGCATATCTCTTTCATTCCTAATTTGAATATTTGGCTTTGTTAAACCATCATTTTTTTACTAGAATTTTCCTGATATTTTATTTTGTTACTTTGCTGCGTTTATTAGTGGTATCTATATTAATATCTTGTTATTTGTATTGTTAATATTTACATTTTTTAGATAAAACGACACTTTTGATGTGATTTGAACCTGTAACATTCAGAAAGTGTAGCATATCATGGATTCATGTTAGACTTGCTAGAATAAAGTAATGACTAACTAATTGCCTTGTAATGTAATATGTTCGTTGTAGGTATTGAAGTAACGTAGGTTCAAACTCAGTCATTGTATATGTTGTGTGGGTGTATAATTGTTCATTAAAATATGACTATATATATCGATCCATGTCATCATAATGAGTATCTAACTGATTTCTTATATGTTGTAGTGGCATTTGCAAAGCTATTGTTTCCGGCAGAAGCTAAGGTGGCAATAGAGAATGCAGATGCCGGTTCAAATTCAATGCACAATGGCCTTGCAAAATCAAAGTGCTCAAGTGGAAACCTACGAGAAGTTGACTTAAATGAAAATCCTACTGAGCAGGCTAAAAGACTCCAAGCAAGATCGCAGGCCCTGATGAAAACAGGTTGGTTTATATGTGTCATTCAAAGTTTTATTTGCCTGTCCTTTTTCACCAAAAGCTTGAGGGGACGTTAGCCACTAACTCTACCATGTTAATTGTAACTTGATATAAGATTTTGTCTCACAATATCCTACAGTTAATTGATAATAACATCAAGAATTCTAGTAATTATTAATTTATTTGTCTCTATATGGCTATAACTGGGGTTGGAAAACCTCCAAAAGATTATTAGGCATTGGTCCTTTTTCTTATAAAATATCGTGTTATTATTAATATACTGATACAAAATTATAGTGCGTGCACTATTAATCCACTTTCAAAAGAAGCACTAAACTTTACTAGAGAATAACTATCTTTTACAGAAATCACAACTTCATTCCCCCCTTTCCCCTTTTACTTTTCTGGGGATTTTTTTCAGAGGACGTGACAGCAAATAGCAGCACTGCGGATTTGCAGCATTTAAGCATTAAGTTTGCTCTTCCAGTTTCAGTTTCATATAAAGCTTTTGTGGAAAATTACAAAAAATAACATCTTAGAACTTGTAAAACTCCGAATTCACTCATTAATTTCCATTAAAAGATACTACATATTTATATACTAAGTTAGGAACACTCTTAGGCGACATACACCTAATACACAACTAAGACACTTAATACACAACTAATATATTCAACTAGTGATAGACACCTAATACACAACTAATATCTCTAACACTCTCCCTCAAGTTGGAGCATAGAGATATTAATCATGCCTAACTTGTTACAAAGATAATCAACTCGAATCTCCACGTAAAGCTTTCGTGAAGATATCTCCTAGTTGTTCTCCAATCTTCACATATCCTGTAGAAATCAAACCTTATTGAATTTTCTTGCGAACAAAATGAAAATCAATTTCAATGTGTTTAGTTCGCTCATGAAACACAGGATTAGAAGCAATATGAAGAGTAACTTGGTTATCACACCACAATTTCGTTGGTACTGAAGTTTTAAGACCTATTTCATTCAAGAGCTGATATATCCACATTATCTCAGACGCAGATTGTGTCATAGTCCTATATTCTAACTCTGCACTCGATCGTGACACAACATTCTGCTTCTTGTTTTTCCACGAGACCAAATTTCCTCCAATGAAAATACAATAGCCTTATGTGGATCTTCTATCCACTTTAGAACCTGCCCAATTTGCATCTGAAAAACATTCAATATGAGTGAGTCTTTTTTTACTCCTTATGACTTCAACACCCAAGAAATATTTTAGCATCCCCAAATCCTTCGTGTGAAACTGAGTATGTAGGAAAGACTTAAGAGATGAAATTTCTGTAGTATAACTTCCAGTAATAACAATGTCATCTACATATACAACTAAAAGAATGATACCGATTTTTGATTGTTTATAGAACACAGAATGGTCAGACTTGCTTTTCATCTACCAAACGTTTCTATAGCTTGACTAAATTTTCCAAACCAAGCACGAGTACTCTGTTTCAAACCATACAAAGATTTGTGGAGACGAAAAACTTGCATAGACTCCCTCCCTCTAAGCAACAAAATCGGGAGGTTGTTCCATAAACACCTCCTTTTGAAGATCACCATGAAGAAAAACATTCTTGATATCTGGTTGATGCAAAGGCCAATGATGAATAGCTGCCATAGAAATAAACAACTGAATAAAGGTCAATTTAGCAACAGGAGAGAAAGTGTCAGAATAGTCCACTCCATAGGTTTGAGCATATCCCTTAGCAACAAAACGGGCCTTTAATCAAGCAACTGACCCATTCAGATTAACCTTAACTGTGAACACCCATTTGCATCCGATAGCTCGTTTCCTTGAAGGTAAATCAACCAAGTCCAAGTACCATTGTCATCCAAAGCATTCATTTCCTTGATAATTGCATGATGCCAACCAGGATGAGATATGACTTCGTGAAAAGTTTTAGGGATAGAAATAGAATCAAGAGAGGCAATAAAAGAGAAAGAGAAAGACGACAAGCAGTTATAATAAACAAAAGAAGAAATAGGATAAGTACATTGACGTTTACCTTTGCGTAATGCAATAGGAAGATCATCGTTCAGGACTGGATCTGATGACGAAGGAGCAGGTGTAAGACATGAAACAGAAGGTCTATGTCTGGAGTAGACTTGAGTTATAAGAGGCCTAACATGAACTGGATCAGAGAGGTTCAAATGATGTGATAGAATAGACTAACAAATCATCATCCTCTCCCTCACGTGCATGAGGAGAAGACGAAAAATAGGGTGTGTTTTCCATGAAGGTAACATCAATTGAGATAAGATATTTGTTAAGACTAGGATAATAACATCTATAACCTTTCTAGAGACGAGAATAACCAAGGAAGATACACTTCAAAGACTTGGGATCTAATTTAGTAACATGCGGACGAACATCCCGAACAAAACAAGTGCTACCAAATATCCTAGGGTCAACCGGATATAGTGACTTATTAGAAAACAAAATTTTGTAAGGAATCTCACCATGAACAGATGAGGGTATGCGATTAATAAGAAAACATGTTGAAACTGTATCGGCCCAAAAAGATTTAGAAACATTCATTTGAAATAATAAGACACGTGCAGTTTCGAGAAGATGTTTGTTCTTACGTTCGGCCACTCTATTTTGAGATGGAGTATCAACACACTAAGTTTCATGAAGCATGCCATTTTGAACCATATAAGATTGAAACAAAGCTGATGTATATTCTTTGGCATTATCACTTCACAAAGTACAAATTGAAACATTAAATTGAGTTTTAATCTCAACACAAAATGCGCAAAAAATAGAAAACAATTCAGAACGATTCTTCATTAAATATAACCAAGTTACATGAGAATAATCATCCACAAAAGTAACAAAATACTTAAATCCAGGTTTAGACAAAATAGGGCAAGGAGCCCAAACATCATAATGAACTAATTCAAAAGGAACACTAGCACGTTTATTAACTCTTAGATTTGAACTAAGATGATGATGTTTTGCAAATTGACAAGACTCACAATCTAATGAAAACATCTTACTAAACTGAGGATATAGTTTCTGAAATTAAGGAAAAGATGGATGACCCAGTCTATAATGTGCCTCAAAGGGAGAGGTTACACCAGAGCAAACAACAGATTTCGATATTGGTGTGTCAAGAATATAGAGGCCTCCAAACTCATGTCCTTTACCAATAGTCTTCTTTGTCATAAGATCTTGAAATAAGCAACGATTAGGAAAAAATGAGATACAACAGTTAAGATTGCGAGTAAGCTGACTTACAAAGATCAAATTAAAGGATAAGTTAGGTAAATGTAAGACATACGACAAAGGAAGCAAAGAGTGGGAGTAATTGTGCTAGACCTAAGAACACGAGATGGTGACCATCGGTTAAGGTAACAGTAGAGGTGGAAGTGTGTGACTGAAGACTAGAAAAGAGACTAGAATTACCTATCATATGATTTGTGGCACCATAATCAATAACCCATTTGGAAGATGAGGAAAGGACACATTTGATTTACCTGAATCAGCAATAGCAGTGACAAAAGATGATGAAGACCTTAGTGATTCTTGATACTATGAGAACTTGGTAAATTCATCTGTAGAGATAAGAACCGATTTTTCAAAAGTATCATAAGCGGATGCAATATGAGCTGAGTGACCTTTTTGATGCTTGTACTGAAGCTTTCTACAGTCATGTTTTGTATGTCCTGGTTTGTGATAATAGTGACACATAATACCTCTTAGGTCCTGTGGTCGAGTTTCAAACCATTGCGAGCCGCCTCCTTTGTTTCTATTCATATAAGTTGATCGTCCATGCTCATAATTTTTATTTCAGTTGACCAAAGCATCATTTAATTGAGTAGGTGGAGGTAGAGTGCTTTCTGTACGAAGTACTCGACTAAACACCTCTTGTAAAGAGGAGATCTCAGAACCAGAAAGAACTTGAGACTTAGCAGTCAAAAGCAGAGGGAAGATCGGCAAGAAAACTCATGACTGCCATTTGTTCTCGTTGGCTTTGCTGAACCTTCACATCAGGGTTAAAAGACATCAAACTATTGAGCTCCTCCTAAGTCCTTTTAAATTCCATAAAATAATTCGTGAGTGACTGATCTTGTTTGTCTGTACGGTAAAATGCTTTGCATACCTCATATATGCGAGAAAGATTTCCTTTACCAGAATATAAGAAATCCAAATAATCCATCAACTCCTTAACGAATTCACAATGATTGATCAAGTCAATTACATTGCTCTCAATAGAATTTTGAATCTACAGAAATAAGCGGGTATCTTCTTTAAGCCATGTCTGCTTTGAATCATCTTTAGGAGGATCATTAGTCAAATGAGTATCTTTGTCGATACTTCTCAAATAAATTCGAATAGTCTTGCTCCAAGCCAAATAATTCGAGTCATTGAGCTTATGGTCCGTGATTTTAGACATCACAGGCACCATATCCGTCACAACATTGGATTTCTTTTCAGCCATAACTCCTACAAACGACAATGCAGCGAATAAACGAACAAACAAAATTCAACAACAGCGGCGAACAAGAACACAAAATTGGAAGAACCCAAACCTGAACAATCACAAGCGATGAGTGCCAAACCACCACAGATGACGTAGGGGAACGCCAGAGAGCAACATGAGGTCAACCGGAAAAGATTTCTGCAGGGACGCGCTGTCACGCACCGGCGCGTAGAAAGATGGCAGAAAGTCGCGGCGGCGCGTGTGACTCACTCGCGGCTCGTCTGGTGACCGAACTTCGGGGGTTTGGTCGGTCGGCGGCTAGGCTTCCTCTCTGTGCCAGCTGCGAGAATAAATTTGCACTCCAAAAGGGTGTTCTGAGTTAGAACCCAAAAATGCACTAAATCCTAATTTGTGTTTACTCAAAATCAGACCCTAATTTGAACGGAAAAAAAAATTCCCAATTTTGTAACCCAAATACTCTGATACCATGTAAAACTCATAAGTCACTCTTATTCATTTCCATTCAAAGATACTACATATTTATATACAAAGCTAGGGACATTCTTAGGTGACATACACCTAATACACAACTAATATATTCAACTAGTAATAGACAATTAATACACAACTAATATCTCTAATAGAACTTATAATAACAAATATTAGCACTGATAATATTGAACAGTATCCAATTGGATGGCGTTCAATATTAAACGGGTCTAAATAATCATAGTTTCATTTAAACTGCTTTCAATGTAAAATGATGTGCTGGATTTTCTTTTTTAATAGTGATAATATATGAATTTTTCATAAGGGGTGTTATTTTCTTAGTTATAAGTTTTAAGGGTGTTATTTTTATTGTTTTCTCCTTTCTTAGATTCAACTTATTTTAGCACCATGACATGTTGAGTGTAGTATTTTTTTTTTGGAACTGTGAATGGAGCAATTAATATAAGAACTGTATTGACATGAAAATTAAGGAAAGAAAAAGCATCAATGCAATGAAAATTAATAAGATTGGGAATTGCTGCATTTTGAGCATTAGTCTAATTTTTGTAATGACAGTGAAAACGGGCCGGCGATATTTCCCACATTGCTCAGAAGTGCTTGATAAGTATTTGGAGGACGAAAAAGATATGCTTGATCTTTTACTTGAAAAAGGAACTCCAGAAGAGCAGAGAATTAAGAAAATGCGGTACCTGGAACTCAAAGATGATGTGCAGAAGGCATTTTCCAAAGACATGGCTGAAAATAACCATTCAGGACTATCTTCTTCCTCATCAACCTTATCTCCGAAAAAGAATGTTATGAATTACAAAGCAAGGAAAAGGTAAAGTTGTACAACTTTTTGCAGGAATCCATGGGAATTTGATTGTTTTGCAGGGGAGTTTTTCTTTTCTTTTTTCAATTCGACCTCATTAACATGCCCAAGACCGTACGTTCGGGCGTTTCTGTATAATAGCAAGAGATAGGGTACCCCTTTGAAGCATTTGGTCTGTAAATTATGCAATAATTAGGAAAGAATGGGGAATGAAGGGGGAAATACCAGCTTTATGGATAGTTTTAGGATTGGGATATTAATTAGATTTGAGGAAAATTGGACCTTCCTACGTAAAACTATGTAAGTGTATAATTTTTCCCTTAGTTTTTCTCACTACAAAACTTGACATGCATCTAACATGTACGTTTTTTGTTTGTTTTACATTTTCATTGATTGTAAGTACAAAAATAAAGAAAAATTATACCACCACAGCCTCAAACCCAAATAAAGCCTTACATAGCCTTACACGACTAGCAAACCATCTCAAGTTTGCTCACTCCGGCCACCCCACTAACTGAGACTAAGTTTAATTCTTGAGAGCATTTTATATAGCAGTTATTGTTTAATTTTATACCTTGAGCCTTATAGCTTTATTAGTGGCGAGTACTGTGATCAAAAATGGATATTTCTTCAAAATTGGTCTATAATTATAATTTATATACAATTCAAATAACACTCCTAACTCTACAAAATCTCAAGTCTTAAACGTGAGTATCACAAGAAAATGGACGTCTCTCATATTCATAATTATTAATCAGGCTGTTTCGTATGAGTTCTTTTATTTATTCTTAAAACTTACGTTGTCACAACATTTCTTTATTTAATGTTTGGGGAAGATCTTAGATTAAAGCGTGGGTATAGGTGTATAGACATGCTATGGAACAAGATAATCTTACTCTTTATTTTTATAAAAATAAAAAATATAAGAAATGATATTTTTATAAAAATATAAAATATAAAAAATGATAACGAAATTAATATTAGATATCAAAATAGATAACATGTTATATTTAAAATTTTCTTTCATGGTGTGCTCCGGTCAAAGTGGCACATATAGACATCACCTTAAAATTTAGTATAATTTGAACCTTAATTAAATTAGAGTGGAACTAACTAAAATTGAATAGAACCACGGAGTTAGGTTTAGCAATGAGTTTACCTCACCCAACTAGTGAATTATAGAATTGTTTCTAAATTTTTTCACATTTCATATTTTGATTCCTTTATTATTTTTTTATGATTTGATACATTTTTTTTTAATTTTAAACTTTGAATCCTTATTTTTCTTCTTATAATTTGATCCATTTTCTTTTAAATTTTTAGTCTGAGACCAACTTAAAATTAAACCTAATCTTTATCAACTATTATTTATTAGTTTTATTCTCACTTATTTGATAATATAAATGTGTTTTCTTGGTTTTATTGTAGGTAAAATCAACTCTTTTAAAAATTTAAGATAGTAGCTCAAGAGTTAATATTAATTTTATACATATATTGCTATCTTTTTAAGTGTTAAGACCTTTTGATCTAATATTGTATTAGAATATAAAATAATTAGAAAAATTAACTCTAACAAAAGTTTAAATTATCTAAACAATAATCAATAACCAATAATTATTATTATTATATATATATCATAAGTAATATTGATACCGATTTTTGTTAACACTAGAGACCGTTCTTCGTAGAATCTACAACATAAACAAACTTTTAGAAACTTGGACCATGGGTGGTCTTTGAACCTATAATCTTTAAGTCAATAATTGTAAGATGAAGGATATAAGATATCTCAATTTCGTTATAGTAATTATATAAAAATATAGTGTTTGTATGTGATTCTTTTTTATGAAATGTATGATATTATGTTATGCATATGTGACTATATATAATGTAAGGATTATAAGTGTTGGTTATTTTCGTAGATAAAATATTTTTATATAAATTTATTTTTAAGTTCACTATCAAGTCTATCAAGCAAAATTGAAAAAATATTATAATTTCAAATAATTATACTTCAGGTTTATCTGTTATAACTATAACACATAGGATTGCACTCATGTATTTAATAGCGCACAAATCTGGTATTGTTTTTGCTACTAAAATATAGAATAAAATATATATTAAAATATTATATAAGATATACGATATATTATAGGCTAAATTTTAGCTTAAAAGTTGGCATAAAATATAGTGAAAAGCTAGGTAGTCTGATGTACCGATGGTTTTTCTTTTAGATCATAATTATGGCCTAGATTGTTTCCACCTAAAAATATCGTATGCTATTTTTTTTATTTCTATACTTTATTCTTACACACAATTACATGCTTGATCACTTTGTTTAGGTTATTAAATTATAAATTGATAAAAATTAAAAATAGCCTATTTACCCCTCTAAGTTAATTAGGTCTGTAATTTATAAACTTTCATATATGTAAAATAATAAACCTAGTAGTTTATTCTTATCTGATTATGATTGAGCCTTTATAGTATTATAGATATTTATTTATTGTAGACAATTATCTGTTGTAGATAACTATTGTGTGTAGACATCTATCCTTAATTATCTGTGAGATTATCCTTTAAAATATACAAGGAAAATCTTTATGTCTTTATCTTTTTAAGATAACTAAAGGATAATTATTACCCCATTATCCTATTATTATATTAGGATAATTATATTACTTTCATATTTGTATGATAATTAAACGCTTATTGGGCTTAACTCATAAGATTATTTGTTGATTAGGACCACCCTTTGACTGTCTTGTGGGATGTATGAAATTATCGTAACATCACTCCCAAACTTTTTGGCCCTTGCGCTAGAAGATCTGATTATAATTTTTATTAATACTTGTATTTAATATTTCTTTCAATTTTATTGACGATTCTGAGCTTGTATTTGAGTGATTTTTTAACCTCTAAGTAGAAAACTTTACACCATGTTTGTTCATTTGAAACATGCAAGATGGTGTTTTGATGTTGGAAATATCTTCGGATTTTCTATCAAACTTTCGGTTAAAAAGTTACATCAAAATCAATGTTTTTTTATCAAGGAAGTCAAACTTTCATTTTTTTTATGGGAAGCTCAAATCCTAAGCCTAAACCTTGTATGACTAGCTAAGGCAATTGAATTTTTATTTATTTTTCTTCATGCAGTGTAGGTGATGAGCAGAACCGGCATCGCCGATCCTACCAATACTTTGGTTTTATATTTATAAAGCTTTCGCAAGTGCACGATTCATTTCATAGAAAATGATAAGTATACTCCCAAGGTCGATCTAAGGAAGGAATATATGTGGTTTTTAATTTATTATTCAAACTTTTAAAAATGAAATTAAATCCTAAGCATCCTGTCACGATATTTGAGTTTTTGTGTTTCTAATCTAATAACATAAAAATAAACATAGATAAAGATTCAATAAACATTTATGCAAATTTTATCATTTATAATAGTGGAGTATTTATGGATATAATAACTAAGTTAATTATGTTTGTTCATATTATTTAGGTTATTAAAGATATAAATTGATATTTATTGATTCTCTCTTTTTTATATGAATACCACATTTGGTGGGGTTAGATATTCTTTATTAACTAAACAAATCAATTAACACCTATGAGTAGAGTTGATAACTAATTTGGTTAATTAAATTAATTTCTTTTTCTAAGAGATTGAAAATGAACCATTTAAATGCCACATTTGGTGGGGTTAGACAGTTTAAACTTTATTCAATGTGTCCAAATTAAACCTAAGAATTTAATTATCCGAGTACTAACTTTCAAGTTTTAAAACCACTACTGAAAACATGCTGTCAATACATTTTCAGATAATAATTCTTATAAAAACTTTTGAAATAGAGCTTCACTCTAACTACCGGACGATTGTACCAACAAATAAAAGAGAACTACTCTAAATTTGATCGGATAACTAAACCACCAAATCTAATTTTCATATTTAAGTTTGTAATGAAAAATAATATATTTCTCTCTAACATTCTTAATATAAAATCTTGAATAAAAATAAAATCAATTCATTTTAGAGATTTTTACCTATTTAATATTTCACAAGCATAACAACGCTATTATTATATCATGTTTACAAACAACCAGTAAAGTTAAATTCAATCATAGACAAACTAAATATAACATGTAAGAATAAAGCATAAAAAATAACTATAAAGAAAACAAAATCCTTACAGTACTTTGTTGCTATTCCCGTTGCTCAAAAACCTCCAAACGAAATTTGTACTCTCATTTATTGAATCGAAAAGCAAATAAATTACAAAAACATAACTAGTTATTCTCAAAAAGAGAAGAACGCTAAAACTAATAAAAACTTACTAAGAAAAACTTAAAAACTAAGAAATGAGAGAAAGAAAGAGAAGAGAAGATGTGTTTAGTTATGAAGAGAATGAAGGTATTTATAGGTGAGGATGAGAAGAAAAAGTGGGTGAAAAAATGATTAAAAATGGAGAAAACGCGGAATAGTGAATGATGACGTCATATTGATGACATCATGCTGGTGTGGGCGCAGGCGCATGGGTTGTTAGGGGGCGCGACGGCGTGATTTCCTCCTTTTTTACCTTTTTGACCCATTTGTCCAATTTTTCCATATTTGTTGACTTTTCCTTATTTATTTTATGAATATATTTGTGATGTATTGCCTCCGGTATTCCTCTTTGTGTCTTTAAGTTACGTTTTTAAGCAAAAATACTTAAAAAACAATAAAAATACTCATGATTCCAAAAAGACAAATATATATAAATATATGATAAAATCATATATATATATATATATATATATATAATCAATTAATGTGCATAAAATCATGGTAATTTTAGTGCTTTTTGAGCACTCATCAGTAGGATAATTATTTTTCATTTAGTTGCCAAGTCTTCTAAGTGGTAGCCCTATGTGCGATGAAATCTTGACAAATGAGATTCTGGCCAACTTGGTCTTGGAAAATGAAGTTATGGCCTTAAAAGTATTGGCATACAAAGTTAGGGCCACCAAAGTCTTGGCATACAAATTAGTGGCCAACTAAATTCTAACAAATAAAGTGGTGGCCAACAATGTTATGGCGACAGAATTATGGGTAGTAAAATCTAGGCCAATAAAGTTATGGCCAACCGGGTCCTGGCCATCAAAGTTCTGACTAATCAAGTCCTGAATGAAGTCTTGGAAAACCAAATCTTGACCAACAAAGTCTTGGAAAATCAAGTTTTGGCCAACTAAGTCATGGTCGTTAACATCCTGGTTGATGACATCCTGAACTGTGACATTCTGGTTGGTTCATTTCTGGCCGACCCATTCATGGTCGGTAGTCTTCTAGTTCGTGATGTTCCAATCATGAGATCTAGATCGACTGATAGATTTGGTCCTTCTAATCAATGCAATATTTTTTTGGATTTGTTTATGAAGATAATTCTAGGATCCTAATAGGGTATATCGATGATATAACTTCATTCTTTTTGTAAGGATTTGAATAAGTTTGAGGATCCTTGATATTGGTCTTGTGTGACCTCTATTCTTTAACACTTAGACTCTTCTTCGTAACCATTTTCTCAACTCATGTACTCTCATTTTCCATTGGAATGAAGTTACATGTAGATATAGAAGGCTAAATAATTTTAGAAAGTCCAAAAGGGTGGGATCATATCTTGATCACCTTAAGTTTTGATGGGACTAGTAACCTTGTATAATAAACTATATCCTTAGCTTATGCCTAAACTTTGTCTAGAATATAGATAAGTAGTTGAACCTTTAACAAGATACATGATGAAGAAGGAAGCATTGAGATGCATCCCAATAGGTGTATATTCCTTGGGAGGACACATATTGTGGCATGGTATAGAAAGGTAGTTTCTAGGGCTTTATGGCCTTGTATCACTTTATACAATTTATCTTACTTGTACTTATAACATTATTTATAGACCCATCCATGATGACTCTATGAAAATAGTCATTAATGCACTTTTATACTTAATATTTATTCATTTTTTGGAGTTTAAAATATTAAAATATAAAATTTCTAGTAAAAAAGGATAAAAATATTTTTTTGAGAATTTTTATGAATTTATTCATTTAGGATCAATTAGAACACCCCACGTGGATGCTATGCAAGAACAAGAGCTGACCAGTCATCGCCATATGAATGCCACACAAGAAAAGAGGGCCAATTACAACATTTAACATGTATCAAGTGATGCAAGCCATGTCACATGTCGATGCGATGTTTAAACCGAGTTTCACTATGCGATCAATAAGTGTGCCACACGTCATCATGATATTCATCTATTTGTTTCACTGGGGCACCACGAAAACCATATACACGAATCAGAATGCATCATGTGGCGCTGAACATGACCTGTCCACCCCTTCACACATAGCATACTAATTCATTCAATGATTTTCCTGTGCCATGTGTCATGATCACATTGGCCAACGATGTTTAATTTTCTTTTTTTTAATCTTAACCTTTGATTTGAAGTTAATTTGAACGTACAAATTCCATCTGAGCCTAACTTAACTCCTATTTACTCCAAAAACCCTAATAAGCCAAATATTAATATATATTTTTATCAATTTTTGGAGCAAAAATGAGGGGAAAATACAAAAAAAAATTAAAAATAGATACAATTTTAGTGGATATTCAAAAGGAGATTGGTAGTACAATTTAGGAGATTGATAGTAAAATTCAAGAGATTGATTGTATTTATTTTTTTCTCCTTTTTTTAATTATTTTTATGTCTTTCTTTATGAAAAATATAAACTTTATGAACAAAATCATGTCTAATTAGTTTATTAATCCATGAGTCATATGAATCCAATTTTTAACATGTAATGATATAATATTTTATCTCAATTATGATTTCAATTCAATTATATTATTTAATCTAATTTTTATGTTATTAATTATATGACCAACAATTTATCTATAAAGTCAATTAAGAAGATTAGTTAATTATTTAACTTGATTAAATAATATATATAGTCTTTAGGAAGAGATGTATAATTCTTATATATGTAATCTATAATTGATGAACTTAATGAGTAATATGAAATTTAATTGACATGATAGTGTGATTAGGTTAATATTATATGATATGTAGTTTACTTGAGAGAGGAATACATGGTAGATTAGATTGGATTGTTCATGTAATTGATTGGTAATTATACTGGGTATTTAAGTAATTCAAATACTTAGGAAATTGAGTATTAAGTATTCCTAGATATTTTCTCATATATCTTCTTAGATGTCAATTCTAATTTAATTAATTACTGATATTTATTTTTAATTCTTTTAATTTTGTTTTCTCAAAACACAAAAAAATTAATGTTCACCTTTTAGTTTTAAAACCTAGTTTCTAATAACATAATCTTCATGGTAACAATATTTTTTTATCATTATATTATTTGTTTGTGATACGCATACTTATGTACCCCATTGCACACAATTTATGTCAATCAATACATCGCCCTATATATTTGGGAGGTCATAGACCTTTGAGTTGACACACAAATGTGGGAGGATATACTAGCATAAAATGAAACGTCAATTCTAGACTAGAGGTGAACGAAGATGAGAAACAATGTCTCGTCCATAGCTCAACTCTATCTGGCCAACCACACTCATGATCGACCATTTCCTAATGAACGGGGACACTCTTGGTCAGACACTTCTTAGCCGACCACACTCCTAGTCAACCATAGTTCTTGTCAATCACAATCCTGGCTTACCGTACTTATGTTTGGTCATACTCTTAGTCAGTCACACCCTTGGTCGGTCACCTTCTTAATTGGTTTTTAATATTCTTGGTTGGTTAACTCATATTCCTGACCTATCTAGTCAAATAATGGTTTGATCTTTGGACCATGTGTTGGCTCCATTGGGAAACTAAAAGGCTTTAAAGTTTAGGTGACATTAAACTTCTACCCATAGCCTTAATTTTTTGTTTGAGCCTTGTTGTATTTATTTGAAAATTTTCTAAGTTGGGGGTGACTTGTTGATCCAAGTGTTGCTTTGTTAAGCCCATCGATCTGTCAACTCCTTTACTTGGAGTACTTGAACTTGTTCAAGTGGTCCAAGTATGAGATAGATCTCAACTTAGGACTTTTTTTAGTTACCACTTATTGGAGACTTATCTCATTCAAGCCTTGTAAGCCTAAGTATGGTGCAAGAATTTAAATATAGTTACTAGACTTGGGATGATATGGTTTGTAAGATATGGCTCTTTTTCAGGGTCAGTGGTCAACTCTATCGCGATAGGAAACCTGATAGGTCATTCTTGGAATTAGCCATAGCTTGAAGCATATGGCTAATATATTGATCTTTTGAAAATAATTTTATGGCCTAGTCTTGAAAGTGTAGAGTTCAAATGTTGTGATACCTCTTATTCATTGCCTTGGTAGAGGTGTATGCCCTAGCTAGATACTGAGGCTTTTATTGCATTCAATTTTGTCATGTGGTAGTCTGGACATTGAGGTATGGAACTTATAGGCTAAGATGCTTGTTAGTTTTTGGAAAAAAATTGACTTTTAATGAATTTAAAGTCGGTTCGGTGTAGAACCGATGCTATCCACGTAGGATGTAGTGTCAGTTGACGTGTCAAACTAACACTACACGTGGACGTAGCGTCGATTCCAGGTGTCAACCGACGCTATGCTACGTGGATAGCATCGGTTCCAAGTGTCATCCGACACTACGCTACATGGATAGTGTCGGTTCACAACGTCAACCCCTTTCTATAGTAGTGTTTTGTTGATTTTTTTGGCAGTCTAGGCCCTAAGGCGTAGTACTCATTGAAGGATATAGACTCTTTAAATCCAGAGGTAACTCAAGCTTACTCATAGGGTTATTTCTTATCCACTATCCATGGTATGGGTACATTCTAGACGAGATACTAAGGGATGCTCAATACCAAGATGGCGTAGTTCTTGAGCCACAATCCCTTTTTCAAGATCTAAGGCCTTAGACCAAGTTAAGTTGTTCTTTATGTAAGCTTGGACCCAGATGACACTACTTACGAGCAGGGTTATCCTTTATGATTACTTAGTTATGCCTAGCTTTTATAGCCTATTTAGTAGTTTTGACCCTAAGGCATAATATTCACCTGTAGGGTTGCTTCTTATTCATTGCCTTGGCAGAGGTGCACTCCCTAGCTAGGTGCGAGGCAATAAGGGCTTAGGACTTTTTTAGGCACAGGAAACTTAGGCTCACTCTTCATTTAATGATGGTCTTTATTTCCTATTGAATCTTTTAAGTATGGCCATACATCACTTAGGTACCTACCTAAAAATATGATTTTATTATAGAAAGTGGTGGTAAAGTATTGTCTGCCCTTTTATTATGGTATGACGTTGTTTCTAACTCATTTAGATTCTTCATACATAGCATCATATGCTACTTTTTGTCCTTCCAAAACTACCATTATATTTAGAGCCTTAGGATGAGATAATATATAGGAGCAACAATCCTAAATATGTATATAAATGACCTTTCTGACCCTTTGTTATAGGGCATTCTTGGCCCACGTTCACCTTTTAGGTGTACGTCTTATGGCATTATACAAATCTCCACAACATAAGAAGAATTGGACCATGTTTTGGACTTTTGGGCATTGTGTGAATCTTAATGGCCTAGGAAGAATCTAAATATGTTCTTGACTTGAGGTTAGACGGTACGCAGAGGATGAGGCATAATTGCGTGGCTTACGACTCGGACTTGTTAAGCTAGTCATCTATCCATCATGTCACATTTATGGCCGGTTATATTTTGGAAGATAGACGACACTTATAACCAACCATACTTGGTTCTAGCTAGCAATTCTTGGCCTGCACCATTTGGCCAAGTGACAGCTCGATGTCCAAGTGATCTTTGATTTGTATGCCCGTGATCTTATTTTTTGTCCTAACCTTGTTTATATTTGCTTTAATTTTCCTAAGTAAGGGTGTGATTCATTGGTCCATGTATTACTTGGCTAATCCCCCAGTATACCATCTCTTCTGCTTGAAGTATTTGTTAAAGTGTCCAAGCATAAGATGTCTTTTAACTTAGAGAAAGATTTGTAGTCGAATTGATGAACTATCCCCTTTTGTGTTGGTGTTAAATAACGAAGTCTTGGACTTGATGTATCTTTCCTACCCAAGTACTCTTATAGGAGACTTGGGTAGACCTATTGAGTATACTCATGGGGTACTTTCATATATCTCTTTTGGAAATATTTCATGGAAAGGTATGCACTCTTGGATAATATGTTATGGTTGGGCACCTTCTAGTAGGTCATAATCCAATTTGTTAAACGATACTTTCACATGAAGTTACATACTTTATTTCTTGCATAGACATTCTGGACATATACACATATATATCCTTAGCCCTAATTCTAGTGCTTCTTTACTAAGGCTACACTGATAACTATTTCTGAGGATGCCAAGTACAAGGTGAAGAAATCACTTGGTTGTGGACTAACTAGTAGTTATGGATAGCTCAAATATTCTTTTAAATCTTCAAATGTTTTATAATAATTTTAGTCCCAAGGAAAATTAGATTTACTAGGTAATACTTTGAAGAAAGGTACATATTTATCAGTTGTCCTTGAGATAAAACAATTTAGAGTAACCATTTTTTCTATCAATCTATGAACTTCGTTGATAATCCTAGGAGGTTGTATATTTATCAGATGTGTGAATGTGCACTTGGTTAAGGTCAAGTTTCTGGTTAGGCGTAATGGTAGATGGCACGTCGTGGGATGGAATACTTAGGTCCACATCACACAATCATAGGGTGGTCGGGAGGTAAAGGTCATACGGTGAATTTCGACCTGACAGGTGGTTCAAAATGAATTAGACCTTGGTCCGTGGTATTTTTCCTGGATGACTCTCCCTAGCCGACCAAATCCTGAGCGAAAACACTTGACTTGGGTAGCACTTCTTGGCTAGCTGCATCTTGGCCTAAGGTACTGGGCCTAAGACTTGAGTCTTGTCCCAAATGGTCATCTTGACAACCAATCCCTAAACAATTATGGGTCTGGCGTTATGCATTATGGGCATTAGTTGATGCAATAGGAACATTCTCATAAACGACGTCAGATGTTGATATTGATTTTTCTCAAAACTATGTAGGATTGTTCACTAGGACGGTGACTGGTCTTGGAACCAGTGGCTTTGGTAGGCTCTCCAATATGGGCTAGAGTGCATTTTCCACTATCTCGAGACGGGCTCGAGTATGAACTCGCCTTATCTTTTTGGCTTGCTTGGCTCGTTATGGGCGGGTAGGTCCAAGTGTAGTGATCATATATCTAACATGTTGCGGTGGAGTTGGAAGAATGGCCTACTGATTAGTAGATTGGCCTTTCTAATAGTTGTTAGGTTCTTAGAAGTTGAGCTAGTTGTATGACCTATGAATCTTTTTACAAGTCCAAAAAATATGAAAATAATATATCAAAAGATTTTGATGTTCTATTTTTCAAAAAATGATGCTACTAAGGTCTATGGTCTATAAAACACATTTTTTTCACAAACAGTCTTAGATATCGATATCAGTTTTTTTCAATACTAAGTAAGATCGTTCTTTGTACAATCTGCAAGATGAACAAGCTGTTAGGATTTTGGACCACCTTAGAGATGATCTTCAGACTTACTATCCTTAAATCAATAACTATAAAATCAAGAATGTAAAATATATCAATCTCGCTTTAGTAATTATATTGAAAAAGAGTATTTAGATATGATATTATGTTATGCATAAGTTAATAGATATAGGTGAAATAATCAACTTAATAACTTATCTTTATCTGAGCTATTGTAATATTGTAGATAGTTATCTATTATAAATAATTATTATGTGTAAACATTTATTCTTAATTATCTATTAAATTATCCTTTAAAATATAAAAGAATAATTTTTAGGTATTTTTTTTAAGATAATTAAAGTATAATTATTAGGTTCTTATATTTTTAAAATAATTATATTACTTTTACACTTGTATAATGACTAAATATTTATTGGATTTAGCTAGTAAAATTATTTATTGATTATAATTACTTTTTGATTAATACTATCAAATTATTCCAAATAAGTAGTAACTTAAAAAGTTAATATTGATAATATATGATGACGTAAAGTTAAAAAAAATAGTCAGAATCTATGTTAACTTTCTCGTGTTATTAAAAATATAGCTATTTTTTTTAGTATTATAAAGAAAATAAATAAATCTGTTCAGGGCAAAAAAAAAAAGTATGACGCAATTAATATCAAAACGTATTACAAGTATGTAACTAACATTACACGATCGAATAGCAAAACGCACATGGCATGATTGAAAATGGGTACATTACCTTGCCTTTTTTTTCGTTTGTTTGTTCAAAAGTACCTTGCCTTGCTCTGGGGTCTGGAAGTTTCCGGTGTTAAGTTGCGTGGTGTGATAGATGAGTCATATGCGTTAGGCTAAGCTCTAGTCTAAGGTCCCTAAGGCCCTAATATCCCCCAAACGTTGATTCGTCTTTATTTGGCTTTTAGGGGTTCGCTGCCTTACATGCCCAACCACAACGAGCGTGTTACATGTTCATACCATTATCATTACCTCATTTTTTTGCTTCTATTCGTCTTGCTTTCTCTCTCTATTGATCTGTAATTGATTGTTCCGGAAGCTTCCTCATCGTTTCTGCATTTCAGGTAAAAAAAGCTTCATCCTATTAACATAACACGAACTGGTTTCTTGTTCGATAGTATGATTGATTCAGAATTTTAATCAGCTAATATGTTTTCATTGTAAATGTTTCACGCCGTGCTATGAAATTGTCTTGGATAGAGATATGGTTAACATGTTGAATACTGCATTTTCTATTAGTTTGAGAGCCATCAATCTTAGCTTAAGGAACACCAATGCGGTAGATTTTCTTGATTTATTGTCCCTTTTTTTCCTCTTTTGTTTCTCTAGTATGGATTCTGAATATGATAAAAAGTAAATATAATTGCTCTGTATTGAAGAACCAATTGAAAGTAAGTGTTTATCAAAACGGATGAAAATAAATAGGAGTAAATATCCAGGTAAGTCTTGAGCTAATATATATATATAATAATTGTAGTAGATCTATTGGATATGGCGATACGAACTGTTACTGTTGTTTTCAGAAATATTGGTAAAGGGCGTGCTCAACAATGAAGGATGACGGTGTGGTGGAAATTTTATTGTTCTTGTAATCGAGTTATAATACTGATGAATAGTATCTCAACGATGTAATTATGGAAGTGAGAAATGGCTTTAACTGGGATTCAATTGATTATATTGTAGCTAGAGTCTGCATAAGCATAACTAAATTTGATCCCTTGATCAAACTTAACTGGATCTTGTGGAGATATTGCTTTTATTGGTAAGAACTAAATCTGAAAAGTTAAAGCTGTTTGGGTTATTATTGAGTATTTTAAGGCTAATAGAAGAATGGTTAAAGAATTAAAATATGCACATCCTCTGCTGACTTAATGTCACGAAGAACTGTATTTATAACCTCTTTTGAATAGGTTATTTGACATTTTAATCTTGTGACTGAGAACTTAGGACCCTTTTCCTGTGAAGATTGCATCTTGCATTAGGCCTTCCGAGTGGACACTTTTTGGCTAGTCTGGTATTTTATGCCTGTATTTTTGTGCACCACAAGTTTTATGATTACCCAAAAGAATTGTGTGAACTTCCATTCTTCACATCAATACGACTAACCTTTGATGGCTGACAAGTAGACTCTAATTTCATTAGGTTTATTTTACTGATTGATCTATTGTCTTGGCTGAAATCTCATCATGGGAGGCATAATATCTGATTCCAATATCATTGTTCAATTCAATTCCAAATTTATAGAAAAAAAATTTCCATTGGAATTTCCAATCATCAAAACTTAATGTTTTAAGAAATAAGAACTTCAATAGAAAGAAGACATATATTTGAATTAGTAAATTTCTGGTAAGCATAAAAATACTAAATATTGCATATGTTCACTGCTCTCTATTTAGATGCGTGGTTAATCTTTTGTTATCTTCCTTTTCCCTTAAAAGTTTAGTTGTCTATTTTGTCCTTTCCATCCCTCTCCTGGGGGAAGGTGATATCTCTGGAACGTATATCTAATGTACTAGAGGATAAGGGATGAGTTTTGATATTGGTAGCTGTAAACAATCATGGTAGATTTGAATTTTTGGTGTATATTTTCAATTTGCAAGAATGCTTTCAGAATCCTGTAATTCCATGGTATACTGAAGTGCTCTTTTGGTAGTCAAACTTATATAATCTCTAATGTATTGTTATTGTTATACAGTGTATTCTTCAACATATATGTTCATAAAAAAAATTGAAAAGGGGAAAATCGGAGTAAGAGAGCACATATCACCAAGCTACCTACTGAAAAGCCTTCTGTCAAACATATTGCACGAGGAAGATGCTGTAATGTTTCTTTCTGAAGAAGCAACTATGGCGATCAAATCATACCAAGATCGAGCTGGGCATCTGCTGAAGGAATATGTACTAGGAGACTCTTTGATCCCATATACTTCTATACTTGGTGGCGTTTTGGCTTGCAAAATGGTATGTTAAAAAATTAGCATTACTATTAGTTGCTCCAGTTAAAATATTTGATCATTCATGAATTGAATAATGTGAAATTATTATTATTATTATTATTATTACTATTATTTTGGAAAGCCAACTATTATAATGAATTCTCCTTTCCTAACTTTTCCCTCACTGTTTAGGTCTATGACCTTGCTCAGTTCTCCAGTTCTGTTCACTTTAAGAGCTATTGCAGCCTTTCCAAGTTTCAAAACATCGAGTGGGGTAACCGGTGATTTCACTTGTTCCCAGTCACTGTGCAATCTTTTTTTTTTTACTTTTGTTTGTGTATAAAAAATATTTATATATTTTCATCTATCTTTGCAGGGCTATATCGACCGTTCATGCCATATTCATCACAGCCATGTCATTGTATCTTGTTTTTTGGTCAGACCTATTTTCTGATGACCACGTTATTGGCCTTGTTACATTGCAAAGTTCTCCACTTTCAACGTTTGCATTGGGGGTAAGGATGCCTTAAATGTTTAATTTTCCCTTGGCTTGACTCTTTCCCGAATTAGGAATTCATTAAGTTGTTTTTGGATCTTGAAGGATTCTTAATGTTGTTTGAAGTGCTCTCATCTGTTCTTTTAAGAAGGATGGATTTTTTTAGGACAATTGTTTGTTAACGACAAACTATCTAGTTTCTTCCAAAAGAGGAGACCTTCTTTCTATGCAGTAGCTTGGGTATATGAACATATTACATTATTACTTTTACTTTGGTGAACATAGACTTGAATGTTGTGTTTCAACTTGGAATAAGATGTCATATACAATATCAAAGCTATTTGATTGTGATATTTGTCTTGGTATAACTATGTTGACTCTTTTTACCATGCATCAAAAACTATTAGAGTAAAATAACACAGGTCATAAACTTTGAACAAATTCCTTTATGATGCATGGTGGCTTCAAACTGATGTGCCTTTTTAAGGATTTGTTTTGCTGAAATTATTTTATTTTGTATCTGAGTTAATGTTGGACACAAGTAGACGTAGTTATGAATTCGTTCTTCTTACACAATCTTAAAGTCTTTATGCCCTATGAATAGCAACTAAAGGAATCTATATCTATACTAATTCTCTTTCCTTTAAAGCAACTTGAAGTTGTATATGAGGTCTTTAAAGCCATATATGATTAGGATGGGTAAGGTATTCTATTTTCAGTTCATTTTATTGGTTTGGAAGGCTCTTGATTAGGTCATAGATAAATCAATATGCTTGCAAATTCTGCAAGCCATTGGTGGTGTATGTGCAGAGTTTAGACAGCTAAAATATCAGTATCCATTATAATTCTTGCACATTATGGTTTTGGTCAAATCTTTGTGCATGAAAGTAATTTATTGGAGATACTCTAATTTTGTAGATACCATCTTTAATGATAATAAGGAAAAATAAATAAATTAAATAAAGTGATTTTTTGCTTTAAGAATGATAGATCTTTAACCTGGTATAGTTCATCACCATTGATGCCATGGACAGAGCTTAAACAACGCTCATAGGTGCCTTTGCCCCCTTGCATTTTAAATCCTTTATTAATTCATAATTTACAAGATATATTAAGATAATGTCCCTAGTTTTAGTTTTGTTTATTGTGTATAGCCTCTCTTTAATTATTTGCACTAGAAAAAACAATGAAAAAATACATTCATTTACACCCTTTTTTTTGGGCTAAGTTCCTTCATTTATACAATTTTTTTATTCTCTTATTTATATGAGATATTTAAAAAAAGAAAAAAATCTGACCTTAAATGAAAATAATTTATTTCTTTTGATAATAAATTAGATGTCATTCAAAGTATTGTGAAAGTGTGAAAAATATATTACTAGTGTATTTAGCACTGTGAAAATTTTTATACTATAAGGTCTGCAATTTCAGTCGACCCCTGTAAGGTGTGTATCCTAGCTCTGTCACCTTATTGTAGCTGCCAACTATATAAGAATTCACACATAATTTAAATAGGTGCCTTAAAGAGCCAAAATGGAGCTCTAGTGATTATTGTAGATGTAGCAATATGGACATGGTAAAAAGATAAAATGAAGGTCTAGCTGAATCCTCTCTGAAGTGTGTGTGGTTCTAAACTAAACGCTTGAAGAGCTAATGTGTTGGCTTCTCTAGCATATGTCTGTAATGAAAACTTATGAAGGGGTTGGTACGTGATGAACCAGATAGGTAATTGTTGTTTGTTCATTTGGTGTGATAGTGAAATGCCATCTTTGGAAAATAATTCTCAAGTTCTAGTAGTTCAAGTAACTTGTAAATGCTGCAAACGTATAATGAGTAGAGGACCTGACTTGGGTGATTAGGGAAAAGAGAAATGTTGTCCCACCCTTGCAATGCATTCCAACGAGGTGGGCCCGTCATGACACTGCCGCATTAAACTGAGTGGGATCCAGTCTGTCCAATCTTAGAGTGTGGCAGATGATAGCTTACTCCACCTAGCTGGGGATAAACCTGAACCTGTGATTTAACAATAACTAGTGCTTCTTTGTTTTCCAGCCTTAGACTCTCCTGGAATGTTTAAATTTGCCACCATTACTTTAGATTCTCAAATAGAAGTCACTAGTTATTTTAACACATGGAATACATTTTCTGATTATATGAGCATGTTGCCACTCACTCCACCCTTGCTTCACTGCTGTTTTTCTTCATGTTATACATTTAAATTTGTTTCCAGCCATAGATCAATAAAATTTCCCTAGGTTGTGTACTAAAGAATTAAGAATGCAATAGCTTTTTGTGAGGGATGTGTTCGTCTTTAGAGCTCTTTTTTCGCTGTTAGGTTTGACTCTGGGCTAAGTACATTTTGTTTAACCAAAATTCAACTTACTGCACTTTTGTGTTAAGTTCTCTTTTACTTTTAAGAAACTATTATTCTTTAGTAATTATTTCCTATGCAAAAATTTATCCTTTATTAATTACTCGATCTCGGAAAGTGATAATACTTGAAGATGCTACTCTTTTTCATGTGCTTTACCTGCAAGGTGTTCTTACATGTGTAACTTGACAGATTTCACTTGGTTATTTTCTTTCGGACATTGGGATGATCTGTTGGTTTTATCCTTCTCTAGGTGGAGTGGAATATGTGAGTATATTTCTCCAGTCTTAGTTGCACTCAACATTTTTACTTGATGCTTACATATTTCTCCAGTCTTAATTGCATTCAACATTTTTACTTGATGCCACAAAAAATAGGTTTGAACCAAAAAAAAAAATAGTTGGTTGGCAGGGACAAACTTGTCTGTCAGATTGGTTTATTATTATTTTTTTCTTTCCATTTTTGTCATTAAAGTTCCTTTAAGATCTGAATGAGCTAGAAATTGATATAGTAATAGGTTAACATTTCAGGTAATTCATCATCTAGTTTCTGCAGCAGCAATAGCATATGCTATCATGACTGGAGAGGGGCAACTATATACCTACATGGTTTTGATCTCTGAGACAACTACCCCTGGCATCAACTTGAGATGGTAATATCCTTTTATTGCTAAATAACTTGTGAGATGCTATATGCTCGTCAATATTTTATGCATATAAATGTGTTTGTGAAGGTATCTTGACACAGCTGGTCTGAAGCGGTCTAGAGCATATGTCATGAATGGGGTTGTGATATTCATTTCTTGGCTGGTGAGTTGGATATATTATATGAACGTGGTGATTCACCATGCTTTTTATCTATTCATAATTATTGATTTAATTTCAGTTAATTCTTAGAGATGATTGTACTGATTAATGTGCAGGTTGCCAGAATACTACTGTTCATTTACCTCTATTATCATGTCTACTTGCACTATGATGAGGTATATTGCATTTCTATGCATATAGTGCACACGTCTGTGTATGCATAATGTTCTATATATCTATGTGTAGTATAATATAGATATATGCACGTATAACGCTCTCAAATGGTGAGGATATGTTCTCTCTCTTCTTCACAGCTTGACATTATTACTCTTCTAGAGAAGGTAGAGCAAAGTTTCAAAACCGCATGTCCTTGGGCATTTAATTATTATAAAGGAAAATATAAAAATAAATAATTTAATTTCTTGAATGAAGAATTAAAAGACAATTATAGGATGTGTTTGCTTTGAACTATGGAATTGTGGGGTGGGAACTAGTATCAATTTCTCATTAGTTTTAATTGGGAAGCTTGTTTATCCTAGTTAGGTTTTGGATAGATGTTTTGGATGGGGATTATTGTTTTATTTGGTATATTTTTGTGCCTTTTTTTTAAAGTTGATTTCTGATCTATTTTGTATGTTGTAAGTATTAATTAATATAAAATATTGTTTCTTATGTGTAAAAAAAAAAACTATGTAATTATAACTTTTTTTTTCTTTTTTTTGGAAGAGTAAGTATAACTTGTTGACTTTTATGCACAAACCATTACTTGGCAAATTGCTAAAGATTGAGAGTTTATGGTTTTATTTGAAAACAGGTTAGACAATTGCATGCCTTTGGGCAATTCCTGATATTTGTGGTGCCAGCCGTGCTAACTATCATGAACTTGATGTGGTTTCGAAAGATTTGTAGAGGATTGAAGAAGACATTGACAAAGAGGCAATGATATCTAAACAAACTGTATAGAATAGAAAAAGGCAATAATTTCCGAGGTATCTGCATCAATGTATTGGCTTTCTTCCTCCATCCCTTCTTGCCTCTACTCACTATAATCAATCGTTCTATCCTGATCTTTTGAATTGGGAGTATATATATACATGGTTTAAAGGGCTATAGATAAAAGCTGAGCAGATCTGGTAAATGTGAATATAAAATGTGGTAGAGCTGTTTTCTAATGATATAATGCAGGATCTTTGTTCATTTGGGTGCATGTTAGACGAGTGATCACAGTTTGAAATTTAAGCATGTATTTGTGTTTGCGTTTGTCGTGAATATATTTCTTAACAAACCATATTGATTTATTATCACGTGGAAAAATAACCTTTGACGTGCTTGTAGTGTTGTCTAATTGAGTACGAGTGTACGACTATGGATAGAAAGTTTGACCAGCGTGTGAGGTGGCTAAACTTCTCTTGTGGTGGGTCCATAGCTTCACAACTAGTTGAGCTTTAGTTGTATTTTCTTACACATGAACTAAGATTCACATCCACGAATCACTTGATATATAGCTCAATTGGTAAATTCTTGCCCTCTTAAGGTACAGGGAGCAAGATAGAATCTTTGTCAATCTCATTCCCTTCCCCATGTCCAAAAGGTGTTTATTGATTGATCGACTGAGCTAAAAAAAAGCCAAGATTTATACCCACATTTTATCCAAGAGCACCCACTCCTACCTTCACGAGCGCCATTGGAAAAAATGTGGTATCAAGCCCGATATTAGTTGGACCAAAGTGCCGTGCAAGTATGTCCCCTTTTTATTTTTTATTTTTTGAGAGCTTGTTGACTTTATTTGGTTTGTTTCTCAAATTGTTATTGATGTTCTTTTCCGTTATTTTCTTTTTCTTCTTTTTTTCCTGAATCACTTTTTATCGGTCTATGGCAATCCTTGGCGAATAACAGAAGTTCTAGGTTTCCACCTTAAGAAAAGGGTTCTCATAATCTTAGAACAACTAGATTTTAATAAACAATATCATAAATAGAAAACCAAAAGAACATTGTGTAAACCAAGTGTTGTCTATAATTTGTTCTTTTGGTTCCTAAGATCACTTCGTCTCTAAGCTTTTTACTAGTTAGTCTCTAAGCTTTAAATAAGATCCTCTGTAACGTGATATAAAAATTTCTTATTTTATTTAAATATTATAAACTTAAATTCAAACTAATAGCTTAAAATTATATCGAATAAGAAATATAAAAAATTAAAAAAATCAAAATTCACTTAATTAGTGTGTATTACACAAAATAATTAGATGAATTTTATCAATAATTGAATCTTATTATTCTCGTATTTATATATTAAAGTATATATATATATATATATATTATCTAACTTACTAATATTATAATAAAAATTCATTTAAAACGATGTGACAGAAATTAACTGCAATTTGAATGACACGGTTTTTTACATCCATTTCTTAAAACCAAAAGAACGTTGTGTAAGCTAAGTGTCGTCTATGATTTGGTTATGGTCCATCGTTCCAACTTCCAAAAAGAAAATAAAACAGTGTGTCCAAATGTTAGTAATTTTAATTTTATTTTTAGAGAGAGGGTGGTAGATGTCTTATAGGATTGGCCTCAGATTAGTCATTTACAATATAAAATAGTTTTTTTTTGTCTTGTTTTGTAAAAAAAAGGTCATAAAAAGACAAAAGTAAAAACCTAACTTTATGTGATAAAATAAATAATATTTGAAATTAGTACTTAAAATAATATTATATTGAAGGATAAAATGAGAATATTAATTTTTTAACCAAATAGTAAAGGGGGATGGAGGTTCATGATACAGAAATCTAGATAGAAAACAAATTGTAAAACTAATCGAATCCTAAACCCTAATCGAGTTCATTACGATCAAAGAGAGAAAATTGGATAAGAAACTATTATATACGGTGGATAGTACAAAAAGGAGAGAACAATGAGGATTAGTGCTAGCACGGTAGACGGTGGACAAGAGAATAAAGAGGAGGAGAGGGAATTGTTATACATAATGTATGTTGAAAAAACAAATAATGGCATCAAACTTAAGGAAGGCCGTTTTTCGTTAATAAGAAGTATATGCAAAAAGATAAATAAAACTCTTTCAATGAAGACATGTGATTGTTACATCATCAATTTTATTAAAATAATATTGAAATATTATTTTAACTTTTAATAACACTTTTTCTTGAAAATAATAGGATAAAAAAAACTCAATTTTAAATTTATTGGCCTAAATAACCCAAATAACCTAAATTCTGTAACATCGTGGCTCATCGCACTTATCTTAAATCTACAAAAAAGATTGCATTTCAGATTTGAACTCTGGACATGGAGGAGGAAGTTTAACCCCTTGGCTAAAAGCACGCACAAAAAAACTAATGAAGTGGTTTAGCTCCATGTTATTGTAACCTTTTTACAATGACTAGTTTTATGGAACGTGGCTTTATGATGTGCTACTCAATTTTTGTAGTAGTTTAAAAGATAGTGATGAAGGAAAGAATATATTTTGCGTTACTAAAAATTTACACCGTTTACATTCAATTAATATATAAACTTCCAATAAAGAAAAATAAATTTAAAGAAATAAAATTTTAGAAATTGTTTTTTCTCAAAGTAAAAAAATTAAATATGTTGTAAATTACAACATACACCTGAAGAAAAAAAATTATATTTATAAATTATAACACACTTCAAAATTAAAACTAAATAATAGTTCATTTATTAAATTTTAATCTACAAAATAATAATAGAGAGAACATTTCTTATCTGCATTCCAGACAAACCCTTTACTCTTAATACATGAGAATTTAAAAAATACAACAAATTTACAAGAGACAACACACTTAAAAATTAAAACGGAATAATAGTTCATTCATTAAATTTCAATTTACAAAATAGGTAATATAAAGAGAACATTACTTACATACAATTGGACGCAAACCCTTCTCCAACATATCTTATTTGATTTGTAAGAGTCAAATATTAACATGTATCAATATTGAAGCCGATAAGTAGTTCAATTTAAATAAATCATAAAAATAATATCTCCAAGGTAAAAAAATATTTGGAATATTGTAAACAAATACAAAATTTATATTGTTGTTATTTAATTGTCTTAGTTAATTAGATTTGAAGAATTAGAAAGAAAAAAAGTAAGTGTACAAAAATTAATTCTCAAAAAATATAAAAGTTGCTACTCTTAATAACTTAGTCATATTTCATCTTTCTCTACCTTTTTCTAGCTGTATTTTTGCTTTCAATATGCAATAATTGTATTTATGCTTAAATCTTAATTTAAGTTATTATTTTTTCAATAAATTTGTTTTAGAGTAAATTTCATTATGTTTTTAATTAATTTTTAATATATTTTTCAATATAAAAACAATTAAAATTTGTTAATTAGTTTTCTTATCAAGGTGTCTAAATATATGAATTCAATAAGATTGATTAAATATGAAAACATAATCAGGAGTTCAAAAGCCCATAAAAAACGAAATTATTGTATGGCTATAATTGGAACGATAAAAATGTATAGTTATGTATTAATATATTTGTGTCTAGTAATTAAATTCTATCAAATTATAAATAAATAAATGTATTGCTCGATGAAGAATAATAAAATTTAAAAATTTCTTTTTATTGACCAAAATAAAATAAAACGTCAATTAAAATGTTTAAGATAGAAAACTTTCACAAAAAAAATTAAAGAATATATAAATCATTTTAGTGAAATTTTCTACTAAAAAAACTTATATATATATGAGTCATAAAGAAAACAACATTTTTTTAAAAGGAAAAATAAAGAAACTATTTTATACAAAAGTAAGCATATTAGTAGCAAAATGTTTTACTCTTATATCTATTAATATATATAAGGAGAGTTGGTGGCCATGTTACCAATATTTACATAAAATTAAACTTATTTGATATTTTTATTATATATAAAAATATAAACGTAATTTAGTCTATGCATAAAATATTATAGTTTATGGGTTGGTTTTTTATCTCTTGATTTTTTCCTTTTAAGAATATAATATAAATTTTGTAAAATATAAAATATGTATGGAGTCTAATATCTTGAATATTACATATTATTATTATTTCTTCTTTTTATGGTTTTTCTTTTTACCAATATAATAAATAAATAATTTGTAATAACTAATTTAATAATAATATATTATTATTTTATTAATAAATAAAACTTTTATATGTTTAATAAAAAAATCTATGCCAATGATGATTGAATTGTATGATATTTATCATAAAAATAACAATTACTTATTTTGAAGATATAATTTTTTCTTAGTTTACTTTTTCTATGCCAATAAACTTTAAATGATAAGAAAAAATGAGAAAGAGGGAGAAAAGAACATTGTGGTAGATTCTATGAAACGTATCAAAATGCAAAAGTAAAAACATATAATCATTTATATTATGTATATTGTTTTATAGTTGTATTTATCACACTGATATCCTCACCATTGGGTGATGATAATAGAACATATGGAGTGTAATCTAACTCTAACAAACTAATCAATTCTATTATCACATATGAAGCACTTATAAATAATTACAACTAGTTATATTATCACAGGTGAAGTTTATTCTAATATTAACATTCCCGCTTAGTCCTAGCTTGTGTAAAACTATTTAGTTGGTGTGAAGCTCACAAAAAAGAGTACTAATAAGCACCTTTGTCATCATATATGTTATTTGTTATTGTGTAGACGTGTAGGAAACTACTAGAACTCTAGTTAGCGCATTTTCTCGAACAAAACATAACTCAATCTTTATGTATTTTTCTCTAGCATGATATACTATGTGTTTGGCTAAGTAGCCAACACTACTGTTGTTGCAAAACACAACAGATGGTTTTAGGAGATGAATTTTAAGTTCTTGCAATATCTTTTAAATGCATGCTAACTCACCCACTGTTTAAGAAGTACTCGAAATAACTTTTTGCCTGCCTAAGCTCCAAGAGATAAGATATTGACCAAGATAAATATAATACCCACTAATTGATCTTCTATCATCCACACACGATGCCCAGTATGTATTTGTATAGGTTGTTAAACCAAGTGTATTTTATGTTGTGAGGAAAATGCCATAATTTGGTGTGCCTTTCAAGTATCCGAGTATCCGAGAAGCCTTTTACCTGCTAACCAATGTTTATCACTGAGTAGATGTAAGTATTAATTCACTAAAATTGATTTCTAGTGGTGTTAATGTATAATATTGAAGAGCTCCCACAATAGTGTGAAACTGTGTAGCATTGGCAAAAGGAACACCATCATCCTTTGAAAGAGATGTACTAGTAACCATCGGTGTAGGGGTAAGGTTTGAGTCTTTCAATTAAACCTTATCAAGAAGGTCCTTGATTATTTGGCTTGATCCAAATGCATGCCATCATCTATTTTAATAACTTTTATTACCAAGAAAAACTTGATATCCTCTAAATCCCTTAATGAGAATACCATATTTAGATGTATAATAAGGCTTGTAATAAATATGGAATCATTTCCTGTAACTAGGATATCATCTTCAAAGTTCTGTAGCGCCATAAATATACCACCACGATCATAGACCATCTTAGAAGCATCATCGTTAGAGAACTTAAAACCTCAATCAGCTAAACACCTACTGAGCTAGAGAAATCAGGCTCAAGAGATGTGTTTTAACCCATATATTTCCTTCTTAAGCTTACATACATAATTGGGGAATTAAGTGCTTACAAAGCCTTGTAGTTGAGACATGTATACCTTCTCAGTAGTGTCCCCATTTAGAAAGACAATGTTAACATTCAGTTGCCTAAATAGCCATTTATGTGAAATTGCTAATGTGAGAATGATTTTAATAGAATGCATTTCACTGTGGGTCTAAATGTCTCCTTGTAATCTAGCCCATCGATCTATTGAAAACCTTTACCTATAACTCTTCAATTATACATGTCAAGTGATCCATTAGAGAGTAATTTAGTTTTAAAAACTCATTGATGGTCAATCATCTTTCCATTGGAAGGTCTATGAACAAGATGTCATATACCATTGTGTTGAAATACATCATATTCATATTTCACAGAGGCCTTCCATTTAAGTATCTTAAGAGCAAACTCAACATTCAGTTGTTCTAAAAGAATAGAAATAGAAACTCGTACTTTTGGTTTAAAGATTCCTTGCTTAGACCCATAGGATGAGTATAGGTATGAAAAGTAAAATTGATGAAGTCTTGAAGGAAGGGAGGTAGGTAACTCAACTATTAAGTTGATATTAGCTTAATCAAAGACATTTGAAGGCTCAATAGAGCCAAACTGAATAGGTAAGGTAGTAGAAAAAGGTAATGGAATATTAATTATTAGAGGGATTAATTGAGTTTTAGATGTGAAGTGAGTCTCTAGATAGAGAGTAGAATAAGTAAAAGTGTGAGATGTCATATAGATTGAAGAAACAGTTGACTCTAATGTATGAGATACATACCTTTTATCACTATTAGAAAGAAGATCTGGATGAATAGAAGTAGATATAGGTGGTAATGTTGGGGACAAATTTTGCAGTTATTATGGGAATCAAAATAGAAGATGAAACAGAATAAGATAAATGAGCAGATTGATTAAGAGAAGGAGATAGATGTGGTGTGTAAGAAACGAAATGCATTCTCATCAAATCAAAAATGTGTGGAAATAAAAAAACTTACCAGAAATAGGTTCTAAACACTTGAATCACTTGTGTTGAGCAACATGCCTAAGGAACACATAAGAAAAACATCTATATTTTAGCTTATTATGATTATATGGTCTAAGAAAGGGATAACATAGATATCCAAACACCTTGAAATAAGTGTAATCTGGCCTCTACTAAAATAAAAGCTACAAAAGGATCGAACTATGAAGAGGTTTATATAGCAATCTATTGATTAAATGCACAAAAATTTGAAAAGCATAGTCTCAATAGATCATAGGAACATTGGACCTCGTAAGTATAGCTAGATCAACCTCTAAAATCTACCTATTACACCATTTTGGGATGGTGTGTAGGGAAAAGTTAGTTGACGTATAATACCACTAGTTAATAAATGTGATTCCAATTTTTTTAATTCAGTTCCACCATTGCTTTGAAGCATTTTAATCTTAGCATGAACTTGTCTTTCAACAAATACTTCAAAGTGTAGAAAAATAGCAAGTACTTGATTTGCTAGGTATAACATAGATCCACTTTAATTGTGTACAATCATCAATAAAAAGAAAAAAATAGTTCATTTCTTGCAAGGATGGAATAAGAGTTGGTCCTCATATATCAACATGTATAATGTCAAACGGGTGTATAGAATGAGAATGAACATGCATAATTTGTAATCTATTTGTGATAACTGTATTTTATATAGTTATTTTCATCTCTTTTATTAATTATAATTGCTATGTTTTTAATGTTTTTAATTAATTTTAGTTTAATAAATTAGTATTTACTGTTTTTTATATATTTTAATAAAATTAAATAATTTGTATCGAAAAACTTAATTAATTGCAAATTTATGTCTAAAAATATAATTTCAAATAATAGAGTTCTTAATTACAATTTATAAAAGTCAAAAATATAATTTAAATTAAAATCGGGCTTAATTTTAATTATTAAAAGTTTAAAAATTTAATTTAAATTAGAAAATGGCTAAACTATAATTAAAGAAAGTTGAAAATGCAATTTGAAATAAATTTGTGGGTCAAAATGCAATTAATAAAGTTTAATTTTTGCGTAGATGAGAAGAACCACGCCCCACTATGCATGCGCGAAACATGGACCGTCCGATCAAAGAAGAAACGACTAAGATTCGCGCGTGCCATTCAAACCCGACCAACTCGCATGGATGCAGATTCTTTCACGCGACTCGGCGTCCGAGTGGGGCCCACTACCGCGCAGGCTGGTGTGCAGGTGGGACCCGCTCTCTGACGCGTCCAGCCGCTGTCCCCCACGTACGCGTGCCTCTGATCCCGTGCGCTGATCTCTACGTGCAACCAATTTTTTCTCGAATCAGAAGCAGCCACGTGTCCACTCTGAATCGTAACCTCGAAGCAGAAACAGCCACGTGTCCATCTCTATTTTTTAGCAATCAGGTGATGACACGTGGTAGGTTACGATGAGCGCGAAAGCGCCAAATCTCGCACGCGTTCTAGCCGTTGCCCCCACGCGTCGCGTGCCCCAATTTCGTGCGACATTTTTTACGTGCGCCCATTTCCTTCAACGAATCAAATGATTCCACGTGTCCCACTATTTGTTTCAGCGAATTAGATCGCGACACGTGGCAGAGTTTATTGAAAATAAAAACAGAACGCACGGCTCCCAACTTACGCGTTTTCGATTCAATTTTCGATACAATTTTTTCCCCCACGCGTTTTAATTTATTATTTGTCCCACACTTCTCTGTCCCCCGCGTGTATTAAATTTTAATATTTTTGATGTATTTTTTTAGGTATAAATAGGAGATAAGATGATAGAGTTTTAAAAGTTTTTTGAGTTTGTAATTTTTGTAGTGTTTGTGTGTTGGCTGTGGAACACGCAGAAGCCATTTTTGGCTTTTGTTGTGTTCTGCGTGTGCCAAATATGTGTTCTAAGTGATGTTTTAATTTTCCTTCTTCTTTATCTTATTTTTCAGTATGTGTTCTAATTTTAATTTTAATTTTATGAAATAATTTAATTTTTCTAGGGTTGCATTTGATCTAAATTTATGATGCTTTTATTTTAATTATTTTTGATAGATTTATAAGACGTTCGATTTGTTCGTTCTATTTTGTGCTTAATTCTTTTTGATTATTTACGAATCTTATCGAAACGATCTGTGGCACATAAATAAACTTGGAAGAGGTATTTGTGTGTATATTGCTCGTAGATAGAATGACATGTATGATGAAGGATAAGAATATACCCTAATTGTATGTGTGGTCATTTGAAAATTTAAAACGTAATGAATCTCGGTGAATTTAATTCTCATTGGAATATAGTGAATTAATTTAACGAGGTGTGTTTGTACGGAGCTCAGAAGAGATGTATGAATAAAATTAGAAGTTTTCGGTTGACAAATTAAATGTACTAAAAAATATAAATCAAAAGAAAATAAAATGATTTGAGTTGATGAATTTGGTGAAAAATTACAATCCTAGATTTCTTTTATTTTGTTTTTAAACTCTTTTCTTAAATTTGTTCGAATCAATGAATATTTTGAATAAAATCAGAGAGACATAATTTTAGTACTCAACAAACTATAGTAACAAATCTCCGTGGGAACGATAACTTACTTATCAAATTTATTACTTGTAACCGTGTATACTTGCACGTTTTTTGTGTGTTGTAAAACACACAACAATGTGCCTTAGTTAATTAACATGGATTACACATACTAGAATTACTAGTGCAAGTGAGTTTCTTATTCATATTAATGGCTACCTATTTGACAACATCAGGATTGGGATGACTTATCATGAAGCAAATCACTACTTAGCATAGCCTTTAGGCAAGAAACATCGTTGAATGTATGGCTTCTGATCTCATACAATAGTTTATACAATCCATCCTCAGAATCCCCTACTGAAATAGTAGTCTTAGTTGCCATATCCTTTATACAAAACATGTTAGAGAAAAATTTGACAAACTGTATTATCAGCATAAAGTTGCTTAATAGAAATCAACTTCTTCTCAAACTTTAGAACACATATACTACCTATATTTGTAATAGGTATACTAGATCCATCACCAAGTAACACATAAGCATTACTTGTGTAAGGTCTTGCTTGCTAAAGCATTGTATCATTAGACACCAGATGATGTGTAGCACCTATATCAAGGAACCATTGCTTTATAAAAGCAAGGGTAAGAGCAGATGTTGTTAAAAATACTTAAGGTGAGGAAGTTACATATGAGGAAATAGGTAAGTTATGAGGAAATGAAGTAATCTCTAAAGGAGACTCCTTACGAAAAAATATGAAGTTTGTGCAAAGTTTGCTTGAGGAACATTACCTTTGGATTTTTAGGGATTGGAATTATGTGTATCACTATTTTAAGATTGTGAATATCTAAAGTAGTAATGTGCAGCAGGTTGAGATGGAGCTAAGGAAGAGAATGTCTTAATGTAATAGGCTTGAACAGGTGTGAGTTTAGATGCACTCGTATGTATTTGTTGTCGATCATAAACACATAAACGTGTAAACAAATAATCTAGTATGATAATTCTCTTCTTGCCAGTTATACTCATGACAAGTGTGGAGTACTCAGAGTCTAAACCTTTAAGCACATAGAGCATCTGCTCTCTTTTTGTTATTGAATCTTGAATAGCAATTAAATTATCAATAAGATCCTTTGATATGCTAATGTATTACTCAAGTGTCATATTACCTAAGGGTGTCCATAAATCGGACCGGATCGGACCAAACCGTAAAACTGGACCAGGCCGAACAGTTTTAAAAATCAAATGGTCAGGTCCGATTTGTACAATTTTAAACCGGTCGAACTAGACCGGTCCGGTTTAATAATATATTAAAAATCTCACATTATTTTTCATCAAATGTATCAAAAAATTGAACCAAACCGAAAAATAAATCGGACCGAACCGTTTTATAAATCAAATGGTCTGGTCCGGTTTGTATTAATTAAAACCATTTCAAACGGTTCGATCCGATCCGGTTAAAGTTTTTTAACCAAAATTAGACCGAAACAGACCAATGGACACCCCTAATATTACCTATCCTCGGTGATTGGAGTCTCCATCGTAGATCAATTAATCTCGCTTATGAATCATTATTAAAGGCCTTACTAAGAGCTTTCCAGTAATTGAGAACGGTGTGTTTTCCAATAAAAAATTTTAGATGACTTAAAGAAATGGATGAGTAAATCCAATTCTTGGTATCATTGTCTTATCTCTCTTAGATAAAGTGCTCCACATTTTCTTCAAGAACCTCACATGTATGTGTAACTCTAGCAGCATCAGTGGAAATTATAGTTTTCTTGAGAACTGGTGGAAGGTATGGAAAAATCTTTTATAAGAGATCATAATCTATAGACTATAATTACTTGCATCAACAATTCCTTCTAGATCAGGTAATTAGAATCATCAAGTTTCACATAGAAACTTGGATTATTTGGATAGGTTTGTAATGTAGAAATGGAGAATTGTGGTGAAGCTTGAGGAAGAACAATTGGAGATGATGATGACTTGAGCAAACCATATAATCCTCCACCATTTGACTTGCCTAAAGCTGATGTAGTGAAAGACATTGCATCATCCATGGAAGATGTGCTTTGATATCATGATAAGAACATATAAAAACGAGGGAGAAAAGAACACTGTGAGAGATTCTATATAATGCATTAGAAATTTAAGAATAAAAACATACGATCATTTATGTTATGTACATTGTTTTATAAATGTGTTTATCATAATGATATTCTATATGGTGGTGATAATAGCAAGACATGAAGGAGAATCTAGTTATAACAAATTAACCAATTCTATTATCACATGTGAAATTTATTCTAATCGTAACATTAAATAACATAGATATAATATTCTAATTATAATAAATAAATAAATACTAATTATTATTATAATGTAGATATGTATACTTTAATATAATTACTTATATTTATTTTAAAATTTTATTTAATTAATATAACTTGTACAAATCTTTGCATTTTCTAATTGGATCTGATCCATTCGTTCGTAGAGCTATTTACTCGATCGCAGACATTTCTGGAACACTTCTAACTGAGGGACAAATAATCAATTTTGAAAGAACTAATTGTCAACCTCTTTCAGATATGAATCTATCTGATTCAGAAGGTAAAAACTTGCGTTAGTATCTCAATTTCAATTCCAACATGTGTTGTTTAGGAAGACATGGAAAGAGGTTTTTTTATGTCAGCAACAGAAGCCCAAACTTATGGAATTGTTGATCTTGTAGGGGTTGAGTAAAAAATAACAAAAAAGAATAGGAACTTGACACAAATCTGCAATTTTCTATTTTATCTTCTTACTGGATTTATTTAATATTGTATTAAATAATCTATTAATATAGAAATGTAAAAATGATTTAGAATCTTCCGGTTATGATTGATCTAAATCAACTCATTATGTATATAATTCAACATGACAACGATTAAACAACTTATTAGAAACACAAGATTGATCCTTTTAAGATTTTGATCCTCTACATTTACGTACCTGATTACAAAGTTATCAAATTATAGTATTTATTTGTTATATTCGCATTAAAAGAAAATACATGCAAAATGTCTATGTAAAAACCAGTTATAAAGTAACAAATTATGTAAAACAAAATGATATGTTAGAAAAATCAGGTCCGATTAGCTAGCATATTAATTGTTGTTATATAACAACTTGTTTTAAATAAAATTGTAAAAAAATAATAATATTATAATGTAAAGAAATGAAAAGTAAGAGTCAAACATATAATAGATACTTTAATCTTCTACATTTACGAAAAATCCAATTGTTCATTGATTATTATTTTTTCGAAAACATATAACAGATAATTAAACACGAGATAATTAAGGAACACTGATATGTGTATCTAATCTAATTTGAGTAAGGAAACTAAAACAGGCTCAGATCGTTAAATCTAAGTTTATTTCATTGCTTGGAAAAGTGTAGACATCTGTCATGAAATTATCAGTAGAACTAGATGGAGAAATTGTATTGCGATTATCAGTTGAAGGACACATTCCTTTATAATCTTCTGCATTTTGAATATTTGGGGTAGTGATGGTACTACCGAACGATAGCGAAAGCCCGCAAGTTTCATGTAGTCCATCAGTCTCTTCTTTGGCTTCATTACTTTTAAACAATAATTTAAGCGACCTATCCTGCAAAGATAATGTACACAAGAAACCAGATCACCCACAACTCTAAATAATTAAAATTTAACTTAAATACTATTCAATTAGAACGATGTTTAAAATAAATCGATTAATTGAATATTTTTTTTAATAATTAAAATATATGAATTGGATTATACATATGATTTTGTTATTTTTATAGTTTCAAGTTTTAATAGTGTTTTTTTTTTTTTTTGAATATATATTTTAAGGACATGATTATAATGTAAGAGGATTCATTCATTTTATAAATCAGTTGGGATATCAAAATGTGTAAATACCATCCAAGCAGCTACGTTAGAAGGCCAATGGCCAATTATAGATCAATGATGGATAAAAGATTGAGTGTGCATGTGAAAAAAAAGAAGAAGAAGAAGCTAAGGACTACTTCTTCAAGGACAAAGTGATGCTGCTGGTATTTCATTCCAAAAATCTTTTCCTTTTTTTTTTTTGGTTTTTTTTTGTAGGGTGCATAGAAAGCTATAAAATCTTTACGCAAAGATTGAGTGTGCAAGTCGGTCTTAATTATGTAAAAAAAAAAAAATTAGTGTAAAATACGAGACACTCAATTCTACCTGTAAACACTACTCTAACAATCTTTTAATTAACGTGTGATATTATTTTTATATAATAATAAATTAAGTTTTATTTTTATTTATTTACAAGCAAAGGGAAAAAAAAATACGTACCTGATTCTTACTGGGTTCTCCCTCTCTTTGAAGAAGCCCCATTAATTCATGATCATATGTTTTCTGATGGGAAGACCTGTACAAGTAGGGAGTCCACTTTTTGTTTTTAGCAAGAAAAGAAGGCCATGTGCTTCTTCTTTTTTAATGGTAAATTTGAAATTTTGTAGGAAAAAAAAACACAAAAAGTAAAAAAAAAATAAGAAATAGAAAACATTGCAATTATATTGGAATGAAAAAAAAGTTTACCATACATATATTTTTAGTGAATATTTTATTATACATATCTTATACATCCAGCAAAAGACCATCATCTATAACTTGGTAAAAGTTCCAACATTAGACACCAAGCAGAAGCCCATCAACAACATAAATGTAAATAGGTTTTTGTGATGAATATTGGAATCAAAGAGAGTGAGAAGATAAATTATTCAACTTTTTAAATTAAATTTGAACACATACATACCTTTGATCAGGAGAGAAAATGGAGAAAGATGATCTAAGATCTTCAAAATCATGATCAATGTACTTGTAATTCCTTGACTCAAGGATATTTTTGCATTTGTCATCAGGCTTCATGCTTCTGTACATCTAACACATACACATAAAATATATATGTTTTCATTTCAGACTTAAATATGTATAGAAGGAAATTAACGTATATATTACATATGTAAGCTTATTTCAACTTTAAAAATGCTTATGCAAGTAATATTAAAATTTTATTACAATTAGTTGACATATAATATAGTGATGTAGAACATTGATTATTTAACTCTTAAGAGTAAGAATTCGAGTCTTGCCACACATATTTTAGTATACTTTTAACCCTTTCTCTAGATTCCCTTATAATTAGAAGTATGCTATTAAGCATTTCAGTTGTTCAAAAATAATTCTTAAGGATAGAAAATTTTGAATTAATTAGTTTGAAAAATGATCAATTATTATTATTTATAATTATTATTGGCTTGTTTTTAAAGTAAACACTATTAACAGAATAAATTATCTACTTTTAAAAGGATTTATTTTATAAAAATAGTAATTATTTCTCTGACAAAAGGCTAGCTTTATTATTTTGTTAAATAAAGGATCAATTAATTATATTAGCCTTTAATTATTATTAAGCTCAGACGTAGTCGTTATACCATTCATAATAATTATTAAAATATCTCGTCATAAAAACTGCATTTTTAACCGTACATATAGTGCTAGTGTATAGTTTCAGACTTTCAGGCATCATTCCTAAATATTAACATAGAAAATTAAGTCGTATATATATATTTTTACAAAAGTAATTGAAGTTCTTGTTAAGATTAAGAATATTTGATATTTGAACTCAACCTATTAAATGGTTGATATGGTGAAAAATTATCCCAAAATTTAACTTGATCCTAATCAATTTTCTACAAATGACACACGCTTGCATATGGATAAAAGATTAATTAACTAGTAGACTGGTAGAACGAGCACTTAAGATTAATTAACTATTAGACTGTATATAGTCCTAGCTAATTAACGATGATTAGATTTTTTTTTAATTAAAGATAAAAAAAATCAAAATTTTCATACCAATTACAAGAAAAAGCATTCATTGTAAAAAAAAATAGCATGATTAATATGTAATATACTAATAACTTATATTTTCAAATCAACCAAATTATAGTATTATCATAATTTTTGTGTTGTATATAATATTAATTTATTAAATTGACAAAAAATACAATTTCTAAAAATTATATACCTGAAGATGGCTCTTGACATGAGAAATTTTCAGCTCCTTTACACTCATAGTCTGCAAAATTCGCTTTGGACTTGCTTCTGTAATATCAATATACACTGAGTTAATTAATTATTAGTACTCCATATTCATTAATTTGTACACAAAATAATCATTACTTTTTATACGGAGAATATATATTATATATATAAATAAGATTACAAATATCAATGATTTGCTTAAACTGCTGGGAAATTAAGTAATTATGTTGAAGAAGAAGAAGAAGAAGAAGAAGAAGAAGAATGAAAGAATTAAACATACTGTATTTACCACCGAGGCACTGGACGGCTTCAACAAAGTGTTGGTGAAGTTGAGGAGTCCAACGCAGGCGTGGATATTGTGATTTCTGATAAGACCTCACTTCTTTATAAATTGATTTCTCCGACGACTCTTTCATTATTATATTTCTCTCTACCATGCAATTTTATTTCAGAAGCTATCTATATCTGACGATCTCTCTGCCCCTCTTTAATTAGACATGACATCACTCCACACCAGATTCTTCTACATACAGCACCAGCTTTATTTATTTATACATTCATATTCATATTCATATTCATATTCATATATATAAATATTTGTGTGTCCAAATTAATCTCTCAGAATTCAGATATAATTTTTAAAAATAAAAAAATAAAATAAAGGTCTCTCGGAGACTCAAACCAATAATGCGTACATTGCATATATAGGACTTGTCAAAACATGCCGTATCTATATTATATTATTATTTTATTATTTTAATTATTGGATTCCGGTCAATTTATACGCAACATTTCTACCTTAATTATTAAAATTAATTGCTCATAGTCCAATAAGGTTCAATTATTAAAAATGCAGTGTCTTTGACCAAAAATTTAAATCTAAATTCTCAACCTCACATCTCATTATTAGAATAAATGTTTAAAGAGAATTAAATATAAAGTAAAAACAATAATTCAATCTTATAAAATATATTCTAGTAAATAAGAAAAGAGAATTTTCCTTTTTATAATGACAAATGCTGTTTCTTTGTGTATAATACCTACACACATACATGTTTTACGGGCCGCAATAACATACATGCCCTGTTTTTCTTTACTTTTCCTTACTATTCCTTTGAATAATAAAAGTTCGATTTTGTTTTCGTTCCTCTCTCTCTCTCTCTCTCTCTCTCTCTCTCTCTCTCTCTCTCTGGGCTAAGTTCCGGTTCTATTTTTGCTAATTGTATAAAGTATTTGCGATCCATGGTCTAAGTTCCAAATCTGTCTCCTCTTATTTTAAAAAATATTTTTTTTTTACTTTACATAAAAAATATATAAAAACTGCATTTTTATTATAATAAAAATATATATCTTATACATTATACAAAAAAAGATACATTTAATAAAAATAAAATTTCATTTATAAAAAATCTATACTATATAATTAAATTTAAAATATTTTATATTCTTATTTATAGAAAATAAATTTTCTTGTAGCGTTTTAATATGTTTTTGACTGTAGTACAATATATTTATTATAGCATTCAATTTAAAATAGTTTGGTAAATATGGAAGAAAAAAAGTCAAGATGCAAACCTCATTTGAAAACCTCGATAAAAGTGACTAACTAAAGCAGTTAAAGAGTCCATATCATATCAAGTCATATTGTCTGTAAATTTACATATTAGTATTTTTTTTTTTATCCCTTAACCTTGTTTTAGGAAGAATCTGATTAATAACACCAGTTATTATTATTTTTTTAATACCCTTTTTATGCACACTATTATAACCCATATTATTCTACTTGCCAAAGGATCCCAATCAAGTTTATCAACTATAAAATATAATTATATATGATATAATTTTTTTATATATAAAGTTTTACTCACAACTTTTTCAAGAAAAAAATCATAAGTTATTTTTTGTAAAATAATTTTTTCTTTTACAAAAATTATAAAAACATATTATTCTATATCGTAAATAAAACAAAGTATGTTTTTTTATTAATGTAAGTTTAAAATCAAAAAGTGTGAATAAATATTACACATATGCATAAAAGAGTAAAGATATTTGTAAAAATATTTTGCATAATTTTAGGTTTTTTCTATTATTTAAATTTTGTTTGTCTTAGTAGTAAATATTAATTTTTAAAAACATATCATATATATTAGAGGTATAAATGCATTGTTAACTGATCTTCAAATAGCTTTAGTTTTTAAATGGGTTGATATCTCAATAATTTTTAACTTATATTATATAATTGTTTGCTTATCAATTTCCATTTTTTAAAGGATGTAGTTTTCTATCATATTTTAAGGTGACAATATACATTCCTTATAAATGTAAAAAATGTGATTTAAATCATCAGACTTAACCACAATACTAATGAGATCGAGTGCCCCCACACCTCCTTATGCAACTTATAAATTTGTAATTTGTCAACATTCACTCAAAATAAAGTAGTTTGAATTGTGACTTTAAAAATCCCATTTTTCATCTCAGAGACACAAGGAGAAGAAGAAGAAGAAGAAAAAAAAAACTTTTTTTTTTATAATGAGACGTAAAATGGAAAATTAATTAAGCAAGTCAAAGACAACTAAAGGCTGTGTAAAAGAATCAGAAGCCAGTTGTTTCTCCAATCAACATCTATGTCAATAAAAGGCGGTGCCTACTTTTGGGCCCATTAAAATATATATATATATGTGTGTCACCTATTCTTTGTGCTGCCGTGTTCAACACTACACTCTCTCTCCAAATTCAATACTCAAGAAAAAAAAATCACCAAAACCCTAGCTCAGTAGCTAGGTATTCGGTAGCTGAAAAAAAAAAGAATAAATTGTTTTTACAAGACTTAAGTGCATCCACGTATATATGTTTAATTTTGTGAGCCAAAACTTTAGCTCTTGGTTTTTTGAGATTTTGAACCTATTTTCATTTTTATTATTATTATTATTATTTCTTTTTGATAAAACCGTATGTTCATTTTATAAATTGTACATGTTCAACGTGCGAAATATATGGAGATAAAAGAGTTGTTCCCATTGTTACAAATATGCTTTAAAGAGCATAACTTATTCCTATATCAAATTAGACTTATGATTCCACTAATATTCCTTTTTGTGACATCATAATTTTGGGAGAAAAAAAAGTAGTAAAAGTCTTATTTTACAAGATTAAATATTATTTATGTTAGGAATTTTATTTAGTCTCGTTGCTTACGCAAGTGTGTGATTATTAGGAATTAAAAAATCGATTATTTTAATCCTCTTAAAATTCATAAATGTGTATTTTTTTTTTATAAGATTAGCAAATAATCTGATGAATCATTTTTAAATTAAGAAATTTTTTGGATCGGATTCAGATTATTGAAATTTATAATCCTCTTGAATCGAATACTATTAAAATTATAAATTAATATATATTTTATTTATAATATATTATATTTAAATATTATATATATCACAATTATATTAAATTATTATTTTAATTTATTTTAAAAATAAATACAAATATTAAATTTTTACAATAATTGTTCAAATATACTTTTTATTCTTTTGATTTTCTTATTGTAATTATAAATAATAAATTTTGCTAAAATTATATAAATTTAAAATTTAAATTTTATTTATATCGTATTTTATATATAAAACAAAAATAATAAACAACACTTTTTTTAATTTATCAATATATATAAATTGATATTAGAATACAAAGAATTATTGTACACGAGATCTTGGTATTTATCCTCTTAAAAATCTTAACTATATATTAAATATGGATCAACATTTATTTTATACTTATATCTTTGTATTATGTTATATGTATGTAGAAAATGAGATAATGAATTGATTTTGAACATTAATAATTAAGAGTTATGTATATATTCATAGTGAAAGTGACAAAGATAATCCTCAATATTTAGCTAAATGGCACTAATGATGATGCAAAAGCCTCTATTAATCTTAAATATATTGCTAATTAAATTAGCTATAGCTCTCTCTCTCTATACGGCTATGCCATGCATTTATCTCATAGTCAAATGGAATCTCTAAAAGCTCTTGTTTTGTCCAATTAAGCCTCTCATTCTCTGCACAAATTATTGGTCCTACGATGACTTTGTTACCACTTTCTAGCTCTTATCCAGAGGAAAAGGAATTTAAATACAATTATTTATATATTTATGACATCCACGTTATAATTGCACGTACCTTAACCTAACCGTTTCTACCATGCACGAAACTTCACGCGTAGATATAATAATATAAATGTCTTTAATTTCATTTTTTTTTCTTCATATTTGTGTTCTTATTGACATATATACTGATTAAAAAAATTATATTTTTATTGCCAAAACAAATTTTATTAATGTGAGTAAAAAAATTATTTTTAAAAAATATTAAATATAAAATTAATAATTAAAATATTCAATTGTTTTGATATTAGTCTCTCTCTTTTCTTTTTTTTTGCATGCATGCATCTTGTATTTTAGAGTATCATATTAGGAATCCAATAATAACAATGAATAATTTCGCTTTGTTCTTTGAAATGTCCGCCTCATATCTTGAAAGATGACACCTTTCTTTTCTTTCTGGAAAAGCTGTTTCTTGAAATTTGGTAAAAGATTAATTGCTACCATTTTTTTGTGCATTTATATGAATAGCTTTTGAATTCATATTTAGCCAAAAACAACTTATCAATGTGAATCTAGAAGGTTTGTACTTTTTTAGGTCCTCAAAAAGTAAGAGTATTAGGCAGTAATAGCAAAACAAAAGGCATCATTCATTTGAAATTGACCCATATCTGCACGCATGTAATATATATATATATATATATATATATATATAATCGTACGTTTTCGGCTCAAACCATTTGTTTTGAATCAATTTGGTTTGTTTTGGTTGCATAACTAAAAAGATTACTCTCTGATCTAACTGCCCTTTTCATAAATAATTTTTTATGATCTTAAAGTTCTATTTTATTGTATCTTATTATGATCAGGTCAGAAAAAATATAAAGAAGAATTTTGTCTTTTTTTTTTTTTACTTTTAAATCTATAAATTTTTATCAAAATATAATATTTTATTTAATATGAAGATTCATTTATATATATTTTTAAACAATCATAAATAATATGAATCACTTTTGTGAAGGATTTTAAGTTTTTCACAAAAATTACGTCAAATAGGTATCATGACTTTATATATTTTTAAAATATATAATTACATCAATTGATACTAAATATTAAAGTGAAAGACACAATCAAGACTTAAAAAATATCCTTTCATAGATTTATTAGATATCTTAATGATAACTCGTTTTAATTTTGATTTAATATTTTAATATATTTAGAAAAATAGATATTAATTGTATGCTTTTTCTTTTTACCATAATTAAAACTCTCAACTATTTATTATAACAAGGATTATCTCGAGTATATCAAAATTTGATCTATATATGTACGAGAGTGCAAGTTCGAGTACTATTATTGATATGTTTTTCATACTATAACTTTGTGATAGTGCTTAATCTCGCTACTCGATTAAAACCATGGTAAGTGCACCAAGCTCGATGAGCCTAAACTTGTACAATTTAATCAATAAATCGGGACAATGTGATATTCATTTAATTTGATGAGTTTCTTTTTTTTAAACCAACAAAAAAAAAAGCATATATAATTCCGTACTTATGTGAAGTTTGCCTAATTTGTTGAACCTTTCGTAAAGGAGACATTAAAATAAATAGGTGAGATGTGTCTAATTGTGTAAGAAGCTAGGTAACAATAAAAAGGGACAAGGATGAAATACCTTCAATATAGTTGATAATGTTTTGAAAATATTTATTTGACCTCAGAATAACTTTTTTGTAATTTGTTTTAGAAATTTTCTATTTTATCAATAAAATTTATTATATTATTACTATTTATACACTTGTATATTTTTTTTAATTATTATTATAAATAATTTTTTAAATTTCTTAACTATATATTCTATATTTTTGTTAGGTCAGAACAAAAGTCATATGCATTTATAATTATAAGTATTGTATTAAAAAATTAGTTTTAAGAAATTAATTATTTTTTTATAAAATTTAAGTTGATATAATATTTTAAACCTGGAATATTATTAGCAAAAGTTTGGACTGAATGTGTTTATCACGTGTCACGTAATAAATGCAAAAAGATTGTTTATTTTGTAAATCTGGCTAGCTTTACTACATTTCACTTACTATAATTTTAAAACGATATATATTTTAGTTAAATATTATGCCATATTTGATTCCTGTAACAGGAGTGTAATAGAGATGATACTAATAAGAAGAATTAAATTTAATGCAAAAATATTATTATATTTATTTTAATAGTAAAATTAAAATAATTATATATAATATTCATATAAAATTATAAATAAAGTAAAATTAAAAAAATTAACTTTTTTGACATTTAATGAAATAAAATAAAATAAATAATAAATAATTATATAAATATGTAAAAAATATATATAACATTCTAACATATTCTTAAAAAATGTACCAAAACTAAAGAATGGGTATTTATATTAATAATGAAATGATTTATAAACTATAAATTAATAATCAAATTAAATATAAAAATATTTAAAATTATTTATATTATTGACAAAAGTTATTTTTTTTAATAATTATAATTTAAAATTAAAGTAAAGTAAAAACGATTTTTTCTTTCAACAAAAAAACTTAAGATAACATCACATTTTTTATATCATCTTAATGAAACTTATCAAAGTTATAGGTGTTAAAATTTAAACCCCTAATATTTTATCTAAAAATTAACTATTTTTAGAAAATTTGGATCAAATTGTATAATCACAAATTTTCTTTTTAAAGATTATTCTCACCAGAATATCAAATAAGAGATAAAAAGAAAATACATAACACAAGAATTATAATGGAAACTTCAAATTGAAGAAAAACTATTTTGTTGTCAAAAGATAACCATAAAAAGAAATTTACTATGTGAAAAATTGTTACAACTGTACTCTCAATGATTTTCTGAAACACTCAAAAGATAAGTAAATTACAAACCCAAGAGAAAATTCTATCACTATAAAACTTTTTATATAAATTTTTCTCTATTTTTTAGATGATTAACAATAAAGAAATGAAATCATATTTTTAAAGACTATAAATATGACTTCATTTCACATGTCAAACATTTTTTTTATTCAATAAAACTAAACTATCTAATTTTCATATTTTTTATTCAAACAAGGTTAATTATATTTATCTTTGACAATATGATAAGTCATTTTTCATGTTTTTTTAATTAATTATCTCATATTTTTTTGACTAATAACATTAATATTATTTTTAATCAATTATAGTAATAATATATATTCTAAATAATTGATATATATTAAAAATGATTGATGTATATTAATTTTTGAAAATATATATACTGAAAATAAAGTTGAATGTCTCTTTATTTAAAGAAACGATAAAGTTGAAAGTAAAATGAATAAACATTCTCAATGAATCAGATATATTTTTTAGAACGAAGGGTTGCCCAGTGCCCACAGAGTCAAAGAGAGCACAGAACTGCGCAAATTAAGCAAAATAATTTTTATGCAAACTGTAGTACATCTATTCTATTATTAATAATTCTTAGCCCAGCTACCCTTGCACTTGTAATAGACGAGACTGGAACCTAATTTTTTAAATTACCTGTACCTAGTAGTACGTGTCTGCGCGCGCGCGCATATATATATATATATAAAGCATGCGTCTCAAAGCGGTTACTATTTCACTAAATCAAAATAAAGAACCTAATTTTTTAAATTACCTGTACCTATTAGTAGGTGACTTCGCGCGCGCATATATATATATATATAAAGCATGCGTCTCAAAGCTATTACTATTTCACTAAGTCAAAATAAAGTATTAAAGTGGTTAATTTTAAATCTAGAGATTTAAAATTTAAAATTGATTTAATGCTTGAATTAATTTTAAATTTTGTATTTTTTTATATATTTTATTCATTTTTTATTATATTCATAACTTATATTTGATAACTTAATAATAGAAAAAATCAAAATCTATTTAAAAAAGTTTAAATATTACAAATAATTCAAAGATTAAATATTAATTTATTATAAAAAAATAATTTACATATAATATATATATATATATATATATATATTTAACTTAAATTACAAATAAAATGATATTATCTCTTTTGTCATAGATTTTGTGATATTCTTACTTTATTTTTAAGAAAAAAAAAGCTTAGTTTTCATAAAACCACAAATATAAATACCAAAAAAATTGTCAAGAGAGATGAGATAGAGTTCGTGGAAAAAATAGTTAGTCTATAACAATTAATTCTCATAACTACATGATCATATAAACATCTATCAAACAAGTTGCTCCAACCTTATAGATACATGAATAGAGAAATTAAAATATTATAAAAATTATCATTGTTATTCTATGTTATTCAAGATCATCAGATTCTTTTCTTCTTTATTCTTGTGATGTTATAATTTGAATGTGTTCTGCCCATTATTCTCGTAAATCATCAAAAATTTGCATATCATAATCTGACTTATTACAACAAAAAAAACTACATGTATTTAAATCGAAAATAAGAATTTAATATTATAAATTCACAAAAAAATAACTTATATATGTTAAAAGAGTATATTAGTAAAAAATATTACTACATCGACATCAGAATAATAATAATAATCCCATCCCTTCAAAAATATATTAGTACTGTATTAATTTTTTGTCTATAAAATATGAAGCTATCTATAATCAATATAATATTTTTAATGTCATAATAATCTCTCGTTTATTACTTTGGTTGGTTGAGTTTTAGTGCACATAAACTTATACTTTTGATTTTTCTTGGGATGAGACATTAATTACTCATGAAGATATAATGATTCTCGATGGTTTTCCTATACTTGGTTAGCTAATGACTACTATAATGTTGTCATACTAGTGAATTAGGCAAAAGAGATGAGATGGAGTTTGGGCAAAAAATAGATTCATATAACAATTAATTCTCTTAAATACATAAGCACATAAACATTCATCAAACAAGCTGCCCAAACTTCAAAGACACAGAAATAGAGAAATTAAATCATTATAAAAATTATCATGATATTGTCACATGTTATTCAAGATCATCATATTCTTCTCATGATGATTCTTATGATATTATAATTTAAACTATATGTTCTGTCCATTCCTCTCGTAAATAATAAAAAAATTGTATATTATAGTCCAACTTGTTCCAACTACATGTATTTAGCTTCAAAATAAGAATGTAATATCATGAATTTACAAAAATAACTTATATATGTTAAAAAGATATATTGGTAAAAGAGATTACCACATCTTTAATTGAATTGTTGACATTTGTGATAATTTCACTAGTAAACTTCATAACAAAGTAACCACACATGACTCTATCATTTTGTTATGTAACCTACAAAAAACAAGTATACATGATTTTCCATGTTCGAATTTTTTTTTATTCAATAGTAAAATTAATAAAATTATTAATATTAATTTATACGTACCATAATTTTATCACATATAAGCCTATGAGATTTTTTAAAGGCAATACCTATACTCTTATTCCACAGTTTTCATATTCTATCAAAGTTTAAAACAGTTAGTTTTTTTATTTTTATTACAAAGATTAATAAAAGAAAAATAGCTAGTTATAACTCTTACATTTTAATAATTACTTTTATATCTTTACTCAATTATATGGAAACTGAGTCACAGTACTAAATATATTTGACATATAGATTAAGGATTATCAACACACTATGATCTTGGAATTATTCAAATTTTAGTGGCTAAGAGATTATTAAATTCTAATTTCTGTTAAGTGTTAATTTCTTATCATATAATTTTAATGTTTAATTAATTAATAATTTTAAAATCAATGCTAAAATTTAATAATAAAAATACATATTATCTATGTTAAAGAACATGAGATCCAGCTGGTGACAACTAACACACCAGTTGGAAGCAGCCACTAACAGCTTGGTGGGGAAGGATAGGTTGTCCAAGAACATTCCTCTCCATAATTGTGTTTATTTTTAATTATTACAATTTTGTTTTTCTTTTGTATAAATAGGTTGTAAACATTCGTTTATTCATCATCAATAAAACCATTTCTTACGTGGTATTAGAGCAAGATTATCCGATCGGTGCAGTTGTTTCGCCACTTGTGAGTGATGGATTTCGCCACTTGGGTTCCATAAGCTAAATATCTCCATCAATCTCAAGGGGATAGACCCTTGCCGATGTGAGAGGGAGTGTTAAAGTCCCACATCGATTGGGGATCGCACTCACGCTACGCATATAAACATAGGCTATCCTCAATCTCACAACCTGGGTTTTGAGATGGAGTTAGGCCCAAATTTAACATGGTATCAAAGCTTAGGAAACAATTTGCAGAAAATTCAACTCATAGAAATTTTTTCCACTTTTCCTCTGTTTTTTTTTTCAAAACCAATTTCGATTCACAAAATAATTTCAATTTCATCACATCATATTATTCAGAAGAATCCGAGAAATCTGCAATTAAAATCAAGCCAAAATACCTCTCCACCTGCTCACACGCACCTTGTTTAATCTCACCGGCGTTCCACGTGCCTTGTCGGAACCACACGCGCCAATTGTTGAGGAAGACGACTCCAACGACACATCGTTTGCTCGCCGCTGAAACAAACGACGCGTCGTTCACCTAGTTCGGTCCTCCATCCGGTCCGGCCCAGTCCGATTCGGTCTTCATTCGGTTCAGTGCTTCATCGTTGAAGCCACCGTTCCAACCAATCTAGACGCCGATTCACCCATTTTCTGACCGGTTTTGTGGCTGAAATTTTCGGTTCTGTAATACTTGACTCATTTTCTATAAGATAAAGCATATTTCAGTCCATTATTTATTTCATAAATAGTCATTATTGTCTAAAACACACTTAAACCTATCCCGTTCTTTCGAATTTATTCAACAAAAAATGTCTATAACTACCAATACCAACCCTACTTTACCAAAATGGTATGATGACCCTAGCCATTATATCTACACCACTCAAACCAACCAGGCATGGTTCTCGTAGCTCAATCCTTAAATCAAGAAAACTATCACATTTGGAGTCATGCAATGTTCATGGCTCTAATAACCAAAAACAAAGAAGGGTTTATTGACGGCATAATCAAGAGGTCATCAACAAACCTGGAAGCAGAAATCAAACAATGGACTCGCTGCAACATTCTTGTCAAAGGATGGATCCTCAACACCATATCACCCAAAATTGCAGAAAGTGTCATGTATAGTGATACTACATATGAGCTACGGGAAGAATTAAGGGAACGCTTTTCGCACACGCTACGCATATAAACATAGGCTATCCTCAATCTCACAACCTGGGTTTTGAGATGGAGTTAGGCCCAAATTTAACATGGTATCAAAGCTTAGGAAACAATTTGCAGAAAATTCAACTCATAGAAATTTTTTCCACTTTTCCTCTGTTTTTTTTTTCAAAACCAATTTCGATTCACAAAATAATTTCAATTTCATCACATCATATTATTCAGAAGAATCCGAGAAATCTGCAATTAAAATCAAGCCAAAATACCTCTCCACCTGCTCACACGCACCTTGTTTAATCTCACCGGCGTTCCACGTGCCTTGTCGGAACCACACGCGCCAATTGTTGAGGAAGACGACTCCAACGACACATCGTTTGCTCGCCGCTGAAACAAACGACGCGTCGTTCACCTAGTTCGGTCCTCCATCCGGTCCGGCCCAGTCCGATTCGGTCTTCATTCGGTTCAGTGCTTCATCGTTGAAGCCACCGTTCCAACCAATCTAGACGCCGATTCACCCATTTTCTGACCGGTTTTGTGGCTGAAATTTTCGGTTCTGTAATACTTGACTCATTTTCTATAAGATAAAGCATATTTCAGTCCATTATTTATTTCATAAATAGTCATTATTGTCTAAAACACACTTAAACCTATCTCGTTCTTTCGAATTTATTCAACAAAAAATGTCTATAACTACCAATACCAACCCTACTTTACCAAAATGGTATGATGACCCTAGCCATTATATCTACACCACTCAAACCAACCAGGCATGGTTCTCGTAGCTCAATCCTTAAATCAAGAAAACTATCACATTTGGAGTCATGCAATGTTCATGGCTCTAATAACCAAAAACAAAGAAGGGTTTATTGACGGCATAATCAAGAGGTCATCAACAAACCTGGAAGCAGAAATCAAACAATGGACTCGCTGCAACATTCTTGTCAAAGGATGGATCCTCAACACCATATCACCCAAAATTGCAGAAAGTGTCATGTATAGTGATACTACATATGAGCTACGGGAAGAATTAAGGGAACGCTTTTCGCACACCAATAGCGTGCACCTATTCCACATTGAGCAAGAGATCCATGATTGCATGCAATAAGGTGTAAGCATTGGAGAATACTATACCAAATTGAAAAGCTTTTGGGATAGTGGTGATGCACTATGTCCTCTTCCACATTGTGGAGGAAATGCCGGAAGGGAGTTACAAGAATATCAACAAAAGCAGCGAACCATAAAGTTTTTAATGCGCCTTAACATGGTTTACATATCACCACGTGGACAAATCTTGCTCATGGAACCATTACCTATAGTAAATAAAGTATATTCACTTATTGTTCAAGATGAAAAGCAAAGAGTTGTCTCCACTCAAAGCATAGGAAGGATGCCAGAAGCTTCCGCACTTGTTGCTAGAGATAGTCATCCACAATATCCTCACAAAAATTACCCACCAAGGAACCCACATCTCAAGTGCAATAGATGCAACAATATAGGCCATAATTCTGAGAATTGCGAAAGTCACCTCAAATGTGATTTTTGTGGTCTCCATGGACACAATTTTGAAAACTGTTGAAAGTGTCTCAAATGTAATTTCTATGGTTTGAATGGACATGACATCAACATGTTTTGGAAGAAATGAGCAATTCAAGATAAGAGAAACACAAGTTATGGCTTCCCTTCCAAAGCTCATCATACTGACTTTTAGGAAAGTTACTCCGACACAAAGACACCATCCCACAACCTTACATCTGCCCAATATCAAGAGCTCCTTACACTTCTCAATCAATCCAAATCAGGTAGCATGGCAAGTCAAGTGACTACTTCTTCAGGTAACACATTATGTGCAACTGTTTTCCATTCAGAAACTCGTTGGATTTTTGATACAGGGGCAACTGATCACATGGTCTGTTCCCAAAACCTTATGAGCTCCAGGATTCCAGTCACTAATCGGCATGCGTATTTACCTGATCATTCTCTTGCCCATGTCACACATATTTGCACTGTACATTTCTAAAATAATTTCATACTCCATAATGTCTTGTGTGTTCCCTCCTTCAAATTAAACTTAATTTTAGTAGCCAAACTAACTCAAACCTCATTTTTCCATATCACCTTCACTAATAGTATGTGCTTTCTTCAGGACAAATGCTAAAGGAAGACGATTGGGATGGGAATTGAGAAAGCATGACTCTACTACCTGACTATTTCTGAAAAGGCTGGATGTTTGTCCGTTTCAGACATTGCTTCCACCAACTCTCATCTATAGCATTAACGACTTGGTCATTTATCTAATAACAGTTTGCGTGTAATTTCTCTTTCCATCAACACACATTTTTGTTCCATTAGTAATTGTTCTATTTTTCCATTAGCTAAGCAAACACGTAATCTATTTCCTTTAAGTTCTATCAATACAAAAGCACCTTTTGAAATGATTCATGTCGATATTTGGGGTGGTTATCACATTCTAGCACTTAATGGAGCACGTTATTTTCTCACTATTGTTGATGACTACTCAAGATGCACATGGGTTTATCTCTTACATACTAAATCTGATACACTCACATTTCTTACCACCTTCATCAATCTTGTTGAAACACAATTTTCATTCAGAGTTAAAATCATTCGTAGTGACAATGTACCAGAATTCTCTATGACCCATTTGTTTTCTACCAAGGGAATCCTTCATCAAACTAGTTGTGTCTCTACCGCTCAACAAAATGGTGTTGCTGAACGCAAACACAGTCATCTTCTCAATATCGCTCGTTCATTGCTCTTCCAAGCCAATCTTGCTAAACAATTATGGGGAGATGTCATTCTTACAGCCACATACCTCATAAATCGTACTCCAACACCTGTTCTCAAGGGTAAAACACCATTTGAAGTCTTTTTTCACAAAACTCCTTGGTATGAACATCTTCGTGTTTTTGGTTCCCTTTGTTTTGTGTCTGCACATCATGATCGACTCACCAAGTTTGATGCTAGGTCACATAAATGCATATTCATTGGGTATCCATTTAGGATCAAAGGTTATCGTGTCTAAAATCTGGAAACAAGCAAGACTTTAGTGTCTCGTGATGTTATCTTTCATGAACATGTATTTCCTTATTTCACTTCCGCTGTCAACACTCCAACTCTATTTTGTCCATCATAAGATACTATTTATGATGACATACCCAAAATTCGTCAATCAACCAATCCAAATATATCACTTGATCATACACCATCTGTCCTTCCAACAATCAACTCAGACACTCTTTATCTTCAAAATTCATCTCCAGAAACATCATCATCAACTTCTCTACCACACAACACCAGTCACACATAGGCTTCGTCGATCCACCAATGTTCCTAGCTACCTTCAAAAATATCAAGAAGAAGCTTCCTTGCTTTCTCGGTCCTTCCCTTCGTCTCACTCAGCATCGTCCAAAGACAAAGGTATTTCTCATTCTTTATCTCATGTACTTACCTATGACCAATTATTACCTGTACATCGTGCCTTTGCTACTTCTATTTCCATTCTCAGGGAACCAACCACCTTTGCGGAAGCTTTCAATGATCCAAAATGGCGGCTAGCCATGAAACAAGAACTGGATGCTCTTGAAACTAATGACACTTGGACGCTTCAACAACTTCCTCCAAATAAGAAACCATTTGGTTGTAAATGGGTCTACAAAATCAAGTATAATCCTGATGGCTCTGTGGAACGATACAAGGCTCGGTTAGTGGCCAAAGGATACAGTCAGATTGAAGGTTTTAACTACCAAGAAACTTTTGCACCAGTAGCCAAACTTGTCATTGTTCGGCTTTTCCTTGCCGTTGCTGCTATTCAAAATTGGCATCTTCGATAACTCGATGTCAACAATGCTTTTCTCTATGGTGATCTTCATGAAGATGTCTACATGTCCCTTCCACCTGGATTCAGACGAAAGGGGGAAACACGAGTATGTAAGCTACATAAATCTTTGTATGGACTCAAAGAAGCCTCACGACGGTGGTTCATCAAGCTATCAACAACACTTAAGCTAGTTGGCTTTAACCAATCCAAGTATGATCACTCACTGTTCGTCTGAACCCGTGGTAATTCCTTCTCTCCTCTTCTTGTCTATGTAGATGATATAATCATAACAGAAAACAATGTACAAGACATTGAAGAAACTAAGAATCATCTCATGAGACAATTCAAGCTTAAAGATCTCGGTGAATTAAAGTATTTTTTGGTCATAGAAGTTTCACGTTCCACGAAAGGAATTGTTCTGTCACAACGCAAGTACGCACTTGAAATATTAGAGGACATGGGTTATCTTGGTGCCAAATCTGCCAATTCACCTATGGAACAAAATTTATCCCTTAGCAAGGCTAAAGGGGAATTCATCAGTAATCTCACATCCTATCGAAGACTTGTTGGGAGATTAATATACTTGACCATCACAAGGCCCGACTTAGTGTATGTCGTGCACATTCTCAATCAATATATGGATAAACCATGACAACCACATTTGGAAGCAGCTCAACGAGTGCTATGATATGCCAAGAATATACGAGGGCAAGGTCTCTTTTTCTCTGCAACTAATTCATTACAACTAAATGCTTTTTGTGATGCAGATTGGGCAAAATGCACAGATACACGACGATCAACCACAAGATATTGTATGTTTCTTGGAAACTCGCTAATTTCTTGGAAGACTAAGAAACAAAATACAGTCTCATGATCAAGTGCAGGAGCAGAATACCGCTCTATGGCAGCAGCATGTTGCGAAGTAACCTGGTTACAATATATTTTGGATGATTTGGGTATCAAACACTTCCAACCAACCAAGTTATATTGTGACAATCAAGCAGCTCTTCACATTGCATCAAATCCAGTGTTTCATGAGCGAACCAAACACATAGGGATAGATTGCCATCTAGTAAGAGAAAAGATTCAAGCTGGAATGATCAAAACTTATCATATCTCTACATTAGAGCAACCAGCAGATATATTTACCAAATTCCTGAGTTTTCCACAGTTCTCAAGCTTACTTAACAAGTTAGGAATAATTAATATATATTTTAACTTGAGGGGGAATGTTAAAGAACATGAGATCCAACTGGTGACAACCAACACATCTGCCGGAAACAGCTACCAACAGTTTTGTAGGGAAGGATAGGTTGTCAAAGAACATGCCTCTTCATAATTGTGTTTATTTTTAATTATTACAATTTTGTTTTTCTTTTGTATAAATAGGTTGTAAATATTCGTTTATTAATCATCAATAAAACCATTTCTTACGATCTATTAAATAAATGTATTCAATGATAATAGATTATGTTTTTCAAACCATTTATATTAAAATGGTTATTATTATGATAATATATAGCACTGTTGTGTTGTTATGGTACTGTTTATTTTAAATTTTCACAACACATTTTTTATGGTAGATCTTTATTTTATTGCTAGTAGTTTAAAATTGTTTTTTATCCAACAAATTTAAGATTTTTGAAGCATTTATAAGCGATGAAGCATCCTTCTAGTCAAAATGCAACAACGTTCTTCAACTTATTAGATTTATTAATTTATTTTTGGGTCAGTTTATATTGGTTTCTTAAAATAAGGGTTCGTAACTTGCTTGTAATTGACAAGAGAGATGCAATGGACAATTTTAGTGAATAACCATCTAACCCGTGAATAAATAAAAATTTAAAGCTCCGCTCGTAAAATATTCATTTTCATCCCGGCAAGCAGAAAAAGGAAGAGAGAGAAATGCAAACAAATACCCAAACTGATAACTTTATAACATATGAGCCTATCTAATGGTTTGATTTTTAGTACCTTCGATCAAATAATTTACTATTTTACAAACTAACGATTGGTTATGGAAACAATTTAGACCCCTATATTCCATATTGAAATAAATAGAAGATGGACAAAGTATATATGAGTAAGATTTTTGTGTGGTCTGTAATTATAGGACGATGAGATAGAGATTAGATAACTAGTGATGCATATGTAATTGAACTCATAAGATTCGAAAAAACAAGCAAGTGTCCTAAAATTGCTAGTATCGTGCTAAATTATTTAACTAGGACTTTTGTCTTCGTCATCTTTACTTGACTAGTTTCAAGTTTCAACTACCAACTCACGTACATGAGCTCATTTTGTTTGAATCCATAGCCCAACTCAGAAAACTGCAAGTTGGGTATTTGAGGGGACACCAAGCCCGTTACATGAGGGGCCATCTTTCCCAATTGGGTATCTGAGTAAGGGCTTGCAGATTTTTTGTTCATTTGTTTTCTTTAACTTTTGAGTTTCCTTCGCATTTGGAAATTTTCTTTGAGTTTATTTTTACGAAAAGAATAAAAATAAATATTTTAATATTAAATTTTGTTTAATTAATTAATTATATTATTTCTATTTTTTTAAAATTTATTTAATAAAAATTATATTTTAATAATTATAAATAAAATAATAAGATAAAAATTATACAAAATAGATAAACAATCTAGTCATATATTTTTATATAAATACATATAGGGTTGAGCATCGGTTCGAAATCGTAAATTTTAAGTCAATCTGAATCTGATTCGATCCAAAGAAAATTATGAATTATTTAATCTTAATTTGATCCGTTGTATATGTCAATCCGAACAAATCCAAATTCGCTAATTTTAAGTCAATCTGAATTCAATCTGATCCGATCCGAAAATTAGTCAATCTGAATCTGCGTTAAATGCAAATCTGAATCTGATCTAATCTGAAAATTATTCAATCTAAATCCACTTTAAATATCAAATAAGGTCAAAATTTTATTTTAAATCTATTAATTTTTTTTACATAAATAAAAAAATTATGAAATATCAATCCGATCTGAACCGCTATAAATATAAATCCAAACAATCGAAATCTGATATAATTTTAACATATAAAATAAAAAAAATAAAAAATAAAAATATTTTTCATTTTCAACAGCAACAACAACGAGTAGTGGCGGCATCAACATCGAGAAATAGAGAAGCACGAGCAACAATAACAAAGAAGCAAAGAAGTCTTAAAGTCTGAAATCCGTAATGGAGGCAGGGAAGGAGAGAGAGAAGTGAAGGTGGAAAAATATATTAGGTTTTGTGTTAAAAATATTAGGATAAGAGATACGATAAATGTTAGGGTATGTTTGGTAATTAGATTTATTAATTATTATATATATATTTTAAATAATATATTAAATATATCGGATCAGATCAGATTATACGGATTTGAATATTTTTAATCTAAATTCGAATTTGAGCGGATCAATAAAATTCAATTTAAATATGATCCGACTTTGGATCGAAACCACTCAATTTTATCGAATTTTTAGATTTTTCGGATTGATAGTATATTTTGCTAATCACTAAATACATATATATTTTGGAAAAAATGCAACGAGGATTAATAATATTATCATCCACCAAATTAAAACGGAAAGTCTCAATTTTTAATGCTTGATTTGAATTGGTTACTCCATTTCTACATCCAATCAAAAATGTAGCAGATGGAACCTTTATGTTTTTTTACATTTTTAGCCCCCATTAATAATTCAGCTGGAGAAAGAGAAACACGAACTCTCAGTAAAACGACTGTGGCCTTATCATTTCCCTCGTTTTCTATGTTCAAATTTCAAAACGACATACCAACTCTCTGTCTGTACTTCGACGCACAAATCACCTAATTAAATCCCACGAAAATTGGAAAAATCCTAATCTTAGGGTTGAAGTGTTATTCTTTCAATCCTTCGAGTTTTATCGATTTTGCAAATCCATGTTATGCTCTCTGGTAAACCGTGATCTAGGGTTTGTCTGTAGATCGGTGGTTGGTTTCCTTGATAGAATCATTTCCAGAGCCATGGGTTGCTTCTTTGGTTGCTTTAGAATCCGGGATGGTCACCACGGCCACCGCCATCACGGTAACCGGTTTCGTTCCAACCTCTACTCTGAATCTTTACCTTCCAAACCCCCGGTATGTTCTGGAGATCTTAACTTTTCCCTTGAATTTATTAATAAGAAATTTTTTGATTTTTTTTTCTTGTTATTTTTCTCGTCTTATGTTTTTATTTCTTTTCGAATCGGCTTGGTTTTGCATTATTAGGGAACTCTTTTTTAAAAAAAAATGTGTTTTTCCTTTAATTTCTTGGTGATAATTAGAAATGGATACTACTGAACAGAATAAGTGACATTTATGTTTCTTGAAACGTTATGTATTTGGATGTTGTCTTCACAGAGATTAAGTGAATTGGATAGCATTTGACCCATTGCTTTATGATCTTCTGTATCGTATGTCACAACCAGGAAATGATGATACCTCAAAATCGTTTGTCGTCACTATTTCTACATGAAGGTATTACATTTTGCCCACAAAATCTAATAATAAATTGAAATCTGAGCGTTTAAACATCCGTTACTGATTTTTTTTTCATTTTTTATATCTGCATTTCAAAGATAAAGAAGATTCTCCATTCAAGGATAGGGAAAGTCTTGGTAATGGATCACAAAAAGTTGTCAAGGAGCTTAGGGATGAGGTACGATCATTCTTAGCATACTCTTAATTACAATTTAAGCTATTCAGATGCTGTAGCTAAGGTTCTAAAAAATGTTCCTTATGCTGCTTAGATATAAAAAGGATAATTTCGGAAAGTAGACTTAAGGTTTATGCCTGCTGTCTGACTAATCAGTTCTTTAGAGCTATCTATACAAAATAAGGGATGATATAAAGATGTTGAGATTTAATTTATGGTAGGTTTATGTTAGAGTACTGTCTCTTAGTGATTAAGTACAATACTATTATAGAGTTTATAAGAATCAGAGGTGTCTCCACCCATTGAATTAATCTTTTGGGATTGGAAGGCTCATGTTTCTTATGGACTTTGACATGGTATTAGAGCTTCAGTAGATTGGGACAAATTTTTTGGGCCTATACTTGTAAAAAATTAAATGGGTTTTGTAAAAAAAAGGACAAGTGACCCAAGAATATAATAAAATATGGATTTTGCAACATATAAAGACCCATACTTTGAGGAGATATCAGTGGTAATGTCTCACATTGATTAAATACAATATTATGATAGAGTTTATAAAGATTATGAATATTTTTACCCATTAGATTAATCTTTAGAATTGAAAAGTCCCTTTTCTTATGTACTTTAACACTTTCTATTTTCTATTTGTCTCGCTTAGTAATGTATAACATATTTTTTTCTTTGTTAAGTAGAGTACTCTAATGAGTTAGCCAACAGTAAATCAAGTGCTGTGTTTGACTGCTATAGATTGTAAATCTTAGATATACTTTCTGAACTTGAGATGTAAAATTAATGCTCTTACTCGATTTATCAAAAAATATAACCTTCCATCTTGTTGCTTTTAAATACAAGAGGTAGGATGTAAACTTAATCTAGTAGCAGCAGCTAAGAGCAGAATTCAGTGCCTCGATTCTTTGCTTGGAAATATCAATGGAAGATAATAGGGAAATAAACATAATACCCTCTCATTAATTTTATTCTACTATTGACACCCCACTTGGATATTTATACAATGAGAATAAGAATAAGAATAATAAAAAAGGTAGCTTATTTTTCAAAATATAATTTGTTACCGTTGGTAGCTTGTTAAAAATAACTGGCTTTACCTTATGATTGGGGATTCGAGCTTACCAATTGACTAGTCCATGGAATTGGTGCTTTAATCGATTTGAGTAGTTATTACTTCCATTTTCTGACCTTTAAAGGTATCAATTTGATGAATAAAACTCAACTCTACAGGCCAAGTTTCTTAAGGCATGTGGTACGTTGGTGGAGACTCCTGCTGAAATTCGCCAAGCATCTTCCAAAATCATTGGTTCACCTCTTTATAATGTTGATCTCGAACCACACAATCAGAATACATCCATTAAGAAGCTCAAGTTGGAAAACCAACCTGATCTGTCCCCTGCAACTATCAGGTTATTCTTCACGCTTTTAATAAATTTCCAAATACTGGAATCAATTGTCCTTTGCTTTTGACATGATTATAAATTTTTAGGCTTATAAGATGGTTGGGTGCATGCTCATGAAATCACTCTTGCTCTTTTGAATGATTTACAATTACAATACAAATGGCAACTGATTGGTTTTTTTGTTTGATTTATTATTAAACCTTTTCTTTTTATATATATGTAGCTGTACATCAAATGCACAAAACCCAAATAGAATCTCCATCAGTTCTATTGATGACAGTGAGTGCAGAAGCATATCTTTGTCAGTCAAGACTCTTGATAATCATATGGAGAGCAATATAACTTCAATCTCACCTTGCTTGTCGGCCACAGATGTCCAATGCTGGAGCAAATCCGTTCGTTTTCAATGTGATCTGGATCTATCTTTCTCCAAAGGAGTTTCATCTGAAGATTCTAGCCAAAATATTATGAAATCTGACTTGTCAGGTAATCCGAGCCTAGCAAAGTTTTCTCCTTATCCCACTCCCTTAAAGCTTTCTAATGAAATGCAAACCCCTGGAACTGTTTTTCCAGCAAACTTGGAAAACTTTCCAAATGGGAGTCGCATTAGGCCTCAATATGTGTGTCCAGTGATGAATCCACTTGAAAACATCCCAAACTGGAATATACCGAAGGAGGAAGATTCTAACTTCCATCCACTTTCAGGTGAGCTTAGAGAATCTTTTGATCCACTCAAAAAAGAAACCCCTAAAGTAAAAGTGGGAGATAGTGAAACTTCCTCTGCAAAGGAGAGAGAGATGGAAGCGAGTTTGCCCTCATGGCTGAAGCCACTGCCATATAGTGATAATGGCAATAATCAGAACATGGAGGCTGTTTCTAGGCTACCCCATGTTGGTAGAACTCCTGCAGACAGACCCATTATTGGAATGGTTGCTGCTCATTGGAATGTTGATGAGCTCAATCCTGTCTCTCCCAAGTGGTGGGATGGTAATGGAATCCCAAATTCTACTCACAAGTACAGGGAGGTGGGTCATAAGACCTTTTTTTTGCCCCTCGTTTTGATTTATTTTTACATGTTATGTTAAAAACAGCATCTAATGACTTTCCATTTTTTAGGATCAAAAAGTGAGTTGGCATGCAACACCATTTGAGGAGAGATTGGAAAAGGCACTATCTGAAGAGAGCTTCGACTGTGACAGGTGCGTTGTTTTTCCCTTTTAGATAGTTATTCAATATAAGCAGAGGTTTAGTTTGTTACTATTTGTCTCCGATTTTAGTGTAACCTGTTATTGGGATGCTACACCAATTCCATTTTGTGTATTTAATGCTCTTAATGCTTGGTTATCAAAATGATTCCGTTTCATAAATTTAAGATATGTCAGATTCTAACATTGTCGGATATATGCCTAACAATACATTTATACTTTTTTATAATTTTATAACTCTTCCTCAAGCATGGCTTCATTGTCCATCCTGTCAATTTGGGAATTTTTAACTAATTTTGATTTATTTTAAGGATTTTTCCTAAGGTCTTGATGATCCGATATTATAAAAAAAGTATTAGGTACCAATTCTTCAAAGCGTTCAAGTTTGTTGGAGTTGTGGTTAATAATTCATTTACACTCTTTAATATACTCTAATGAATTATGAGATAGAGTGCCTTTTCTTTTGGGGCGAAAAGTTTTGACTGTCTAATCATTGTTTAACAGGAAACATATATTCAGGAGTCCCGTAATTTTTGATGAGAATGAGGAAAGCGATACTGCTCTATCTAAGATGCAGTCTTCATCCCAAACGAAGTCAGTGGTCTCGTTCTGATGAAAAATTGTGGTGTTCCATTATGATGAGAGTCTGCCGTTACATTTGTTATCAATCTGGTTTTGACCTTTAAAAGGCTGAAGAGTTCAGTTAATGAACTAAGGTGATTGTTCCTAATCAAGCCATTTATTATATTAGCTGCTTCGATATATCTTTTTATGCCAATATATTGATGCTCAATAGGGGCAGATGTTGCTAGCAGTGTACAGAACGAGTAGTGTGGATCCTCTCAGATTCTCCATTGTCCTTTTGGTTCTTTTATAGAGTTCCTACTCAAAGCTACTATGATCGTTTTGTATTGTGCAAAATTTAAATGTATTTGCATGCACACGAATTTATTGGAATATATAAATATAATTTTAAGAAAGTAAAATATCTATAAGAAGTTTAGATGTAAAAGATTTTTAGAAGAAAAACCTCACCAAACTTGCACCAGAAGAAAAGATGATCATATATATGTAGATATCTTTGCAAACGCAGACTGAAAAGATGGTCATATCTAGTATACGTGCGTAGAAAGGTGTATTATTTATTTATTCTATTACTGTTAAATTTGGAAGATGTTTGTTTTATGGTTTAAAATTAATAATATTCATTAATATATTGAAAAATTGATGCTTATATCAAGATATAAATTGGGATAAAAAATCTTAACTAATATAATAATAATAATCAAAAATTTGGATATAACTTTCAATGTTTACATCAAAATTTGTATTTATGTAATAAATTTGAATAAAATTTCTTAATTAACATGAAATTTAATTATCTACTTTCTAAATGTAATATATCTATTTTTTAATAACAAAGAAATAAACTTAATTATTATGAAAACAATAAACAAGTATTTATAAAATTTGAGTAAAATGTGTATGTACAAAACTAAATGAGCTCCACGATTTAACATTCATAGGAGAAGTATCATCTTCTATTAATTTAATTATAAAATTAGATAATGTATAATTTTCAATCAATTAAACTTTCCAAGTAAGACTACTCATATTAAGAAACTAAGTACTAAAATAAAGTTCTATAATATCCTACTAAATTTCTAAAATATCTAAACAAATATCATATTTATTAATTATCCAAAATTTTCAAAATTAACTAAAGTGTAATAGATATTAAAAATAATTATTTTATATAAAGATGGTTAACAAAAATGAACTATTTAACTAATACTCATATTCATTAATTTTTTTTGTAAAATCTAGAATTTTTAAATTTGGGATTTTTCTCTAAAATAATTAATACACACAAATAAATCATAGGATATGATAATATAGTGATGACAACATTAAATCTATACTCATTCATGAATTAAAACTATCAAAAAGTGATATTTTTGATATAGGTTTTAAAGAATCATTTAAACATTCTTAAAATAATGAATAATAGAAAGGAAAAATTATAAATCTATAAAAAGGAATAAGAAAGCTTTAATTTGATACCTTAAATGCCATAAATAATGAGAAATAAGTGAGGATTTTGTAAGAAAATATTGTAAAAAAATTAGGGCATTGAATTGTTTCCCACATGCGAGCTAAGTATGAATCTTTATTAGGGTTTCCTATGTATTTTTTATTGCATGCTATGAAAGTACAATTACAATTTACCGAATATGTTCACATATATGAGGCATCGAACTGATTGGAAATCCTTTTTACTTTTCGATATATATCCTATATCACAAGATGTGTATTTTTTGCCATGTATGCATAGAGACTATGATGCACACCATTATTAGTATGTATTCTGTAAATTGTTGTTTTTATATCTACTAGTTGTTTTTGTTGTGTATTATACTCAGCTTGGTGTTTTGTACTTTTTGTTTTGTACTTTCGATGTGTTAATGATTTAATTCACATTGTGAGAGTTGATTGATTAAATTAATATAGAGCTCACAAAAAAAATTCTATATGTTAGTTTTTCCACTCCTCATTTAGGTTCTGGTTACCTGTTTGAGTTGAAAGAATAATTTACCTTCACGTAATTATTTATACTTATGAGAATCTTCATCTTGAATAGAAAACAATATGTGTTTAATAATCATTAAAAATATATATTATATTAAAACTGCAAATAGATCACAATTAAAATTAATAATTCAATAGTATCATTCAAGATAACTCATGCATTAATCTATTATTTGAAGAAACTTCTATTATTATAACTTATTGTGATAATCTAATCTAAACTATTTATAACATTAAAATAAAAAAAATTCAACTCTACAAATGAGAGGAAAACTAAAAATTAAAAACTAAGAAAGTTAGAGAAAGAAGAATGATGGTGAATAAATTGTGGGATAAGTTTACAATTATAGGTTAGGAATACATTACAAAAGATAGGAAAATATGGATCATAGGGTGCCATATTGCGACATGTGTTTCTTTTGTACCATGGTATGAGCTAGATTGAAAGAATTTGAAATCTCAATCCAATTGTTCCATATCATGGCACATAAAAAAACTTTCATCATGGCACGCATGTTGCTGCACTTCTAGAAAGTCTTTTGTATTTCACCCCCTTACATTGTATTAGAACATATTCAATGCTTATATATGTAATTCTTTTATACTTCATGGTTGCATTGTAGTGTTTTTAGATACAATTATTCAAGTGTTGATTAATTGAATTATTTTGAAACTAAAAATACCTAAATTAATAATAAAACATATCATATTTTTTAAAAGAAAGATTTGCTAAAAATATAATAAAATTATACAAATACAAATCTATTTTAACATTTAAAGTGCATAAAATCACGTTACATTTAATGCTTTAAGCCCTCATCATCAAGGTCTTGTCGCAACCTCATCGGGGTCCTCGCTTAACCTCATTGAGGCTTATTGTGGCCTTGTTGAGCAATCGACAAGCCACTAGTGAGGATGGTCTATGAGGTATAGATTGGCTTATAAATAGGCCAAAAATCTCTTTTTTTCGTATGCAAAATTTTCCCTCTCACTCTCTTTTAAAAAAGTTCTCTCTAAAATTGTTTTGATTTTTGGAACATTTCGAAGCAAAATTTAGAAATAAATATATGAGACTTTAGGTCAAGCTTCCAGGTAAGGTTTTTACACTAAACTTTCTATGCGTACATTGTTTTTCATAAAATTATCATACATCATATATTAAGAATAAAAAAACTATATTTCATGATTTTTATATGAAATGTTATAAATATTGTTTAAAATAAAATACTCGTTATAAACATTTTTATATTCATACATGAAATAAATTTTATATAAAACGAGTATTAATTTTTGATATGAAATATTACACATATGATTTTTGAGATTTTTTTACATGCATCACAAAAATAAATTTTCATGGGAAGTATGCCTATATATGAGTCTCGAGGAGTATGATATACATCGGCTAGTGGTTTTAATGGATTATTTTTGATAGACTACAGATACATGTATCGTTTATGGTGCCTTAAATTGTTGATCAGGCACGAACTTCATAGTTGGACCCCAAAATGGTTAGGATTATCTATTGAATCTCTGGGCCTTAGAGTTAGATCCATTTATTGTGTCTCGGAGTGGACCGCCCATAAATAAAAGTCTATATGATGTTGATTTGACCAATACATATATCATATGTATCTCAAAACCATATATGAGGTTTGAGATAAACTCACATGCATATCAAAAGTTGATGCGTACGTACCCTTGTATTTTAGTGGACAAATACATATGGGTTGAATATCATGTATATGGATTTATACTTGCATAATATATTTTATATTATATGAGCATGCATTATAATTCTTGAAATGTACACTCTTTGGGTTTCAAAAGCGATAAAATATATGTATATTCAAGTTTTATAAATAAAATCTCCACACGATGTACGATAATGATAATGATTATTCTCATTCATAAAATTATTATAAATAACATGCATCATTAATATCCTCACACTATATAACGATGATATAAACAAAATCATCTCTAAAGTATTTTATCATTTTTTATTATATATTTAGATGAATTTAATTTGAAATATATTTCTTATTTTGGTGAAATTTTATTTTTTAAAAAATAAAACCTCATTTTGTTCTAATTTAATTAACAAAACAATATCACAAATGATATAAACAAAATCACTTCTAAAATATTTTATTGTTTTTTATTATATATTTAAATGATTTAGTTTGAAGTATATTGTTTGTTTAAATAAAATTTTAATTTTTTTTAAATAAAACTTAATTTTATATTAGTTTGATATCAATTTAATTAATATAACGACATGTTAAATAATAAACAAAATCAACTCTAAAGTATTTTATGCTTTTTATTATATATTTAGATAAATTTAATTTGAATTATACTGTTTGTTTAATTAAAATTTTAATTTTTTAAAAATAAATTTTCGTTCTAATTTGATATCAATTCTAATAAAATTAATAACATGCAATAATAAAAAAAAACTTAAAAATGACCGACACGCCATCAACATTGACTCAAAATATATTTTTTCTTCATTCATTACTTTCTCAGTCGTGGTAACATATAAAATGTCGAGAAATATTCTCCTACTTAAATAATTTTTACTAATTTATGTTTTTATAGAAAAAACAAATTGTGATTTTAATAGAAAATTAGGGTTTACTTTAAAAGAAATGTGTGGGCTAATTTAGAAGCATTTTTTTCCGTAACTCCCTTTGGGATTTGGAGAGAAGCGAGTGGAAGCTGTGCAGGCTGAGTAGATCTGAATTCTTGGTTGAGGGTTGGGATGAGAGAACTGCTTGAAGCTGCGATTTTGGCACAAAACACATGTGGATACGAAAGCGCTGAATGGGGTTATATGTGATGCTCCCAATTATAAATAGTTTTCAATCTGAATGATTTTCGCTTTGTGCAAATTTCGTTGCTCGCAACTCCTTCCTTCTCTTTCTAAGAATCACTTATTCTTCGCTTAGCTTTAGCTTCTCACTCTCTCTCTCTCCCTTTGGACCTTGTGATGTTTCTGAGCTTCTCTCTACCTGAAGGTCCAACACCTACTCTCTCCCTCTATAGTCTGTATTCCTTCTTTTTTTCTTTTTGTTTTTTTGGTATTCTGGAGTTAATCGATCTGATCACTTAATGTTTTGATGGATATTTGATTTTGAGTTTTTAATATTTCATTCCTTTATATATTTTAATAGTAATTTTCTATTTTTTGTATCTTTTATTTTGGAGTTCATCCATATGACCAATTAGACTTTTGTTGTATATTTGATTTGGATTTTTTAATTTTTCACTTGTTTATTATTTTTTATACTATTTTTCGTTTTTTCTGCTTTTGATATTAAAGGATTTCAGGTTTTTGATCTTATACTATTCTTTGTTTTTGGTTATATTGAGAGAGAAAATTTAAATTTTTTAATCGTGTGTTGGTTTTAGTGACGTTTTGTTACATGGGTTTTTTCTTTTATATAATCATACCCCTCTAATAAAATGCAGCTCTTTGTTGGAGCTTTATCTCATTGAAGAATTGGTGGAAATGGTCTTCTAATATTATGATAAACAAAAATGTCAGTTCTATGTTGAACTTTGTTCAACTGTCTAGTTACTATCTCATGGTTTCTACAGCACTTGATCGACTTTTAAATTGTTCAATAGAGATTGCTCTGGTTTATACGTGAATATGAGCATCTCTAATTCTGAGGTGGGTTTTTTAAGTGTTTTTTTTTTTTGTTAAATGGCAGCAAACTAAGCCATCTTCTTACACCTTGTGACAATTGAGCATTTGATATGTTTTCAAATTTTGTAAGAAAGTAAATGTACCACAGATTATCGTGTAACTTGGTTCAGCTCTTCTTTGTATCTGTTTTATCATACGGCAATTGGAAAGTGCTTTTCTTCAATTACTACTACACAGTTCAACTAATGATAAGAATTTTGTTTTGAGACTCATGTAACTTAATTTGATGCATTTTACATAAAATGTGTGTCAAATGACTATTGATTGGATAGGTTGGTCTTGTAGTGTGAATGTTTCGGATTCGCCGGAGACTTTGGCCAATAATAAACTAAATCTACTACTTGATATTGCTACGAAAGTTGAGATTGGCCTCTATCTCGGACAAATATTGATTTAAAAGTGAGATATTTCATTAATAGTCGTATGTGAAAATATAATAAGAACATCAATAAAATTTACTTATGCATATTCAAATGTTAAAAAGTAGTGCACATACAAGGAGGACGATAGTTTTATTAAGAAAATCATCAAAACATGAGCTTTTTGTTTTTTGGCTCATTTATAGGTATCTTTACCATCAAATATAAATGTTTGAAGTTTTGTATCAATGAAATTTCATGTTGAATAAATCATGATAAATATTCGCATATTTGATAATCGTAGAAACATACAAAGAATTGATTAATAAAACACTTTATGCAGATATATTAGATTTTCATAGAATTAGATCGAATAGAAAATTACTATAACAATGATAATATTTTATTTATAAATTAACAAAAGAAACTAAATAGCAAAATACCAACAACAAAAAACCTCACAAAGAGAGCACTTTTTTAAGGGGAGGTCTTTCCTTGGCACGATCAAATTAAAAGCATCGTATTGGAGTATTAGATGAAAAGACAGCCAAAAGAGAGGGCGAAGAAAACTATTTACCCAGGCATGCCTAGTTGGTGCTATGAAAAAATCTCGTGGACATATATAGGAATCATGGAAGGTTGAGAAGGTAAATATTGTTTGGATTTTGTTGGAAATTTATGAAAAAAATCAAATCCCAATAAAGCCAATGAGAAGAATCTTACTATAGTTTATGGTCTCCCATTTGTTTAAACAATAAACTCCTCCTTGTCGTGTGAATGACATTTTTTTTTCCTTTTCAATTTGATGATTCAATAGAGATTACTGTGATTGAAGAACAGAAAAATCAAATGCTTCAATGAGATTCGATTTTTCTAAGACTATTGGTGAGATTGATTGTGAGAGAAGAGAGAGGGGGAAAGAATACACTTGAGTGAAGGGGCTGAAAATGATTCGATTTTGTGTTTTTTTTTTTTCATTTTAAAACCCTAATTGATGAGTTAAATGTACTAACATTCTCTCGTCTTAATTGCCATGCAAAGATCGTATGTTATTTTAGTTAATTATAGTTTCTAATCATGTTATTTTGGTTAATTATAATTACTAATTTTGATTTCGTACTATTAATTGAATTAAATGATTAATTTGTTTAAATTATGAGATTTAATGGGATACAAATGTTAATTGTGAGACTAATGTATCTATTATTACATAATTATAGGGCTTGTATGATTTTCCACCTAAATTTTTGGATAACTTTGAAGGAATTTTCTTCAGGGTAAATTTACTATAAAAAAATCCTTATAACAGTCTTAGACTTCAGTCAAAGAGTTACATGTTTGACGAGTTTTTTCTGTATGAAAAAAAATATCCACTTTGAGTAAATATGGCATCGATTTCATTTTAAAATCTCGAATTTACCTTTGAAAAATGTTATTTGGATTTTACTTAAAAGTTTAAAAGATTTAAAGAACTTTAGGTAATTAAGATATCTTTTATTGAATTACAAAACTTGTGGAACCTCAACTCTTAGATTTTTATATTTAATATTGTTACGAAACACTGTTATGAAATTGGATGAATGCAGAGAATATTTTATGATCAGATCAATAAATCAATGCAATAGGAGTGGTTTAGCCATTAAAAACATACTCCACTGTCAAATCGCAGATTCGCAGTAGCTTAAAAAATTTGGCACTTACTCATATATTTTTAGTAGCCTGGGGTCCTGCTATAAAGCTATAAAGTTTATAGTACAAACTACAATTAGGGCTCAAATACACCATTAAAAATATAAAATCTAACTTACAAAGGATGTACATCCTTTCATTTTTAACCTTTTAGATTTTTCAAAATTAACCTCCTCCACTAAATATTATTTTTTTTAAAAATATTTATCTCGGTAATTACCCATAATACATGAAGGCATGGCTATTGTAACATATATTTAGAATTTTCCATATAAAGATAATGGGGGGTAAAAAAACAGAGAGAGAGAGAGGGAGAGAAAAGAGAAAATGTTCAAATTTGTCCTAAGGCCCATTTCTTAGAACTCAAGGAGAGACAATTACGATCCTGAGGCCAAATTCTACAAATCCTACATTCTGTAACAATTTAATGCTTTACAAATTCATTAATGGAAGTCAATTTTCAAGGCTGATGAAAAGAGTTTGCCCCGTGCTCATGATGGTTGGTAACAAGTTGGGTCACAACAGGAATATCCAAGCTACTAGCTTCTGTCTCGCAAGAAATCTCTCCCACATCAGCTATCCTTGCCTCTGTTGCCTGAATATCGCTCCATCCACCTTCTCCAACTGGCCTGATGTTCAACTGATTGACTTCCATGCAGGCTACACTCTCTGTAGAATCATTGAGGCAAGCTTTGTCAACATTTTCCTCCGATAAATCTACGTGTTTTGTCAAGGTAGTGTTACTCATATCTGAGCTAAACTCGCTCTTCTCCTGAAAAACTTGCTCTGTATCGATGTGCTGTCTGCTTACAAGAATCCTTGAGTTATGAAGATATACACATACAAACTATAATATCACGAACTAACAAAGAGAGAATTAAGTTAAAAATTTAATTAGTTGGGATCATACAGTTAAAAATTTCCTGCTTCATACAATGCTCAATTAACTGAAGCAGAAAAGAGGACTTTGTATTCCGAAGCATACTTTTGTTCAGCAAAAGTACAAGTAATCTAAAGTTAATGAACATTTATAAGGCACAAGAGCCATACCTTTGAAGTTGCGCTTGCAACTTGTTGACATATGCCAAAAGTTCTTCCTTTTCTTTCACCACCACAGACTCTTTCTGTAAGGCGTCTTTTATTCTAGCTTCAGCATCTGCTCCTGTAACCCTGACCTTTTCCTCCGCTCTCACAACAGCTCCTTCTAATATCACAACACGATCTCTAGCTTTTGCGAGCTCAGAACGCCACATGTGTGCCTCCTGATTGGCTGAGTCTCTCTGCTTAATCAATTGATCTCTTTCTTTACTCACTTCCATGAGTTTTTCTTCAAACTCTCTTAGCTAAAAAAGCAAAAGAACAAAAATTAAAAACCACAAGCAAAAAGAAAAATAAAAAAGAATCATAATCATGATCACCAATCTAACGTTTCCAGTGGGTAAAACCTAGTACAGTGAGCAAGAAAAAGAAATAGCAATGTAATACAGCCATGATGATTGACCCAGCAACCCTTTGATTCTTTCTTCCATTTAAATTACACAGTACAAGTTAGATTTCACAACTGAAGGATAAAACATTAAGATGATCAGAATATTTCCTACCTTCAACCTAGATGACTCCAGTTGCTTCTCTGATTCTTTTGTAAGGCGTTCAATTTGTGCACAAGCAATTCTCCTCTGTTCATCCATCATATGAGCAGCAGATGCTGCAGCCTCAGCAGCTTCAGCAGTGTCGGATAACTTATCAGCAATATCTTTTATTGTTGAGTCCCTTGCACGTAGGTCCCGAGCCAAATTCTGCAGTTCCTCATCCTTAACTCGTAGTGTCTCCTGGAAACAATTATATGGCTAGTAAATGACCTCACTTAACACTAAACTGACTTAACAGACAGCAACAACATTGATGTAAGTACACAAGATACCAAGGCCAGAATCATGAAGTATTCAACAAATTCAGAAGAAAGTGACCTCACTGAACACTAAACTGACTTAACAGACAGCAACAACATTGATGTAAGTACACAAGATACCAAGACCAGAATCATGAAGTATTCAACAAATTAAGAAGGAAGTACAATCTTGGTCACTGGGACAGGCTTCAATTTGTTCTAGGAATAGTTTTCTTTAAGAAAACAAAACCCCAGCTTAGTGGGGTTATCATCTAAGATTGAATTTTTTTTTACTAAATACACTTTCCTTTTGAATTTACTATGATAATCATTCGAAAATAAGATAATCATAAGCACCTTCATAATTGTAAGATCATCCATTGGACCATCATTTGTCTTATTGGTCATCATTCCCAAAGCATGTCTAAGAGAAATTTGCATGGCTGCTTCAATTTCTTTAGAGCATTCCAATGCAGTTGAATTGGCAGCAGCAACAACTGCAGCAACCGTTCCCAGTTTTGGAGAACCATTGCCACTTAGAGAATTGACAGCCTCTCCATGGGCCTTGAGGACCAACTGTGTCGCTCTAAAGTTGAAAGGCAAGAGTAAAAGCAAGAAAAATATAAGCTATGATAAATAAAGCATCAAATTAATAAATTAATATGTTGAAAGTGATGTGGTCTTTAAGTAGGTCAGACAATACTAAGCAGAAATCAAGTTTTGTCAGTGGAAATTGTGCCAGCATCAAAGCACTAGTCATAATGATCTGTTTCCATATCTGACGCATAAAATCTTTGCCTTTGAAGCCTTATTTAACCAAGCACGAATATATATCACAACTACACCACAATTTCAATTGATGTGGTGGCTTTTTATTAGATAATCGGATACAACTTTGTGGGTCCGATTTGTCCGAATGTACTTACAAAAAAAAATTTGATCCACCTTATTTGAGATATATATACCTTTCCAATTTAAGCACTATTTATGTTTATGACCCTACCATATATAGCTATAAGAATGGATGCTTATAAGTTTCTTCATAGAATTTAGATTTTAGATTATGAAGAAAAAACATTTAAGGATATCCACTAAACCAAAAGAAACCCACAAAATGTGTGAAATGCGTACCCAAACCATTAAATAAAATGCAATCTATGTTAACCAAGAAAAATGTTTAAGACAAGAGCAATACTTAGCAAAAAATATCCGTGCAAGTTCTTTAGATGTATGATTTTGACAAACATAAGTATTATTTTCTGTCCGTATCTAAGAAAAAAAAGGGATCTCCTATTACTGTCATTGATTTGACTCTCATAAAATGCAGATCCTGTAACCGTTTTCTCATGATGCACCAAGTCCTAGATTGTCAGTGGTTGAAGTGTTTGACAAAAATGTATCTTTCAAACTAAGCATCAATTATCTTTGATGTCCTTGAGAATGTTACAGTACTCTCAAAAAGTACATTCCATAAGAAAATTAGACAGACATGCAAAATTAACACAAAAGATTATTGCAGACAGCTAACGGAAATAACTTACTGTAAAGTTTTTACCCATGCTCTAGCTGCACCAGGAGTCTCTGCACAAAGGAAATAGTCCTTTCTTTGTGGAGTTCCAATGTCTACAGAATGAAGTTAAGAACAATGCAAGTATAACATTTGGATCCAGCAATTGAAAAGAAAATAATAGGCAACATCTCAAATTTTCTCTGTTTCTGTATTGCTAAAAGAACAAGAGGACAAAATATGGATACAAAAACAGCAGCCGTCATACTTTGGTAGCCCACTAAAACACACGTCAAAAAAAGTCATATCAGTGATTATTGAAGCTAAAACCGTCACCTGAACTAATGATGAAAAGAAAAAAAGGCATATCCGAAAGGCATGAATCTTACTGGAAATTCACAGGAGATATGGTAATTGTGCTATTTGCATAGAATATAATTGTTCCCTTGACAGTTGACTCATTTCGCCTGATCCTAAAGCAGCACATAAAGAAATTGAATGATAAAAATTAGTTCATCTTCAATAGACAGTGAAGAACTGTAAAATCGATGCACACTTACTTGTACTCCATTTTCCCCGTTGTTGGGTCTAGGATCACCCATCGCTCATTCCATTTTCTGAGCTGTTGAAGAGGAAATATTATAAAGTTAATACATAACCACCATATCCCATTTCAAGATCATCATACAATCTTCGTTGGTTTTTGGGTTTTTTTAACAGTAATCCGCAGGTTATAAATGCACTATTTATGGATGGAACTTAAAACCACAATATAAATTGCATTCCATACAAAATAACTGTGACCCTCCCCACAGATCACCACAAAACATTTTCACTCACTCATTTCTCCAACAAATCCTACAAACTGCAAGAATTTTACCTTTTCTTGCTTAGTTATTAAGTAAATCTTTGAAGAAATAAAGGAAAAACGAACTTGTTTAGGATTGCAATCTCACGTAGCAAGCAATATTCTTAAAAAGGCATCAGCCATTAAGGGATATTATAACATAACTACATATATATTTTTTTTGTTCAGGATATCCATGTAAATTTGATTAATAAAATAAATTAAAGAATTACATAGCAGCCTAAATTAATCACATATTAACACATAACCTAAGTTCTTCAGCTCCTAATTTTCTCAGTTACAAGCTTAGCAAGGACCATGTGTCTGGGTTGTTACTGGAATACTAAAATCTCTCAGCTAACGATAATGGATCTACAAATTTCTATACCGTAAAAATGCCTTGTCTTGTAGGTCAAGGATTAAAAGAATAATACGTCAGCGATCAAACCAACCATGTCAGAACAATTTATGAAAGAGATTATGGATCGTACAGTTTCGGAGCGCTTAAGAAGTGGGCCCTGCAGTAAATTCCTGCCAGAACCCGAAGCTAACTGGCGTTTGATCTTCTCCAAGCTGTTCTCCACATCCCCAGCTCTCTGCTAGATTGCAATTAGCCACCGATCATCACATAAAAATCCATTTGATACAGCTAAATTAAGATATAGGTAGAATAAGAGAGATAAACTGACCGTAGAAGCACCATTAGACGCCATGGCAGATTATATTTTGCGAGAGAGATCAAAATGCTTGTAAGGGGCTTTTGGATACTGAGAAATTTCCCCTTGTGCTGTTAGGTTTGTCCAGTGGACTTGCAGGTAAGGATTATTGTTTTTCATTTAAAATAATAATAAATTTCGTAATATGATTATTGCGATACTAGTGCGACAATTTTATTTAGAAAATTACTATTTTCAGAGGAAAAAAATAATGTATTGAAAATTATACTTAACAAATTATATTAAAGTGATTCTAAAAATTGTTCTGAGAATAATACTAATAAGAACTCTCTTTTATTTATATATATAATTGTACTATTATTATAAATTAAATGGTGAATATTTTGTAAATTTATTATAACAATAACACTCCCATCATATGTTAGTCAAGTTAGTATTATTTTTAATTAATATGTATTTGAGTGTTGTTTTTAAAATATCTCATATAAAATTTAAAAAAAGTTTTAATATCTTTTGGTAAATTATTTTGTTATCACTTAAATTTTGTTAAATTTTTTGAAAATATTGAAAATGTGAATATAAGTATTTTTTACTTTTTTTCAAAATAATATTATCTATATTATTTAAAAAAAACATAGTAAAGATGATGTCAATTATAAGTTTATTGTAATAAAAAAAGTCAATAAAAATAATTTAATTTATAAAATAAATTAAAAGGTACAAGGTATGTCATATTATTAAAATATAAAAATAATTTTTGTTTAAAATTATTATAAATATGATTTATACTTATATGATATATTATAAACTATAGTAATTGTTAAAATTAAAAAATTATTAATGTTTTTAATATATTAATATAAAGTATTTTTGACTTATATAATTCAAAATAGGGTATTTGATTTAATATCATGATATTCATAATAATATTGTATAAATAATTATAAAAAATAATACCCTTATAAATAGAAAAATGTCATGATAACTTTATTTTTGGGTAAAATAACTAAAAATAATATCAAGATTAAAGATAACATAACATTTTTTTTAGAATATAAATAAATATAATATTGTCCATCTAATGTTATCAATGTAATTGTGACTTAATTGGACATAACATAAAAAAAGTTCATGTGGTAACTTAAATAGTTATAGTTTCTAATCAATTTATTAGTAATTAGGATATGAGTTTTACTTTAATATTTTTTATCATTTCAATCTATTTTTCTAATTCAAAAAGCTATGTTTTCACAATATACAATATTACAATTCAAAATCAAGCATTATTAAAGTACAATACTGTGTTATATGTGGAAATTAAAGCAATAAAAACTATAATATCATTTATTATATTTATAAAAAAAATATTAGTGCATATATTGTCATGACAAAGTAGCTAAAGTTTGATTGGATGAATCATATATATAATTATTATTATGACAATTTAAAAGAAAATTTTAATTTGATAAGTATTTAGAATCTCTTATAAAATAATATCTATAATATTTACTATAATTATTTATTAAAGATATTGTTTAGAACAATTATAAACTTTTATTATATGAATGACACATGTAATTATCTTAAAAATTGGTTGAGAATGTTGATGATTATAAATAGGTAGAGATACTTCATTTGTAACACATTTAATAACTAAATAACAACTGATAAATCTTATAGTACATAAATTCCTTCCATCATATTTTCTTTAAGTGTTCATCTTTTCCGTCTTCACTAATCTTAAATACTTATTTGAGTTGCTTGCTAGTTAGGCTTACTTAGCCTTTGGATAGCTAAGTGTCACATTTGACCTTGAAAAAAGTACGACAATTGGAATCAAAGCCTGGTTTTGTAGGGGTTTGCAATTGAAGATTTTAAAATCATGGCCAATGGTGCTGCCAAAAAAAACATGATCGAAACTACCTTGGTGAAGGAAAATGTTACTCTTGAGCACGAGCACAAAAAATACAAAGAAATGGTGTCTAATCTTTACATACGTTTAGCTCACCTTGAATCCTATGTAAGCAAAATTGATACTAGTATTGAAAAAGTTGATAAACGTATAGGATATCTTAAGGATGAGAATGAAGAAATGCAATAGGCAATAGCTAGTATTGGGGATGGGGTGGCTCAAACCTTAAAGCAAGAAATTGTCACCATGAAAGAACGCATCATAGAGCGTCTTCATTATGACCTTAACAATGATCTTGATACCTTAAGAGTTCATTGTGATGAGGTCAAAGGTGATTAGCCTTATGCAAACGTGTTATGGTCTCTGAGGCTGTTACCATATACGAGGCTCCTAAGCTTGACATTTCTAAACCCAAGACATATAGAGGAAGTAGGAATGCAAGAGAGCTTAAAAACTTCATGTGGGATTTAAAGCAATATTTTAAAGCCATGAAGATAGAGGACGATCCTACAAAGGTATAAAATGTCACTTTATATCTAGCTTACATCGTCACGCTTTGGTTGATAATGAGGCATGGAGATATTGAGAAAGGTATGTCCTTTATCAATACATTTGATACTTTTAAGAAAGATATAAAAAGGCAATTATACCCCAATAATGTCAAAGAGATGGTACGAATCCATCCTTAACAATTAAAGCAAACATGGAGTATTTATTACTAGAGTAAAGAGTTTACCACTCTTACTCTTGAGATCCTCGATATGTTTGAGAATGACTCTTTCATCTTCTTCTTTGTTGATGGACTCCAACCTTGGGCCAAAACTGAGTTAAGACAAAGAGATGCAGAAGATCTTGCCACTATTATTGTCATAGCTTAGACCTTAACCAACTATTCCAAAGATTCATCAATATCTAAGGATTAAAGGGTTATTCCTAGCAAAGTAGGGGATACAAAGGCAAAGTGTATCCAACGAAGGTGCTTTAAGAGAATCTTATCATGGAAAATACCAAGGTAAGAGAGACTTAAAATCAAAGTATAATCTATATTTTTGTGATGGTGTACATTGGATGAGAGATTGCCCAAAAATAAAGGCTCTTAATACGATGATTATTAAATTTTAAGAGTTTTTTGAAGAGAATGGAACACAAATGGGATCATTTAAAATTTTGAATGCTATAAAGGCCTCTCCACAACCACAAGCAAAAGGATTTATGTACGTTGACATGCTTCTTAATAGAGTACAAACTAAGGCACTTAATGATACAAATTGCCTCTAAAAACTTCATGGTTGTTAATGAAGCTCAAAAACTCAATATAAAAGCTTTCAAGAAGGGAGGTTTTACGAAGGAAGTGAACAATGTTGCCAAACTGATCCAAGGCATTGCATATGGGGTGAAGGAAAAGATATCAAAATGGAGTAGAATGTTAAACCTATCTGTAGTACCAATGGATAACTTTAGAGTAGTACTATGGATGGAGTTCTTTGACCAAATAAAGGCATTTTCACTCCTTTTTTCAAGCTTAATATGTATTCTTGATGAAAGTAACACATGCTTGGTACCCACAATAAGGCCTAACATAGTCAACATCCAGACTTTGTCTGTTGTGCAATTTAAGAAGGGATTGTGCAAGAAGAATAAGAAAAGTTATCTCGCATTTGTTAAACAATTAGAAGAAGACGACGATGACTCATGCGAAAGTGAGACTCCTAAACAAGTGCTATAAGTCCTTGAAGATTTCAAGGATGCCATACCAAATGAATTTCCCATGAAACTCCATCTAGAAGTGAGGTTGATCATAAGATTGAATTGGACCCTATAATAAAGTTCTTATCATAAGTCCATATTGAATGGCACCACTTAAGTTGGAGGAACTTAAAAGAAAAATTAAAGAGTTCTTAAAGTCGAGTACATTTGATTATATAAAACCCCTTACTGAGCTTTGGGTCTCTTTTAAATGAAAAAAGAAGACAAGTCTTTACAGATGTAGATCGACTATTAAGCTTTTAATAAGGTAACCATCAAGAAAAAGTATCATATCCCCTTCATTGTTAACTTATTCAATCAATATGACAAGGCATAATACTTTACAAAGTTGGACTTGTGCTTCTGTTACTACCAAGCATGCATAGCTCTAGGTGATGAGGAAATGACTGCATACATGATAAGGTATGGTTCTTGCAATTTTCTTGTCATGCCATTTGGCCTCACCAATACTCCTGCCACTTTATGCACTTTAATGAACAAAATTTTCAACCCATATCTTGATCAATTTATGATGGTATATGTAGATGACATTGTGGCATACAATAACACTCTTAATGAGCATCTTCAACACTTAAGATGAGTGTTACAAATCTTAAGGGAAAACAAGTTTTATGTGAAAAAGGAGAAATGCTTTTTTGTCCGACAAGAGTTTGTGTTCCTTGGATATAAGATCAAGGATGGAAAATTCATGATAGATAAGGCCAATATAAATGCTATACAATAATGGGAGTCAACGACCAAAGTTCACAATCTAAGATCATTTCTTGGACTAGTGAACTACTATCGAAACTTCATCAAAGGCTACTCCACAAAGGCAATTCCACTAATTGACTTGCTTAAGGAAAGAAGACTTAGGAGTGGATGTCGTGTTTTCAAGAAGCATTTGAAGAGTTAAAGAATGACATAATTGAGGAATATGTGTTATGCTTGGTTGATCCCACCAAGCCATATGAGTTACAAATTAACACATCTAATTTTGTGATAGGTGGAATATTAATACAAGAAGGTCACCCTATAGCCTACAAAAGTCGAAAACTTTATGATACAGAGAGAAAATGTATAGTGTAAGAAAAAGAGATGATTGATGTCATCCATTGCCTAAAGGTATGATGACATTACTTGTTAAGCTCACACTTCACTATTATGACCGACAATATTGCCATTGTTTACTTTTGAACTCAAATGAAGCTTTCCTTGAAGCAAGTGAGATGATAAGACTTCTAAGCCAAATTTGTTTACAAGCTTGAATATAAGCGTAGAAAAGTAAATATATTTATTTTTGTATTAAGCCAAAAACCTAAACTTTCCACTATAAGCAAGCTTGGAAGCTCACTATTGGAGAGAATCGAGAAAGGATTGATACAAGATATGCTTGCCAAAGATCTTGTAACCTTATTCAATAAAGAAAAAATAAGGAGGTTATGGGTCATTGATGGTCTACTCTACACTAAAAGAGATTGCCTTGACACTCCCATATGCATAACTTAAGAAAAAAGCTAATCAAAGAATGTCACAACTCTATATGGGTTGGACACCCAAAAGGCAAGAGAAATTTTGCCTTGCTTAAATCAACATATTATTGCCCATATATGGAGATGATGTCGAGTCCTATATGAAGACTCATCTCATTTGTCAACAAAGCAAGGTGGAGTAACCGACATCAAGAAGGCTACTTGAACTATTACCCATCCTTAAGCATCAATGGGATATTGTATCCATGAACTTCATCTCTACTTTGTCAAAATCTAAAAGATGTAAAAGCATTATCATGGTGGTGGATCAGGTTAGCAAGTGTGTTATATTCATTCGTACCCCAATAGATTGTACCATAGAAGGAGTTGCTCGTTTATTCTTAAAATACATAGTAAAGTACTGAGGAATTTCTAGTATAGTGAGCGATCAAGACCCATGCTTCACTAGCAAGTTTTGGATCGAGTTATTCAAGTTATTTAGGTCAAGCTTAAATTTTTCAAAAATCTTTCATCCACAAGGTGATGGGAAAACTGAGCATGTTTATGCCTTACTAGAACTTTACTTGAGGCATTATGTGGATACAAATCAATATGATTGAGTCAAACTTCTTAATGTGACGCAATTCTCATATAATTTGCAAAGAAGTGAGTTAGTAAGTAAATGTTCATTAGATTAGGACTCCTCAAGCCTTAGCAACAAATTACGAAGTGAAGAGTCTTGGAGTGTTCAAGTTTTCCAAGACATGGCACGAACAAGTCGAGATTGCAAGGGAATACTTGGATAAAGCCGCCAAGAAGATGAAGAAGTTTGCTAATAAAAGGATAGGAGATGTTGTCTTTAACGAATTTGACATGGTTATGGTGAAGGTTTTCCCCCAATAATTCAATTCACTTAGAAAAAATACACAATGGATTGGTGTGGCAATATGAAGGGCATTTTCTTATTTTGAAGAAAATAGGAAAAGTTTCTCATAGACTCCAACTTCCTTCTAAGCTCAAGATCCACCAAACCTTTCATATGAGTCTCTTAAAGTCATACTATGCAGATATGGAGGGCCCAACTTGTAGAAAATCAAAAAGGGAATCTATAACTGCCGTAACTTCTTTTGACAATGATGTAGAGTGCATATTAGTCGAAAGAAATATATGAAGGCGATGAGTTCCAAATTAGATGGAATACTTTATCAAATAGCAAGGATTACTCGAATTATTTATTAAGTATATTATCTAAGACAATTATAATTTTTTATTACATGAGTGACACATGTAATTATCTCAACCTTTAATTGTATATGTGAAGGACTATAAATAAGTGTAGAGATCTCATTTGTAACACATCAAATAACCAAAAAATAATCAATAAGCATTGTAATATTTTCTAGGTACTTTCTATACAAATTTCTTCTACCATATTTTCATAAGCGTTCATCTTTTTCGCCTTCGTTAGTCTTAAATACTTATTCGGATTGCTTGTTGACTTAGTTTGTTTAGTATTTTGCATACAAGTGATGTACATGACCTTCAAGAAAATAGGCGCGTGACAATATGCTAAAGATAAATAATTATGGTTATATTTTATTTTTTTATAAATATAAATTATTATTGTTATTTTAAAAATAAATTATAAAAAATATTATAAAGGTAAAGATTATTGGGAAGTATTATTGTTAAAAACATTTATAATATATAGTTATAATCCTATAATGGACAATTGGTAAACACTTTATTTATTAAAAAAAATATATAGCATGTAGTTTTTTTCACATAACAGTATACCATGTAAAAGAAACAAATATTTCAAATAAAAATGATATTAATGTCATGGCCATAGTTAAATAAAAAAATAGACTAAATCGCTTAAATTTTATATGCTCATGGGATAAAAATATAATTCCTAAGATAATACTAACATATATTTAGAAAGAAAAAAAGTATAATATTGATGTATGATTTGATATGGAAATTCATGTCTATAGTTTTTTAAAATAAAGAATTAATAGTTGATTCAACTGTTATTTAATTTTAAAAGTATTTATTTAAAAGTGTTTGATAAATTGATTTATAGAAAAAATTATTTTAAAAACAATTATATATTTTTTAATTAAAGTAAATTATTAAATATAATTATTTAAAATAAAATTATTAAGGATAATTTTTTTAAAATTAAAAACAATTCATACTTTTTCGATAAAAAAATATTTATTAATTAAGAATAAAATTGTTACCGAGGATAAAACATAACCAATTTAACTTATCTTAAATCTAAGTTATATAATGAGAGCATGTAAACACGATTATAACCAATTCATGAGGAATAACATTAATCTTTTTAAGATAAAAAGTAATATAAAAATGAAATTTGAAAAATTAAACCATCAATAATATACCGTTAAAATGAAAGAGAGCCAAAACCACAATTAAATGGTTGTACTACTTAAAAAATAGTCTAATTCTAATTATACATTATGAAACTCGATATCCAAATTGAATTTCAACTGATACCAAATAGCACATAATTTCGTAGCCCGTGGTATCACACAAGTCGCATTTTCTATTACCCAGTGCACCCAATCCCTTTCCCATGCTATTTTGGATTACACATCCCAATCTTACAATACTAGTATTTGTCATATTGATCTTGTCAACGTTAATCTTTAAACACTCATATGGAAGCAACACTCATTGTAGGACATAATATGACGTAGCCACTAATCGTGACCAATTATAGGTTTGAAATTGTCAAATTGTAGCAGCAACTGGTGGATCTTTGCCCTAATCTATTTCTTGCCATCCATAGCAACATCATAACGAGCCCTTCAAATCCAATACAACATATAACACATTATTTTCATATTTTTATTTTTAAATTCAATTAAAGCTAGCCATAATAGTTCCATAGCATTTATGCATTTAAAAGATTTAAACATATCAACAAGTGTAAAACACTTCTACACTTATGCCACCACCTCACAGCTCTATAAAGCATGGTTAATTATTTCGAAGCCTAAACCACAGCTTGGACAACTTGGATTTACTGTCACATATTAATGGAATAAAGTTGTATGATAAATAATAGCACTATTTATAACCTTTCACACAAAATACTTAATTTTTCTATTATTTTGAGTCTCTACGATCTTTTCCACATTCTTTGCATGGTCTTTATTGAAGATGTTGAAACACAATTCCTTGTAGCCCTATTCCTTTGCAATAATACAATAACCACTTTTGACAGTATAGTTATCATAAGATGTAAAATGTCATACCAACAAATATAACCTTTTAACTGATGTTATAGGCATGCTTAAAATATAGACAATCTCTTCTATATCGAGAGATTAATGGATCATTAACATATTTTAATTTCTATCATATTCAAATAATTCAGATACCATGTTATCCACCCTAAGGTGGTAAACAAACCGAACATGAAAAAGGGCTATAACAGTGCACATTTGTATAGATATTGATATACTCAAATCGAGGAGCAATCACTAATATACCAATTGATTCCTCAATTAATCAATTCTCTATCTTATATAAGACTCTTCAAGATATAACTAGCCTAACTCATGCATCGAACAAATACAAAGCGTGTTTAGAAAACACACGACTTGCCAAAGAGTCAAGTCGGATGATCGATCTCTGTATTTGCTTTGCACCATTATTTGGTTGAAATAAGTGAGGATGTAAGTAGATATCAATAATATTGTCTAAACATTCATAAAAAATAACCAATGGATGGGTTTTTTTTCTTCTAAAAAATTGAAGTATATTTCTTTCAATAATATTATTGATGTTTGCGTCTAATATACCATAAAAAATAAATTATTAAGTTGAAATCAGTGATAATGTAAATAGATATCAATAATATTGTCTAAATTTTCATAAAAAATAACTAATGAATATTATCAATGTTTGCATCTAAGATAACATAAAAAATAAAAAGAATGAGATTCAATTAGTGATTTGATGATAATATTTACTTTTTTTTTGTTTATTTAATAACATGTTTTAAACATATCAAAATATTATTTCATTTCAAAAAAAGAATGAAAAATTTATGTGATGTTAAATTTAAATTTACATTAACTTACAAATATATATGAATCATGTTATAATATTTTCAATGGATAAAGGAATCAAATAGAAATATATGTTTTAGATTTAGATAAAAACAAAAATTTGATTATTTTTCTTAATCATGAAATATATATTTTGAAAATTGATATTTTCAAGTTAGAAAATAATAATATTAAAATAATTAAATATTTTATTTTATAATTAAATATTTTAAAACTTTTTATTAATGAAAAAATTATTTTAACAACAATAAAATTTACTCTCATGATATAACTACCCTATATATTTTTTTCTAATTTATTAAACAACAAATTTGAAATTTAAAATATGAGTTTTTCTTTACATGGCATAAAGTTGTTTTACATGTGATATTATCACAACTAATATATCAATTAATTATAGATTAAAAATAATAAATTTTAATAATTATTTGATACTGAAATTACAAATTGAGATTACATCGTAATTATGACATAAAGAATTGATATTTTACATTATAAAACCATAAAAGCAAATTCTTCCATTTTCCCGGTATTTTTCAGCTTTTAAAAGTCCACATCCGCTACAAAAGCAAAAAAAAAAAAAAAAAAAAACCCTAAAACCATAAGTCGAAACTATCTCCATTGATTCAGTTTCAGAATCGACCCTGATTTGCCTACTATGATCCTCGACTAGCGGCCATGACTTGCTGAACGGAGTTGTTAAAACTCACTATCAGTGGTCTAGAGCAAATTTATAGCTCGGGATAGAGAGGAAGAGAGAGTAACAATGGCGGGGATAGTAAAACCTCCTGGAGCATTTGCAGTAACGCCACACAAGGTTTCCGTTTGCATATTGCTTCAGATATATGCACCCCCTGCTCCCATATCTGTTCCCTTCTCTGTAGCACAGCACAACCGCCTCGGCTTGTTCTTGTTGACCCTCACTAAGGTACTTACTCAGTTCCTTATTTAATTTATTTTATGGAATAATATTTTTTACTTATTTTTATTTTTAATTGAATTTAAGCAGTATATTGTTAATCTAATGATTAAATATTATTTTTTATTTATAGCATTTATAATAAAATTAATTTTTAATTCAATAATTAATAAATACTATGAAAAATAATTCAAATTTTAATTTTAAAATATCAATATAAACAATTAATTATGAATATAACCATAAAATATGTAAAATAAATAATGTATGTGTTTCTATTGTTTAAATATCAATTTAAAGAAGAAGAAAAAATACAAATATAAATAATCAAATAGAGGGATAATGTGATTTATAATGCTGTAATTTAGTGACTGAAAAAATTTGGAGCTGTCATATGTAATAAAAAGAAAGGTGATAGGCAAAGTAAGATAAAAAATATTAAGAAAACAATTCTAATTAAGTTTGTTCATGAGATTATGATATTATAATTTTTATTTTTTTTATCTAAGACTTTCTACTTTTTTAATCATTTTATGTTAAATCTCTGTTACCTTGAGGGGTAAGCTTCAAAACAAAAAGACATAAAATGATTTAACAAAAAGAAATGAAAGCTTTGTTAACCATTTGGTTAATATATTATGGACTGTAATGTGTTAGTGTTTTGGTCATGATGTCTTATACTTGATGTTTATTTCATTTTGCAGTCCCATGATGATATTTTTGAGCCAAAAGTTGAGGAGCTCATTAACCAAGTAAGGTTGATTGGGTTGGAATCTTGGGTAATTGATCATTTAACATCTCGGCTATCGTCTCTATCATCGCCAGATGATTTGTTTAACTTCTTCAGTGAAATGCGAGGTGAGTTAATGGTTGCTAGTACCTCTTTCCAGCTTTCATTTTTATTTCACTCTATTTCCCCTACTTAGTACCTTTCGTGGGTTGTTGCTCTGAACTCAAAGAGTTGGCGTAATGGCAAGCCACCTCTCTCTCCTAAGTAGGAGGATCATGGTTCAAATCCCTACCCTACTCCTAAGTAAGGATTGGCCTAAAAGAATGAGTTGTCGCTGCTCCTATTTCTGTTTGATTTTAATAAAAATAAATGCTTATATGTTATCAGGAATCCTGGCTGGTCCAGATTCAGGTGTCATGGATGATGACCAGGTTATTTTGGACCCAAATAGCCACCTGGGAATGTTTCTTCGAAGATGTATACTTTCCTTCAACCTATTATCATTTGAGGTATTATGGTTTCCTTGCTGTTTTGATTGGTACTCTAGTTTGTCAAAACCTATCGTCTGCTTTGTATATTTTTGTTTTTTTAAAAAAGTTGATAATTATAAATTTATAGTTGCTCAAACTGCAAGATGTCTTGTTTTAGATTTCATTCTTAATTTCCTTAAAGGCTCTTTGATGCATCTAATTCAAAGTATTATGTTGTTAGCAATAATTGAATATGCCATTTTTACCAATAGTGAAGGCCTATTTTCCTAAACAATTAAACAAGTAACGGATGTGGGCAAACATTAGTCATGTCCTCTATTGTTTTAACATGTATGAAGTTTTATTTCCTTTCCATTTCTCTTTTCCTCGGTCCTGACCATGTTATTTATGTAAAAATATATTTTTAATAAATGATCCAGTTCAAATTTTTCCCCCAGCAGTCAGAATCTTAGTTTTAAAACATAATGCAGGGCATATGCCATCTTTTGACAAATATAGGGATATATTCTAAGGAATCCCTCTCTAGTTGTCCTCATCATGAAGCACCTCGATTAGACAATTTTGAAGTGCCATCTGAATTTGAAAACATGGACCTGGAGAATTTTGTTTACGGAAAGGTTACTGAAGAAATTGGAGCAAGAGGAAACACTAGTGGAGAGGTCCCTTTTCATCTTCATGTACCTAAATCACTTTTTGGTTTAATTGAAGGTATAATTACTAAATCTTATTATGGTAAAATGAAGTCGTATGGGTCCATTTGCCCGAAGTTATAGTTCCTAGAAAGCTTTCATTGAGTTCATAAAGAATGATATAGTTTATCCTCCACATTCCTCTAATAACGCAAACTAGAATTTACAAGCATTGTTGAACCCAAGTATTGATCTTGCTGTACTGGAAATTCATTTTCATTATCCAGGAATCTGCACTGAATAGGAAAACAAAGTCCCTTAGCTGTTTTGTCATCTGTATGGTTGTGTCTTGCCCAACACCACGCTTTTCTCCATCCTTTTTTCATCTCCTTTTGGAATTTTAAGGTTGACATACTAATGCACAAAATTTTGATACACAAATTTTATGTTTTTAAAATAGCTCGTAAGTGTACGAATTACTTTGTAAGAAATGATAAATATATTTCCAAAGTCGGTTTAAAGAGGAATCACATAGTTTTTAAATAATTCAACAAATTCTTAAAAATAAAAATTAAACTTAAATATTCTGTCACAAAGTCTGTGTTTTGAAATATCTAAACTAATGATATTAAATTAAAAATAGATTAAAAAATATTATGTAAATAAATATTTAAACTCAATATAGAATTTATATGATTTATTAGTTAGTTAATCATGTTTACTCAATATTAATTACGTTATTAAAAATATTAATTAAGATTATTATTTTTCTCTTATGTATAGAAATAACACTTTCGATCAGGTCTATTATTTGTTATTAATTAAAATCATTCAACACATTCGATTGGATTTATCAGTTAATTTTAATTAAATTATGTTTCTTTTCTAAGAGATTAATAAGCCATTTAATTGTCGCCTTTAGTCGAGTCTATCAATTTCATTCAAGGTGTCAAAGTTGGGTTTATGATTCAAATATTTGGAAACTAATTCAGATTTTAAATCTATTACGAATAATATGTCGTCAATATATTTTAAAATAATCAATCTTATAAAAATCTTTGAAATGAAGTATGATTCTAAATAAGATTTAGATAATTACATCCAACATTTAAGAGTATTATTCTAAATTAGATCCAGATAATTAAATCCTAAATCTAACTCTCATGTTTATTACGAAATATATCGTCAATATATTTTTCTTTAAGAAACTTCATTTAAATCTTGATGAAGAAATAAAACTTGATTCATTTTATAAAAATATTTACCTATTTTAATATTTCACAAACATAATAACATTACTAATATCTTATAGTATTTTTAGCCAGATATGCTTAATTTAATAAATGATTAGTAAATTAAACGTAACATTTAGAACAACACATAAAATTAATTTGAAAATAAAAGAATACATTTAAGTTATACACTTAGTGTATTCTTCTAAGTACAGAATTTCAGTATTGTTTTGTCTCTAGAAATCTCCAAACAGATTTGTCAATACTATTTATTGAATTGAAAGAAAACTATTACATACACTAAACTATGTTCAACTCTCAAAGTTGAGAGAAGAATTCTAAAATTAAGAAAAGAAAAACTAAGGAAACCGAAATTAGAGATAATTGAGAGCTGAGGTATTAAGATTATAATGGGGTTTAGGGGTTTACATTGGGTTAGAAAACGCTGCAAAATAAAGAAAATTGTGGATCCTAAAGTCGGGTGTTTCGACATGCATTTCTTCTACGCCGCAGCATGAACTAGCCTGTAACGCCTTTGAATCTCGATCCACAAGTCCTGCGCTGCTGCACACATAAAAGGCCTCCATGGCCCGCGTGTTTCTACGCTTCTAGAAGCTGTTTTGTATTTCATCCCCTTACATTAGTTTGGAATATATGTAAGACTTTACATATTTTGTTCTTAATTCTTCATGGTTGTAATGGAGTGTTTACAATTATTCTTTAAATGTTGATCAATTAAATTATTTTGAACTAAAAATACTTGAAAAATAACAAAACATACCTGTGATTTCGAAAAGATAGATTTGTTAAAATTAAGATAAAATTATACAAATACAAATCTATTTTAACATTTAAAATGCATAAAAGCACGTTATATTTAGTGCTTTTAAGCATTCATCACATACATTACTATCATGATCATAATGAAAAAAAGACCAAAATGCAGATATTGAGATTCTATCTGACCCAAAAACCAAACACAGTGATGAAGCTAAGGAAGTTTATCAACATCCTCCAAGCGATGCATTAAGAAATATGGATCCCAGTGATGGGATGTTCTTACGCACAAACTGGCAGACACAAGGATTTCTTCAAGAGCAAGCTGATGCAATAGAAAGGCAAGCCATAATCTGATCTTTTGTTTTACTTTTTCATGTTATTATTTATGTTGTTTTTGATCATCATAATATTTATTATATAATGCAACGTTATACATTTTGACTAGATGAATTTTTTTGTAGCAGGCATGGAGGCTTGTACTCTATGAATGCTTTTGAAATTATATTGGGGCAACTTCAAAAGTTGGCACCTGAGCTACATCGTGTGAGTTAACTTGCTTATTGAGATATTGTTTATTTTTACCCTTTTTGTATTCCATTTCTGGTCGAAGTTGGAGTAATTTTCTTTTTTGTTCACTCTGCATTCTGTGTAGGTTCACTTTCTTCGATACTTGAATAACCTTTATCACGATGACTATTTTGCTTCACTGGAAAATCTTCACCGCTATTTTGATTACAGGTGAATATATATTTTTTTCCTCTAGCTATTTACTAGACGAATTATTCTTGCACTTTGATATCTTTAGTTATTAACCTTGTCTGAGTGGTCTGAAAATAAAAATACGGTACTGATTATGCCATTGTTGTAGTTCTGCTGCTTTCATCTGTATTCAGACATGGCTGTCAAATGAACTGTTTGAATTTGTATAGACACAGGAAACAGCGATGTAACTGCTGCCAATAACATTTCTAAGTTGTGGTATTTTCACAGATAGCAATCACAGCATCTTCAAATCATCTTTCTTCTAGATATGGTTCCTTTGCCTCAGACTAATGTCCGCTGAACAGTTGAAGTTTATTATGGATGCATCAATCATGTTATTTCAGGGGCTTTTTAGACTCTACATCTTAATTTTTATCCTCATTTTGGCACTCGTTACTTGTGTCAAAGCTTTTTCTATTCAAGAAAATGATCAGTTTAAAAATTATAAACTTTCCAATTTTTCATTGTCCAAGAATTTGAGGACATGACATTCAAGCTCTGGTACTTAAGAATACCGTTGTTCTGAAACTGTATATGGTGATCTTTATGCTCCAGTCACTTATATGTGAAGATGTTGTTCTTTTAGTGACATTCATCTTTTGTTATACTCATACCATGGTATTTAAGGAAATTGTTTGTATAAAATAAACTAATCAAATAAATTATGGGACAAAAGTGCAGGGATTGAAGGATTTGATTTTGTTCACCCTGCATCTGGTTCCAACAGCTTGGGAAGATATGAAATTGCTCTGTTGTTTCTGGGGATGATGCATTTCCACTTTGGTCACCCAAAGCAAGCTTTGGAGGTAAGTTTGAGGGTCCCATCTCAATACTGATTCCTTTTCTCATATTCTCCAACTAATTATGAACCAAAGTTTTGAAACCTTGGTCTGTTGTTCAGCAATTTAATGTTTGATAATGTCCAGGTTCTGACTGAAGCAGTTCATGTTTCTCAGCAGGTATTTTTTCTTATTTTATGTTAATTTTCTTCAGAGAAAAAAAATTGTTCATTCGCATATTATGTTTACATGCATCTTTTGGTGGAACTTGGTGCATTTGGCTATATTTAGTATTCTATATTTTGCTTAGGAGCTTTGTACTTTTTAAGTCATTTTTTAAAAATTGTATCCAGGCAAAATTATAGATATCTTATCATGATATATTTTTCCTTCTTTTAAACACTGAGGCTTTATATTTTTATTTTTGCAGCAAAGTAATGATACTTGTCTTGCATACACTTTAGCAGCTATCTGCAGTCTGTTGTCTGAAACAGGCATCTCAAGTACAACTGGAATATTGGGATCATCATACTCACCTTTGTCCAGTCTAGGCATTTCACTCTCTGTCCAGCAACAATTGTTTGTACTCTTGAGAGGCTCTCTAAAGAGAGCAGAAAATTTGAAGTTAAAACGATTGGTGGCATTAAATCATCTTGCCATGGCCAGATTTGATTTGACAGTAAGAAATATATCTTCACATTTAGGCTAAAGTGATCTTTAATGTAGGAAATGAATCTGAAGTTGTCTTTTAAAATTTCCTTCTGGCTTCTGGTTCCTCCTTCCCTCATTAGAATATCAGAAAACATGGTTTATTGCTATTTTTCCTCTTAAATTTTTAGGTATTTCTCATTGAATGCATCCGCTGTAGCTTAGTCCTAATAGAAATAATTTATGCTAGGATTTCAAATTACTTAACCAAACTGTACCTGCCTAGGTATATTGAACAAAGCAGTAATCTTCAACCATAAAAAATGATCCTTCAAAAGTTCAATTTTATTAGAAGAATGTGAAAGTTTTATGGTATTCAAACGATTGGGCTTCTAATGGAGGCAAAACAAGTACTAGATTAACCTTTTCAACTAGCTGTATTACAGATAAATTCAGAGTTTTTTCTGTAGAGGCTTAAATAATAGGATTTGGCTATTTATTTAATCTCTTGGTACCCACAAATGTGAAAAAAGTGGATGTAGTTAAGAGACTTGGAACCTTACCTTCTTTTATATTATTACGATATGATACTTAGTAAAGAACAATTATTACACCATCCTCTACAGCATGTGCAAAGACCTCTGCTGTCTTTTGGTCCCAAAGCTCCTCTGAAGCTCAGAACATCACCAACTAATGTGTGCAAGGTAATGTGCGATTCTAAATGTTTACCCTTGCTCTGTCTTTAATGGCTTATGAAACATTTGATTCTCAATGGATTTCTTTCTTCATGTTGTTGCAGGAACTTAGATTAAGTTTCCAAGTAACTAGTGAATTTGGCTCTGAAAATTCCGCAATGATAACTGATGGAAACTTCAGCACAGCATGGTTGAAAAGTTTAGATAAATCCACAGGTCCACAAATATTTTCTCTTGAAACTAGATCTGGCAGCAACGTTAATGCTTTCCAGTCCTGTCTGCAACCAAGTTCCATCCCTGGATCTGTATTGCAATTGGTGGGTTCTTCCTACTTACTTCGTGCCACTGCATGGGAAATGTATGGCAGGTAATCCTAAGGACTTCTTTTTACTTTTTTCTTCAATACTCCCTTTCCCTGTTTGTCTACATAGCTTTACCCCTGAGGATTTTATTAAGCAAATCATTAGTAACTTTGTGCTTGAATGCAAGCTGGCTCCTAAAGTGGGACCCCATGTCCTTGAGTTTTCTGGATGAGATGACACAATATTATATGGAGAAGATAAATTGCTGCAATAGAAGCAACAAACTAAGTTTTGTTTAAGGAATTTGATTTGGGATAAATCAAAGAAGATTTAGTTTTATTAGCACTCTTGCTCCAGAACCGTATTCAGTTAAACTTGAGAATTTAAGATCTTCTGAATTTGAAAGGAAAGCCAATTTTTTCAAGAATAATGTATATTTGAAGTTCCATTACATTATTCCCACCAAGTGAGCCACCTATGTATATTGAATTATATATAGGATCAAAATGACCGGCTGTCCCTATTGTCTAACTAAATAGTCCTTCTTTAATAGTAGCTTTTTTTACCTCGATTGTTTTGTTTGTCATCAGTGCCTCCCTTGCTAAAATAAATGCGCTGGTGTATGCAACTTGCTTTTCTGATGTGTCGAGGTAATCTACTTAAAACTGTCACGAAGATCCGGTTAATTAGTTTTATTCTTTGTGGCAGTGGTCTTCTTTATTAAACTAATTCAATGTGATCTTAATATCTTCTTGAATACCTACAGTACATCTGATGCTGCACTAGTATATATGAAGCTCATCCAGCATCTAGCGGTTTTTAAGGGATACAGAGGTTAGATTAAGTGCTTGAAAACCCTACTGTTTACATTATAATTCCTTTGATTTTTTGTTTATGTCAAAAATCTGGCTTGTAGCTTTCTTGAAATGACAGTTTTCTCTCTCCCTCTTTCCCATACCACTTATATAGGAAACATTCGCTACTTTTATTTCATGTGGCATTAATATCACGTGTGTGCGGCTGAACTATTTGATGCTTTGTAGTCATGGATGTTTTGTATGTGTCCCCACTTTTCTCTTGTGCTCCTTTTCCTTTAACATGTAACCTTTCACCCTGATGCCTGTTATGTTAATGGACCTTGTATATACTCAAGTATGAGTTTGGGCCTACACAATTTTGTGGAGATCTATTTACTTTCTTCTTTTTTGTGGTGTCTTTCTTGGAAGTTGTCACTGTTTGGAGGCTATACTCTCTAACTCTCTTTCTCTCACACATAAAAACACACAAACACATATTTGCATTCGCTTCTTGCTATACTTATATATTCTCCATTTCTAGAAGCATTTGCTGCTCTTAAAATAGCCGAGGAAAAGTTTTTAACTGTATCGAAGTCCAGAATTATGATACTAAAACTGCAGCTGATTCATGAGCGTGCTTTACACCGGTAAGTTTACCAAGCACATTCTTTGTGTAAATCTTTGTGGAATGGTTTTCTACTCTTCGTATTGTTAATCTTCAATTTGATAAATTTTAATTTGATGAAAATTTTATTTTAAATCTAAAAAAGAGAGGGAGAAAAAACTGATGGCGTTGTTTCTCCTTTAGTGGACATCTGAAGCTTGCTCAACAAGTATGTGATGAGCTTGGTGTTCTGGCTTCATCAGTTACTGGCGTGGACATGGAATTGAAGACAGAAGCAAGCCTTCGTCATGCTCGTACATTGCTAGCAGCTAACCAATACAGTGAGGTTTGACGTTTACATTGTATTAATCTTCCAGCTTGCCAATTACTCCCTCTTCAGGATTCTGACCATGTTCTCTGCAGGCAGCAGCTGTTGCGCACTCTCTCTTTTGTTTGTGTTACAAATTCAATCTGCAAGTTGAAAATGCAACTACTCTTCTTTTGCTTGCTGAAATCCACAAGGTAGAATTGGTATATTTGTTTACGATGCTGAATTGTAGTACAATATATGCTCCACTTGTCATAAATGTACCAAATACAGAAGACAGTAGCTCTCAGGGTGTATAACTGGCAAGAGAAAAGTAGTCGTGCATGCTTTTGAGTTGTGACTTTCACGTGGGTCCTGAAGGAAATAAATATTACAATTTTGCGTGAGTATGACTTGGCTTATGCTTATTCATCTAATCCCTGTTACTCATTCTTTGTGCAAGACTATGAATGAATTAATTCATTACTGAAAATTGATCACCGTGTGTATAACTGGCAAGAGAAAAGTAGTCGTGCATGCTTTTGAGTTGTGACTTTCACGTGGGTCCTGAAGGAAATAAATATTACAATTTTGCGTGAGTATGACTTGGCTTATGCTTATTCATCTAATCCCTGTTACTCATTCTTTGTGCAAGACTATGAATGAATTAATTCATTACTGAAAATTGATCACCGTTAGGATGTTATTTGCCAGTTATGCTGTAAAAAATCTTTTTATTTGTCATTACCTACCCTATTTGATTTTGCATGAGAATTCTTCTTAGTGAATAAGTAAATTATATACTTTTTCAATTTGTCTTCCCTATAATTTGAAGCGTCACAAAGGTAAAGTGACCTGTTTGGTTTTTCAGAAATCAGGGAATGCTGTGTTAGGGCTTCCTTATGCCTTGGCAAGCCTCTCATTTTGCCAGTCATTTAACTTGGATCTTCTCAAAGCATCAGCTACCCTCACACTTGCAGAATTATGGCTTTCACTAGGATCAAATCATGCAAAAAGGGCCTTGACCCTTGTACATGGGGCTTTTCCAATGATTCTTGGTCATGGAGGTTTGGAGCTCTCTGCTCGGGCCTACATTGTGGAGGCAAAATGTTATCTATCTGATCCAAAATTTTCGGGTATGTTATTAATTAATTAAGTATAACGTTGTTTACAGCAATATTTTGCCTGAACGACCATGTAGTCATTGTATAGATATTGCAACAATCATTGTTCTCAGAATTCCTTAATAATGTGATGCTTTTGAGCTACTAACTGTAGAGAACCAGCTATCCTGTTTCTGTTTGTATGTTTCGCAACCACATCGTATATAACATTTAAGTATGTTCTTTATCGTGGTCTATTTTCAAATCTTTCAAGCCTCATTTTTGAAAATAGCCCTGCCGTACTCTTTCCCAAGGGAGTATTTGTCTGAATGTTGTTGGGCTTGGAATGCAATTTTAGATTCAAGTTCTTTTAGGTTGGAATTCTATTAAGAAAATCCTTTAGCCTTTTTTCAAAATATTTACAGCAAAATAACCGAGTTTGGCACTCTATTCTTATAATCTTTGACAGTTCTTAAATTGCATACCATGAATGTCCTTTCTAATGTCCGGATCCCTCTAGCTGAGGTGGTAAGGACCACCCCCCTTTCCAAAGAAAAGGAAGAAGTTTGAACTCCAATCCTAACTAAATATGGATTGATTAAAAAAAAAGAATGTCCTTTTTAATGAATTTTTAAGGATGTCTTATTATTGTAACAATTCTACTGCAAAATTTTTATATTGACTTATAATCCTGTGATGAACTTTTAGTTTCTGAAAACTTGGAGGTTGTGTTGGATCCTCTCTGTCAAGCAACTCATCAACTTGAAGTGCTGGAGGTAAGTTGATTTCCAAGTCATAAGTGTGAAGTGTATGCTTTGCTTTGCTGTGAATCACATTTAGTCATGGCTTGTATCATGATGACTCTGTGTGCCTTTACCCAATAAGGGTGGATGTGTTATGTAACATACTTGAAAAAAGAAAACCCGACTAGAACAACAATGCATGGTTTCACTGTGAATAAATATATACCGTTTATAACATCATACCAAAGAACTTGGATCTGCTGCTGTGCTGATGGTAGATGTGATGTAAGTATCTAGCACTGGTCCTCCCTACCCTCTCTCCTCTTAATATGAAAGATATATTTATCATTATCAGAATGTTCATTTCCATAGTTAATAGTAAATAGCTGTGAATAATAAATGTATCAGCTTATCATTACAAAACCTTATAGAACTCAATTACTAATAAAAATATCTATATTGTTAGATATTTTGAGGAAGCTAAATAAAATTAATTCCTTTTTCTTACTCCATGATAACTAGCAAGAAATGGAATAACAATTATAATTCCTATTCCTAGTTTTCTATTCCCATAATTGTTATCCCAAACCAATTGGTAGTTCCAATTCTCTTAACCGAACATACCCTAAGTTTTGTTATTGAACTTATTGCTGGAAGCTTATCGATATGATTGGATTCAAGAAGATTAGATTTTGATATCTATCAATTTCTTTGGCAAAGTATTATATTTTAACCATGCATATAATGTTGCACTGCTTTTGCATTTGTCTTACTCAATACCAGACTTGAACCAGCACAGGCAGTGCAAACTAGCATGGAAATTCTGAGATATTAACCGCCTTTGTGATACTATTGTGTTTGTTTGCTCCTTTATTTTCATTTAAAAACCTAGAAGAATCTGTTAACGTTTTAATCATGTCTTTATGGGATGATAATGCTTGTGGCATGCAGCATCATGAACTGGCCGCTGAAGCTTTCTATTTAATGGCAATTGTGTATGACAAACTGGGGAGACTTGAAGAAAGAGAAGAGGCCGCAATGTCCTTCAAGAAACATATAGTGGCTCATGAAAATCCTCAGGATGAAGAAGATGATCTCATTAGTATGTTTTGAAAGGTAGCTATATAATGTTTTGTATATGCATGTAAATGAGCTGTTATGAATTTTGCATGATTTAGCAGCTTAATATAGATCTCTATTCATGTATTTTTGGATTAAGCCTTTTTCTTGTGCATAAATTGTCTTGCATCCACTAAGATATTAGGTGAAAATAAAATTACTGGTTAGAAAATTAGCAATATGACAATTGGGTGGAAAAAGAAATTTGACACTAGCTAGTGTTCATTAACTTGTCTTTCCTTCACTTCCTTGGTAAAACTAATAGAAGTTAGTTGGTTTATTCAAGTGTATAAAAATATTGTTAGTCTTTTCTCAATAGCTTAAATTTGGTATCATAGCCAAAAAAAATTTATGTTGCCATCTAAAACCTTAAAAAGCCCTATCGATGCCGACACCACGCCTTATACCAGCACCGTCGTCAGAACTTCATATTCTCTCGCAATACAATTGTCAGCACCACTACTCTGCGCCATTGCTGATCTTCTACCTACCTAAGTGTTTATTTTTTTCACGGCACCCATCTGATAGTGACCCATGCAGGTTGGTTTTCTTTTGTGACACCCAAACTTGTTTGACAGACCAGCTGGTAAACTCGACACCCATTTGCCCAGAGGTCAGCTCGCGACACCTATATGCCCAGAGGAGGTTCTCGACACGTATTATTAAGTGTTTCTGAGAGACAGTTTGATAATCTAGTTGTCGGATTTATCAAATATATTACTTTTATTTTACTAAGTTTTGCTATCTAATTTCATGTATATTATCGAGTTTTTTTGGAGGTGAAGTTAGACAGACAAGTTGTCCAATTTATCAGATATATCAGGTATTTGAAAAAGAAAAAAAAAGAAAAAGAAGAAAAGGTGATATTTATTCAATGAGAAAAAATAGTGATTTATTTATTCATCATATTTATTTATTATAAGAGAGTAGGATATTTGGGTGTGTATAACCTGTGATGTTTGTTTAAATTTCTTTGTGAAATTTGTTGGTTGCCCATTTCTTGAAATTAAACCATGTTTGATATTAAATACTCTAATCCTTCTGTAATCGAAAGTCAATCCAATAGTAAAATTGTCTCTACCACGACTATACACAATGGATCTTCAATTAATATTAAATTGGATGGTATTAATTATTATGTTTGGTCTAAAATTTTAAAAATGCATATTATTAATAGAGAAAAGAATTATATTTATAGAAGAAAAATTGCACCAAAAGAAGATCCAACTTTTGATAAATGTGAAGTTTAGGATACTTTAGTTAAATCTTTTGTTAACTCTATGAAATCTCACTTTATTCTCTGGGATGCACTTAAAAAGAACTATCTTAATGTTTTTGACTATTATTAGGTGTACGAACTAATGAAAAGTCGTTTCAACTTTTACAAATTGGATAATCTCTTGCTAAATATTACATTGAATTAAATTTTATTTTTATAGAACTTGATTATTGAAGACCTAATGATATGAAGCATAATAATGATTTTAAAAAAAATTGAGAAAGCGTACTGAGGATTGGATTTATGTATTTTTGTTTGTATTGGATCAGATTTTGAATCTCTTTAGTAGTTGGGATTTGATTACCTTGCCTAGTCTAGAAGAATCATATTCATAAGTTTGTCATGAAGTGTAAAGACAAGCCACTATAAACCCTGAGGGACACCTTAAGGCTTCCGCCTATATTATCCAAAAGTAAAATAGGGTATTGATAAACTCTATAGTTGATTTTAGTTCTTGAATTTGCATCTATTGCAATAGTATTAGACATATTGTTGACTTTTGCTAGAAAAGACATGGTTATCTAGAATGGTTCAAATTTATGCAAGATGAGGACAAAAAAAGAAAAAAAAATCCATTGTACAAAGAAATTTGTCAATGTTGTTACTTACATTTTTATATCTTATGCCTCTCTTGTCTCAATTTAATACTAAAGGAGTGTTAATTATATTTATGTATTTATTTCTTTTTCTTTTTAACACTTTATTGATTTAGGGGCCATGGATCACATGATTAGTGACCCCTCTATTCTCAACTCTCTAACATCTTTTGTTAAGTACATTCAAGTTGTCAATGAGACACCAATGCCAATTACAAGGGTTGGAATGTCTCACTATCACCTATATTATTCATGTCTTCAGTTTTAGTTGCACCTAATTTCTATAATAATCTCTTGTCAATTAGTAAAATCAAAAAAATCATAATTGCTCTATAACATTTTACTCAACTCATTGTGTGTTTTAGAACAATCAAATGAAGATGATGATTTCTACTGGTAGAGAAAGAGAGGGCCTTTACTACTTGGGGATGGGAGTAGATAATTCTAACTGTAGGGTTTAAGTGGATAGAGAGACTTAAAAGGAGAAAGTTACGTTATGACATTAGTTTAGTACATACATCTTTTTTATAAGTAGAATGTTTATTTCTTAGATTGTTTTTTTATTAATTATGCTTCTAGTTTTAGATGTGAATAATGCATTTTTTTGTAAAAATAATCGTGTTTCTTTTAAAGTTATTACATTTGATGTTTTATTCCTTTTACTTGATTTATATTGATGTGTGGGGTCCTTTCTCTACTCTTATAAAAAATGTTTTGTTTTTTTATTGATGATTGTATTAGGGTTACTTGTATTTATTTGATGAAGTATAAAGGTGATATTATATATGTTATTCCTTAGTTATATGATATGATAGTCACAGTTTTATGCTAAGATTTAGGTGTTTCATCTTGATAATGGTTGTTAGTTTGTTAATAAGTCTTTTACTGATTTCTTTCAAACTTATGACATCATTTACCATATTACATGTGCTTATATGCCACAACAAAACAGGGTAACGAAGCTTAAAAATCATCATCTTCTTGAAGTGGCATGTTCTTTATGCTTCACTCTGTAATTTTTTAAACGTTTTTGGGCTGAGGTTGTCATGATTGCTTGCTTATCTTATTAATCGAATGCTTCTTCATATTGTTGACTATCAGACTTCATTGAGGATGTTGTCATCTTTTACTTTATACCATTCTACAATGAGTATATGTCCTAAATCTTTTAGGTGTATTTGTTACATTCATGTTCATACTCTTCATAGAGATACACTAGATCCACATGTTCTTAAATGTGACTTTCTCGATTATTCTAATATACAAAAGTAGTATAAATGTTTTCATCTTCCTATTGGTGAATATTATGTCTTTACAGATGTTCAATTTTGTAAAAGAAAGTCTTATTTATCTAGAGACTTTCTCTAGCTACTTTTCAAAGGAAGATTAATAATAAGGAATGGGAGAAGTTGTAGTTTGAAAAAAGTTATGGACTTTCAATAAGGAAGATAATTTTTCTTCAATATAGGAGCTCTTTACAGTCTCCTCATCCTACGAGAGAAACCAAAGTTGATAAGGAAAAGTCACTTCATTTTTTTGACAATAGTTTAGAAGAAAGAAAGATGTAATCATTATACCCTTGCCTTCTAATGTTTATGATCTTCTTTATGATATTACCATACCACCGATTGATTATTATATAATTGATTCTAAGGTATAAATTTTTGATTTACCTCATCAAAATATTTCTACCATTGAGATACCTTCTAACCTTATTTCAATACGTATTACATTGGATCTATAGGACGATAATCAATATAGAAGATATTCTTTTTGAATTCATAAACAACTTGATAGATTAGGCTTTTTAAGCCCTATTTTAACGTTGCTTATCCTATTTTTGACTTTATCTTTTGTCATCGTTTATCTAAAACTTACTTAGCTTTTGCCCTTTAAATCTCTTCTATTTCTATTTAGTCTTTTTCAGGAAGCCTTTGATGATCTCAAGTGTAAAGTTGCTATGTTAGAAGAAATGAATGTCTTCTATAAGAACTGTACTTGAGAGTTGGTTGAGTTATCTAAAGGAAAGAATATAGTTGGTTGTAGGTAGACTGTTCTAAAATTTCATTTAGATGGGATAATAAAGAGGAATAGAGTTAGAGTAGTTGTTAATGAATATGTTCAAACTTATGAGATTGATTGTCAGGAGATATTTGCTCCTATGGCTAAGCTAAATACAGTGCAAGTTTTACTCTCTATTGTTGTGAATTTGTATTGGCTATTATTGCAATTTGATGTGAAAAATGCATTTCTCTATGAAGAGTTGACATAAGAGGTGTAAATGTATCCCCAACCAAGGTTCTTATATATGAGTTAAGGTATGCATGTTAAAGAAGGCCTTGCATGGGTTGAAATAATCACCTAGAGTATAGCTTGATAGATTGAGTCGTGTGATGGAGTATCGTTTTCAAGAGGCCCAAGTAAATCAATCTTTTTTATAAAAGTAATGATAATGATATTATATTACTTTTTGTTTATGATAATGATATAGTTGTTATAGGTATTAATATCGATGAGATATAAAAGTTATGTAGTTACTTGTCTAAAGAATTTGAAATAAAGAACTTGGGGAACCTTAAGTATTTTTTAGGTATTAAAGTTTTTCGTTCTAAGCAACAAATTTTTATCTCTCAAAGGATGTATACCTTAGAACTTTTTGTCGAAATTGGTAATTTTGCTTGTATCCCTATAGACAAACTTATTGAAGTGAATTATGGTTTAGTTGTCTATTTTTATAAGAACTCGACTAACAAGAAGAGGTATCAAAGATTAGTACGAAAATTAATTTATTTGAATCATACTCGACCTTATTTGTCATATGTAGTTAGTATGGTAAGTCAATTCATGCATAATCTTAATGAGCAACACATGGATGCGATGAACCAGATCTTAGCTTATTTAAAGTCCTCACTTAGTAAATGTATTATGTTGACTAAACATGAACATACAGACATTACATGTTATACTGACTATGACTTTGTAGGTTCTAAGGTGGATAGAAAATCGATTTCAAGATATCGTAAAAATTATAAATATACCATCTAATTATATCGAGTGACAAATATAACTCTTAATCATAATTAGTGGTACAAATGTATTATTGCGTTATTTTTTTTTGTGGTTACGTTATACATTCGATATTAGATTTGTATAATTAATAAAAAGTTTGATGATAAATTTATACCACTAATAAAAAGTTTGATGGTAGATTTTTACTAATAATAAAGAGTTTGGTGATAGATTTGTTACAACAATAATAGATTTGTACTATTAATAATACTTAAACGTTATTTTTATCACTCTATAAAATTAAATGATATGGTTGAATTTTTATGATAATTATGTGATATATTTGTTAATTTATCCTAAAATTAAATAACATAAGTTTATTTAAATAATAGCCACTCCCGTAGGAAGAAAGTATGGACTTCAAACCTTCTTACTAAAATTTAGAAAAGAAAAACAAGGAGGGAAAGGAAGCATAAATCACAAGAAGTTCCAAATTGAAGAAGCTAGTATTGATATTGATACAGATGGAAAAGTTGTATTGTTGTATTATAGTTGGTAAAAATATTACGTGGTCTTTTTTGATTAAAATTTTTCGCACTACTTAGCAGTTTAAATACAACCTTAAACAGCAGGACAGGAGGGGTTGACGAAATGTGTTCTTTTATGAGTTCTGATGCGTTATGGGAGCAAGATGGTCATATGGAATTGTTCATAAGATGGGAGATTTTTTGCATACTGCATCTCGATTATATAATTGAAGTTCTTATCCTCATGAAAGCTAATTTGATATCCTTGTTCTCACTAGCCATAAGTCATGGGAGTTTCACACAGAAGATAATGCTAGTGATTTTTTTTTAATTAATAGAATAATTATTATATTATTTGTTTATGAAAATCAAGTATATGGAAGTTAAATGGTTGAAAGATAAATTAGAATGAAAATTAGGCTATATAAGTAACCACGTTGAAACTTTTTTATATTTAAATTGTATTGGATGTGGTTGAAATATTTAATTGTAAGTTTGTAATACGAAATGTTTTTTTACTCCCAAACCACACTCGGTCGAACCACTGTATAAAAGTTTATATATTAATGTGAAGTATATCCAACACACTAAGCTTTGGGTAATGTTATGGTTTATCATCTTTGATGAGCTATAAAAATTTCAGAGATATTTGAAACGGATTATATAGCATCTCTAAATGATATATCTCATTATTATAGTGCAATTTATGAATCAAAATGTAGCTATTAATAGTATGCTGGTTATTATCCTATATATTTTTTAATATTAATAAAAGATATAAAATATAACAAAATTATATTTTAATTTTGATAAATATAAATTGAGAATCAAGAAGTTCATGTTGTATTTCAAAATGTATTAATTGAACATATTTGGAATGAATATATTAATTAAAAAAAATACTTTTTAACGTGATATTTAATATAATAGGTTGAAATGAGCCGTTGTTATTACTCCTAACAAGTTTTTTTATAATAAGTTTTTATGGATGTTTTAAATCGGTACATTTGAAACATTCAAACATAACTTACAAGGGTTATGAATGGAATTTTTAACGTTAAAAAATTGATTATAAATTTAATAATTTAAAAATATTATTATTAAAAATAAAATATATAAACTTTTTTCAATTAAAAACAAAAAAATAACTTAAAAATAAATTTATTTATTAGACAATATTGCTATTCACCACAATTGTGTGTGTTTTTTTTGGTTCTAAGCTAATTGATTCAGTAATTTGTCTCCACAGGTGTCATTTTTTTTCTTCTCTAAGTTAGTTTACTATCTTCAACTAGATGTAGCCCTCCTTCTCTTTCCTTATGGAATTACAATGTGCTGTTTCTCACGATTAAAATATGTACAAAATATTTTTCAGTAGTTTTAGGGTGTTAATATGTCTCCTAGTTGTTCCTACTTCTTTTGGTTTTGGAATACTTTGTAATTGAAATGCATTTAAGTTTTCAATCAAAAAAAAGAGAAAAAGAGAAAAAGAGAAAAAAAGAGAGTTGCATTTAGGTTTTAGATGCCATAGTGTTTGGTTTGAGAACAAATAAATAATCATCAACACGATTTGAATATCATCCACTTAGATTTTTTTTTCTTTTTTCCTTCTAAATTAACAAACCATGTGCAGAAAACTATTATCCTTAAGTTTTATATATAACTAAGTTATTCAATTGGTTTCACCTTAAATCTCCTAAAAAACATATGTTCTTTACGTTATAAAAAAATATATGTGCACACCGCATTCCATATTAATCCTCTTTTGTTTCGTGTTTAGTGCTAGTTGTAGTTTATGATGCGCCAGCATCTTGGTCATCGAGTTAATATATATATATGGTTGTCAAAGTTTTACATTGTCGACAAGATATTAATAACTGAAAGTAAGCTTCTATAACTTGTGAGATTGAGGTAACTTAGTTCTGTTGATATTTTATAACTATTTTGGTGGAGAGAAAAGAGACAAAAATAAATTTTTTTTTTTACTAATCAAACACTCTTTTTTATTTCTCTCTTCTTGCCTACTTACAAAAGAATACAACTCTATTTATAGACCTAAACAAGACTCTTAAAATTCGTATTAAAAAAAAAACAGCTTTAAACAAAACAGTAAATTCTGACCCTTCCTTGCTAAAACTTCCATAACTTATTGTAGGTAATACCAAATGACCTGAAACCTTCACCATTAAAAACTAGACTTAAAAACACACGAATTAGACTTTTCATTTGCTCAGAACGATCTGGAATTGCCCCTTCAATTCCTCATTCAATACTGTCTGTCCGTTTTTAGTAAATTCTGACCCTTCCTTGCTAAAACTTCCATAACTTATTGTAGGTAATACCAAATGACCTGAAACCTTCACCATTAAAAACTAGACTTAAAAACACACGAATTAGACTCTTCATTTGCTCAAAATGATCTGGAATTTCCACTTCAATTCCTCATTCAATACTGTCTTAAAATCTGTCCGTTTTTTTTTATTTGAGTTTATTTTCCACAAATTCCTCCCTTAAACTCAAATTTCTTCCATCCTTCATGCCTACTGCCATCTTGCATTTATCCAGCAAAACCGTGGGTAACGGCTTTGTGAACATGTCGGCTACTTGATCAAGACTTGCTACATGATTCAACTTCACACTCCCTTCCCGGATTTGTTCTCGAATGAAATGAAATTTCACATCGATATGCTTGCTCCTTTCGTGATGTACTGGATTCTTTGCGAGTTCAATTGCCGACCTGCTATCAACTCGGATCTCGGTTGCTTCTTCTTGTCTGAGATTCAACTCGCTTAAAAGTTTCCTTAGCCAAACTGCATGTCACACACACCATGATGCTGCCACATATTCTGCTTCGCATGTCGAGAGTGTCACGATGGGTTGTTTTTTCGACATCCATGTGAACGCTGTGTCTCCCATAAAGAATACGTATCCCGATGTACTCTTTCGATCATCTATGTCTCCGCACCAGTCACTATCAGAGTATCCCACCAGTTTATACTCTTCTGTTCTCGAGAAAAATAACCCGAGTGATTCTGTACTTCGGATATATCGCAGAATTCTCTTCAACGCTTTCCAATGTGTATAGACTGGTTCTTCCATGAACCGACTTACCACTCCAACACTGTAAGATATGTCTGGTCTCGTGCATGTGAGATAACGCAGACTTCCCACCAAACTTCGGTATTTGGTCGCATCTACTCGTTCTCCACCGTCAAACTTAGAAAGTTTAGCCCCAGGTTCCATTGGTGTCAATACCGGGTTGCACTCCTCCATTTTGTTCCTTCTTAGAATTTCTTTTGCATATGTTTCTTGTGATACAAAAATCCCAGTATTTTCTTGTCTAACCTCCAGACCAAGGAAATATTTCATCAAACCCAAATCTGTCATTTCGAACTCCCGAGTCATAGCCTCTTTAAAATCTTTTATCATCTCCTCATTATTCCCTATGAATATAAGATCATCAACATAAAGAGCTACAAACAACAAGTTACCTTATTCTTTCTTCACGTACAAAGCATGTTCATATGGGCATTGAGTAAACCCGTTCTTCTTGAAGTAAGTGTCGATGCGGGTATTCCAAGCTCGAGGTGCTTGCTTTAGTCCATAAAGTGCCTTCTTCAATTTCAGCACCTTCTTTTCTTCCCCAATTTTTGTGTACCCGGGTGGTTGCTCTACATACACCTCTTCTTCTAGCACACCATTCAAAAAAGCTGATTTGACATCCATTTGAAAAATTTTCCATTTGAATTGAGCTGCTTGAGCAATGAGAAGGCGAATCGTCTCCATTCTTGTAACTGGGGCAAAGACTTCATCATAGTCTATCCCCGCCTTTTGTCGATAGCCCTTTGCAACTAGCCTTGCCTTGTACCGCTCTATCTCGCCTTGAGCATTCATCTTCTTTTTGTATACCCATTTTACTCCTATGGGCTGACATCCTTTTGGTAATTCAACCAACTCCCAAGTTCGGTTTCGCTCAATTGCTTTTATTTCTTCATCCATGGCTGCTTGCCACTTCTCATTCCGTACTGCTTCTTCAAATGTAATTATTTCGGCATCCACCAAAAGACAAATTAAATGTACCTCACTTGTTGAGTCGTACAAATCTTGCATGCTTCACATTTTTGGTTGTCTTGGCTCTTCCTCATTATCAGTTGTTTGAGGGCTTCTTGCTATCTCGATCTCGAGGTTTGTTGTTGATGTGGTTGATGATTCTCCCCTTTCTACTATCACCTCGGAAGAGTTTTTCCAGTCCCACTCGCTTGCTTCATTCACCTTAACATCTCGGCTTATTATTATCTTCTTGTTTATTGGATCGAGAAGCTTGAAACCTTTAGTCTTCTCGTCATAACCAATGAACACAAATTTCTTGCTCTTATCTTCTAGCTTTGTTCTTCGCTGATCCGGTACGTGTGCATAAGCCACACTACCGAATATTCTGAAGTGTGAGACTGTCGGCTTTCTACCACTCCAATTTTCTTGTGGAGTTTTATCTTCTAAACTCGCATGTGGACATCGGTTTTGCACATAAATTGCGCATTGCACAGCTTCCGCCCAAAATTCTTTTGGCAACTTCTTACTTTTCAGCATTGATCGAACCATGTCGAGAATGGTCCGATTCTTTCTCTCTGCCACACCATTTTGTTGAGGAGAGTACGGTGCGGTTAGGAACCTTCTTATTCCATGTTCTGCGCAGTATCTCGCAAATTCTGTCGAGTTGTATTCGCCACCTCGATCAGAACGTAGAGCTCTAATAAACTTGCCAGTTGCCTTCTCTACCATTACTTTGAACTTTTTAAACATTTCGAATGCTTCAGATTTTTCTTTCAGGAAATAAACCCAAGTCTTTCTGGAATAGTCATCGATAAAAGTAATGAAATATTTTTTACCGCTGAATGACTCAGGAGTGATTGGCCCACAAATGTCGGTATGTATTAATGCGAGATGATCTGTTGTTCGGTATTCTGCCTTCTTCTGAAATGAGTGTCTCGAGTGCTTCCCGAGTACACACTCCTCGCAAAAATTCTCGATGTAGTCAATCTCGGGTAACCCATGTACCATTCCTTTCTTCGACAATTTTTGTAAACCACCATAGTGCAAATGACCATATCGCAAATGCCACAGGAACGCCTTGTCTTCTACATTAACTCGCAAACACCTTTCTCGCACATAACACAGGTTGATTTTGTACATTCGATTCTTCGCCATCTCAACTCGTGCTATTACTCGCTCTTTCTTATCTTTCAGTTGTAATACTCGATTTTTCATAAACACCGAGTATCCTTTCTCCATGAGTTGTCCCATGCTCAGGATGTTGCTCTTGAGATCAGGTACATAATAAACATTCTCAATTAATCCCTTTAAACCATTCTTTTGCAAATATGATATTGTACCTTGACCTTTCACTTGAATCTTTGACGCATCTCCAAATGACACGTGCCCAACCTCTATCTCTTGCATCTCCACAAAGAGGTGTTTGTGCCCGCACATATGATTACTAGCGCCGGTATCGAGATACCACACCGTGTCACTGTCGAGAATGGTATTTTTGTAGGCCATCATGAGAACACCATCTTCTCTTGTCTCCTCTTTCGCGACTAGATTCGCGTTTTCTTCTACCTTTTTCTCAGAATAGCACTCCTTTGCATAGTGCCCATGCTTGCCACAATTATAGCATTCAATATTTGATTTGCACTCTTTTGCGTAGTGCCCATGCTTGCCACAGTTGTAGCACTCAACATTTGAATGATTTGACCGGCCGCCTCTCCCATGACCACGTCCTCTACCTCGCCAATTTTGTTGGCTTGACTGCCCCTTCTCCTCATAGTGTGCATCTCGACCGCGGCCTCCACCACCGCGACCATTACTGCGACCTCCACGGCCGCGCCCTCTACCACGAAAGTTTTGAGTATAGAGTACCTTTTCATCTTTGATAGATACCTTGGCTTGCAGTGCTTCCTCAAGCGACTCGTTCTTCTTCTTCTTCTTCCGCTGTTCATGCGCCTCAAGAGAACCAGCGAGATCATCAAGGGTCATCTCCTCCAGATTTTTCGACTCCTCAATTGCACAAACGACATTCTCAAAATTCTCGGTTAATGACCGCAAAATTTTCTCCACCACTCTTGCATCAGTTAGAATTTCTCCATTTCGTTTTAGTTGATTCACCACTGTTTGCACACGCGAGATGTAGTCGGATACACCTTCTGACATCTTCATCTTCATACTCTCCAATTCACCGCGTAGAGTTTGGAGTCTTACTTGCTTTACTCGGTCGGCTCCTTTGAACACTTTTTCTAAAATGTCCCACGCTTTTTTTGAAGTAGTTGCCTCGGCAATCTTCTCAAAGCCCGACTCGTCAACGGCTCGGAACAACATGTATAGTGCCGCCTTATCCTTTGATCGCTCCTCTTTCAACGCCTTGTTTTGAGCCGCCGTATATCCCGTGGTATTTGTTGGTTCTTTGAAACCTTCTTCGACCACCTCCCACGCATCTTGCGATCTGAGAAGAGCTTTCATTTGAATGCTCCAGTTCTCGTAGTTCGCCTTCGTTAGTCGTGGTAGCGGCATTTGTCCCATCACATTCGCCATCGGCTCTGATACCAATTTGTTGATATTTTATAACTATTTTGGTGGAGAGAAGAGAGACAAAAACAAATTTTTTTTTTACTAATCAAACACTCTTTTTTATTTCTCTCTTCTTGCCTACTTACAAAAGAATACAACTCTATTTATAGACCTAAACAAGACTCTTAAAATTCGTATTAAAAAAAAACAGCTTTAAACAAAACAGTAAATTCTGACCCTTACTTGCTAAAACTTCCATAACTTATTGTAGGTAATACCAAATGACCTGAAACCTTCACCATTAAAAACTAGACTTAAAAACACACGAATTAGACTTTTCATTTGCTCAGAACGATCTGGAATTGCCCCTTCAATTCCTCATTCAATACTGTCTGTCCGTTTTTAGTAAATTCTGACCCTTCCTTGCTAAAACTTCCATAACTTATTGTAGGTAATACCAAATGACCTGAAACCTTCACCATTAAAAACTAGACTTAAAAACACACGAATTAGACTCTTCATTTGCTCAAAATGATCTGGAATTGCCACTTCAATTCCTCATTCAATACTGTCTTAAAATCTGTCCGTTTTTTTTTTATTTGAGTTTATTTTCCACAAGTTCTTCTCATCTTGAAAATTACAGGCCAACCATATTTATAGAGATTAATTATTCAGAGAGTTGGCTGCATGCTCAAGGATGATGAAGGAAAGGTATACCAGAAGGGTGGATGTGGTGGTTTTGGAAAAGGTAACTTTTCTGAGCTCTTCAAATCTATAGAAGAATATGAAAAGACACTTGAAGCAAAGAAAACAGTGGATCCATCTGCTGCGTGATAATGAATAGCTATCATCACGGCCTTTTCAAACACAGTATTACGATATGAGTTAGCTAGCTATTGTATATTTATATCCTTGTTGTCTACATTCTGTAATAATTGATGCATAAGATGGACCGTACTGTGCATAAAAGGTTCACAATTGTAACTGCTGGCACCTAATGCTGTACCTACCAATTATCATGACCTGAATATCAATGTCAAAAGATGATTGGTTCAGTGTAATGAATAAACATGGTCATTAGACCTCATGAGCTTATTAGAAAATTAAGGAGGAATATATTTTCTCATTTTGACTTGTTTATCCTGTTCAAACTACTATGTTAGCTTGTATGCTGCAATTGTATATGCTAATTTTCAATCAGTCAAGATCTGGAAACTCTTGTTTTTAGGGAGAGGACTAGTTCATGCTTGGAGAGAAGAGTGTAGGAGAGTCTTTTCGAATGTAAGACAAGTGTTGCTAAAATTGGGTTTTATCTTATGATCTATATTCTTGCCTTGAACCCTACTTAAATAAACTCTTGTGAGAAGTTCCTTTATACAGTACTATGTAGATTTACATTTATCTCATTGGAGAGCGTGCATTTTTCTTTTTAGAGGTGATCATATTCATTCTAGTTGGGTTGAACCTTTAAAAAATATTCATGGCTAATTTATAAGGAACTTGTTTGTTGAGAAGAACATGATTCAATGAGGATAATTGTGTAAGAGAGTTTCCAAGAAATATATTGCCATTTTTGTCTTAGATTCCTAGTTAGAGATGTAAAGGAGGTTATATAAGATATTCGTTTTACAAGTTTATTATTACAGGTAATTCTTACAAAAGATTGGATTAATGGCGTATATAATACTTGAATTCTCGATGTAGATGTTACATAGTTGGTTTTGGTTTTCTCATTCATAGACCTTGAGTATAATAGGAACATCCGTCAATAAAATAATCACCCTAAAATGATCAACTCATGATTATTGAGAACAAATGAAATCAAATGGTTTTATTTCTTAATCTTTTCGACCTTGGTACAATAATGATGTATTTTGCTAATCAAATACCACGGTCTAATAATAAACCGTTATGATTGGTTAGTCTTATTAATTCATTATATAAGTTGATAATTTTTTGAAAATTTATATGAAAAGTTTTATTATTAACTCTTGATTCACGTCGAGTGGACTTATTTTTGTGAAAGTTCTTAATTCATGAGATATGGACTTATGTCACCACAAACGTTTCTCAGTATAATATAATTTTATTTTATTTAAATAATATCTATTCTTATTTCATATCATTTAGATTTTTGGTTTTAATAAGCTTAGTTTTAAACATATGTTTTATTAATTTTTTTTATTAAACTTACATTATAAATAATTATTTATCATATATTTTTATTGTTTTTGTATTCTTATCTGTCTCATTAAAGTCTCATTAAAGTCTGTTAGTGACAAATAAGATATCTCAATTAATACCGTCTCATTATTATATCATTTTTTTTAAATTAAGTGAGTTAAGATAAAATATGTTTTGAAAATTAATAGATTGTAAAATTAAAATCTTAGTTTAATATTCAATTCAATTCAATTCAAATCCATATATCCTTTAAAAATCATATGCTAAGAAAAACATATCAAATTTTACTGTAATAATGATACATAATAACATATTGCACGAATTCCATAAGATAGAAATAGGGAGAACAATTATACAACAAAAAAAAGTATTTAAGCAAAAGGAAATAAAAATAACTTTGATGTTATTTGCACGAAGGAAGGAATCCCAAAATACATTATTAATCAGCACCATGGCATGCATGTAAATAGATTGTACCGATCACAGAGGAAAATTGTCTCATATCTCCCTGTTCCACAACATCCCACTCTTGTCATCTCATAAGCACAAAACATAATATTTAATGGGTTTTTATTTTGTAAGACGGAACATAAACGAAAGAAATCACAACAACTAGTTCGAGTCCTTATTAAGCCAAAAAAAAATTAAAAAAAAATAGTTTGAGTCCTTGAAGATTTTTGTTATGGAATAAATTCACTATTGTGTTTTTCATTGCATAAACCACCAATATTTTTTCTATTATTTTTCTTCGTAGATTACTGACACGATACCATCGAATTGGTGTTATATGTAGTGGGATACAAAATTGGGTACAAGAATTTGTTCCTTTTGTTAAACTTCGTAAATAAAACTTTCCACCTGAAATTGAATAAAAGTGAACATGAGATCACTTTATTATTATAAATTAAATATTAGTGTATTTTAGTTAACTTAATATTATATTTTGTGAATATTTTAATCAAATCAATCAAATTTTAGTTATTTTATTTACTTTAATTTTTGAACTTTTTGAGAAGTTTTTCTATCCAAATATCTATCATTTTCCTATTAGTAAGATTCAATTGATTAAACTTAAAGTTTTTTTAACAAAAAAATAATCCAATTTTTTTGATAAGAAATAACTATATTGTCTAAAAATACAACAATAAGGTTATAATATGTATCAATTTTAATAAATGTGACTAATGTAATCAATTTATATTCTTAGTATATTCTCCTATAATATATGTGGTTCTTTTAAAAGGAAAACATCCTATTGGATGAAGTTTTGTTGTTAACATTCTACGAGCCACTAGCATATATAATTCTTTCTCCCCTTTAGAAATCATGATTTTAATCTCATATTAATTTTTTTGTTTTAATTTTATCCCAATCTCAAATATAATCTTAAACCTTAAATACTAAACCATAAATCATATACCCTATACCCTAAATCCAAAACCCAAAATCCCAAAACCAAAAACCCTATTTAGAAAAATAATAATTTTAACCTTAAACCTTAACCCACAAATATAACCCTAAATCCTAAGCTCTATACCCAAAACCCAAAACCCCAAAACTCAAAACCCTATTTAGAACAATAATGTTTTTAACCCTAAACCTTAACCCACAAATATAAGCCTAAATCCTAAACATTATGCCTTATACTATATACCCTAAACCCTAAATTCAAAACTCTAAACCCTAAACTCTATTTAGAAAAGTAATAATTTTAACCCTAAACCCACAAATATAACCCTAAGCCTTAACCCATAAATATAATCTTAAACCCTAAAACCTCAAACCTAAATCCTATAACCAATACCCTAAACCCTAAATTCCAAACCCCAAATCTTAAAACCCCAAACCTTATTTTGAAAAATAATAATTTTGATAATATATTTTATTTTTAAGTAATAATTATTTAGAAAAATAATGATTTCAATAATGTATTTTGTCTGACAAAAAATAACAATTAAATGATATTATTTAAACTTTATTGAATATAAGGGTATTAAGGTAATATACATTGTTTCCCATTTCATTCTAATTGTAAACCAAACATTATAATATTAATTTCTTCTTTGATTCTAGTGATCAAACCAAACAAAAATGTTTCCTTCTCATTCCATTCCATTCTCATTCCAATTCTATTATGTGAACCAAACGCCACCTTAGAGAACATGCACTAGTTTACAATGAAGTCATCTGTTCCATACTAACCAAATTTAAAGCCACACTTATTATTTTCTTTGCCTTTAGGCTTTCAATTTGTTTTGGTAGTCTTTGTAGTACTCCACCTCATTCCACAAAGGAATAACAACATGCACACATGATGAATAACTTTATTCAAGTTGTAAGAAAACTATATACTATAACCATTTCTTTGTAAGAGCTAGTACAAAGGTTCTTTATCTTAGAAGTGATTTTAAAAGAATAATTTGAAAACAATTGTTTTGGACCTTTTGGTTAAAATGTTTTTGGGAAAATAAAAATAGAACATTTAAAACTTGTAATCACAAAAATAACGTCTTTTATATATACTATATATATTTTTACTATTAAAAAAAGTCTTGTTGATATCAATTTTTTTCAACATTAAGTAGGAATTTTTCTCTATAAAATCTACAAGATGAAAAACCTTATGTGGGTTGGTGGTCTTCAGTCCTACAATTATTAAGTTAGTAACTGTAAAATGTAGGGTAGAGTAGATATTAATCTCACTCTAATAATATTATAAAAAGAGAGTTTTAGTTGTAATTTCTTTGTTACGAAAAGTATGATATTATATATTGATTCTAAGATATAAAAATATGTTATGCATATGTGACTATATATATGGGAAAGAATAAACCTGATAGCTTATCCCTATTTAATTAGGATTAAGTTGTTGTAGTATTGTAGATAATTATTTGTTGTAGATAGTAATTTGCTATATAATTATATTGTCTATAGACATCTATCCTTTATTACCTACTAGAATATCCATTCAAATAGATAAGGATAATTATTTGGCTTTTGTTCCTTTAGGATAGCTAAAGGATAATTACTAAGCTCTTATCCCTTGGGATAATTATACCGCTTTCACACTTACAAAGCAATTAGGACCATTTTTTGACTACTACATGGGATGCTCGAAATTACCTTAGAATTAACCCCTAGACTTTCTGGCCCTTGGGTTAGAAGGTTTTATTGTAATTTATGTCCACACTTAAATATTTCTTTCAACTTTGTTATTGATTTTATGCTTACACTTTAGTGATGTTTTACCCACCAAAGTAGAAAAATCTATACCATGTCTAGCCATCTAAAATGTGCACGATAATGTTTTGATACAAGTGATGTCTTTGAATTTTCAGTTGGATGTCCGGTTGGGAAGTTATGTTAAAGTCAAAGTTTTTATCAAGGAAGTTAAACTTCACTTATTTTTATGGGAAGCTCAAAACTCAAATCTTGAGCCTAATTCTCGTAGGATTAGCTAAACGACTATGGTAATTTATTTTTCCCATGTAGTATAAGAAAATTATTTTTCATCATCCAAACACTTTACACCCTACGACACTGACACCACATTTTCCTTCGTAAGAAGTGATGGCTATCGGGTCCAATAATGTACAGGATCAAGTCTGGCCATCGTAGACATGTGTCAATATAGGTGAGGATCAGTGTGGGTGATGAACGTTGGGGGAAAAATGAAAGTAAAGTGAAAGTATGATTGGCCAACCTCTGGTAGGTGCCACCCTGGTTGGCGTCACCCTTGGCTGGTTCCATCCTAGCCAGTGGTGATCGGGATGGTGATGGTCTAGGCTATAAATCCCTAGGTGTTGCTTTCCTGGCCAACAACGACATGGAAAATGATGTGGGCAATGGTGTTCTTACTGGCTCTCTATTGGCTAACAATTTTCTAGTTGGCGAAGTCTTGGAAAATGAAGTTCTAATCAACTAAGTCTTGGAAAATGAAGTGGTGTTCAAAACCGTTATGGCTAATGAAGTTATGGGCAACAAAATCCTAGCCAAAAAAGTTATGGCCAATCAAATTTTGGTCAACAAAGTTCTGACTGACAATGTCTTGGCTTCTGGTTAACCCATTCCTAGCTAGTTTATTCCTTGTTGGCAATCCTCTAGCTAGTAATGCTACAATCATGAGGTTCAGTTTGATTGATGAGTTTGGTCATTCCAATCAATAAAATATTTTTGGCTATTATCTTTTTAGTCAATGCAATCTTATTTGGATATGTCTATGAAGATAATTCTAGGATTCTGGTAGGATCCTTCAATGAGACAACTTCCTTCTCTCTAGATGGATTCATATAAGTGTGGGGATCTATGATGTTATTCTTGTGGGTACCCATATGATCACCACATATGAAGTGTGTGCAATGAATACACAAATATACGTATCATAACAAGTAATATAATGATAAGTAAAGATCGTTCCCACAAAGATTATTTTATTAGAAATTAATTATTCAAAACTAAAAATAATACAAATAAATTTTTTTGGTATTTTTATATTTTAAGAAAATAAAATTAAAATAACTAAAAGTAAATAGCAATAATTAATTAAATAAGATTTTGTAACTAAAAAGATATATAAGAAAATATCTGAGAATACTTAATCCCTCAATTTTCTAAACATGCGAATTGTTAAAATCCCCCCAATATAATATCAATTAATTACATGATCAATTGAATATAACCTAACATGTATTCCTCTATCAAGTAAACTACACATCATATAGTAATTAATTTAATCATACTCCCATGCTAATTAAATTGCATACTACTCATTAAGTTCATCAATTATGAATCACATACATAATAATCATACATCTCTACCTAGAAACTATACATGTTATTTAATCAATAAAATCAATTAAATAATTCTCTTAAATCTATTTAATTACCTCTATAGATAAATTGTTTTCCAAACAATTAATAGCATAAGAATCAGATTAAATAATATAATTAAATTAGTATTATAATTGAAAAAAATTATTAGATCATCACATGGTAAAAATTTGGTTCATAAGATCCCTAGATTAATAAGTTAATTAACCATAGTTGTGTTCATAAAGCTCATATTTTTTTTATAAAGAAAGATATAAAAAATGATAAAGAAAAGAGTATAAAAAGAAATACAATCAATATCTTGAATTGTAGAATAAATTTTCTCTTAAATCTCCACCAAAATTGTATCTTCTCTTTAATTTTTCTCTCTTTTTAGCTATAAAAATTGACCAAAATTATGCTAATGAAGGCTAATTAGGGGTTTATGGAGTGATTAGGTACTTAAATAAAGCTTAGGTATGATCTGGATCGTTCGATCAGCTTCAAATCAAGGGCTACGATCAAAACAAGTTCAACCAATCACAACGCGACAAGTGGCATCATAAATTCATTGGGAAAATCAGGGAACGACGCGTGGCAGTGGTGACCAGTCAGAGTCAATGCTTGCCAAGTCAACAACATGTGGTGTGACGTAATTCACGGGAATAGATGGCATGACGCACGGATGAAACGTGCAGAGCAATGGCCTAGTGACACTTGGCATGACGCATTGACTGATTTCCGAACTCGGATTGAATGCGGTATTGACACGTGGTGCATGTTTTTCCTCCTCACACGTGGCACGAAGTTATTCGTTCTTCGTGCTTTCATGGCATCCATGTGGCTTGCCCAGTCAGCTCCTCTACTTACATGGCATGCCACGTGATAACTTTGATTGGTCATGTGTTAAAAATCCCAAAAATTATGTTTTCACCCCTTTTCACTAAATTTTTTATATTTTAATTTTGTTTTGCTATAAAAATACTATTTATTAAATAAAACAAGTAAATATTAAGTAAAAAAGTACGCTAATGACTCTATTTTCATAGAGTCATCACCATACTTTCTAACATTTTAACTTTTCTTTGTTGCCCTTTTTCTTAACTCATGCACGCCTATTTATCATTGGAATGAAGTTTTGTAGAGATATAGAAGGTTAGACACCTTTATGAAGTCTAAAAAGTGGGGTCATATTTTGACCACCTTAAAATCTAGTAGGACCGATATTTCAATATGCTTTAATAAATTAAACCTTTGATTTGTGTATGGACTTTGTCCAGAATGTAGATAGGTAGTTGAACCTTCAACAAGGTAATTTTCGAAAAGGATGCACTGAGATGCATCCCAATGGGTATATATACCCTAAGAGGACACATTCTATGGCATGATTTAGAAAGGTAGTGAAAAAGGCTCTGTGGTCTTGGCTTTATACAATTTATCTTAATTATACTTGTAACATTATTTTTGGACCCTATTGTCCCCCCATATCTTTGGGAAGCCATGGACCTTTGAGTTGACACGTGAGTGTGAGGGATGCATTGGGGTAAAATGAAATGTATATACTAGACCCGATTTGGTAGAATGAACATGCATGTAACTTTCCCCCAATTGGTCATACCCTGGGCTACAATCTCTTGGTCGGTAATGAAAATCTTGGCAGGCCACTTTTTGGCCATTCACACCCTTGGTCGGCTACATTCTTAGCCGATCTCGATCCTAGTCATCCACTTTATTGGTTATTTGGTTGTGTTCTTAACTGGTCATACTTCATGATCCTGGCCTATTCGATCGAATGATGGTTTGATCTTTAGACCACGATTTAGTTTTATTAGGAGATTGATGGATTTAAAATTTAGGTGACATTTGACTTGTACCCATGGTTTAAATTTTTTGTTTGGGCCTTGTTGTATTTGTTTGAAATTTTTCAAATTTGGGTGTAACTTATTGGTCCAAGTGTTACTTAGTTAGGTCCCTTGGTCTATTAGCCCCTAGCTTGGAGTACTTGAACTTGTTCAAGTGGTCCAAGCATAAGATAGTTCTAAACTTAGCAAATCTTTAGTTACCACTTTGTTAGAGATTTATCATCTTACTTATTGAGGCCTTATAGGCCTAAGTATAATGCATAAATTTAAATATAGTTCCTAGACTTTAGGGGGTGTGGCTTATAATCCATTACTCTTTTTCTGGATCTAAAGCCACCTCTAGGAAGTAGGAAATATGATAGGCCATTCTTGGTATTAGTCGAAGTCTAGACCACATAGCTAACATGTCAATCTTCTGAAAATAATTTTATGGTCTGGACTTGAGAGTGTAGAGCTTACATGTTGGGATACTTCTTATTCACTGCTTGATGAGGGTGTATGCCCTTGCTAGATACTGAGGCTTTTGTTGCACTCAGTTCCACCGTGTAGTAGTTTGGGCATTAGGAAGTGAGACTCATAGGTTGGGATCCTTCTTATCATTAGTTTTGATGCTAATGGAACTACCTATGATCAGGGTACATCCTTCAAGGTTACTAAACACATTCAACATTCATTGATCTTCTAATGGTTTAGGCCTTAAGACATAGTACTCATATGTGGTGCACTGAGGGTTCTAGACTCTCTAAGTCCAAAGGTAGCTCAAGCTTATCTGTAGGTTTTTTCTTATTAATTTCCTATTGGGAACCATTGGTAAATGTACATTCCTAATGAGATATTGAGGGATATTCAATACTAGGGCGATGTAGCTCTCGAGCCATGGCTCCACTTTCAAGGTCTAAGTTTGATTAAGTGATCATTAGACCAAGTTAAGCTATTTTTCATGTAAGCTTGTCCCTAAGGCATAATACTCACTTATATAGGGTTTCTTATTCACTACTCGTGGCTAGAGTGCAAGCCCTGGTTGGATGTAACGTACTAGATGCCCCAATTTTTTTCAATTCCAACTAGCTTAGGATTGCTCTTCATATGATTATGGAATTTTTGTCCTGTAAAATCTTCTAAGTTTGTCCATAGATGGCCTTGGTACCTACAAACACAATTTTGTTAGAAAAAGTATTGGTAAAGCATTATATGTCCTTCTGTTGTAGTATGGTATTATTTCTGGCCCATGTGTATTCTTCAAATGTAGCATCATACACTATTTTCTATCCTTTTAGAACTATCATTATATTTGGATCCTTAGGAGAAATGATATGTAGGGATGGCATCCTTACCTATGTATAGAAATGACCTTTTAAACTTCTATTACAGGGCTTTCTTGGACCCATTCACTTCTTGGATGTTTTTCATTTGGGCTTTTGTGAATCTCCTTAGCCTAGGAAGAGTCTAAATATGTTATGAACTTCTAGGAATTTTGTGAATCTCAGTGGCCCAAGAATGGTCGGAACATGTTATGGACTTCTAGGAATGATCGAAACATATTTTGGACTTGATGTATCTTTCCTACCCAATTTCTCTTATCAGGGACTTGGATAGATCTCTAGAATATGCTTATAGGCTACTCTCATATATCTATTTTGAAAATATTTCCTCTTGAGGTGTGCATCCTTGGATAATATGTTATGGTTGGCACTTCTGGGAAGTCACTCATATAAAGTCGCAAACTTGATCTCTTGTATATATATTCTGGACATTTACACATATATATCCTTGGTTCTGATTCAGACACTTGTTTACTAGGATTTCACTGATAGTTGTTTCTGAGGCTGTTAGGAATAAGGTGAGGATGTCACGTGGTTGTGGATTGTTCAAATATTTCTTTAACTTTTTGATTACTTTCTTGCAATTTTGGTCCCAATTTTTTTTTTGATTTTTTATGTAATACTTTGAAGAAGGGTGTACATTTTTTAGTTGCTGGTGAGATAAAACGGTTTAGAGTATCCATTCTTCCTGTCAGTCTTTGAACTTCATTGATATCCCTAGGAGGTTGTATATCTATTAGATGTAGTAACATGCCCTTAGCAAGGGTTAAGTTCCATGTAAAACATAATGGCAAATGGCACGCTGTGGGATGAAAGAAACTCGAGTCCACCTCGCACAACCAGAGGGTAGTTAATATGCAAAGATTGTATGATAAAGGTTGACTTGGTAAGTGGTTCTAAATAGATCACACCCTAGTTAAAGACATCTATCACAGATGACTCTCTATAATTTGTCAAGTTCTGGCTTGTGGTATTGGTCTTAGGCGATAAAATCCTTAACATCCAAATCCTAAGCAACCAAATCTTGGAAGGCCAAATTATGGGTAGCTAAATCATGGGCGACCAAATCCTAAGTGGCCAAATTCAGGGCAACCAAATCCTAGGTAACCAAATTCTAGGAGGCCAAATATTGGGGGGCTAAAATTTAGAAGGATAAGTCCTAGCCAGCCAAATTCTGGGTGACTAAATCTTGGGAGGCCAAATTCTAGAAGGCCAAGTTCTGGGCGGTTAAGTCTTTGATGGCACCACTACGCCTAGAAATAGGATCCTGTCTTAGATATCCATCTTTCCAGACAAGACTTGGATGGCTATAGGTATGACCTTATGCATTATGGGTATTGAAAGCCACCATAAAGATCTTCTCTAGGACGATGAAGAGTCTTAGAGTCGGTGGCTTTAATAGGTACTATAGGATGGTATGTAGTGCATTTTCCACCATCTTCAAGTGTGCTCAAGTTTGAGCTTGCTTTACCTTTTTGACCTGCCCATTTCGTTGTGAGTGGACAAGTTCTGTTGCAATGCTTATATTTTTGGCAGAATGTTGTGGATGTTGAAGGATGATCTACTAGTTAACATGTTGGAACTTTTAACTAGTTGTCAAAAGCTTGAAAGGTGGAGTTAGCTATTTGGTCCATGAATTTTTACTAGTCCAAAAAAAGATGAAAATATAAGTCCACAAGATTTTGGTGTTTTCTTTCAAGCAAACAATGCTGCTAAGGTCGACATTCTTTTTTGTTTCCTTCCAAATATCTCTTTTTTTTATATATATTTATTTTATTTCTTAATGGATCAAGGACTTGGAGAACTTTTTTGAGAGTCCTAAAATTTTGTAATTTTTCAACTAAATAGAGCACATTTCTTTCCTAGAGACGGCGTCAGATGTTAATACCAATTTTTGTCAACACCAGGTAGGATTTTCTTCGTAGAATCTACAAAATGAACAAACTGTTACGACCTTGGACCACCTTGTGGGGGGTGGTCTTCAGCCCTAAGATACTTAAGTTAGTAAATATAAGATGTAGAGTAGAGGAAATATTAATTTACTCTAGTAATATTATAAAAAGAGAGTGTTTAGTTGTAATTCTATGTTATGATAAGTATGATATTAAATATTGATTCTAAGATGTGAAATTATGTTATGCATGTGTGACTATATATAGGGGATAAAATAAACATGATAGCTTATCTATATCTGATTAGGATTAAACTATTATAATATTGTAGAAAATTATCAATTGTAGATAGTTATCTGATGTAGAATTTTATTGTCTTTAGATATCTATCTTATATTAAATGTTACATTATCCCTTCAATTGAATAAGGAATATTATTTAGACATTATTTTTTGAGATTACTAAAGGATAATTAACAAGTCCTTATCCCATAGGATAATTATATTGTTTACACATTTACACAATGATTAAGATAACTATTTGATTGTTACATGGTATGTGTAACATTATCTCCAAAAAGTTTATTACATCATTTTATTTTAATCGTCATTCAAGTTGAACTATTATTATTTAGATCTGTTTAACATTGAACGCTATCTAATTAGAATTCGTCTAACATTTTTGAGTGTTATTTTTATTATTATAGGTTTGAAGGATGTTATTTTTTTGTATTTTTTTAAATATAAGTTATTTAATATTTGGCTTATAAAAGTGGTTTTGATTTACGATCAATGAATTATTTTGGGAAGATAGAAAGCAAAGATGGAGATTACCAACTTTTTCTGCCACCCATTTCACTTGGCGTGTTTATTTTTGAATATCAGATTTGCATAAGAAAACATTTGTGAGAAAAATATAATGGGTCAAAAATAAGAGAAAATGAAAGATAAAAAAAATTTATAAATAATTTTTTTTTATTTAGTAATCAACTCATAAATAATATTTTTTATTTTTTATTTTTTTTAACCTCTCATATTTTTCTTGCCATTTTCTTTCATACAAATATAAGATCCAAATTTAATTACTTGGTGTCCCAGCAGCTTTCTATATAAGCATGTTCCGATAATTATTCACTTTTGAAAGTACTAGTTCATTTATTTTGGTTAGTAGATTTAACCAATTGTCACAAAAAATAGTCTATAGTAAATTTATATCTTGCAGGAGCATCTGGTTTTTAAATGAGGTAGATTTGTCATCATATTTATATTTATGTTGCCATTAGCTTATGCACTTATTACGTAATATCAAAATGTGCATTGTATGTAAAAATAATCATTTGTGGTTGGAATACAAATTATTTTAAATGATGAAAAATTTAATTATAACCCAACAATTTAATAATTATCCAATAATGGTAAAAATAAATTGAATAAAATAACAATACTTATGTGCTAGACATCAATTATTTATGGTTTATATTTAATTATACATATGTATATCTTATATAAATAACATTATGAAAAAAATAAAGAAAATGTGTTAAAAGAAATGAAGGGTATGAAGAGGTTTTGAAGGTTATCACTTAAAATTAATTCAACTAATCAATATAAAATTACAAATTTTGGAGTAAAAAAAATTATGTATTATAGACAAACTAAATATAAGAAGCAAAATATTCTTTTTATTTGGTCACTAAAGTTTTATATATAATATTATAAGTTAAGAATAAAATATATACCAAAAATTAAATAAAGTTAGCAATATATGAGACCGTATACCAATTGATAGGAAGAAAAAAAAACTTGATTTAGGGGAAAAAAATGAGAGGCAAAAACTTACAAAATTTAATTTTATAATCTTTTAGTTAGAAATGTAATCAAGGAACTAAGAAAAAAATATACACAAACAAATATATATGATAATTAATGAAGGAATTATTATTTACAATTACTCTCTTTACTCTATTTTTTTTTGACATCGTTAAACTTTTGACATTACGTAGATTTGGATAAATGACTACATCCTATTTAATGAATGTAACTCTAAAATTTAGAGAATATCAAGAAAGATATATTATATTATATAAAATATAGATAAATAATTAGATTAAATTTATCAATTTTAAATATATCATTTTTATGTTAGGGTAGACTTTTACATATAAATACAAATACATTATTTTATAATAATTATAATATAAGATTACTCTTATTATTAGATTATAATAATAACATGCATGAAAACTACATATAAGAAAATAAATTCTGTGAACAACTAATACTACCATAATTGTTAGAATTATATCATAAAATAAATACTACTATAACTTACACGACGCAACTTAATAATCATTATTATGATGTTATGCAACCTTACACGAAATGTTAAAGGTTGAATATATTTAATAGATAGATATTACAATATAAGGTTATAATAGTATGATAGTTTAAATTGTTATTATTGCAACTATTATTTATTAATGATAATTTTAATTAAATATTATGTAAAAAATATGTATTAATTATATGAAAAATAAATAATTTATGTATTATTATTATGAAAATATTACTTATAATATATAATATAAAATAATAAATTAATAATTAGATCAATTTTTAACCCGTCATTTTTTGAGATATGAAAGTGAAAACTCATTAAATTATATGCACTAATAATTAATTAGAAGTTCAGAAAATGTCAAAAGATAAGTTACGTTTAATACATATAAAATCAAATTAAATTATACAAAAAATTAATTAGAATACAACTAACCGATTAATTATTAATATGTTATCGTGAGGACTAACCATTATTTATTTATTTATAAAAATGTAAACCCACTTATCTATTATAAATTTAATTGACGCGAGTAATTTATGTATATTAGTGTGACACTCATTCGTTAAGGATACTTTTGCCATTAGGTCGTATGACTGTATTTTTTTTTTGTTAAAATATTATTAAGTAGAGATTCTTAACAAAAATAGTAGTATTATTTTTTTATAAAATAATTTAAAAAACATGAAATTAATTAAAAATTAAAAATAAAAATTATTATTATACAAAGTCTTAATTTTTTGGTATTTAAAATTAATACTTCTAGCTTTTTGTTACTATATATATATATATATATATATATATATATATATATATATATATATATGGTCGTAATCACACCATGTATATATATTGTCCCTTTAGAATGCATCATCATTGAATTAAAATATGTATTTTATTATACAAGCATTCATTTTATCAAATACGACAAATAAATTATATATTTTAATATAATTTGTTTTCAGTTTTATTTTATATTTGTCCACTAATTATAAAATTATGTTAACCTTCTTAACTGTAAAGTAGAAAATATCAAAATTTAAACAACCCTTAAAGAGGTGTTTCAGCAACATTAATTTCAATGTGTGGATGATAAATAACCCTTTTTGACCATTAATCTTTATAAAATTTTGTTAGTATTATAAGTAGAAGGTTAAGGCATTTTTACGTGCATTGCACGTGCTGATAACTTTACATAAATTAATGCTTAAATTGGTAGGTTAATAGGAATGCACATTCACTCATTCCATATTGATCCCTTACATATAGGCAATGATAACGGAGAAAGTTTTCTTAAAAAAAAAATCTTAAAACTTGCTCATCACAAAAATAATATTTTTTATGTTCACTTCGTATATTTTTCATACTAAACAATAACACATCATTTTATTTTAAATGTCTTATAAATTTAACTACATTCATTTGAATCTGTTTAATATTAAAAATCGTTTAATTGAAATCTGTTTAATATTATTGAATATTATTTTTATTATTATTAATTTTAAATACGTTATTTTTTTGAAAATTTATTTTAAAAATAAATTTAATTTCATTTGATGAGTTAATAAAGTAATCAATAATGAATATCTTACTATAAGAAGCACCAACAAAGCAATAAGACTTAATGATAGTTGCTAGTTGGTACCCAACGCTTCTATTATCTCATTGAATACATACCCTTCTTTTTAATATAATAACCGTGGATATATATGATAATGCTTAATTTATTAATTTTTTAAATTTATGTCATTATTTATATCTTAATTAAAAGATTACGTGAATCTTAATTGAATAATATATAAATATCCTTTCCATCATGGTTCCTAATTCACTAAATTATAAAATAATTTATCTTCTACCCATCTAGAAAAAAAGACGATAATTTTATTGAAGAATTAAGGCGATTTGGTTGAGGAAGATCATAAGCCATCTTCTTGTTTGTGTTCATCCATTTGTGATCGATTATTGTAGTATTTTTACAATACTAGGCGATTGTTCTCAATGGATTCAAATATTTGACTCAAATCTATAAATCTTTAATAATCTGGCATGGTGTAGATCTAAGAATTTTTTGTATTATGTTCTAGGATGTTTGTATCTAGAATCTATTTATAGCTTTTAGTATGATTTAATTCCAACAAGTGGTATCAGAATGGTTATCGTTGTTAGATCATTAGGATTTGTGATTATTCTATTCATATGATGTTTGAATAGAATATTTATATTTTGTGTGAAATTACTTGAATTTTAAGATTTTATTTTTTTTAATTTGGGATTAAAGTATATTCCTTGAATTTTCATATTTTGTTGATTATTTTATTATTTATTTTTTAGGATAAAATTGTTTGAATCCAAATCTTCAATCTTGTTTGATATATCATGGTTTTGATATTATTAATTTTTTAAGTGATTTGATCATCTACAAAGTAGAACAATTGATTCTTTGTTCATATAAAAAATATAACTTTTTTATGTGTTTATATTATTATTTTTATCCAGTTATTCTAGTATTTTCAATTAAATAAAATAAAATAAAATAATATGTTTTCAAAGTAACCTTTATTGTGAAGATTAATTTAACCAAAAATATGTTATTTTGTGCAAAGTTATTTTTACGAACTGTGCTCGGCCCAAAAGAAGACAATTTGGCCAAATAATAATGTCTCTGCGACGATAAATGCATGATGACCATAAAAAAATTATTTATTTATTTTTATATGAACAACAGTCGGTCCAAAAAAGGTTGTTGTTTGACAGAACTAATTGTTAGTATTTGTTCATTACACTGATAGTATCACTTACAACTAATTTCTCTATCCAAAGACTAGGAATTAATGTTGTGTTACGTATCTTGAGATGTATCGCTAGTTTGGATTATTTTTTCATATTTTGATTTATTTCTATGAGTATGCATATTTATTTTGTTCTCTATACAGTTTATGTTGGTACTGTTATAAATTTTTCTTTCCAAGTTAGTAAAATTCCAATGGTGAGTGGGAAAAAATTCAAAATTTTGAAAGAAACCATGGAGATTGTCCTTAGTTGTATGGATTTGGATCTTGCAATTCGATTAGATCGACTCACTGCTATTATAAAAAAATCCAATGAGGTTAAAATTGAAAAGTGTGATCGGTCTAATCGAATGTGCATGATAATCATGAAACATTCCATTTCAGAGGGTTTATCGAGGCTCTATTACTGAAAGAAAGAGTGCTAAGAAGTTCTTAGAAGAAATTGAGAAATATTTTGCCAAGAATGAAAAGTTGGAGCTGAGTAACCTTTTAGCTAAACTCGTTGCGATGAAGTATAAGGGAAAAGGGAACATAAAGGGAGTACATCATGGAGATGTCTCATCTCTCATCAAAACTCAAGTTTCTTAAGTTGGATCTTTTCGAGGACTTGCTCATGCATTTAGTTTTTATCTCTCTTCTTGTACACTTTTGGCAATTTAAAGTGAGTTATAACACTTAAAACGAAAAATGGTCCCTCAATGAGCTTATATCTTACTGTGTGTAAGAAGAAGAGAGGAAGCATCATGATAATAATGAAAGTGCTCACTTGACCTTTACCTCTTAGAACAAAAAAAGGAGAGAACTATGGTTGCTGTGGAAGGTTCTTATCAAAAGAAGAAACAAAAGAAGCATGATGAAAAGTTTGCATGCTATTTCTACAAGAAGTCGGGAAATATCAAGAAAAAGTATTTCAAGTATGCCACCTAGCGTATAAAGAAGGGTATACTTTTAGTTTTAGTTTGTCCTGAAGTTAATTTAGCTTATGTACCTAAGGATACTTGGTGGGTAGATTATGGTTCTACTACTCACATAAGTATGTCTATGTAGGGTTGCATGTGGAGCTAAGTGCTAAGTAATGCTAAAAGATTTATCTTTGTGGGCAACGGTCATAAAGTTGTGGTAGAGGCTATAGAAACTTTTAGATTGTAATTGAAACTGGATTTTATTTGGATGTATTTGAGACATTTGTTGCACCATCTTTTAGGTAGAATTTAATTTCTATTTCTAGTTTGGACAAAATCAGGATTTTCTTATTTTTTAGAAATAATAAAGTTAGTCTCTATCAAAATTCAAATTTTATTAGTTTCAATTTTTTAATTGATAATCGGTATATGCTTGATGTTGTTAGTTCCTATAATGAAATGCTGCAAAAAATTTCTTGTGGTACAAAGCAAAAATTAAGTGAGAATTTTGTCACTTTATGGCATAACGAACATACGTTACAAAATTAGGTACCAAAAGAGCTACAGATATATTAGAACTTATACATATTGATATCTATGGTCTATTCCCTACGACTTATGGAGTGGACAACAATACTTTATTATATTCATAGACGATTAATCTAGGTATGATTACCTATGTTTGATATATGAGAAGTCATAGTCCCTTAATGTTTTTAAGTCTTTTAAAGCTAAAGTTGAACTTCAACTTGAAAAGAAAATTAAACCTATCAAAACAGACCATAGTAATGAGTACTACAGAAGGTATGACAGAACAAGAGAACAACATCTATGACCCTATATAATTTTCCTCAATGAGTGTGGAATTGTTCCGTAGTACACCATGCCAAGCAAACCTAGCACAAATAGTGTTGTAAAGTGGCAAAACCAAAGTCTTAAGGATATGGTAAGAGGTATGATTAATCATTCCTCCTTACCAGAGTCACATTGGAGAGAAACTTTAAAGATTGTAGTGTACATCCTTAATAGGATACCGAGTAAAGAAGTTTCCAAAACCCCTATGAGGTTTGGATAGGCAAGAAGTCGAGCATTAGGCACTTACACATTTGGGGTTGTTCAATTAAGGCATGAACTTATAGGCCATATGAAAGAAAACTAGACTTAATGACGGTTAGCTGATATTTCGTTGATAATGTTGAACGCTCTCATGGTTACAAGTTTTACAATCCCACAACAAGCTTCCTCTTTTAATTGGAAAATGTGTGATTTCTTGAGGATATTGAGTTAAAAAAAAAACATAAAGAATGTTGTTTTTGAAAAAGAATTTGTTAATAATGGTGATCAGGTCTCTATACCTATCACTTTTAAAGACACAGTTTCAACACTAGATAACAATGTTCAAGTTCTTATTTCTAACATTGTTCCAGACCAAGACAATAACAAGATTCTTCCTCAAGCACCACCTATAAAACAAACTTAACAACCTTAAGAAGTTATATTAAGGAGATCTGCTAGAGAGAGGATAAGTATGGTTCTATATGATATATCATTTTTCTTTAAGAACATGAGGATGGCGTCGGTTCAACAGAGGATGATCCAATCAATTTTTGTCAAGGCATGTGCACATTACTACAATAAAGAGTATTTAAGTTGGGATTTAAAATCTATTTTTTGTTAAAACTAACTTATAATGAATTTAAAGTCAGGATGCTTATAAACTGACTTAAAATTTAAAGTCAGTTAATGTTAAAAATTGACTTCAAATAGACTTAAAATTAAAAAAATACTAAAAAACATCAAAAAATAGCATCGGTTGATGTGTATAATCGACACTACTCGTGGTACATAACGTTGGTTGTACACATCAAATGACATGTAATTTTGTGTTGATTGACACATAAGACTGATGCTACATATGGCTTCATATTGGTTCTATACTCTAACCGACACTACGTACCATGTGTAGCATCAGTTTTTAAGTCAACCAATGTGTCCTGATCTGTGTTGATTTTACGTGTCAACACTACATGTGGCACGTAACATTGGTTCTACGTGTCAACCAACACTATATGTGTCTTACATCAGTTGGCATGTAGAATCAACATTACTCTCCAAGTGTAGTGTCGGTTGATTGACACATAAAACCGACGCTACATTTTTTTTTCTTTTTCTTCTTCTTCCCCCCAAATGCCGTCAGTTTTTGCTACTGCCTCCTCATTTCTCAACAAAAACGTATGTTATCTCCAAATTTCTTTTTCCATTTCCAACCACTTTCGACCACTATTTTCGGCGCCGTCGGTTGAGTTTTGTTCCTCTCTAATTTCTGATCTAGATTCACCATTTTTAAAGCATAATACTCTATTTTTCCTTACCATTTTCCTTCACCTTCTTACTTACCAAACACCATTTTCTTACTTGTTTTAATCTTGTACTATTTTTATGAATTATTTTACACTTATTATTGATATTTTATATAATTTTTGTAAATTTTTTATTTTATTTTAATATATATTATATGTTATTGATTATTTATATATATATTAGTGTTATATAGGTTATTTATTTTGATTCAAACTTAGAAGAAAATAAGATATTATTTATTTATTTATTTTAACTAATTTTATGTATTTCATGTATTATATATTTCATGTTGTTGTTATTATTATTATTATTTTATATATTGATATATACACATACTTCATGTAAATTTATTTTAAATTTAATTTTTAAAACTTATTATTATTACATGCATTATATATATATATATTATATATTGTTAATTTTTTAATGAGTTTATTAATTGTTTAGATTTTATGTTCTTATTTTTATATGATGTTTTAATGGATATTCTAATAATTTATAACTTCATATATAATAATAGCTAAAATATGTTGGTGATTAATATATTTATATTTTATTAGATACATATTTAATATGTTTAATATCATCAATAAAAAATGGACAACTATATAGATGTCAAAGTATAGAATTGAGTATGATTATATTTCTAGAGTTGAAACTTTCTTGGAATTTGCCCATAGAAATAATAATAATAATGAGATTAGTATGAATCGATGCCCATGTGTTAAATGTAGTAATGAGAAATTTTATGATGTTGATGAGTTTAAGTATCATTTTATTCGTAGTTGTATTCTTTTGAGTTATAAATCTTGGTATTATCATGGAGAAAATATTGATAATATTCATGGAGAAGAGATAAATAAGGATGTGAGTGAATTTTATACATCTTATTAGAATAGGTACTACAGACATAATATACACAAAAAAATATGTTTCATGCTGTTGAAGATGAATTATATGAGAATGATTCCGAAACCTTTAAAAAAATTCTAGAAGATGCCGAAAAGCCGTTATATCTAAAGTGTAAGAAATACACTAAAATTTTGGGATTGGTTCATTAATATAATGTGAATGCAAAAAAAATAGTTTTTTTTCTGACAAGGGATTCATAAAATTATTAAATGTACTAATAGATATATTTCCTGAGGGTAAGGAGTTACCATCTTTAATGAATGAAGTGAATAAATCTCTTGGTTGATTTGGCATGGAATATCATAAGATTCATGCGTGCCCAAATGATTACATTCTTTATAGAAAAGAATGTGAGACATTAGATGATTGTCCTGTGTGTAAAGAATCGAGATGGAAGCATGCTATAAATAAGACAACACCTAAGAAAAGAGTACTCACAAAGGTTCTTTGGTACTTTCCTTCTATTCCTTGCTTTCAAAGGTTGTTCAAAAGTAAAGAGATATCAAATATTTTGACTTGGAATTTAGAGAATCGATCTAATGATGAGATACTATGTCATTCTTCTGATTCTCCAAATTGGAAAGTAGTAGATAATTTATCCCCTCAATTTGCATCTGATTTGCGCAATCTTCACTTAGTAGTAGATATAGTTATTGGCTAGTAATTATGGTAACATACAACCTTTCTCCCTGGTTGTGTATGAAAAGAAAATTCATGATGCTAACATTATTGATTTCAGGACAAAACAAGCCGGAGTTAATATTGATGTGTATTTGAAGCCTTTGATAGATGACATACAAATGTTTTGGAATGATGGTGTAAATATTTATGATGCACATAAAGAATAATACCTTAACTTGAGAGGGGTTCTTTTATAGACAATTAATGATTTTCCTACCCATGAGAACTCGTGAGGATATGCAACAAAAGGTTATATGGGATGCCCTATTTGTAGTTATGAAACTTCTTCAACTTATCTTGTTCATGGACGAAAGATGTCTTATAGAAGACATAGAAGATTTTTTCCATCTGGACACAAGTTTATATCTCAAAAGAAACCTTTCGATGGTGAAGAAGATAATAACCATGCAGTAAGACCTTTGTAACGTGTTGAGATATTAAAGATATTGAATGGTGTGAAATTCAAACAATATGGAAAGATGAAAAAAAGAATACTCACTGGTGAAGGGAAAGAAATAGGTCAACTAATAAAGGGGGTGAAAATAAAATTGTTACTTAATTAGTATAACATGATTGTTGGAATAAAAAATCAATATTTTATGAATTACCTTATTATAAAGACCTATACATTCGTCACATTTTATATGTCATACATATTGAGAAAAATATATGTGAGAGTTTGATTGGTACATTACTTAATACCTGAAAAAAAAAGATAGAATTAAAGAAAGATTGGATTTAAAGAAATTGGGCATATAACCTGAATTGGCACCAAGGGTTGGAAATGATAAGAATCAAACATACTTTCCACCAACATCATATACAATGTTAATTAAAAAGAAGGATGTTTTTTGTAAATATTTGGCTAGTGTGAAAGTTCCTAATGTTTACTCATCCAACTTACAAAAGTTTATGTCTGTGACTGATAGGAAATTTTATGAATTGAAATCACATGATTACCATATCTTAATGCAATAGTTATTTCCAGTTACTCTTAGGTCAATTCTTCCAAAACTCGTTCGATTATCAATAATTTGTCTTTTTTCATTTTTCAATATAATATTCAAGAAATCTATATCAATTGGCGAGTTAAATTCTTTAAAGAAAAATGTTGTGGAGAATTTGTGTCTACTTGAGAAATATTTTCTTTCTTATTTTTTAATATAATGATTCATTAGTGTATTCATTTAATTCGAGAGGTTCAATTATATGGTCCTACTTACTTAAGGTAAATGTATCCTTTTGAGAGATACATTGCTAAATAGACTATTGAGTTTTGTTATGAATATTTTAGTAGTTGCACTGAAATTGGAAATCCTACGAACAAGTTTATCTTAGAATGCGACATGATCCAAGTAGGTGAACCCTATGTTTGGTAGAAGTAAAAAAATATTCATTGATCGCACTCGATGGAAAAAAACACACCGAATCATTTTAGTAAATAATAATAAGGCACGAGTTTTGTTATGAATACTTTAGTAGTTGCACTAAAATTGGAAATCATATGCACAAGTTTTTCTTAGAATGTGACATGATCTAAGTAGGTAACCCTATGTTTGGTAGAAGTAAAAAATTATTCATTGATCGCACTCGATGGGAAAAAGCACACCGAATCATTTTAGTAAATAATAATAAGGCACAACCGTACATAGAGTAAATAATGACATGTTTAACCTTTTCATATAAAATAAAATTATTATTTATTTAACTATTAATGAAACGTAATTGATATATCTGACATAATATCACATTATGCATTTAAACTTACTGAAGCATGATCCCCGTTATGTATTAATTGGTTTTGCAACCATGTAAGTGTCACATATAAAAATTCATTAGTAGTTCTATATAATGTTTTACAACTTGGTTTTAAACACATATCATGTTTTTGTGTGCATAGATTCAATTCGAACACAGCAAACCCAATCATAAAATAGTAGTAACTTTGGAATGGCTTACACATAGTCCAAAATTCGATATCAAATCATATTCTAGTTTCACAATTAATGGTTCTAGGTTTAGAAAACAAGCAAGGGAAAAATTCCGAGAAACCAGAATAGTGGTATGAAGATGGTTGCACAAACTAGATAATTTGCTAGTTCAAAAGATGGTAATCCTGTACTTTCTGATAGAACATATTATGGTATAATTTAAGAAATTTGGGAACTCGATTATGAGGTCTTCCATGAAATAAGATTTTTGTGTGATTTGGTCGAATGCGCTATCAATGTTGGATATAAAATAGATGATACTTTATGTAGAACAAGTATTTTACGTGAGCAATCAAATTGACACAAGATGGTATGTTGTGTTAATGCCTCCACAAAAAGAGTTCTACCATTGTGATGCTTTACAAGATGATGACATGCTTGATATGCTATCCAATATTAGTCATTTCTCAAACAAATTGCCTAATGTATATAATGATCTAATTGATGATGATGATTCTTCATCATGGACTCGAAGTGATTGTGATATATATATAGACACACACACACACACATATATATACATGATTAGCAATAACCTAATTAAATATAATGTATGTTCTATATTATTCTAATAACTCTTGTTTATATGTTTGGACTTAAAATTGTGAATTAATTTCTATTTCATCATTGTTTGCAGATATTTCATGGTTCCTAGGGTGTCAGAGATTGTAGATCCAAATGATCTATTGGGGAATTTCAAAAGAAGAGGTTGGGATAATATACCTGACGCTTCACTTAATCTAAATGATAGAATACTTGTTCAATTCGATGTAACTGGTAATCCATTAGGAGAAAATGACCAACAATTGAAATCTTCTATTGGTAGACTTGTGAAGTCAAGTATACCAATCAATATAAATGATTGGAGTAAAGTTGGAAATGCTGAAAAGTAAGAGATATGGAAAACCATTTATGTAAGTCTATTTTGTTTTGTAATTAATTACATATTACATCTTTTTGTATTATATCTTCTCTAAAATATGTTTTTTTGCACAATCATTTAAATTCCCAATAATTAGATGAATAAGTGCTACAAAATTACAAATAAGGCATGAATAGAATACAAAACTTTCAAATTGGCTAGAAATTATGTGTTTCCATACTTGGAACCACTTAATGAAGAAGAACTATATAAAATCCCTGAATATCACCTTGGATAGAACCCCAAGTATGAAAAGACTTTGTAGATTATAGATGTATGGATGAATTTCAAATCATTAGGGAAGAACATCAAAATATACAAATGCACAATATTCTTCTTAACTGTATTGGGAGGTCATCAAATCCCGAAGTTTGACAAAAAATGGTAATATTAAGTTATTAATTTATAACTATTTTTATATTTATTTTCTTCTAATTTAAGTTAATAAAATTGTTAATAGATTTATTTAATTTATGTAAGAAGTTGAATTGGGTAGACCGGTTACCTGAGATTAACTCTATATAATAATAAAGACATCCAAAATAAAGAAGTCAAAACCAATGAATAAGCGAGGAGAATAACAAATTAATAAGTTAGTTAGTAATTTAACTTGATACAAACTCCTTGTTATGATTTTTACATATTGTTGTAATAATGTATGGTATATTTTATTGCTTTATTATTTATAGAGAACAATTTAAGAACAAATAAATAGGGGTGAAATAATAAAACAACTAGGAAAAGATGACATATATTATGTATTTGGACCCGATCATCCTAGTCATGTTAGGGGAGGAAGTCAATATGATGGTTACATGAAGTTTTTCAATATTTTAAAACAAAGGCATGCTTTATTGGCCAAACATGCCACCATACTACAATCAAGGCATGCCTTATTGGCTAGGCATGCCACCCATGCAATCTTATGGCCAACCTATGTCCTCTATAGGATATAGTTATCCTATTGGTCCCATATATATGTCAGGAATGCTCATGCAATCATATAGTAGTTCAATGTCTCCAATGCAATTTGTGCATTCTTACTGTACACCACAAAAATATTTTGATGAGAATGTGACAATAACTCGGTTGTGCTTTACTTTAATAATACTAGAAGCTCAATAAAGTCAAAGTTTATCGACATTAAATTTCAAGTTGTTAAAGAGAGAATTCAAGATAGGTAGATTTTCATAGAATATATGGGAACATATTTTATGTTAGCATTCTCATTAACCAAGGGCTTAACACCTAAGGTCTTTTATGAACATATTGTTCATATTGATGTTATTTATGGTAATACTTTAGTTTAGTGGAAGTCATTTTTTATATTCTCTATGTTTTACTTTAAACATTATATTGTTTAGTTTTTTGCAAAATAAAGTTGATGGTTTATGATTCTATTTTAGAGCTTACTTATGTTTTCTATATGCGATGTTCACATTGCATTAAAGACTTTGGATTAATCTCACTAAAGACTGACTAAGGACCAATTAGAAATAATTATATCTAAGATCACATTGCATGTAATATTCCTACTACTTATCTATATTTGATCTATGTCATTGAATGCATTAGTATAATGATCATCATGATTTATATCATGATAAAGTCACGATGGTTCCACTACTAATATGTGAGATATACCACATTGTTTAAGAAGTCTAAAGAAAAATAGCATATAGATGGACGTCTAAGAAATTATTGTGATATAATTGATTTAGGAATAATATGTTGTCCAAACGAGAGATTATTAGGAAATCATATTTGCTACACTAAATTAGGTAACATATCTTTTCATTCCTTAATTGTATTAGCTACTTAATATAATGGATTGAAATTAAGTGATCAAATTTTGATAATCCCCTAGATTGCTCAAATTAATATGGGTTGATCGAGTAGATACCAATTTTTTCCCCTTAATTAAGAAGATTATGTAAATCTTAATTGAGTAATATATAAAGACCCTTTCATTTATGTTCTTCATTACATCAAATCATGAAATAATTTTTCTTAGACCCCGAAACATCAAGCTCCAATTTGATTCCAATATATCTTAATTAAAGTTACATTTCTATGTACATATGCCAATTTTTTTAATTAATTTTTACTACCTTTTAATATTTTGTGTACATGCAATTTGTATAATTATTTTACACTAGTTTATTGATACCGGGTGTACCATAATTTAAACATAAAAGTAATTAATTTAACATAATCATAAATGATTTGATTTAACTTGACTCATTTATTAAATATATGAATCGTTATTATTTATGTAATTAATAGAATTATACAATAAAAATAATGTAAAATAATACATAATAAAACTACTAAATATAATTATTTATAAAAAATATATTTATTATAACAACATTTTAATATATGTATTATTGGTGTGTTGAAAAAACTAAAAAAAAGAACCATACGAAAAAATAAAGATGTAATAATAACATAAAATTGCCAAAACGTTTTCTTAAAAATAAATTTTAGTAGATAAAAATTTCAATTTCCTTAAACTATTACAAAATAATGGATGAATTAAAAAAAATCCATTTTATATTATTGAAGTTGAATTTAAATGAAATCAAATTCATTGAATTTAAATGAAATCAAATTCGTTGAATTTAAATAAATTCATCTATATTTGAATAAATTACAAACGTAGATTGTGTTACTTCGAAGAAATTTATAAATTTTGTGCTTATGAAAAGAAAGAAAAACCTAGAAGTTATTGTAGAGATAATAATAATTTCACATGGACATTAGTCCCGTTTTGCAAATTTACGACAACTCTCCTTTTGCCAAAATCCTAGTGGTTCACTTAATCCATAAGCTTCTTTTCCTATCTATAATTGTGGTATTTTTTTTAATTTTAATGTAACACATTTTTATATAGATCATTCTAATAAGATTTATATATATTTTTAACAATAAAACTTATATACGTGAATTCACTTATTAAAGTAATCCAAGCAAACTAAAATTTAATAACGAGAAGTATGCTTATAATTATATGTTATAATTGATTTTGTACTCCATTATTAATGAATTTTTAATAATAAATTAAATTTTTTACTATAAAAAATATTTATTTTTAATAATTAGATATAAGAACCTTGAAAATGTGTAGCAAATAGTCTCAATGAAACATCTCTCAAAAAATAGTTGATCATTGTTATCTCTTACTATTCACAAGTCATCGATACAATAATATTTAAGAAAAGAAAATTTACAAATATAACACTAAATTATTATATTTATATTATCAAATTACAATTTATTATTAAATTAAAAAAATATTTCATTCATATTAATTTATTAATCTTTATTGTACTACTAAAAATTAAAAAAATTATAAAATACAATGCTTGTCATATTTCTTAACCAACATTAAGTAAATAATCTTCCATAAATAAACTCTTTTTACAAAAACCTCAACTTTTATTGAAATCTTTCACAACCTAATATTTTTTTTCCAATATCACTTATAATTTTTGACAAAAAATCAGATTTTAAGATTTCAGACAAAGTTCAAAGACATTACGAGTAAAACTCGACCTACATCTCTAACATATTGTACTTTAAATCAATTATGTCCCCTAACATGTAAATATGTGTACACTATGTATAACTTATACCTGTATCATAAATATTCTATAAATAGATAGACAAATATTCAACTAATTGTATTAATTTTTTCTAATCTTTTTATGTAAAATATTGAATCTTAGCACCAAAAATTAACATAGGCTCCTTTCCTCTTGAGAGTACACCATATACTTCTTATCGATTTCACATTTTTTGTTTATCTTTCGGACAAAATTACTCAATTTTTAATTATTGTATAATCAAATAAACAACACATGAACGGATGAAATAAAATTAAGTCCAAATGTATCAAACTTGTAGTTTTAACAATTCATCATCTATTTCTTGAAGTAAGATCCCAATAAATATGTTAAACATGAAAGCCCTAATATTTTGGGCTGAGTATGGGATTGTTTGGGGTTTTTTTATTTATTTTTTAAGTCTTAAAACATGTTTTTCATCAATTCTTTTTTGAGTGATATTGGAAAGAAATTTTGAGTTGTAAAATATTTGAATGTAGGAGATGAGGTTTTTGTAGAAAGAGTTCCATAGGATGGTTGATGAAGGGTTATTCGATCAAGTTTTTGGTGAAGAAGAAATAAAATTTATAAATTTTTAGATTTTTTTTAAAGTTTTAATAACAAATATGAATAGAAGATTAATAAAATGATATAAATGAAATATTTTTTTAAATTTTATATTAAAAAAATTTAATTTAATAGTATAACCTTGAATATTCTTAGCTTTATATTAAAAAAAGTGTTTGTTAATTAAATAAAAAATATTATTTGTTGAATGTCAGGACAGCATGAAACATGAACAAGCGAAGGGGGAATACAAGCGTAAGCAGCAAAGAGGATTAGGCACGCCTGGAGGCACCCAATACAAAGTCAACAATTAATTATCCTCACCTGATTGATTAAGACTACTATCGAAAAACAAAAAAGAAAAACTAATTGATGATGATTTACGTTCATAACATTATATTTGCATTTCATAATTCTAGTTAGAGGTAAAAATTCTATTATCTAGATTGCATAGTTATGAACCTAAAATAAAATTATTGTCGTGTCAAGATTTAACATATCTAATTTTAGTATTTAAATACATTTAGCATTAAGCTTTTGTGAATATGAGGTATAATATAATAAAAAAAATTAAAAATTAAAATAATTAATTCATATAAAAAAAATAAAATTAATATATTATAATTTACTTAATTTTGTGGTAGATAATAACTTCACTTGTGTGTGAAAGTCTCCTAATAAATATATGATAGTTATAAACTTAGCTCCATCAGCCAATAACGTAGCATTTGAAAGCATAAGGAATCTTTAAGGAATAAAAACGATTACAAAATTATAAACAAGTAGTTGCCGAGCAGAAAAAGTCATTGAACACCTTTCTCGATACAACATGGCACACAAAAAAAAAAAAAAAACCTTAATTTGTTAAAGGTCAGTTCACATCTTGATAATCAGGGTCCCAGGGAGGACTTAATTAGATTTCATGAATATGACATTTTTGACTTGGTTTGTATTATTATGTTATATCATCATTTTATTTTTTAAGTAGTAGTTAGAATATATAATACAAAACTTAATCTTAAGTTGAATAGATAAACTAAAGAAATTAACTAATTAAAATAGTAAAGAAATAAAGAAAAACAAAGAGTACTTAATTGATAGGTCTCTGTATAAAAACCAAACAAGCAAATGGGGATGAAAATATGAGGAGTTTCATTAAAAAAAAAAAAAAAGAATTGATAAGGTACCTTATCAACAAAAATAAAAAGAGTAGGTAGCCAGAAGAAGAATATGAGTAAAGGAAGAAGAGAAAATTTTGTGAAATTAAGAAGAGAGACATTAATGAAAGGAGATGATGAAAATAAGTACAAAGTGAGAAAAGGGTATGTGCCAATACTTGTGGGAAGAGAAGGATCAGAAATTGAAAAGCTTTGGATACCAACAAAACTAATTGGACATCCTTTCGTCTTAGCACTTCTCAATTTTTCTGCTGATGAATTCGGGTATGCCCAACATGGTTTACTGCAAATTGCTCATGATATTGCTCCCTTTAAGAAAATGATTGGGATTTTATCTACAAACAACTAACGATTTTTAATTCATCATCCTCTCTGTTTTTTTTTCTTATGTAATATATATGTAGTATACGAATGTACCATTTTGATATAGTCTCCAAAATAGTGGATTTTAGAATGATTTATGTATCCTGGTGTTGGAGATTAGATCAATATTATACGTAGAGGTTTATATGTATAATTATAGTCCATCCAGTTTACAAAGATCTTGCACATGAATATTCTTTCTAATTGTGATTCGATTAGCGATATGATGATAAGATTAAGATTTATCACTCTCTCGTTACAAATCACATGTTTAAATTATATAAAAATATTATTTAATAAAAAAAAATTATGTCTAATTATTGTTGTTTTGATGGGAAAGAGATATATAAATGATAAATACAAATTTCACGTAAGACTATTATCTGAAAATATGTTTGCATGAGCTTTTTTTAACTTTAATGGCCAAAACAGTTCCAAGTTTTTAGATACTTTTCATGGCCATTTTTGAGTTGTTATTCTTACTTTTAATTTATATAAGAAAATGTTTCACTAAGTGTTCAAACATTATTTTAAATTATAAATTTAAATCATATCAAATATAATTTGATTAAAAAATTATTTTATCGTTAATCATATCAAATATCATTTGATTAAAAAATTATTTTATCGTTAATCATATCAAATATCATTTGATTAAAAAATTATTTTATCTAACGATACCATGGTAAGATTTATCACTTTTTAATTTCAAATAATAAGTTTGAATTATAATAAATATTGTTTTATTTATTAAAAATATCAATAAGAGAAAGCAAAAGAGATGTAATTGCGATTGTTTTTCACTATAATTTTAATGTATGAATCATTTTATACCTTTTGATCAGTCTTCCCTTCTAACGTAATCCTGCTTGCTTATTGGATTCATTAAGAGGGGATGAAAATGTATCAAAATTAATTAAATTTCAAAAATACTAAATATTAATCATGATTGGAAAATGGCTGTTCGCAAGAAACTATTGAGCAAACTTGAATATGTAATCTTCAAACAAGAGAGATAACGTGTGTTTATTAAAAGAAAGAAAGAATTTAACTGATAAGTATTTAAGTGGCTCTAGGCACGATCTGTCTGTGTCCGATTATCATGAAAATAAATATTTTAATCTTATAATTTTTATATTAAAATTAATTAATATTATTTAAAAAGATTCAAATAAATCCCAATTATTATTTACGGTTTAAATTATATACTTATCTTTAACTTATTATAAGTGATCATAAAAATAGTGATAAAGCTACTTTGTTAAAATCTATTGATGCACTCAAATGAGTTACACTTCAATATTATGTTGTTTATTTGGTCACTTAGAATATCTAAATTCAAGTTTTAATTATAGGTGATTATATATATATATATATATGATGGTTCAATTTGTAGAGAAAAAAAAAGATTTTTTTACTGAATTGTATGGATCTTTTATGAGATCCGTGTATAAAAAAGACATTATACATACATGTATCGATTACATAAAAGGTACACATTATAACGTATTAAAAGAGTACAATTAGTAAAAAATACATTTTAAGCTCGAGGTGGACCACTAATGACTCGGGTTAGAAGTTGACCTTCTAATGTCAAAGCTACTATGCATAGGTAGGTTCATCCTATAAGCATTGTTATGGGTATATGCACAGACTAATCTCCTTAAGTTAACTCATCTTATGGTTCGGACAATCAATTCGATCAGGTTCAGGGTCGAATCGTATGTTTAAACATCAAGTCTCTTTACTCTTTCACCCCGGTTCTTCTAAGGGGTGGAAGAACATCAATAAAGTAGAAAGTTTGAAACACTCGACTCACCCTAATAAATGCTTGTCAGTTACTAGGGGAGAGAGGACCTGTATATAAGGAGGAGCTATAGGGTCTCTTCATTTCATCACTTCTTGGATATCAAACAAAAATTAGAACAAAAATGCTCTATCATTTTAACACGTGCCATAAAAGTTCTCTACTCGATGGTAAGAAAATCAATACGACATATCTTTTACTATTTTCTTGATCTTTTAAGGATACCATCTCGAGTCTAACACTTTTTTGATTTCTTTTCAAATAAGTCTCTAAATTTCCCCTTTTACTTTGAATAGTCGTCCTTATGTAACCTCTATTTTCTTGTACCTTACCTTTTATATTTTGTAAAAACCATGCATAAAGAGTTATCATCATGGGATACTGGCCATGTAGTCCTGCCCTCGTGCTCCTTAGGCTCCTATAAGAGAAGCCTTCAATACCTCAACTTCTTGGGTTAGGCCAAAAATGGTGCATCGAGGTCTACAAGTGACACAAGCACCTTGAGTGAAGAAGAGATGTTTGAGCCTCCTCTTTCTACATCTATGTCTCTACCATAGACCACACCTACCATTAGGTTGAACTTGCTTTATACCCAGATATCGGTCTCGAGATCATGGAGGAAAAAATCTAGGAAGAAAGGCACTGGTAAACCCACAAGACGTACCAAAGGTTGGGCGGCTAAGGTCAAACCTAATGGGTTATCTCCTTAAGACGATAAACAACTAAGGAATATGTATGACATTACCTCCTCAATTGAAATAATAATCCATAAGCTGGGTGTTCTTGATAGTGATCTATCTCCAATTTGGTGGACAACCTTTCATGAAATGGCCTTATGGCTAAGGGTTCTTTTAGGTTTCCTATCATCTCTCTCATTACACATGAGGGAGTATTCTTGATCCATTTAGGAGTTCTCTGAATCTTAAAATGATAGAGTCATTAGTATGTACTCAAAATTGGTTTCATTCCTCCATTAATAATGACTATGATGTCTTACCGAAATACAATGATGACCTCGAGATTTATAAAGATATTGATTTAGATAATCACAATACTTAAAAATTATTTTTATTTTTTTAAATATTATTATCTAATGATATATGATTTTATTTTCTTTTAGAGTTCATTAAAAACACTACATTGATCATTGATGATTAATAGTGAGTAAGTTTCTTCCTACTTGTCAAATAATTAAATGTAAACTTATGAATGCAATAAAAAATATTATTAAATGTATGTAAGCTTATGAATGTAATCAAAAATATTATTAAAAGTTTCTTCCTATATGTCCTAGTTACGGTGGAGTAGGTGGCCTGTATTAATAGGCACTTTGATGATGTGATATGATTGACTTGTAAGTTATAATTGACTCTTTGATGATGTGACATATGCATACATCAAAAGTTAAGCTACAATGTATTTTGATATTAGTACTTTTTTCATTACTTGATTAACTGTATCACATCAAGAATGGATTGAATGTGCTCTTTCCTTTTTTCTGTATTGGATTTTACTTTTCTTAGGCTTTTATTCCATATATGCAATCTCCAGTTGATGATCTATCCAATAGTAAGAACATCGAGAAGTTATTGGGACCAACCCTGGATGATCAGTAACAAGGAAACTTTTATGTTAACTTATGGAGAAATGCTTTCAAAAATGCATATATATTACTCTGTCCTATTCGAGTTGGGGGAATGAGTGTCTAACTTCAATAGTTCTTACTTAGAATGCTTCAGTTACTTCTCTTTGCTTGGTAGAGTTCATTACTAATCATTTCTTAGATTAGAATGTATCATATTTATGTATGATGAGTTGTATCCTATTAGATTGTATCATATTTATGTATTATTAACCGAATCGTTGAAAATTGTTAACCAAACTGAACCAAATCAGATTAAACTATTTGGTTACAATATTTTTAATAATCAAACGGTCAAATCCGATTTATTTAAAGCAATATGAATGGTCCAGTTTGGTTAAATTGTTAAATGGACTGGACCACGGACACCTTTAGGTCCATTACAAAATGAACTTCTACAATCCTATTTTGTAAAGGTAGCAGACTTGTGCTGTTCCATCTAATATGTACAGATTTAAAGTACATTTTTATTAAAAATAACAGACTTATGCGATACTTCGTCCAAAAAAAATAAATCCATGCAACTATGACATGCCTTGGTGAAATTTTTGCCATAGTTTCGCTAATAATGAATGTTAATTGTACTTGAGTACATTCTCTTTCCCACTCTCTTTGCAAAACAATTTCTTTTACACTATTGTCTTATTAGTTGCAATTACATAAATTTGAATCCTCATTTGTGGAATTACAATAAGCAGCAAAAATTGGCAATTTCTTTTACAATATTGTCTTATTAATTGTAGTTATATAAATTTGAATCCTCATTTACATAAATTTGAATCCTCATTTGCGCAATTACAATAAGCAGAAAAAATTGGTGGGATTGTTGAGGAATGCAAAAGTGCATAAATTTGCATGGACCAGCTATGTAGCATGAATTAGTAGAATTATTTGTAAAATTAGATAATTTTTCATTTTCAAAAGCTATTATACTATACAACACACCATAAATAACGCATACAAGTTTATATATTCTTAGCATTATTTGAATTTATAGTTAAAGGCCTATAAGTTGTTTTGTGCATGCGTATGTGATAAGGTGTAACTATTTATTTTATGTGGTAAAAATAATGGCATAAGTGCCACTACAAATACAATAGGGAAAAAATGTGGCTCCAACATGACAACCCTACATTGCCCCTACATACACATCAAAAGTTAGGTTGTTAATCAGAAATATTTAAAGACATTATTTAATTACTCAATGTAACTTATTTATCATCTAACGATTTTATATTTTTTTTAAATTTAATTAATTAGCATATTTATATTCATATCAATAGTGTTACTTCCCAACTGTAGAGAAATTAATAATAATTATAGCAGCATTTACGGAATACATTTCAACAATGAAAATGATAAGATCGATTATTGAATGTTTTAAATCCTTTGAGAATTCCAATACATCAATAGAAATATTCTAATACCATAAAGGATTAGAGCTTGTAAATTTCAAAATCAAAAAGAATTTTTATTTGTTCTATTCTTTGGGAGAGAACAATCAATTTATATCAACCTTTTATTTTATCTTTTGTTCTCTACTCTGTTTTTGTCTTTTTGATTTGTCTTTTTTTTCTTTTTTTTCTCTCTAAACAATATCTTTTATAAAGACAAAAACAAGTAATTGCAAAACATTTTTTTCTCTTTTAATTATTATCCAAACATTTCAATTTTTTTTAAATTAAAATATTTGAATAATCTTAATAAGTTGGATCAGATACATCTATAGGTAACCAATTTGGATTCAAGTCCAAAATCCAACATCTCTCACTCGTACATGATGCTATGTCATTTTTTCATATCTATCATATTCATAAAATAATTACTAGAAACTAAGTTCTGAGTCAGCATAAAAACATCAACCATTTTCAAAACAAATAAGAACATTGGTGTATATATGGAGTCTCTAAATGCTTAAGATTCATCTAATTACATTAAATTTAAGTAAATTTGATCTCTCTTAAAAGAGTCATATTTAAACTTTTCGGAGTTCAATTCTATATTCATACTATATTGCATCTCAATTGATACTACATAAGTTGTCCAACAATGAAAATAAAATTCATATGTGATCACAAATAATCTTTCCATTTCTCTCATGTCATTTTGCTTAGAATTGAAAGCTTTCCTAATAAAGTTTCATTAAGTCGAATTAAGCATGATAGTAGGTAACATGCTAAAGTAGCTTAAAACTAATTCCTTACTTTTTGATATACTCAAATGTAACAAAAGGTACAATGATCATTTATAATGATTTATAGGACTCACATGGTGAAAAATCGGAATTTATTAGCTCACTTTCATATGTGATCACTATGCACATGTAGTATGAAATACATGCTACAATGAAATTATCCTACTAATAAAGAACCATGACAATACTGAAAATATTGTAAGGATCTTGATTTCAACACTTAGTACTTAATTGAGTTCCTAAATATACCATCATGGTAACAAATACCTTTGGAACTGACATCCAATACTAGATATAGGTTTAATAGGTAATGGGTATACCTATTATCTACCATTTCTAAATAGATCTCATCTAGGTCTCTACATGAAAACCAAGGCAATACTTTTACTCAATTAGTTATTATTGCAGTAATAAATTAATGTATCTCATCTTTGCTCACTCACATATAAGCGCAATAAGGTGATTGCTCATGTGTGTGAGTCAATCTAACTTGTTGACATGCTTCTCTAGCATATATATGTGTATGCATGTTATACCAATATTTTTATAGAGCAAAAAAATGTATATGAATGTGCCTCAAATATAATATATAATGTAAATAGTTTCAAACAAATCAAGAAACATGAAATATATAAATCAGAATCTACATAGCTCTAATGTCTTAGTATGAATCATAAAAGAATCTCTCGCTATAGGTTTAGTCATAGGATCTACAACCATGTGATTAGTAGATATATATTCTAAAGCCAGCTCTCCACTTACAACAATGTCTTTGATGTAGTATTTTATATCAATGTGTTTGATTTTTTATGATATTTAGGATCCTTAATGTATGCTAATATAGTCATACTATCACAATGAATCATTACATGTTTCGAGACACTAGCAGCAACTCCAATGTGTTGAAAACCCTTTTTAATCAAACTGTTTCTTGCATTGTAGTGGTGCAAGACACAAACTTTACCTCTATAGTAGATAAGATAACACATGATTATTTTTTACTACTCCAAGAGATAACTCATCCATTAAAAAGGAAAGCATATCTAGATGTAAATTTGCGCTCATTTATATCACCACTTTAATCAGCATCAACATACCCAACAATGTGCAAATTTGAACTTTAATAACAAAGTAAGTAATCAACATTCCCTTTGAGATATCTTAATACTATCTTGATAGCTTTTCAATGAAGAAACCTAAGGTTGGACTTATATCTACTAATCAACCCGATCATATAACATATGTCAAGAAGAGTACACATCATAACATACATCAGACTCCTAACAATACTAGAATATAGTACACGACCCATTCGATCTATTTCTTCAAGAGTCTTAAGCCCCATCTCACGGCTCAAGATTTCACCCTTAACAATAAAATTGTCAATGGGTTTGCAATTTTGCATTTAGAATCTCTCAAGGTTTTTATGTATATAAGGCTCTTGAGACAAATCGAGTAGTCTTTGAGCTTAATCCTTAACTATCTGAACTCCAAGCATATAATTTTCCTCATCCATGTCTTTCATCTCAAAATTTGAAGACACTCATTGTTTAGTGGTGACAATCATCTTCTTATTCTTACTAGCTAGTATTAAGTACATCAATATATAATGACAAAATTATGAAACTACCCTTAGAACGTTTAACATACACACAATGGTCTTCATCAATCATCTTATACTAAAAAGAAGTAATAGCTTGATGAAATCTCAAAAACCACTACTTAGATGTTTGTTTTAGGCTATACAGGAACAACAAAGTCTACGAACTTTGTGCTTTTGTCCTTTCACCATATAGCCCTTGAGTTGATCCATATAGATATCTCCATCTGGTTTTCCATTGAGAAATGTTATTTTAACATCCATTTCATACAATTCCAAATCAAGGAATGCAACAATAACTAACATAAAACAAATCAAGGTAAATTTAACTACTAGTGAAAAACTTTCCTCATAATCGACTCCCTCATCTTAAGTGTAACCATTTGCAACCAAGCGTGCTTTACACCTATCAAAGGAACGATCCACCTTGCGTTTAATTATGAATATCCATTTATTCCTAATAGCATCATGCCCAGACAAAAGGTTAACTGAATCCCAAACATGATTTTTTTATGGACTCCATCTCATTATCCATTTTAATAATCCATTTTTCACTATTAAGAGAAGTAAAAAGTTCATGTACTTTCTTAGGCTTATCTTTATTATGCAGAGCTACCATAAAAGCTTCCCTTTCAATCTTGAAACGACAACAGAGAATGTTCCCATTTTTGCTTCTATGCAACTCAAGTTTATAGGAATCTAAGTCATTTTTCCCGTCATTAGGCATATCATTCCCACTATTCCTAGGAGCATAAATAATTTCTTCTTCCACATTGACTGGAGTATTAAGAGCAACATTTTGTGAATCTTTAAGTTCATATAACTCTGAGTCCTTATTCATTTCGTCCCTAGTAGGAAATACTTCTTCTAAGAAGACTACATCACGTGACTCAATTTCAATTTTACTTCTATCTGTATGATCACCAATAAATACGAAGCCCTTTGAGTGTTTCAAGTACCGAATGAATATATTATTCTTACTTCTCAAATCCAATTTCTTATATTTATGATAAATAGTATGTATATAAGCTACCAAAATGCAAGTTCATAGAACACTTATATCGGGTTTTCTACCGGTATATAATTCATGTGGGATAAAAGGAATTGATTTTGAAGGCACTTGATTAAGAATGTATGCAGCTGTTAATAAAGCATATCCTCGATAAAAGTCTAGAAGATTAACTTGAGTCATCATCAACCTAACTATATCCAACAGTGTACGATTCCTCCTTTTCGTTACACTATTTTGTTACGAAGTATAAGGCATTATCAATTGTCTCATGATTCCTTTTTCTTCACAATTTTTTTTGAATAGTTTAGATAGATACTCACGATCTCAATCAGTTCTTAAAGCTTTAATTTTTTTTTTTCTAATTGATTCTTAACTTCTGTAAGATAGCGTCTAAAGAAATCTAATGCCTCGGACTTACGAGATATCAAATAGATGTGACCAAAATGTATAAAACATCTATATATGTGATGAAATAGGAAGCACCATGCCTTGATTTCACATTCATTAGGCCATGTATATCAAAATGGATAAGTCATAATGGTTCAAATGCTCTTTTGGCTTTCCCAAATGATTTTTCTATTGCCTTTCCTATAAGGCAAGGTTCGCATATGAAAAAGGTGACCTTAGCAAGTGGGCCTAAAAGGCATTCCTTAGTTAGTCTGATCATTCTTTTTCCTATATGACCTAATCTAGCATGTCATATCATAGAATCAATATCACAATGTGAAGTAAAATAAATAGAGTCATTGATATTATTATAGCTAAAGTAATCAATGTTTAATACAATCAAATCATTATAAATATAACTATAACCATAATAAGTACATTGTAAATAAATATTAACATGTTCATCAAACTTAAATACAAATCCTAAACTTAACATGCTACTAACTGAGAGTAAATTTCTTTGAACTCCAAAAGCATACAAGGCATCATAGAGATATCGAGTGCATCCACTAGGCATGTAGAGTTTTTAAGTGCCAATGCCAAGCATTTTTACACTTAATTCATTCCCCATATAAATTATTCTACTGCCATTTAGAACTCAACTATACTCTACATATACATCCCTTGTCCTTGCTATATGGTTGGTTGCTCCTAAGTCTATAACCCAAAAATGAGGAGAATGAGCAACTAATGCTTGACTAGATACAAAGCATTCAAAGCAAGAAAATAAATTAGGATACACCCCATTTTCCTCAATGCACTTACGAGCAAAGTATCCTAACTTACTACAGTTAAAACATGTCAGTTTTGATTTGTCTTTCTTTTTGTTACTTCTCTTGCCTCTCTTTCGCTTGGGCTTATCTCCCTTTGAAGCATATCTACCACCACCACCTCCTCTTTTCCATGAAGAACCTCTAGCTTTCTTGCATTTGGGCCCTGATGTTCCGCATGAGCCAAAATCATCAACCAAAGTGGAGCTATCAATATGATCACCCTCTAAGCGGTCTTATTCAATCTCTAAGTAATGTTAAATGTCATCAAAAGTTTTTACACTTTCATGGTACATCATGTTTTATTTTATTCACTCACAAGTAGGTGGAAGAAAGCAAATTATAGCTTGAACTTATTATTCATCAGTAAGGTAATGGCTAGCGACACCAAGATCACGGATCATGCTCGACATGATTCTTAAATGTTGCCTAATTGTATAATGATTTCCTCTTATAAGAATCAAACTTTATAATCAAGTCCTATAATTGAGTCAACGAAGTGACACCAAACCTTTGTTTAATGGCCAACCACATCTCATAAGCATTTTTTCAATGCTCAAATTTGTCAAGAAGATCGTTTTACATGCTATTTAGTATAATATAACACTACAATATTTGTCAACCCATACCTTATAATATCAATTACGGGTGGCCAAAACTGGGTCTAACCGATTTAAATCGAAAAATCAGCTCGATCTATATTAAGTAAAATCGATTTTAAAATGGTCCGATCCGATTATAAAAATTATAAACCGGTCAAATCAGACCGAACCGATTTTATTAAATAATTAATTTTTTTATATATAAACCGGTCTCATAACTTCTCCGGATTAAACATCACACCACACACATAAAAATAAAATAGCGCCGCTCACGAGAGAATATGTTTAATATTTTCGTATTGATCTTTACACAGATCAGAAATTACTTAGATCCCTTCTGATCCAATAGCTCCTATCCAACACATACACTTTTATATCTGAATCATAAATAAAAAGGTTAGGGCTTGAGAATTTGAAGCTTTGTTGGACATGACGTGTTTAAAATGGGTAAATCGATTAGAATCGGTGGGTTTTGCACTAGACGTTCCTTACATGGCGTCTGGGACGATGGCTGGGGTGGTGGATCTATCTTTCAGCTCCTCGGTAAATCTTGAGATCTTTAAGCTCAATTTCTAGTCTGAAGATCACGACCTCCCTATGATTGGTGAGTCTTCGAGTTCTGAGAGATTCAATCGTCTTTCATGGGCTAAGCCTACTATTGTTGGCAGTGAGCAATTGAGGCTTGGTTTCATTGCCGGTGGGCTTGTCAACGGCAACATCGACATTTGGAACCCCCTCTCTATGATCCGATAATTGGGGATACAAATTGTAGCTTTTTTGTTACGTTTTATTTGGGTCGGGAGCGAATTCAATTGATTTGATATTGATTTTATGAGTGTCGGGGTTTTGCATAGATGATTAAGGTTTTTCCCATTGATTGTGTGTGTATTATCTTTTTGAAGTGCGAGAGTTTTGAAATGGAGATAATCTAACAAAGTTACAATGCATTTCTATATTCTTCAAACTACTTTTGAAGAAATATATTTGTACTGTTGTGCATGAAAATTCCCATGTTCTACCTCTTCTTTCTGATGCCAACTTTAAATCATTTTGAGAATCCAGGTGCTATTTAATAGAAACATGCTTGAAATTGCACTCTGTATTTTGTTTTAAGATTTGTGTAAATTATCTTTAAGATGTTTTAGTGGGTTTTCGATAGGCTTTATCAGTGCCCAAAGAATTGGAAAATTTAGTAATATTGAGTTGATGAAAGTACATATCTTTGATGGAAATAAGGAAAATTTGGAATTTTTATTTCTTATATGATTGGATAAATACTTTGTACATCTAGCATTGTGTGGAATTCTGTTACATCTTTAATGTGAGAACATATTTCACTGTGGGACCCTTATATGCTTGAATTGCAATTATTCTATTTACATTTATATGTATAAGGTTGTGATTTGTGATAATGACAACAGACTCATATTACTTGTCGATCAATGTATTTGATCTGTATAGGTGTATTTTCTGCTTGGCTTTTGCTTTGTGGCTGCCTTTCACGGCTTAATTCCTTTGTTAGTTGAAATATTAACACTATTAGTTTTCACTGCTTAGTTTGTTTTTGATTGCTTAAACTTTTCAACATCTTTTAGTTATGAGGCAAGTGAAAATTCTATTGTTGGACACCTCTCCCGTCATAAAGTATCTCAATCATATTTATATATTATTAATTTTTTAAAACCGTTTTAAATCGTTAACTAAATCATATCAAACTGTTCGATTATAACATTTTGGATAGCCAAATGGTCCGGTCCGATCTGGTTTAAACTATATGAATCGTCTAGTTTGTTTAAAAAAAATTATTCAAAACCGGATCGGACCATAAACACCCCTAATATCAACATTATGGCGATATTTAGTAGTTTTTCCTTTGTCAAGCCTCATCATGATATAATCAAGTGTTTTAAAAACATTTTGTTCGTTGAAGAGATATTGGATTTTACTGCACCAAATATCATAATTGTCATAATCCAATTTCTCACCCCTAAATATATAATTTTATGGTACAAATTTAAATAATTATTGAAAATAAATCATAAGTCATAAGATCAAAAAATCGTTATACTCATAATTATCTCTTGCGTCCAAATAGTCATTTTTATTAATTATTTAATTTATGTCCAAAAATCGGTATAAGAAAAAATAAATTTTCAACCAAAATAACTTTCATATAACATGACATATATATATATGTTATGTATAATTTTATGATACATTATAATTATATGTTCATAAAATAATTACATAAACAAACATATTTTGTAAATATTTTTAATAAAATATTAACATAAATAATTATTAAATAATTATAATATATATATATATATAAATATAAATAATTTTAAATATTAAATATTAAGTTTACAAAATAAGGATTCTAATAATATAATTTTGGTTAAAAAAAACTTTAAAATTTTGAATAATATATTCTTTGAAGAAAAGTTTATACAGAGGATGAAATATTCGGGTTATGATATTAATTTTAAATAATTAATAATAATTATAATAGTATTTACAAAATATTTTTCATCTATAAAAATAATAGGATCAATTATTGAGTATTTTATATTCTTTAAGAATTATAATACAATCAATAAATAAATTTTAATATAAAAAATAATTAAAATATCAATTTTAAAATACAAAAACATTTTTATTTGTTCCGTTCTTTGGTAGAAAGAATAATCAATTTATACCTTTTATTTTATCTTTTGTTTTAGTTTTTGTCTTTTTGATTTCTCTCATAACAATATATTTTATAAAAACAAAAACAAGTAATTGTAAAGTAGTTTTTTTTTCTCTTTTATTTATTATTCTAACATAAAAAAAAATTAAAATTAAAATATTTGAATAATATTTAATGAGTAGGATCGAATATATCCATAAACTATCTATTTGTACCCAAATTTAAAATCTAATACCAACTAATGATATATAATAATACTCAAGATTTCATGTACTCTTAAAACAAATAAAGGAAAAAATACCATGACAATATTATAACCATTGTTTTTTTAAAATAAAAAAACACTATAGCTATTTTTTCATTATAATTGTTTTTGTCAACTACAATAGACAAACCATCTTGATTTGAGTTAACTGTAATTAAAAAAATTAATAAATTAATAAAATAGAATAAAAGGAAATAAAAATGACTCATCTTTTAATAATTAAACTAAACTATAACTAAAGATTAGTATAAAATTTAACAGTAACTTTTACTATAGCTATGGAACCATAATATCCCATAGGAGCTGTTTTTTTTTTTTTTTGATGTAGAGATGTATTAATCTAGTCAAATATATAAAATCGTTTTAAAAAACTAAGACTAGCTTCAAAGTTCATATTAAAGCTTTATTTTCCCATAAAAAACACACCAAGGCTAGTGTTTTTAATGTTTTTTTAAGGCTTATATCTCCTTATGCCTCAAGACTTGAGTTACAAAACTTACACCTCAAAAATTTTGTTGAAATTGAGTTAAAATGATAGAACTTGAAAGCACATAATTGCTCCAATTATAGTTTTAAAAGAAAGCTAATATCAAACGTGGCCTTTCCAATTTGATAAACATGGAAAAGATTGAAATATACCAATAGATCACAAGAAAAACTAAAATATATCATAGATCATAAAAAAATATTAAAATATATCATAAATCACAATCAATAAAAGATTTTCAAATCTAACAATTTTCTTACCAATCAATCATTTAATTAATAAATCTTTTTTTTAATATTATTACTTTTTTTTCCTTTCTTAGTCTCTTTTCTTTTTCCTTATTTTACATATTAAAATAATGTTAATGTTGTTCATCCTTAATTTCCTAATTCTTTTACTTGCTCTCTTTATTAAGACTTTTTTTAATGCTTGCCTTTCATTTAGTTTTTAGTTCATGTCATACTAAACAATGAACTAATTAATTTTTAAGCTACTATTGGTTGTTTATTACTTATTGCAAATTTTAGTTGCTGATTATTAATTTTTTATGGATTTAATTATTATAATATTTTGTGACAAGTGTTCATAGTGAGACTAAAGCCTCGAATCATTTTGAGACTTACATCTCGCCTCAATGGATGTAAAACGCCTAAATGCTAGCTTCCGATCTTTAAAACCTTCATATCTACATCAAATATTTGACATTCTTATGTCCTGATAATCTTGAGCCACCATCCCCAAGCAAAAGCTGAAGTTCTTATTATTGGATGGAGAACTGAGAAATTTTATTTCTAATGGACTGGGGAAACTTTATTTAGTGGACCATGTTTAGTAACCTGTGTGATTTGAGCTCGTTTTCAGAGTTTGAAATATATTCGCATCATTTGAGTTATTTTCCTGGCAAAATTAAGTCCTCTTCGTTTATAAGACAAAAACAACTATAAATAAACAAAATCTATTTTCAACGACAACCAAGTAAATTCATATGTGATTTAACGGGTCCATTTACTCTGGTAAAAATGGTGTGTTTCACTCTTACATCTCATTGATATCTTCTCTCTCTCTCTCTCTAAACTAATCCATCATTGATAGGAGTTGCAAAAATGCTCAACATCATTATCTAGTTTATGCCATGAATTAAAATTGGAATAACAAAAGAAACATACCATGATGATTTGAATAATTCAGCTTTAACTATGTCATGTACTGCTACTATTGGTCATTAGCTTACTCTTGTAACTATAAATAGTGCAGATAGTAGTATTGTTCTGTAAGCTTTACATTTTCAATAATAACAAAACTGAAGTTTCCTTTCTCCCGTTGGAAGAGTTCTTTAAGTGCTCTTCTTGATTTTCTGTTTTGTGAATGATATCAAAGCCATTTACCCAACCTTTGAGTAGATGATTTTATTATGTCTATAAACGAATGTTTACGATCTAGTTTATATAAATATATATATATATATATAATAAAAAAACATAATTACGAGAAGTCATATTCTTTGACAGTTTGTTGTTCCTCACCGTTCCATTGTTAGTTGTTTCCAGTTGGTGTATTGGTTGCTATCAACTGAATCTTGAGTTTTTTAACATTCTTCATCAAGTTAGAATATATGTTAATTATTCCTAACTTGTTAAGTAAGCTCGAGAACCGTAAAAAACTTAGAAATTTGGTAAAGATATTTGTTGATTGTTCTGATGTAGAGATATGATAAGTCTTGATCATTCCAGCTTGAATCTTTTCTCTCGTTAGATAGAAATCGATCTCTATGTGTTTGGTTCATTCATGAAACACTGGATTTGATGTAATGTAAAGGGCTGCTTGATTGTTGTAATATAACTTGATCAGTTATAAGTGTTTGATACCCAAATAATCCAAAATGTATCGTAACCAGGTTACTTCACAATAGGCTGCTTTCATAGAATGGTATTCTACTTCTGCACTCAATCGTGAGACCATATTTTGTTTCTTAGTCTTCCAAGAAATTAGTGAGTTTCTAAGAAATATACAATATCTCGTGGTTGATCTTCGTGTGTATGTGCATCTAGCCCAATCTGCATCACAGAAATCATTTAGTTGTAATGAACTAGTTGTTGAGAAAAAAAGGACCTTATTCTAGTGTGTTCTTGACATATCGTAGCACTCGTTGAGCTACTTCCAAATGTGGTTGTCGTGGTTTGTCCATATATTTACTGAGAATGTGCACAACATACATTAAGTCGGGTCGTGTGATGGTCAAGTATATTAATCTCCCAACAAGTCTTCGATAGGATGTAGGGTCACTGATGAATTTCCCTTCAACTTTATTGAGGGATAAATTATGTTCCATAGGTGAATTGACAGATTTGGCACCAAGATAACCCATATCTTCCAATATTTCAAGTGCGTACTTGTGTTGTGATAGAATAATTCCCTTCTTGGATCGTGAAATTCTATGCCTAAAAAATACTTTAATTCACCGAGATTCTTTAAGCTTGAATTGTCATATGAGATGATTCTTAGTTTCTTCAATGTCTTGTAGATTGTTTCCTGTTATGATTATATCGTCTACATAGACAAGAAGAGCAGAGAAGGAATTACCATGGGTTCGGAAGAGTAGTGAGTGATCATACTTGGATTGGTTAAAACCAGCTAGCTTAAGTGTTATTAATAGCTTGATGAACCATTATTGTGAGTCTTGTTTGAGTCCATACAAAATTTTTTGTAGTTTACATACACGCGTTTCTCCCTTTCGTTCGAATCCGGGTGGAAGAGACATGTAGACATCTTCGTGAAGATCACCATAGAGAAAATCATTGTTGACATCGAGTTGGCAAAGATGCCAATTTTGAATAGCAGCAACGACAAGAAGGAGACAAACAGTGACAAGTTTGGCTAATGGTGCAAAAGTTTCTTGGTAGTCAAAACCTTCAATCTAACTGTATCCTTCCACAGAGCCATCAAGATTATACTTGATTTTGTAGACCCATTTACAACCAACTGGTTTCTTGTTTGGAGGAAGTTGTTGAAGCGTCCAAGTGCCATTAGTTTCGAGAGCATCCAGTTCTTGTTTCATGGAAAGATGTCATTTTGGATCATTGAAAGCTTCAACAAAGGTGGTTGGTTCCCCGAGAATGGAAATAGAAGTAGCAAAGGCACGATGTGCAGGTGATAATCGATCATAAGTAAGTACATGAGATAGAGAATGAGAAGTATCTTTGTTATCAAACAATGCTGAGTTAGATGAAGGGAAGAACCGAGAAGGCATAGAAGCTTCTACATGATACTTGTGAAGGTAGCTAGGAACATTAGTGGATTGGTGGAGCCTATGTGTGACTGGTGTTGGAGGAGTCACATGCGGTGTGGAAGTTGATGACGATGTTTCAGGATATGAATCTTGAAGATGAAGATTGTTTGAGTCAATTGCTAGAAGGACAGATGGTGTATGATGAAGTGACGTATTTGGAGTGGTTGATTGGGAAATGTTAGGCATGTCATCATAAATAGTATTTTCTGATAGAGTGAATAGAGTTAGAGTGTTGATAGCGGAAGTAGAATAAGGAAACACATGTTCATGAAAGATAACATCACGAGACAATAAAGTTTTGCATGTTTCCAGATTGTAGACTCGATAACATTTTATCCCATATGAATACCCAATGAATATGCATCGATGTGATCTAGCATCAAACTTGGTGGGTCGATCATGATGTGCAGACACAAAGTAAAGAGAACCAAAGACATGAAGATGTTCATACCTAGGAACTTTGTGAAAAATGATTTCAAATGGTGTTTTACCCTTGAAAACAAGTATTGGAGTATGATTTATGAGGTATGTAGCTGTAAGAATGCCATCTCAACAGAATTGTTTAGGGAGATTGGCTGGGAAGAGCAATGCACGAGCTACATTGAGAAGATGACGGTGTTTACGTTCAGCAACACCATTTTGTTGAGGGGTAGAGACACAATTGGTGTGATGTAGGATTCCTTTAGTAGAAAACAACTAGGTCATAGATAATTCTGGTCCATTATCGCTACATATGATTTTAACTCTGGATAAAAATTGTGTTTCAACAAGGTTAATGAAGGTGGTGAGAAATGTGTGTATCAGATTTAGTATTTAAGAAATAGACCCATGTGCATCTTGAGTAGTCATCAACAATAATGCGGAAATAATGTGCTCCATTAAGTGTTGGAATGTGATAGCCATCCCAAATATCAACATGAATTAGTTCAAAAGGTTCTTTTGTATTGATGGAACTTAAAGGAAATAGATTACGAGTTTTCTTAGCTAGTGGACAAATAAAATAATCACTAATGGAATAAAAGGGTGTGTTAATGGAAAGAGAAATTACACGCAAACTATTATTAGATAAATGACCAAGTCGTTGATGCCATAGATGAGGGTTGGTTGGAATAGTATTTGAAACGGAGAAACATCTAACTTTCTCTAAAATAGTTAGGTAGTAGAGTCCTACTTTCTCAGTTCTCATCCCAATCGTCTTCCCTGAACATTTTTCCTAAATAAAGCACACATTATTAGTGAAGGTGAGATGACAAAATGTAGTTTGAGTTAGTTTGGCTACTGAAACCAAGTTTAATTTGAAGGAGGGAACAAACAAGACATTATGAAGTATGAAATTATTTGAGAAATGTACAGTGCCGATATGTGTGACATAGGTAAGGTAATGATCAGGTAAATGAACATGTCGATTAGTGATTGGAATGTTGGAGCTCATAAGGTTTTGGGAACAAACCATGCGATCAGTTGCTTCTATATCAAAAATCCAATGGGTTTCTGAATGGAAAACATTCGCACATAATGTGTTACCTGAAGAAGTAGTCACTTGACTTTCCATGCTACTTGATTTGGAAAGATTGAGAAGTGTAAGACGCTTATGATATTAGGCGGATGTAAGGTTGTGGGATGGTGTCATTGTATCGGAGTTGCTTTCCTGAAAGTTAGTATGGTGAGCTTTGAAGGGGAAGCCATAACTTGCATTTCTCTTATCTTGAATTGTTCTTTTCTTCTGACACATATTGATGCCATGTCCATTCAAACCACATAAATCACATTTGAGGTGATTTCGGCAGTTCTCAAAATTGTGGCTGATATTGTTGCATCGATTGCACTTGAGAAGTGAGTTCCTTGGTGGGTAATTCTTGTGATGATATTGTGGATGACTATCCCTGACGACAAGTGCGGAAACTTCTAGCATCCTTTCTATGGTTTGTGTGGAGACATCTCTCTACTTTTCATCTTGAATAATAAGTGAATATACCTTATTTATTGTAGATAAAGGCTTCATAAGCAAGATTTGTATACGTGTTGATGTGTAAATCGTTTTAAACCCCATGAGGAACTTTATGGTTCGCTAATTTTATTGATATTCATGTAGTTCCCTTCCAGCATTTCCTCCACAATGTGGAAGAGGACATAGTGCATCGTGAGTATCCCATAGACTTTTCAACTTAGTGTAGTATTCTCCAATGCTCACACCTTCTTGTATGCAGTTATGGATCTTTTGCTCAATTTGAAATAGGTGCACGTTGTTGGTGTGTGAAAAACGTTCCTTCAATTCTAAGTAGATGATTCAAAATATATGTCATTTAAATCAAATCAACTTAGCAAATTTTAGAGCAAAAAGATTAAACACAAGTTTCATAAAAATAACTTATTTGAATTTTAATAATCAAATCAAATAATTATGATCATACATAAAATCATTTAATTTAAACATGTAAAAATATAATAAAAAATAAACTATATAAAAATAAAAATATCAAATAAATTTACTAATAAATATACGATTTGGTATTAACCCCTTTATGCTCTAATTATTTTTTAAAACTTCACTGTAGCTAGTATCAATTCTCTTTCCTTGCCTTGTATCAATGAACTATGTAGTGTTGAATGAATCTTAGATTCTCGGATCCAATAGGTAACTGAATGGCTTCTCTCATATAAGACAAATAATGCTATTATATAACATGAATTAACATTTTCCTTTTTCCATTAGTCTCTCTCTGCTATAATCTCAAGATGAATTAATCATGTTTTTTTCCTTTATGAACTGCCGATGAATTAATATTGTTTTTTTTTTCTCGCAGAATTTAACAATTTGGCAACTTCAGCTGTTTTTTTTCCTCTTCTCACATGCTTAACCCTAACCCTATGTGTGTGTATATATATATATATAGATAATGATAACCTACTAGCTAGGGTTAGAATATTTTGGGCTTCATTACTCCAAACCCATTCAAAGCCTTAATAAAAAATATTTTTAAATCACATCTTAAGAATATTAAGACATATAAAAAATTATTTAAGCACCAAAAATAATTTTAGATTTAATAAACATGTATTATTAAATGTATAAATACAACCCTATGTGTCATAGTTATAAAAGATATACCAAAAATATAATTATTTGAAACTCAAGTATTTGTTCGGTTTTTCTTGATATACTTGATAGCAGGCCTACAAACTAGTTTACATGTAAATATTTTATACACGAAAATAACCAACACTCATAGTCTTTACAATAATAAAAATAAAGATAATTAGGAGAAGTCATATTCTTGGACAGTTGTTCCCCACCATTCTATTGTTGGTTATTTCCAATTAAGTACTCCTAATGTTGTGTTTTTCCACCACAAGGTTTTGTTCTTCCTACGGCAACAAATGTTAATAGCAATGGTGTAAGTTAGATTGATATACTTGCTCTAAGTTTATTGTCTTCCCCTCCTATTAATGTCAATCTCTCTATAAAATTGGATGAGAATAACTACATGATCAGAAAGGATCAACTCTTGACATATGTTACTACGTATGGGCCAGAAGGCATAATTAATGGCTCTATTCATATTCCCACCAAATTTCTTGATAATTCTTGTACACCTAATCCTTCGTTTCTGAACTGAAATAAACTAAATTCTATTATCAAAGGTTTGATCTATGGATCTGTATCAGCTAGTATGATGGACTACCTTAATAGTGGCATGACAACGAAGGAGCAATAAGTTGCTCTTGAAGAGTCCTATTCTGCAGATATTCAGACGAAGACAATAGATTTGAGACAGCAATTGCATAGTAAGAAGGGTCTTACAACTTCTTAATATTTCATCAAAGCCAAGACAATTGCTAGGGATCTAGCAACTGTAGGTGAATGAACTCAAGAAAAAGACTTGTTGTATATATTGGGTGGCTAAGGTCCATGGTATACTAATTTTGTTTCCAACATTCAAATGCCTAAAACCAGACCTTCTATTAATTCTGTTCACAATTATCTAGAAGGTTATAATAGGATGCTTGAGAAACAAGAGTTTAGTGTTCAAGAAAGCATGTTTCATGCAAATGTGGTTTGTTTCGATTCAAGAAATGGAAGTCAGGTCATTGTAAGTCCTTTGGTGCCAAGAATGGTGATGGCTCTAAGGCAAATACTAATCAGCAAAATTGGAGGCTTAAACAGTTCTTGCAACAACCTCCTCCTAATAATCAGAATACTAATTTTTTTGGGGCAAATTTTTCAAAGAATGTGTTCGGGAAAAGTGCTGGTAATAATCTTGTTTTCCAAGTATGTGAGAAGATTGACCATAGTGCTCAATCTTGTTTTGTGTTAAGAGATTTACTCATTGGGAAGGGTCCTCGTGCTATGCTTACACAATGTGAAGATTCTGGTGCTTCTTCTGGGTGTTATAGGCTCCTTGATACAGGAGCCAACCATCATGTCATAGCAGATGTTGCTCAACTCACCACCACTGCTTCTTATTTAAGCTCTGAAGGTATCATGCTAGGTAATGGCACAAAAACTCATATTGCTAACATTGGCTAAGATAGCTCGCAAGTTAATGATAATTGTGTGCCTTTTTTAAAAGATATGTTGCATGCACCTAGGGTTACTACTAATCTCATTTATGTTTATAAGTTGTCATGATAATAAAGTCTCAATTGAATTTTCTCCTGCCGGTTTCTATGTGAAAGATCTTCCTTCCAAAAAGGTGAAGTTTCAAGGCCAAGTGAGCATGGTTTGTATCAAGTGCATGGCTTAGCTGGTGATTCTTTGTCCTTAAATCTGTTAATTCTCCAGTATGCTTTCTACTTCTTTACAACAATGGCATAATAGGTTGGGTCATGCCTATTTTCTAACTGTCACAGAGGCTCTCACCAAGTATGTTTATGATAAATCTGTTTCTATTAGTGGTAATGAGTTTTGCAAACATTGTCAAATAGCTAAATCACATTAACTATCCTTTCTTCGTTCTCATAAAAGAGTTACTACCCCTTTTCATTTACTTTATCTTGATTTGTGGACCACTCCACTGAAGGCTTGTATTACTTATAGATACTTTTTGTCTATACTAGAGGATTACTCTAGGTTTGATTTTTTTACTTCAAGGAAAGGATCAAACTAGTTCAGTTTTCTTGCTTTTAAAACTATGGTTGAGAAGCAATTTTTAGCCAATATTAAAGCTAACAAACTGACAGTGTGGTAGAATTTAAACCAATGATCTCAGCTCTTATTAAACAAAAGGTTGTTCATAGTTTAACTTGCCCTCGTACCTCTGAGCAAAATAAGGTTGTTGAATGTAAGCATAGACGCATTATAGAATGTGGGCTTGCTCTTCTTTCTACAACTCATATGCCAATTCAATTTTGGCCTTATGCTATACAAATGGTTGCTTTTTGCTCAATAAGTTACCCACGAAAATTCTAATTGGTTTGACTCCTTGTGAAGTTTTAAATGGTAGCAAACCTAATTACAGCTCTTTTAAAACTTTTGGCTGTCAATTTTTTTCTTATTTAAGAGCCTATAACTCTAATAAGCTGGAGCCTAGGTCCCTAGAATGTATCTTTTTTGGGGTTCTGTCTTAAAAAAAAAGGTTTCTATGTTTACACAGAGACACTAGTCGATTGTATGCCAGTACGCATGTTATTTTTAACGAATTCAGTTTCCCTTTGGCTATTGTCCAAACTGATAAGGTTGTTTCTTCAACTTCAATCACATCATTAATTCAGGTCCTTGCTCATATACTTATTACTTGTGACTCCTCTCTTATTTCTTCTGATACTTTTATTATTCATAATTCTTTATCTGCTAATAGTGTCTTCTAATGATTTTGAGTCTATTTCAGCAACTCATCTCCCATCTTCTTTGCCTCTATCTTTTTCTTTACCTTCTTTTGTTAGTGATTCTGATCAATTGTTGGATCCTAACAGCTACACTCCTTGTAATGAGCTTATTATCTACAATCACCTTTCTTGTCCACTTGATGTTTCTTCTTTTGTTTCAGGTGTTGTTTCTTCTTCTTATTTGCTTCCTTCTCTTCCTTTGTTTTTTTATCAATCTTCCATTGTTTCTAACACACACTCTATGCTCACAAGATCAAAAGCTAGTATTTTTAAGCCAAAAATGCTACTTGCTTCAGTTGAAAATTGTGAAGTTTTAACTATTCTTAAATCTTTTTTGAAAGTATATAAGTGGAAATCAACCATGCAAAAGAAGATAGATGCCCTCGATGCTAGTGCTACCTGGGTTTTAGTTCCTTTATTAAAGGGCCATACTGCAATCACTTGCAAATAGGTCTCTCGTGTCAAATTTCTGTCCTTTGGGACTTTGGATAAATACAAAGTTAAGTTGATAGTAAGGTTTTTTTTTTTTTTTTTGCAAAAATTTGATGTTGATTACTCTTTAGACATTTAGTCCTATAATCAAAATTACTATATTAAAATGGGACAGATTGATGTCAATAATGCATTATTAAATGAAGACTTATTAGAAGATGTTTATATGTGCCAACCTCTTGATTTTGAGTCTGATAATCTCCATTTAGTATGCAAATTACAAAAGGCTCTTTATGGTTTAAAACAGGCTCCTAGGGTCAGGTATCAAAAGATGTATTCTTGTTTACTTGGTTTGGGTTTTGTAAACTTTAAAGGTGATAGCTCAATGTTTGTGAAGTGCACTTCCTCTGATATATTTATGTTTTAATCTAGGTAGATGATATAGTGATGACAGGTTCATGTAATGTTCTTATTGACAAACTTATTTCATAACTTCATTTTCAATTTGCACTCAAGGATTTAGGCATTTTACACTACTTTCTTGGTATTGAAGTAGGTTATGCTCCAAACTGTTTTTTTTTTCTATCTCAGCAAAGACATATCATAAATTTATTGGATACTTTTGGTTTGCAAGACTAAACGTGTCACTACTCCCAAGGTGTTTGGTAAAACTTTAAGTTTGACGGTGTTCTCTTAAAAGATGCAGCTCCCTATAGAAAGTTAGTTGGCACCCTTCAATACCTCACTATTAATAGACCAGATGTGATATTTACACTATAGGTTTCTATGTTTATTTAGGTGATTGTCTGATTTCATGAAAATCATGTAAACAAAAGATTGTTTTACGGAGTTAAATTGAAAGTGAATATCGTTCCATGACATAAGCTTTTGTTGAAATTATATGGCTAAAATCATTGCTCAATTATTTGAATATTAGTTTAGCTGACTCATTTTTTGCTCACAAACAATGAAAGTGTTTAGCCTTTAGCTCATAATCCCGTGTTTCACGCACATATTGAAATGGATCATTATTTTATTCATGATTTGGTTGTTCAGGGTGATTGGGTAATCAGTCATATTTTCACATCTGAACAAGCGGATGATTCACTCACTAAACCTCTAGCATCTCATTTTCATCTTAGGCCCGAACTTATGATTCTTCCTCAACCATTAGTTTGAAGGGGGGTTCTAGATGTAGAGGGTTATAACTCTTCAGTTTGTTAAAATGAATAACTCAGTTTTAACTAACTATGTCATGTACTGCAACTCTTGTAACTATAAATAGTGCAGCTAGTAGTATTGTTCTGTAAGCTTTACATTTTCAATAGTAACAAAACTGAAGTTTCCTTTCTCTCGTTGGAAGAGTTCTTTAAGTGCTCTTCTTGATTTTCTGTTTTTGAGAATATTCCACGAAGGGTAGACCATAAATATGATGTCAAAGTACATACAACAATACTTGACGGAGAGAATCACATTCTGATGCGCCATCCATCATCATAAACAGTTTCAATCTTGAAATATGCAGAATCCCAGGACATCAGGTGTCCTTTGAACCAACAACGAACTTAGCTATGAAAAACCCAATGGTATCAAGTGGAAACGAGGGATCAAATCTTTGAACAAGTTCCTCCTCTCCAGGTCTTAGCCATTCCCTGTGAGCCATGTATAGGAAAATAAGAGTTTATTTGATATCCCAATTACTTAAATTATTTTGAATTAATAATACATGTCAAAAACACCCAAAAAAGATGAAGAGCATGAGATGATTAGATTTTAAAACCTTATCTACAAATGATAAGGTACATTATATAGCCGTGGCCACATGGAAGCCATATGTTGGGCTAGAAATGAACGTTGAATGGCAAACATATACCAAGGTATCCCCTACATCAGGGTGCAAGGCAAGAAGTAACGAAAATTTCTGTGCAAGTCAGTGATAACAGAACTTTATCCTATGTCCTACTTTTTACAAAATGTCTGAAAATCTGATAAATGGTAAGCTCATAAATACTTGGTTGAAATAAAGCATATTCATAACCTCTGTCCAATAAGGAATACGTGACTGAGGAAAAGAACTTACTCAAGAGATCCATCAGGAAATTCAAATTGACCAACAAGACCAGGACCACCAATTCTTGGATGCTGAAATAAAATGTAAATTAAAAGATCATATCAATAAATTCTCAGAAGAAACTAACCAGATAAAAATTATAAGCAAAACTTTTAGTAAAATAAATCCCACTTCAGTTACTCTACCAAAGCAAAAAGGTTAGATTTATCGTCTAACCTGTGGAGCCAATGTAAGAAACTTATAAGTGTCCAAAGCATATCGGACCAATGCCTCATTTTCACCAGGATTTATTGTACATCTAGTATGAGACACAATAGAATAGAAATGTAGTCAATAGCAAGTGCAGATATATAGTCGATCCATAAAAGTTTGTAAAGTTTTGGCCACCAATTATTGAAAGATTTGAAAGAAAAATAAATGAATGGGCGCAGGGACCGACGGAGACGATTATACTCCACACCAGTTTCGGGTACATTCGGTTAATAACCATCGGTTATGAACCGGTAGCAGTTTTTCTACAGTTTAACCACGTTTCTTATTTTTTAATATTTATTCAAAAATATATTTGGTTTAAAAAAATCAAATGTTAACTTAATTCTTACTTTACTATATTATTTAAAATATTGACATTAATTTCCATTTTTTAACTATTTAACACATGTTTTTAAGTAAAATTTAATCTAATTATACAAAATATTGTGTTTTATTATTAAAATTATATTTTTTTTATGTAATTATATGTACATAAAATAATAATATTAATATATGTTCGGTTTCAATTAACCACAGTTTTAGTATTGCCATAAGCATCCCGACTCCACGCCTTATCTATTAAGTTATTTACGAGCAAAAAATGTCGGATTTTTATAGATAACTACAATTTCAATTATCCACAGTTAAATTGCGCATTCCTTAGAAGATTGATACAATGTAAGAGGGTTTTTTCTCTATAAAGGAACGATTGACTTTGATAAATTTTGTTTTATCTAGTCTCTTAACTCACTATTAACATGGGAGTTATAAAAAGATTAACAAAATTAATGAGATTTTATATAGAAAATAACTAATAAAAGGAGAAAGAGTCACTTGATCAGATGGACGATGATTAAAATGATGAAGAAAAAAGGAGGTTAAGTATAAGTAACATTATTAAAAGAAACAAGACGGTTAGGAAAGTGGTTTTCGAGGTTCCCTTTAGAGGAAGGTTCTAAATGACATAGATTCTAAAAAGTAACTATAGGTTAAAGAATAATAGTTGGGATGCAAGTTGTGGTTTACACTGAGAGCATTATACTCCTTGTAAAGACTCAGTTTTATTCTTTTCCAATTTGAGATGTATAGTAGGGAGATTGAATTAAAATTCATTTTTAAGAGGATTTTTGATTGAAAGGCAATTCTCTTTCAATTAGATATCCAAGCCTTTATTAACAGGTTGCACTCACTCAAATGATAGACTTCATGTTTAGAAGGAACTTAAATGATTGAGAAGTAGAATTCTCGAGTTAATTGTCAGAGTTAACATAAGAGCTAATATTAATGATTGAAGGATGTGGACTGCGAATTTATCTGAATGTTTTTCTTGCAAGTTCTATTTTGAGTTTCTTGCAAGTCTTCAGTGTGGACTTGCCTAAGTCTTAAGTAATTAGTCTTGGAAAAGTGAACACAAATTATCATATTCAACTAAAGTTTTTAAAGTTTTGTTTTTCTCTTAATTGGTATGTACTTTGTAAAAACAACTTAGAAGATATTGATTATTTATTTTTACATTGTCCAATTTTCTATCTTCTTTGGTCAAAGCTACATAAAAATATGAGAAAACAGTGAATTATTATAGGATTTGTCAATTTTTATTTCTAAAAACCTTACTCTTATGGAAGGAGCAATAAAACTTCAAAGACAAGGGTTTTGTGGAACAACAAAGTGGGAGCAATCCTTTGAGTGTTATGAATGGAGAGGAATAAGAGAATTTTTTATGATGGTAAGAATGATATTCTTTTTTGTGAGAGAATGTTTTATTTCTAGCATCCTCTTGGGCATTAACTTCAAAAGAATTAAAAGATTAATCTCAATTTTTTATTAGTTTTAATTAGACAGCTTGTTTATCCTAGTTAGGATTTGGATCGAAGATTATAGTTATTATTTGGTATAGTTTGGTACCTTTTTTGTAAGTGAATTACTAATCCACTTTGTATTTTTATAATGATTGCTTAATTAATATAATATATTGTTTCTTATAAAAAAAATTAAGTTATATCAATTCAACATTAGAAATGTGCAGAAGGACAAAGCAAATAACATAAACATATTGCTTTATAGATCTTATGCGGAGAGCGCAATTGCATGCATCTAAAAAGATGACCGAGAATACGCCTCAACAAGTTTCTTATTTTTCTACCACTATATTAAACTTAAGCAATTATGCATTGCATGTTGCTAAGTTATATATATGTACACCCCAAGTAAAAACAAAATAGAAAGTCATGTTATATTCTATATCTGTGTGTTGGCTTCCCATGTATAAAACACGGCGCCTGTTTATTTTACTCAATATTTTGTCTTCTTCTGTGTAAGGTTGATTACTACAGATCAATAATATACACACATGTTAGAAGAACTATGATTGCGAATATGTTTAAACATACCACGAGAGTTAGTTTTTTCTCGTGTTTTTGGTTTGTTTCGAGTGTAGGTGTGAAATTTATTCACATTTTTAGAAACGAAAAAAAATCTTTTTTTGGCACCTCACCACCAGGTGAGGTGGCTAACACAAAATGGTCATCCAAATTCTATAAATTAAATCGTTGCAGAAGCAACAAGTAAGAACAAGTGTAAGCAGTTCGGACAGAGGTCTCAACTGATATAGATAATAGTAGTTTTATTATCTATCATAGTTATAACTATTTTATTATTTAGTAGATTATTTACTACTAAATGGTCGCCTTAAGCAACCCGAGGACATCACCACATAGATACAGTCTCTATGTAGAGTTATCTCGTTATATCGCTTGTCATGCATGATCTGTTGTTGAGTTAATATAATTTGATTTTTATGTATGTATATTTCTACATATTAAAACATAAACTCTAATTAGAAAGCATTTATTGTTTTCTTACTTTCTGTTTGATATATAATATCTACTCTTATAAGTTTTCTTTATTTCTGATATTATATTATTTGTATTTTTATTGTGTGAACTGCGAAAGTGCTTATTGTTGTATTTCTTGCAAGTTGGGGTAGAATCCTTAAGAAGTCTGTAACACCTTATCCTAATTGTATATCGGGTTGCAAACTCTTTTAATTAATATTAGAATGGGTGCACTCTTTTGGGTTTAATAGCCCCAATGTTGAATCTATTAACTCGTTTTTTCACACACACACCCTTATCTCTGTTAGAGTCAAGAAAAGGAAATAATATAGCTAGACCTCTATTTTCAATGGACTGAACTATGAAAGCTTTCTTGTGGTCCCTCAAAAATTGCGTTTAGCTTCTTGTAGAGAATGGCTAGATTTACCCAACTAAAACCCTACTTGATAATACCGTAATTCCTAAATCGATGATAGAGTGGACAAAAAAAGAAAACAAGAAGTTTGAATGGAATTATAAGTGTTTATATGTTATTATAAAGGTTTAATCGCCTGATGAGTACAGAAGGATACAGAGTTATACTACCGTGAAACAAGCATGGCACATTCTTAACAAACCTCATGAAGGAACATCTACCGTAAAAATATCCAAAATTTTGAAATTAAATAGACTTTGAGCTGTGCATTATGCAGAAAGACGAGATTTTTGACAAGTTTCATGCACAATTCTCTAATAATGTCAACAGAGGTATTGTTCTTGAATCAATGTACAAATCCAATAAGCTTACTGTAAATGAGCTAGTTGGTGATTTAAAAGCTTTTGAACTTCCTATTTATTGCCAATACAAGAACAACTTCCTTCCGAGAAGGGAAACAAATGGGCACTCAAGACTACCCAAGGAAATGGTCCCAGTACTAATACAAATGCCATTTATGTTGATTGTCAATCTGATCCTGATGAGAAAGAAATGGCCTTACTTGAGCAAAGATTCACAAGATTTTTCAAAAAGAAGCCCTCTTCTGAGGGTATTAGAAAGGATAATTCGAGCTCTAAAGGTTCAAAATCGATATAAGTTGATGATTTAGATGATGAATCTAAAAAACAAACAAAAGGCACTTAAACAAAATCAGATGCTTCGAATGTAGAAAGCCTGCTCACATTGCAACAAATTGTTTTTAAAAACAAAAAAGCACGAATAAGCGTGTGATGAAAGCTAAGGTCACTTCTTCAAACAATTGAGCACTAATAATGTAAATGACTCTAATTTCCTTACTTTGGTTGCCTAAGTAACGTCACTAATCCTTCGATTGATGCCTCTGAAGATGAAGATGAGCAAGATGAACTGCTCGATTCTTACAATGCTCTACTCTTGGAGATAATTAAGTCTAAAAAAGATTAAAAAAAAAAGGCTATGGAAAGCCTTGATGAAAAAGAACGCAAGATTTGTATGTTAAAGAAAATTCTAGAGGAAAAGAAATCCTCGATTGACAGTTAAGAACATGATCTCACAAGTAGGTATGAGGTCATTTAAAAGAGATGATAAGCTTGAGAAACAGTTGAAGATTCCTACTTTTGGTAAAGCTACTCAGTTTTTTGTCAATCCTGAACCAACTCATGATCAGAAGAATGAAGTTGAACTGTTAAAAAGACAAATTATTGCTCTTGAGATCAAGTTGAACAGTTGAATAGCTCACAAGAAAAGAAGCTAAGGTTGATCAACTACACAAGAGAGTTGGGATTCGTAATAATTCTACTACACATCTTGAAACTGTTCTTATGGAAAAGGAAGACTTGATTATTGTTTTAAAAGATAACCTCAACATGCGGGAAAAGGAAGACTTGATTATTGTTTTAAAAGATAACCTCAACATGCAGAAGAAGGAACTTGTACATTCCTCCATTGCAATCGACAGAATGACAATGGATTCAAAATTGAAATGAAATTATCAGCAATATCATGTTTTATTGTGACAAGCATAACATTGGCTAAAGAGAAGGGGCTTCAACACCTAAAGTGGGTTCTACTAAATTTGTGAAAGCTTATGATTAAGATCCAAAATTGAAGTCTGCTACAACTAACTCAAAAGTTAAGTCTGTTGTGTCCTAACAATGTGAACCCTTCACCTAAGGCTAGCACTTCTCGTTGCTCTAGTGATGGTCTATTGTCTCTACCTACTATCATTTCTACTTGACATCATTGTGATGAACTTGGGCATTTAAGAACACATTGCAAGAAATTAACTATTCATCCTTGTATAAAAATTAATATGAGAACTTCTTCCTTTTCTCCTCCATATACTACTTCTCAGAATCAAGGACCCAAATCCTCTAACTCCATTGTTCGTGTTTGTTATCTGTGGCATTACTGACCACCTTGTTGGACAGTGCCCTAGATATATGAGAAGCACTACTCGGAGTTCTCTACCTCGTTCACCCCTATCTCCTATGACAGGTTATAGCCATTGTAGCTCATCTGAGCATCTCCAAGCATGTTACATTATGCACCTTAGGCACAATGCAAATACTTTACACGAAGAGATGCTATTTTATCACTATTTTCGAGTGATCTACATAGGGTTAATTTATCTATCTTTACTGCTTTAACAAAAATCAAAAACATTGTGTTTGTCATCTTGACGGGACAATTTTGTTAGCTATTCTGTCCAACTTTCATACTGTTTGTACAACAAACCTGTTTGGATGGACCACTGATGTTTTATGGTTGAATGCCTTTGACCTAAATGGAAGAATTTTTGTTTTGATATGTGTATTCCCTAAGAGTATGTATGACTAAATTCTTACGTTGAATTTAAAAATAACTTTTTCCTAGATACATGCAATAACGTTTTGTTCATTTATTGCCACCAATGTTTTCTTATCCTCAGTTTTTCCTCTTGAGCCTTTATGTTATCTATTCATTTCTTTACACCTACTAGCTTAGTACAAATGATAAATCTCACTTACCTTACACACCTTTAGTTGAGTTTCAATTATGTTTCTTATTGAACTTATATGATTTGAGATGTTTAAAGGAAAAAAGAAAAATATGTGATTTGATTGTGTGTTTTCTGTACATGATTTGAGATCTATAGAGTACTATGTGTCCCTAAAGGTTATGAGATGTTACACTCCTTGTTACTGATCAGTCGTTACCAATCACTCCACATTGGGTAGTATTGGTTGCGGAGGAGAGCTGATGTTCGTGTGTAGAAACAAGTTGTTACAAAGGCAGCAAGTAAGAGCAGTAGTAGACAGTTCGGACAGAAGTCTCGACTAATAGAGGTAATAGTAGTTTTAATGTCTATTAGATTTATAACTATTTTATTGTTTAGTGGATTATTTGTCACTGAATGGTTGCCTTAAGCAACCCGAAGACGTTAACACATAGATATGATCTTTATGTGGATTTACCTCTTTATATCGCTTGTCATGCATAATCTGTTGTTGAGCTAATACAATCTGAGTTTTATGTGCATATGTTTCTTCATACTAAAACATAAAATCTGATTAGAAAACATTTGTTATTTACTTACTTTCTGTTTGATATATAATATCTGTTGTTGTTATAAATTGTCTACATTTTTTATATTGTATTATTTGTACTTCTGTTGTATAGACTAAAAGTATTTACTATTCTATTTCTTGTAAGTTGGGGTTGAGTCTTTAAGGAGTCTACATCTCCACATCCTCATTGTGTATTGGTACGAACTCTTTTAAGAATCAAACAAGAAGCATACGTGGGATTGGAGGTTTAGAGATTGACATATTTTAAAAACTACCACTGCTTGGTAAATATTAGTTGATACTACAAACAGTCACCAATCATATCACCCCTTTGATGGAAAGGGCACAAAGTAGCATCCATAGCCATACTGGATATGGAGTGGAGGGGACATAATTTCTTATGTTTTACTAAAATTTAAACTATAAGAACATTTCCTCAAGAAAATCATAGAAGAGACCAGGGAGATCAATACAATTTTAAACTTTTTAAGTTAAAGAAACATTATAAAGTTGATCAAGATATCATGCAGGATAACACTATGACAAGAGAAAATGCATCTTAACTCACGTTGAATACACAAGTACTCCACCTGGACGAACTAACTTAACAGCCTGATCCAACATTCTTCTTTGGTATTTGGCATGGTTTCTCAAGGATTCAATAGTTTCCTGGAAAGTAAAAAATGATCAGTTCCTCACATAATGGTTTTAGAAGGGAAATTTTGAAGGGGTGGAGGGAGGACAAAAGCAAAGGTAAATATAAGAATTAATATTTGGACGATAAAAGGACTTTCAACAAAAGTTATAGAACTTGTATTGGTTTCTTGGCCATTTTTAGTCAAACATCAATATTGGTCTTATCTAAAAATTCCATTACATCAAACCCTATTTGTATGGAGGTATTTGAAATCCCACTACCAACACTAAAGCAACTAGGAAATAATGTACACATAAAACTCTAGAAAAATCCTAATTCCCAAATAATAAACCATAAGTATCTCGAATCAGTATTAATAATACATTAAATCTGATGACACTATCCTTACTGCTGTATGATTCTTCTGAGATTGAATTAGCAACTTGAAGAGTTTAACATTAAGATAGCAAATCTATAATCGAATATTAATAGTTTTGCTCCAGCTGGTTTCCACAATCAGAGAGACAAAAAGGGCCCCATAGGGGTGGGGGTGCCAAGGCAATTGATCCGGCCAATACAGCTCAATGAATAATTGAAAAAGAGAAGTTGGTGGTAGGATGACGAAAAAGCAGTGAGACTTTCGCTAGTTTTTTTTTTAAATCATTTATGCAAAGGAACATCCATGGGGAAAGATTCCTCATAAACAAATCAAATATTACACTCAGAAAAATGCTCAGTATTGTGTTTCATCCGATTAGGAGTTTTTGTTTAATGATACATTATTATGTCCAAACAAATAACATCTAAAGAGCACGGAACTGAAGACTAGAGATAAAAGAAGAAAATATGGATTTTGTTACCACTCCAGAAAATAGTCGAGGCCTCAAACCAAGGGCAGAACAGGGTGCATCAAGAAGAACTCGATCAAAGCTGTTAGGACAAAAACCTTTTGAGTTCTCAACCCTACCACCCGTGGACTGATTTCTTCCTGGTCCATTACGTGCTCTTCTTGCATTCTTCCTGATGTCGGCTCTGCTAATGTAAGTTCTCTCCTTCGCTTTTTCATTGCTAACTACATTGATTTAATTAGAAATTTTCTAGAAATAAAAATAAGTTTATATGACAGTAACTCAGTAAGTAATTCACTACAAGAGAAATTATCCACCAGACATGTTTAGAAAAGTTAAAAATCAAAGCTTATCAACAGAATTACCTACCACTCGTCTTAACAACATCATCAGCACTATGTTGTTCCGAACTCAATGAATCAACTTTCTCCACGTGTAATAGATTCAAGTTTGACTTTTGTTTAGTTACATCACAGTCATCCTGACTGCAAGAGAGAACATTCATATCATTGCATTCATTACTTCGCAGAACAGCTTTAAGAACATCTAATTTGAATGTTTTTATACAACTCAAGCCCATTTCCACAGCCAATTTCTGGATATCCAGCACCTGTGAACATAATGGTAAAAAATTCAATAAATCTACATTATTGAATAATATACAAGAACAGTAGCAGAATAACATCTAATATTTCTTTGGGAGGAAGGGGGGTAAAAATAGAACCACATTACCAACATGAAAAGAAGCCTCAAGAAATAAACATTTATGCTAAAGAAACACCTAACTATTGTATTTCGTGAGTAATTGATGCCTTGTGATGGACCACATCGCAGAGCTATTTAATTAAGTAAAAACAGATCAGTTGCAACGAATGCATGCAAGGAAATCATGATTGCCTTCAAAACCATCAAATCATAACAATACCAAACATACTATTTGTGTTCCTAACTGGAAGCTAAGTACTGGATATTCAAAATAAACACTACAGCATAACATATATAAATGCAATGGTCCGCAAATGTTTAGTTTGCTATTTTATGTTTATTTACATGGTTGATCAAAAAATATATCTTCCACGGGCATAATAAGAGAAGACCAATCCAGATAAAAGCGTACATTTTCAATTATAATTGATCATCTCAATTTTTAGAGCAAAGAACTGCAATCAAATTAGCCATTTTTAAAAAATAAGTACGCAGCACAGGTTGAACTATTTTTGTGTGCGCTTAATGAACATATGATGCAGGAGTCTTAGCAAAAAGAGAGAAGACACTAGACACATTTCCAGCTTTGGCAATACCTTATTATGAGATCTATCAACAGCAACAACTTCTCCTTCATCCTTCATAAGAATTGCAATTGCAGTTGTTTTCCCTCCCGGTGCAGCACACATGTCTAATATTCGCTCACCTTTTTGAGGATCTATAAAGCCAATAAGAGTGCAAATATCATAAACAACAATACGAAAAAAAAGGTCCACCCTGCTAACATATACAAGCAAAGGACAAGTCAATCCACAGTAAAATGTTGACAATGCTTTCCATGCAAACAAAACAAAGTAAACAAATGCATGCTATCCTAAAATATGACTTTCACGACACAAAAGAAAAAAGGAAAACCATGCGGATGATTTAATTTCACAAAGCAATAACCCATGAGATTGTTTCCAATAATTAATAAGATATAAAGGCACCTAGTGCATGAGCAGTGACAATACTCGGCAAATTTTGAAGAAATATTTCCCCCTCAAGCACATCTGGCAATCAAAGAAAAGGAAAGTATAGGGGTTATTCAGATATTTCAAACAACCTGAACTGAGAAACAAAAATTGCTAAAAAAATAACAAAAAAAGTTCTATGTAGCATCTACATCGAGAATTCAAACCATCAAATTACAATTATAACTTGACACAGAGAAACAAAACAACATTAAAATAATGCAGTTCAATAAAAAAAGTTTAGATGCTTCAACAGTGACATGAAAGTCCTGATAGATTACATTCTATAAAGGCAAACTGCAGCAGAAGCTCGGATGGCCCACATGAAGCAAACATGCAACACGTAAAGATGGTTGGTGCAAACCATAGGTAATATTTTAAGTTTAACTAAACAGTTATATTTGCTTTAAAACTGTATCCTCCTTTACCATCATATTCAAAGTTACAACCCTCTTGCTTACTGTAAATCATCTTAACAACCCAACTCCTATACAATCTGGCTGGCCAAGAATGCCAATTCAGATGCAATAACCAATTACGCATAATGGAAAACTTATTATACCTGAGATGATAGCATTCAAGTAACCTACTCAATGGCACACTTACCCTATCTATCATTACATAAAAATATATTTTTCTTGGTTCAAAATTACACATAAATATATTGTTTATGTTAATAGACCAGTGCGTAATTCACTGCAAATAACCTTCTACTAAAAGACACCAGCATGCAACTCTAATCATCAAAACTAAATAAATAAGTACTAGGAAAGAAATAGGAAACTTTTTTCTTGCATCATCACCAAAGCTCAAAATCATTCCAAAGACACTCAAATTTGTGAAGAAACAATACCATACCATAAAAAGAAGGAAGCCTAAATATTCTATTGCTCATATCCACAGCAACTCCTCCTGAAACACGAAAAATTCCAGACCTTGACATCATTGCTGTTCCTTGGCCAATATATAGGCCACTTCTCTCAAAATAATAAGGATCTACATGATCAAATTAGAAACATCTATCAACATTGCAATTATATAATTGTTGAAGGTTACACACATGTATAGAAAAGGCATTGTAACAGGCCCAGAAAACAAAAACAAATAGAGAAATGCCCTTGCATATACCTGTAAGCTCATGGTTTCAACTGGAATTATTTCAAAATCAATCTCATCATCATGGGGGAGGGGGTTTGCTTCCATTTTTAATAGAGCCAATATATGACAACTTAGTGTCTAAAAGGAGATGAAATGATATTAATTAAGAAGTATATAGAGAAAAATCCTAGCCGAAGAAAAGGAGATGATAAAAGGAAGGGTTACTCCAATATTGAATGAATAGGTCAAAAAAACTTGAATGGTTGCCTCAGGCAAACAATATATCAGAACCCTAACCATAAAAGCAATACTCAAATATTACTGTCAAGACTGAAATACATTTATGATGCATGCAATACATGCATCATGATTAAAGAATACAGGAATGGAGAGCAACTGTAGCAACCAACCAGGCGAAAGATTAAAAGAATAAAAATTTATCATATAGCATAAAAGTAATTTCCACCTGTTGGCATCCCTTGCAGAACAGTTCCTCGTGTTATACCTTTGGCCCAGCCACCATCCGATGTAGGCTGCTCAATGGCAACTGAAACTGCAATTAGATCTCCTTTTTCAACATGAGCACTGCAAGCCACTACCCCAGGAACGTATACCTACAAAAAATTTACCTTTTAAGAAAGAAAGAAGGGAAGTTCTAGTCACCATTACATCCCTAAGGCTTGAAATATGATACCCAAAAAAATCTTGTTAAAGTATTGCATTAACAATTTTCTCTATCTCCTACTATATATAGTTTGAAAAGTAAAACAGAAAAACAGAAAAAAGCAATTACAATAGGAAGAAAGAGAAGCAAATGTAAGCTTATTATGCAAATGTAAGCTAATTATCTGATTACTTTTACTCCCTTGTAGGAATGGGCATGGGATGGTCGGCGATGGTAGTACTAATAACCATAATCACCATGTACTGGTTTTGGATATATTCACGTAATAACCATCAGTTATAAGTTAGTAACAATTTCCACACTATTTAATCACGTTTCTTATTTTTTAACATTTATTCAAAAATATATTTAATTTTAAAAATTAAATTTTAACACAAAACTTACTCTACTATATTATTTAAAATATTAACATTAATTTTTATTTTTTAACTATTTAGCACATATTTTTAAGTAAAATAAAAATAAATAAAATTCAATCTAATTATTTCAAATATTGTATGTTTTATTATTAGAAGTGTATTTTTCTATGTAATTATATACATATAAAAAAATAATATTAATATATATTCGATTTCGTTTAACCACAGTTTAGGTATTGCAATAACTATCCTCATTCCACGCCTTATTGATTACGATTATTTTCAATTAAAAATCGTAGAATTTTTACAATTAATCATAATTTCAATTATCTACGGTTAAAATGTTAGATTCTTACTCCCTTGATCAATTTAGTCCTTAACCTTTCAAATTAAACAATTTGGCACTAAAATTTTCAAATCTACTCATTTTGGTCTCAAACCTTAGACTATCTATTCATTTTGGTCTAATGTATAACTCTGGTTGAGATGTGAATAGGTTGAAAATATATTTTTTTTCCTGGCATGCAACATATATGAGCCACTTAAAGCCAATTATAGGGGCATATATAACACTTAACTCCACATCAATGCCAAATTCCAATTGTCGGCAATGCCATTCCTACTACTTGTATAGATAAAAAAAGAAAGTTCACCAAGAAAGTTTGAAAGCGAACCACTTCTAATGTGGCAAGAAATATAATGTTAACATTTTCTATTGACAAGAAAAAAAATCTACATTAGAGTTATCTATTTGATCATATTAACTAGACTTCTAAAGGTTAGGGACCAATTTGATGGAGTGAAGGTCAGAGATATATCATGTGTTTCAGCCATAAGAATAAGATGGGCTCATATTAAACTGACAGGACTAAGGTGAACTAACAAGCAAGGTTCCAAAAGGCAAAAACTGTTACCGAAGTAGTCGTCCCAAATGAGGCAAGACAATATGAGGTAGAAGCCTCACTTAAATTGAAAAAATAAATAAAACTAGTAATAACCTATTATATAGAAGAAAACTACAATAAAAGTTAAGACACAAATAATAAAATGTAATAATAACATAAGTAGTTTAGATATAAAGTCACAAACAATAAAAATAAACGTTTAAAACATAAATTATTCAAATAAAATCACAAAATATATTTCAAAATGACTCACAAATAACACACAAAACATGTTTTAGTAATTGTTAGTTTTTTCCTCTTTTCCCTTAAGTATATTAATTCAAACCATCACCCATCACTCATCAACACCCTCATCAATACTGGCTTTATCATTCATTGAATCATCATCATATTTAATTCTAATACCTTATTCATCTTCATTAACATCTTTTCTTACCTTTACCTTTAATATTTATTGGTCGGTTTTTTCTTTTGGTTCTAGAAGATCCTTTACTTTTTTGATGTAATGTTCCTTCTTTCCCTCCAACCAAAAGCTCATCAAGTTCATTTGTATCCTAAGGTTGTAGGTTTTCTAGGGGTCTATCAGCAGCATACCATTCATCATTTGATGTCACATCATCAAGTACCAAAACATCCTCATCTTCTTTGAGTGCCTTAAGTTTCATGTGTTTATGTTTAAGTTTCTTGTTACATAATATAAACCAAAAACTTCATCCCAAGTATGCTCAATTGGTTCATTTCTTCTTCCTTTTTTATTTCATTTTTTTTCATTTAATGGTTATTGGACTTTTATAAAAAAAAAATTGGACCTAGCTTAAAAACAAAACAATTTGTCTCTTTATTGTTCATGAGAGAGGTTTAAGCCTCATGGTGCCTCAAGGCACACACCTTAAAGCATATGCCTCACTGCAAAAGGCATAAGCCTCAAATTACGTAAATGAGGCGTTAGTCTCAAGGCCCCCATCAATTGTCTCACCTCAAGACGCCACTTTAGTGCAGTTTTTAGAACTATGCTAACAAGAACTGAGTTCATATTAAACTGTCTTCTATATCTGCATACTCCAACAAGAAAGTTTTAGCAATTTAAATTGATTAATCAAATTTCTGGAAAAAGCCTACCTGAGCACCCCGAAGAACTGCCTCAGCACATTTCCGACTAACAGTTACCTCCTTAGGAGGTTTACCATCTGCATAACCGTAATCAATAGTGTGTGGGCCAGAACCCCTGACAAAGAGAACATAATCTAATCCTGGAATTTGACATTTTGATATTGGAACTTTCTGGGAGCTCTCATTGAGCACATTTTCAACTTTTCCTGAGGCCACCTCACCACAGTTATCAAGATTTTGGGATTGAATGGTGTTGGTAGTAAAACTACTCTGCCTCATGCCTATATCAGAACTGCCACTGATGTTTACATGGCCATTACCATTTTCAGCCCGCTGCTCTTGTAAAATTCGCAGCAACTTGTCAATGACAGCATCAGCCGTTGACTTGAGTGTGTTAACACGTACACAAGAATAGCAAGATGGACGGCTAAGCAAAAAAAAAATTAATATCAAACGAATTTTCATACAAAGAACTTTAAAAAAAAATTATGACAAGCTCCACTCTAATAGTAACAAACCATAAATATTCATATCTATGCATTTAGATTTTATAATTTTCCCTTCCTCACAGTTCAGAAATTCCCCTCAGATTATGGACATTAAAGTTTACATTTCCTTAGTCCTAAACGGGAAGTAAAGTGATACGAAATGGCCTCCTCCTCCAAGCAACCAAACGAATTAGAACCAATGAAAAACAAAAACAAAAGCTAAAATGTCCTGAAACTACTGTAAGAGAATCGTAACACAATGAAGAAGACAGTGATAGAAGGTACGTTAGAGCTTTGGAAATGCACGAGAATCGATGAGGTCCATATGCTTTGGAGAAATATTCTTCTACCTTAGGATTCCATCGAAGAATTGGATCGTAACAGTACCGATCTGATATGTTCTCCATCTGTTCGGATTTTCAAGTTACATCGTTATCAGAGGACACCAAATGAAAATCTATACGACTATAACATCTCATGATTCTCTATGATTATGAGAGAGATAGAAAGAGTACCTGTAAAGTGAGTTTGCTTAAGGAAGTGAAAGAGGTAGTTATGGTTTTGAGCAAATGCAAATCCCTCGCTTTCTTCATTCAAAGAAGCGGGACGCTCCCTCTTGCCTTGCGCTGAGGGTTTTTACTCCCACCATCAGTCACTGTCGGTTTTTTTGTTCTGTACGGCCCAGTCCAGTTGTAGAACTTTTTTTCTTGTAAATCGACGAAATATCCTTTACTCATCCATGTGACCTTGTATACTTTGCGAGGGATTTTGGGCTTTTACTGGGGTTGTAGCTTGTGAGCATGGCGGGGACATTTTCCCCGTTTTCTGTCCACGAATCAAAATTTATTTTCATTTGAATCCACTTAAAATCTTGGTCACATATTATCACGTATTAAAAATGAGAAAATATAATATATCATTAATAATAATTTTATTTAAAAATAATAACATTGAGATATAATTAACATCATACGTAAAATAAACATCATATGTATTACCATAAATAACAAATTTTATTACATTAATATCATTACTCAAAATTTACGGACAAAACACACCTCAAGTCTCTTTTTATACAAAAAGATGTAATTTGATGCTGGTATAGCTCCCAAATATTGATTCAATTCTGTTGAGAAATTAAACATAGTAGAGATAAGACGATAAAACGGAAGAAAAACATTATTAATTCATTATAAAGATTAGAGAATACATTACTTATTTATAGATAAGTTATGGTATCAAAAACTCATTGATACAATAAACATTAATAAACAAATAAGGAAACTTCCAATTTATTACTCCTAAAGTAATGAGAAAATAAAATATTTTATATTTATTATTTCCAAACACTTCCCCAAAAACTAGCATAGATATTATCTATGTTTAGCTTGGACAATTACAAATTATACTAATAATAATTAAATGAGAAAATAGATAGTATTCATTGAAGTGAGAAGAAATCGTTTTTCTTGGGTTGAGTAGTCACAAGTACTTAAGCATTAGCTTAGTTATGTTCTCATACATGCATGTCTTGGTAATATCTCTTGTTGAGGATAACGACAGAGTAATAATTGGAGTAGTAATCAATCACACAAAAACAAATATAGATAACTCTTGGGTTGGGGCATAAAGACCCATAGAGTTATCATAGTAGTGGGATTCTTATGGGATGGAAAATGACAAAGCAGCACATAAAATTTTGAGATAGAGAACCCATTTTGTTATGGGCACGGAAGGAGTAAAAAGTAATACAATTAAGTCCAATAAAAACAAATAATTTCTTTAATCATGAAATACTAATGAAAATTAACCAAAATAAATATGACAGAAACAATTAACTAACTAACAATGACAAATGCTTATGATAGATCTGACAAATTGGAGCATTAAATTTCAATATCTGAAACAAAGAGTTTTTGTCCTTTTCTTTTTGAAACTAGACCTCCATTCCAAATATGAGGGAATTGAGGACAAAAGAACTCTTCAATTTAGGCCATGGAGGAAGTTGATTATGGAATTCATGAATTATTTTTTTATAAAGCAAATATTTTATTTTTTAGATCTGAAACTTGCCTATCCAAAGATGATTGATGTAGCTGTTCCGGCGAACATGGTATGTGGATTGCAGGATTTGTCTGCAGAGATTGTTCAGCCTCTGTGAAAATGGATATGTTTAGGTAGGACTCACATGACTTGTCAAATATAGTTTAATTGACTAGGTGGTTAATAAGTTTGCTTCATAATATCTTTCTTTGCTTGTACTAATTGTCTGTACCTGTCACTGCTAGTTTGAATTTAACCTCAATATTGCCCCCTCATTCTTCTCCTTACAAATGTTTAATTACAAGTTTTGATGCATCATTCTGGTTCATCAACCAGTCGACCATGATTAGTTAATTGTTTCTAGTCATTAATGTCATGATTACTATTTGTTTGAACCATAGAATAAAATGAAAATAATTATAATATTAAAATAAAATTTATAAAATTATAAAATTATAAATTAAAAAAATTATTTTTTTGACTTCTAAATAAAATAAAATGAGAAAAAAATAATAAATAATTATATAAATGTTAAAAGAAAATAGAACATTTTGAAGATGTGGGAGAAATAAAAATACGAAATGTTTTATTTTTCATAATAGGTTAAAAATCAAATCAAACACAAGAATATCTAGAATCATTCTCATTATCATTTTTATTACTGTTAATCAAACATTACTTAATAAAATTCTTTTGGCACGTTAGAAAACTAACATGAGCAACCCTGCTATCTTATTTGAAATAATTGCATTCATTGGTTTTCATTTTGTGAAATTATGCTGGACAGCAGATCAAGGGGCATGTCTCATGTTTCCTTGAGCCATTTTCACCCGATTTGTAGGTTTAGCAGAAGTAGCAACAAAATTATTCTATGCCTTGTGTACTTATTCCTATTAAAGCGACAGAGGCTTATTTCATCCTTGACTTAGGTGCTAGGAGGATGGCAAACCCGAAATATTTTGGTTCGGACGGACAACACTCGTATGAGGGGCACTTTTAATGGTCACGGGCATGTGTCAAAAACCAGGCATGAAAAACACGATGTTTATAGCAATTAGCAACTATCATTATCATGTAAAATAAATGGGCCTGTTTTATACACCCTATAATACAAAACAAATCTGCCTATTTCAAGCCCATTTTATTTATGCATGCATCTATGATGTATTTTCTGTATTGGTCCTAAATACTAATCCTTATCTTATTTTTACATTATAAGAACTTTCTTATAACGCAAAAGGTAACTTCAGAAGTGACGCTCTTGTAGCAAACAATTTTGTGGTCATCAAACACAAAATGCATCAACGTTAAATGATCATAATAGGCTTGTGGAGCAAATCAGTGCATTTGATAGCAATTTCTGCTTGGCCTCCTTAAGCTATCAGTATGTGATGTCTCGTTAACATATGGTACAATTCATTAATTTTAGATATACATCTCAACTTGTTCAACTTAGTTTTTGATCAGAAGGGATGGGATGTGTTAGTTGGATAATTTATTTGCTTTAAATGAGTATAAATAAGATAAGGAAATTTTTTAAAAAAATAATAGAAACATTGAAACATGATTATTTATATTGTGAAAACTTAATGAAGAAAAATAATGAAATATTATGTTTAAATTAATACACGTTATGATTACCATTTAAAAAGGAATGAATGAGATGATATTTAAATAAGATTCGTAAAATTTGATTCATCAATACATTATATATACAATATGGTATAATGATGAACAAAATCGGGGATAATATTGATTTTGTGAATATTTATCCATTTTAAATTTTATTAATTCTTGCAAATGTATGAATCATTTATAGAAATGATAAGTATATTCACAAAGTCGATTCAAAGAAATAATATTGTGTGCATTTAAATATTATTCAAATTTTAAAAACAAAATTAAATCTAAGCATTCTGTGACAATGATTTAGTTTTGAAAATTAATCTAATGCATAAATACAAAGATAGGTATGGATTCAACAAATACTCATGTAATTTAATACATTCATAAACATCGGAGAATATGGATATAATAATTCAATAATTATGTTTGCTTATATTATTTAGGGTATTAAAGATATAAATTAATATTTATTAATTTTTTTTTTATGAAAGTGTCTTTAGACGGGATCCAAATTCTTTTGTTTAATATTAATTAACTAATATCTTTAGGCGGGGTCTATTAAAACTATTTAAGAAAATATGTTGTAAATACATTTTCAAATAATAATTTTTTGTAAAAAAATTATTGAAATAGAGCTTTGCTCTAAATATCTAAATAATTAAATCTAAAATAAAAGAGTATTACTCCAAATTAAGTCTAGTTAATTAAATCTTAATTTTAACTCTCATATTAAGTTTGTTATTAAGAGTAATGTACTCTTTCAAATAACATTTTTTATAAAAATCTTGAAAAAAATAAAATCAATTTATTTTAAGAAAATGTTTTACCTATTCAATATTTTGCACGCATAATAATGTTATTACTATATCATATTCAATATGAGTCAGACATGTTATATTTGATCATAGATAAATCAAGAATAACATAGAAGAAGCAACACAAATATATGGAGTGTAAAAAAATATAATTAATACTTTAACAATATTCGTACAAAACTTTGAAGAGTTGATTCTAAAATTAGAAAAATTCTAGTAGTAATTGCACTCCAGAATTTTTTGAATTGAAAACTAGACACTACTAAAACATAAACATGTTCTTCCTCAAAATTGAGGGCAGAACTAAATAAATTCTAAAAGCTAAAAATATAAAAATCTACAAAAATGGAGAAGAGAGTGTTGTTGAAAACACAACTTAGAAGCTGATTTTCTTGTTTATTTAGTGGGTCCTATTTATAGAAAAGAATATAAGAAAAGCTTGTGTTTTCGTCGCAGTGCGATTGGATCACAATCAGATTTTTGACCAGTTCAAACCTCATTGTGTTGCAACATATAATTATTTGATCAATAAATTTTTCCCTATTTTTCATTAAATTTTTTCTTCACTTTGGATAATATCAAATAAATAATATCCATTTAAGTTCCAAAAAGTGTGATAAATATATTTTAAGTATTTTTCTCTATTTTACTATTAATATATTAAAATATCTGCAAAACACTACAATGTATCTATTAATCTGAACAAATAGATTTGTCTAAAATATAATAGAATAAAGCAAATATAAATCCATTTTATTAATTAAATGACATTAAAACATGGTATATTTAATGTTTTTTAAGCACTCATCACAATCCCTAATCATTTTCTTGCTAGTCTCTTAACAAGGGAAGCGTTTAAAACTAAAAAACTAAAAAATAAACCAACATAAATCACTTCCGTGGATTGACATGGCTCTATTTAGCATATGTAAAAAGTCGTTAAACTCCTAAGTTGCTCTAGTGGACGAGTTTAAGTCTCGTTAGGATTTTTAGTAATGAAACCCACAAACATTAACAAAAAATGAAAACAAATAAAATAAGAAGTTAACTAAAATTTAAAATAAAGTAAAAAGACTAAATAAAATAAAGAAATGAAATACAAAAATATCTCATGCTTATAATCTCTTTTAAATTTCATAATTAAAATCTTAAGCATAGATTATTTAAACTTCCTAAACATTCAAGATTTAATCTAATACTCCAAAAAGACTTAGTCAATGTTTAACTTTAATTCTAAGACATGATCAATTTTTGTGAATTTTTTAAAAATTACACTAAAAAAATTAAAAATTACTAAACAAATAAATTCAAACAAATAAATTACAAATAAAAGTAATAAATAAAATCATTTAAAAATTATTTAAATTATCTAAGAATAAAAATGTGTAACTTTTATATATCCACCTCCAACCTAGAATCTATATTGTCCTCAATATTTAAGAAATATAAATTGTAAGAATAGATATAGAAAAGTTACTAATACATTTGATGTGGAAAACAAGGTGCAAAAAACATCAACTTGAAAATAATTATGCTCACATGTATAATACTATAAATTCTAACACATCTCATAACTTTAATTATATTAATGCTTAAAATAAAATAAACAAACATAAAAAAACTAATTAAATAAAATTGCATAAAAAAAAATTAATTACACTGATGGGTTGCCTCACATCCATCGCTTGGTTTAACATCTTCATAAGATGCATCTTCATTGTGCTAAGGATCAATTTATCAATATTGAATCAATGTCAACCATGTTGTTTTCTCCTTGTAAATAAGGCTTTACACGATACCCATTAACTTTAAAAGTTATTTGTGTCTTTGGATTCAATAACTCTACTGTTCTATGTGAAAAAACTTGGACACTTGTGTAAGGTCCATCCCATCTTGATCTCAATTTTCTTGGAAACAATCTCAAATGAGAGTTAAATAAAATAACTTTCATTCCAAGAAGAAAAGAATTAGGAACTAGCCTCTTGTTATGATAGCGTTTAGTACGCACTTTGTCTAATTTTTCATTTTCATAGGCCTCGTTCCTAATCTCTTCCAACTCATTAAGTTAGAACAACTGTTTTTCTCCTACTTTATCTAAATCCATGTTTACCTCTTTAATTTCCTAGTAATCCTTATGTTCGAGTTCAACGGGAAGGTGATATGTTTTCCCAAAGATTAACCAGTAAGGACTCATCCCAATAGGTGCTTTATAAGCTGTGCGGTATACCCATAAGGCTTCATTCAACTTGATTTCCCAGTCCTTTCTTGAAGGACACACGGTGCGTTCCAAAATTCCCTTGATTTTCCTATTACTTACTTCCACTTGACCGAAAGTTTGAGGATGATAAGGATTTGCCACTCTATATGAAACATTGTACTTCTTCAGTACTCTATCAAAGAGTCTATTGCAAAAATGGTTACCTCTATCACTTATTATTTCTCTAAGTGTCTCGAATTTGCTAAATATTGAGTCCTTAATGAATTTCACAACATTTGCATCATTGGTTTTAGTGGGTATAACTTCTACTCACTTGGATACATAATCTACAACAATCAAGATATATTCGAAACCATTGGATAAGGAAAAAGGACCAATAAAGTCAATCCCCTATACATCAAAGAGTTCAACAACTAAATTAGATGTCAAAGGAATTTAAACTCTTTTGCTTATGTTGTTTGTTCTTTGACATCTATCACATTGTGCATAAAATATTTTAGCATCTTTGAAAAGATTTAACCAATATAATCCACATTGTGACACCTTTAGGGCAGTTTTCTTATCACTAAAATGGCATTCACGATGAAGTTCATGAAAAAATGTCAAAATGCTCTTATGTTCTTCTTCAGGCACACACCTCCGGATGACTTGATCTTGACCAATTCTGAATAAATAAGGGTCATCCCAAAAGTATTGCTTGCAAGAAGTTAGAAACCTTCTATTTTTCTAAGAAGAAATATCGAGTCTTAAAACACCAGTGGTTAGATAGTTAACGATATCTACATACCAAGGGTTTAGACTTATTGAAAATAACTATTCATCTGAAAAGGTTTTAATTATATCTTCTTTACTCTCACCTCCAAGAGAATTGAAGTCAAAAATTAACCTAAATAAATAGTCAGCTACTAAGTTTTCACTGCCTTTCTTATCTTTGATTTCTATGTCAAATTTCTATAAGAGTAAGACCCATCTGGTTAATATTGGCTTTGCATTAGGTTTACTTAATTGGTATCTCAAAGCAAGGTGATCAAAATGCATAATTACTTTCAAACCGACTAAGTAAGACCTAAATTTGTCTAAAGAAAACACAATAGCCAAGAATTCTTTCTCAGTAGTTAAATAATTAATTTTGGCATCATTGAGTGTTTTGCTCACATAGTATATGACATGCAAACATTTTTCCACTCTCTGTCCCAAAACTACTCTGATTGCATAATCAGAAGCATCACACATTATTTCAAAAGGAAGAAACTAGTTTGATACCATAATAACAGGGGCAGTTGTTAACTTTTCTTTTAAAGTATCAAAGGCGATACAACATTTTTCATCAAAGTCAAAATAAACATCTTTTGACAACATGTTACAGAGAGGATGACTTATTTTTGAATTTTTTTTAATAAATCGTCTGTAAAATCATGCATGTCCTAAAAAGCTTCTTATCCCTCTTACAAATTGAAAGTTTATAAATTATGGACCTGATTAACCTAGAAGGGGATGAATAGGTTATTTTTAATTTTTATCAAATTTATAACTTAATAACCTAAACAAAGCGGCCAAATATGTAATCATGTGTAAGAGTAAAGTGCAGAAATTATAACACACGATATTTTTAGGTGGAAATAACCTAGGCCACAACAATGACCTAAGAGGAAAACCATCGGTCCACCGGTCCACCGGACCACCTAACTTTCTACTATAAAAATCAAATGTTCAAGTACAAACTCAGTCTTATGCTACCATCCCTAGGATACTGCCCCAATGTACTTTACTTACAAGCCCTTGCTCTGTTTTCACAGTTTCAAATATTAGCGTGAGCGGTTTCTAGACTAACGTTCCAATAAGCTCCCCACAAATCATATCGTTCACAAATCAACTGTAAAATAGTTAGCACAAAAAACACAACTGCTCGTGTGTGATTTAAAACGGATTTAACAATGAATAACCCTAAGTAGATGATTCAAAATATATGTCATTTAAATCAAATCAACTAGAAAATTTTAAATCAAAAAGATTAAGTCCAAATTCACTAAAAATAGCTTCTTTAATATTTAATAATTAAATCAAATAATCATAATCACTCACATAATTATTAGATTTAAATATCTAAGATTCTAATCATAAAATAAGCTATATGAATATAAAAAATGAATAGATTAAAACATATAAAAATTTAACTACTAAAATATTATAAAAAGAAAGATCATTGTATTAATTAATATCTCTTCTTTTAAATCAATATATATATATATATATATATATATATATATATATTAACTTTATAATTTCTTTATTGAATATAGTTGAATATATATTAACTTTATAATTTGTCTTGCATTCTTTCGAGGATGATGAAATTTTTATTTTCTTCTTGAGCAGTTCGGCGGCCCCTTTTTTTCAGCACATATATTTTTGTTTTGCATAACTACATCAACCCTAATGTATCTATATTTATAAATAATTATAATACCTAATAGTATTAGGGTTAAATGCATTTTGGGTTTAATTTATTTCAAAGCCTTAAAAAATATTTTTTAAATCATATATTAAAAATATTAAGACACATAAAAAATATTTAAACACCAAAAATAATTTTACATTTATGAACATGTACTATTAAATGTATAAATGTAATCTTATGTGTAATAGTTATAAAAGACATACCTGAAGTACGAATATCTAATACTCGAGCATTTGTTTGGCTTTTCTTGATAAACTTGATAATAGGCCTAAAAAAAATTTACAAGTAAATATTTTGTCCACGAAAATAGCCAACACTCATAGTCCTTACAAACTCTCCCTTTGGCATTTTTGTGTGGCAAAACCTCTCACTTACTACATGACACTTATAAAAATAAGATAAAAATACAATGAGGTCCCAAACTCTATAGTGGAACTATCCTATGGTTCGGTGAATCCATCTTTGCTACAACTTGACAACCATGTAAGTAACTGAAATGACATTGACAAAGCATAGGACAACATGGCATGAAAGCCTCATTGTACATTTGTTCAGTTTACATAAAAATAAGCGAAGTGTAAATAATAATCATGTAGTGTGCATTCATATCAATCAAGCTTAATTAAATATTTTCTCCCCCTATATGCATAACAAAATAAACACATGGAAGTAAAACACATTATTTCTCTCCCCCTTTTTGACATACGAGAAGGACAAAGTATTAGACAAAGCAATGAAGCTAAAATCCTCCTAAAGATATAGCAATGTTAAAGTAGAGTAATACATAAATGTAATATGCTTTAAACTCCCCCTAAGTTCTATAACTCTCTAACTTAGAAACGAATTAAAAATGTAATAAATAAAAATGAATAAAAATCTAATTTTTTTTTGTAATTTTCATAACTAGCCACATTAGGTATTAAACTCATTTAATTACAAACAAGCACACAACCAATTGACAACTCATAATTTTTTTAACTCTAATTTTGATTATTTATCATATAAATAAATAAGTAGAATAGAAGAGATGCACACGTACACTTCGCACATATAATGATATATTGATATTTACTTAAAGTATTATATATGTTTAAACTCCACAAATATGGATGTTGTCTCTTTTAGGAGAACATAAAATTGTGCAAGTATACACGGTCACAAGTAATAATATGATAAGCAAAATATCATTCCTACGGAGATTTGTTACTAGTGTTCGTTAATTACAAAAATTATTTCAACCTAATTTTATCCAAACAATCGATAATTTGATGCAGTTTGACTAACTAATTTTTATAACAATTTGTAAAAAAATTCTAGGATTGCAGTTTCCCCAAATTAATCCACTTGAACATATTATTTTCTCTTGATTTATGTTCTCGTATTTTAAGTTGTTAATCAAGAACTCCTAATTTATTCATATATCTCTTCCGAGCTCCATACAGACACATCTCGCTAAAATAATTCACTATATTCCTATGAGAATTAAATTCAACAAGATTTATTAAGTTCCAAGTTCTCAAATAATTACACATACAATAAAAGTATATTCCTATCCCTTATATATATATGTGTGTGTGTGTGTGTTATTTTATCACGAGCAACACACAAAAATGTCTTTTCCAAGTTTATTTAAATGTCACAGATCAATTAATTAATCTTCCGATAATTAAAAGCATTAAGCGCAGATAAAATAAACAACTTAAAACCATTCCATAAATCATTAAAAAAAATTAATTCAAGTTTCATAATTTAAGCTACACTATAATCTTAGAACAAATAAATTAGTTCAAAGTAGAAATTAAAATTACAATACAACAATAATCAAACATTTCATAGAAATAAAATTTAAAAGAAAAAGATTAGGAGAAACTCTTTCACGATTCCTCAATGAAAAATAAATTTCTTCCCTTTCCTTCTTCTTCGTTGTCTTCTTTCTCTCTATTTCCTAAGAAAATACAACATAAAAATGTTAAATAAAAGTTCTGTGTTATAGAAAACACGCAGAGAGAACCTAAAACTTGAAGTGAAAAATGGAAAAATGAAAACTCAAAATTGAAAAACTCCCAAATATTTCCCCCGCATCCAAATATATCCCCCACAACAATTTTTTTTTTATAAAATTGCATGTATTGAAGGACAAAAAGACATGGGAAGAATTAAAAGAAATAAACATGTGTGAAGACTGTTCCACGTTTTTTTTCTTTAAACGCATTCCACGTGTTATCATCTTATTGGCTGCAAGATATAACGAGACATGTGGCAACCTTTCATTTTCTATGAAGAACAGGCACTTAGAGAATAGCTATAATGTGTTGCACATTATCTTAGCGCACTGGAAGGGCGCAGTAGTTGGCATTGACACATGGACGACATAGAAGAAGCTGGTGAGTAGGAGTCGTTTCTACTTTTATTTTACCAAATACATGTCACGTGTTGTCATATGATTGGCTGGAAGATTGATGAAACACATGGCTGCTTCTTATTCGGTGGAACACAATGGTGCACTCTGATGCGATGAACCGTGTCGCACGAGAGTGTAGGTGAGCTGCTCGGTACGTGACATCTTGATTCCACGTGCGTAAATCTAGACCGTTCAACTTGATCCAACGGTGAACGATGTGCTTCATGAGAAAATTCTATGACACATGGGTCCCATGCTACACCCCAACCTGCATAGCAGGTGGCCCTACTTGGCACCGAGCTGCGTGCATCCAGGAATACCGAGTCCACACTCTTTTTCAGCGTTTGGATTCCATGTGCCATATTTTGACCGTTGGTTGAATGATAGAACGATGGGTGTTGGGTATTGTAAATGGCACGAGTGGCGTCCTTCTCCTGTGCTGAAAAATCAAATTTCATTAATTGCATTTTGACCCACAAAATTAATTCAAATTAACTTTTAATCTTTTTATATTTGCAATTTCACCCACTTTTAATTGAAATTAAATTTTAAGCTTTTAATAATTGGAATTAAGTCATTTTTTATTAAAATTCATTAATTTTCTTGAAAATATATTTATTAAAAACTAATAGTAAATATTAATTTAATTAATTAAAAATTAACTAAAAATGTAAAGAATATGACAATTATAATTAATAAAATAGATGAAAATAACTATATAAAATACAGTTATCAATGTCAATTCTTTTATTTATGATCTATCAAGAAAGACTCAAATGAAAAACAATATCAACTATCATGTAAAACCATAATCGAGTCTTAAATCTCACAAAATAAAATATACCTTCGAAATGAGGACTTAATTTATATATATATATATATATATATGAGGTAAATGATATTTTTTTATAACCCCTATTAGCTCTTTCTTTTTGTGCACACAATGTTCAAACATTTATAAGTAGTCACTTTTTGCATAATCATTTTTTTTTTGCACGAGCCATAGACCTAGCATGATGACTTTCACACTATTTGTGAGGTAGCCCATTCCGCTCACTGTGGTAGCCCATTCCGCTCATTGCCCGCGTGCACGCCGACGCTATTTCGCCCCATTTTTCACGTGGAACCGCCCCATGACGTCATGCTGATGTCATCAATGACCTCACCATTTGCACTCCGCGTTTTTACATTTTTTTAACATTTTTTCACTCACTTTTTCTGTCCATCCTCACCTATAAATACCCCTCTTCCCTTCATTTCTAAACACACCTCAAAACACATTCTTTTTTCTCTTTCTTTCTCTCTTTCTTTCTCTCTTTTGTTAGATTTTTAGTTTTCTTTAGTTTTTCTTAGTTTTTCTTTGTTTTTAGCTTTTCTTAGTTAATTTCTCTTAGTTTTAGAGTTATTCCCTTTTTGTAAAGAACTAGTAATGTTTTTGTAATTTTTTAGCTTTTTGATTCAATAAATGAAAGTGCAAATTCCGCTTGAAGGTTTTCCAGCAACGGGAATAACGTCGAAGTTTTGTAAGGATTTTATTTTCTTACAGTTATTTTTTATGCTTTATTCTTACATGTTATATTTAATTTGTCTGTGATTAAATTTAACTTTGCTGGCTGTTTATAAACATGATGTAATAATAACGTTGTTATGCTTGCGAAATATTAAATAGGTAAAAATCTCTAAAATGAATTGATTTTGTTTTTATTCAAGATTTTATATTAAGAATGTTAGAGAGAAATATATTATTTTTCATTATAAACTTAAACCTGAAAATTAGATTTTAAGGTTTAGTTATCCGGTCTGATTTAGAGTAGTGCTCTTTTATTTGTTGGTACAATCGCCCGGTAGTTAGAGTGAAGCTCTATTTCAAAAGTTTTTATAAGAATTATTATCTGAAAATGTATTGACAACATGTTTTTAGTAGTGGTTTTAAAACTTGAAAGTTAGTACTCGGATAACTAAATTCTTAGGTTTAATTTGGACACCTTGAATAAAGTTTAAACTGTCTAACCCCACCAAAGGTGGCATTTAAATGGTTCATTTTCAATCTCTTAGAAAAAGGAATTAATTTAATTAAGCAAATTAGTTATCAATCCCACCCATAGGTGTTAATTGATTTGTTTAGTTAACAAGAATATCTAACCCCACCAAAGGTAGTATTCATACAAAAAAGGGAGAATCAATAAATATCAATTCATATCTTTAATAACCTAAATAATATGAGCAAGCATAATTAACTTAGTTATTATATCCATAAATACTCCACCATTATAAAAGATAAAATTTGTATAAATTTTTGTTGAATCTATGTTTTTTTATGTAAGTAGATTAAAAACACAAAACCCCAAAATATCGTGACAGGATGTTTAGGATTTAATTTCGTTTTTAAAAGTTTGAATAATAAATTAAAAACCACATACATTCCTTCTTTAGATCGACCTTGGGAGTATACTTATCATTTTCTTCGAAATGATTCGTGCACTTGCGAGAGTTTTATAAATATTAAAACCAAAGTATTGGAAAGAATCAGTGATGCCGGTTTTCGCTCATCAACATTACAGTAGGTAGCCCTCTCAATACAAGGTGCCTCCATGAGATAAAGTTTTTGAAAGCAAGAAATATAACTCAACACAATTTTATAGTCAAGATTAGTTGAAGTCCTAGAATCTTTCAAAAAAAATCCATAAACTTCAAGCATAACATATATGTGTGTTCAATAGTGTGTGAATAAGTTTATGTCAACATCGATCATCACATGTACAAGAATATATGTGTGCGTAAGCCAAAATTGTAAAATAATTTATACAATAAATATCAAAATGAGTTGAGTCACTAAAAATGAGATTATGTGTATGTAAGTATTAAATAAGTCGAATATTATGTTGGCCAAACAAGGATGCTATTTTTTTTGTAATAAAATTTGAAATTCAATTTGAGGGAGAAATTCCCAAGGCACTTCTGAGATACTCAAATCTTTGAGTGTCTATGATTTTGGTGAATATATCAGCTAATTGTCTCTCAGTAGGTACAAACTCAAGTTTAATTATTTTCTCGTCAATTAATTCTCGAATAAAGTGATGCCTAATGTCAATGTGCTTAGTTATAGAATGTTAAACCGGGTTCTTAGAAATACATATAGCACTAGAGTTATCACAATATAAGGGCATCAGACCTTGTGGTTGACCGTAGTTATTGAGCATGTTTTTCATCCAAAGCATTTGTGTGCAAAAACTTCCGGCAGTAATGTATTCTGCTTCAACTGTAAAGAGTGAGATAGAGTTCTACTTTTTACTGTGCCATGATACTAAGTTGTTTCCAATGTAGAAACAACCACCTGATGTGCTCTTCCTATCATCCTGGTTCCCTACCTAGTCGGCATCTGTAAAACCACTTACTTCACAAGTAGTGTCAGTAGTAAAATATAAATCATAATTACTTGTTCCTGAGATATACCTGATGGTTCTGTTTACATTCTCTAAGTGTGATTCCTTAGGGTCAGCTTGATAATGAGCACACACATCAACACTATAACATATGTTAGGTCTACTTGCAATAAGGTAAAGTAAACTACCTATCATACTCCTATAAAGCGTTTGATCAACACTTTTACCTTGAGTGTCCTTTGTAATTTTTGTGTTGGTACCTAAAGGAGTTTGTAATGGCTTGCTAGTTTCAAGACCAAACCTTTTAACAAGGTTACAAGCATACTTGGTTTGAGAAATAAATATATTATCACGAGATTATTTGATTTGAAAACCAAGGAAGAAAGTCATTTCACCTACCATGGACATTTCAAATTCATTTGTCATAACATGCACAAAATCATCCACTAGTGTACTAGATGTGGATCCAAAAACTATGTCATCCACATAAATTTGAGTAATAAAGATCTCGTCACTACTCTTTTTAATAAATAAAGTCTTATCAACTCCCCCTGAATAAATCCCTTGTTCAAAAGATAGTTGGTAAGTCTCTCATACCATGCTCGCGGAGCTTGTTTCAAACCATAAAGAACCTTTTTGAGTTGTAAACATGATTTGGAAATTTCGGATCAACAAATCCTTTTGGTTGTACCACGTACACCTCCTCATTCAAAAAATAATTCAAAAAGGCAGACTTAACATCCATTTGATATAATTTGAATTTCATATTACAGGAAATGGCCAGTAAAATCCTAATTGACTCTAGTCTAGCTACAGGTACAAATGTTTCATCAAAGTTAACTCCTTCTACTTACGTGTAACCTTGAGCTACTAACCTAGCCTTATTTCTAACAACAATGTCATGCTCATCAGATTTATTTTGAACACCCATTTTATTCCAATAACATTTTTGTTTTTAGCCCTAGGTACTAATACCCACACATGATTTCTTTCAAATTGAGCCAACTCATCCTGCATGTCATTTATCCAAAATTCTTCCCTAAGAGCTTCATTCACATTTTTTGGTTCAAATTGAGAAATATATCATAAATGGGTTACCTCACTTATTTGTCTTCTTCTTGTTACCATGCTTGCATTAGAATCTCCAATTATATTCTTAATAGGATGAATTTTTGAAGTTCGAGTTGGATTTATCATTGACGAGGTTGATGCTTCTTCCTTCTTCTCTTCTCTTTCCTCTAACTCTTCTTCTTTTATTCCAATTGTGTCATGATTAGCGAAAACCAGCATCGCCGATTCTTGCCAATACTTTGGTTTTAATATTTGTAAAACTCTTGCAAGTGCACGAATCATTTCGTAGAAAATGATAAGTATACTCCCAATGTCGATCTAAGGAAGGAATGTATGTGGTTTTTAATTTATTATTCAAACTTTTAAAAACGAAATTAAATCCTAAACATCCTGTCACGATATTTTGGGGTTTTGTGTTTTTAATCTACTTACATAAAAAAACATAGATTCAACAAAAAATTATACAAATTTTATCTTTTATAATGGTGGAGTATTTATGGATATAATAACTAAGTTAATTATGCTTGCTCATACTATTTAGGTTATTAAAGATATGAATTGATATTTATTGATTCTCCTTTTTTTATATGAATACCACCTTTGGTGGGGTTAGATATTCTTTGTTAACTAAACAAATCAATTAACACATATGGGTGGGATTGATAACTAATTTGCTTAATTAAATTAATTCCTTTTTCTAAGAGATTGAAAATGAACCATTTAAATGCCACCTTTGGTGGGGTTAGACAGTTTAAACTTTATTCAAGGTGTCCAAATTAAACCTAAGAATTTAGTTATCCGAGTACTAACTTTCAAGTTTTAAAACCACTACTGAAAACATGTTGTCAATACATTTTCAGATAATAATTCTTATAAAAACTTTTGAAATAGAGCTTCACTCTAACTACCGGGCGATTGTACCAACAAATAAAAGAGCACTACTCTAAATCAGACCGGATAACTAAACCTTAAAATCTAATTTTTAGGTTTAAGTTTATAATGAAAAATAATATATTTCTCTCTAACATTCTTAATATAAAATCTTGAACAAAAACAAAATCAATTCATTTTAGAGATTTTTACCTATTTAATATTTCGCAAGCATAACAACGTTATTATTACATCATGTTTATAAACAGCCAGCAGAGTTAAATTTAATCACAAACAAATTAAATATAACATGTAAGAATAAAGCATAAAAAATAACTGTAAAGAAAATAAATTCCTTACAGAACTTCGACGCTATTCCCGTTGCTGGAAAACCTTCAAGCGGAATTTGCACTTTCATTTATTGAATCAAAAAGCTAAAAAATTACATAAACATAACTAGTTCTTCCCAAAAAGGGAAGAACTCTAAAACTAAGAGAAATTAACTAAAAACTAAAAAAACCTAAAAATCTAAGAAAAAAGAGAAAGAAAGAAGAGAGAAGTGTGTTTTTAAGGTGTTGAAGGTGTGTTTTGAAGTGAAGGGAATGGGGGGTATTTATAGGTGAGGATGGAGAGAAAAAATGAGTAAAACAAATGTTAAAAAAATTTAAAAACGCGTAATGGAATTATTGAGGTCATTGATGATGTCAGCATGACGTCATGGGGCGGTTGCATGTGAAAAATGGGGCTAAACGGGCGTCGGCGCGCGCGGCGGCGCAATTTTCTTCTTTTTGACATTTTTGACCCATTTTGTCCAATTTTTCCATATCTGTTGACCTTTCCCCATTTATTTATTAATATATTTGTGATGTATTGCTTCCAGTATTCCTTTTTGAGTCTTTAAGTTGCGTTTTTAAGCCAAAATACCCGAAAAACAATAAAAATACCCGTGATTCCGAAAAAGACAAATTTATATAAATATATGATAAAACATATAAATATATATTTTTTTAATCAATTAATGTGCATAAAATCATGGTTATTTTAGTGCTTTTTGAGCACTCATCATGTCACTGGTCATTGTTAATTGAGGTGTTGTGAAATTTTTTTCATTTCCAACTTCTTCACTTGTAATCTTCTTACCTCCATCATCTATAACGATATTTATGGATTTCATAACTACATTAGTTGTATAGTTGAACACTCTATAAGCTCTTGCCATGCATGCATCATTACTGTTGTCATCTCTTGAAGTATCTTATTTTTCCTTTCAACTACTCAATTTTGTTAAGGTGTGATAGGAGCAGAGAATTCATGAAAGATACCATGTTTTTTTTGCAGAAGTCAACATACTTGGTATTTTCAAATTCTTTTCCATGGTCTGTTCTTAATCTTCTCATGGTTACTATTTTGTAACCTGCTTCAACCTACACCCTTGTACAATATGAGATGAAGAACTCAAAAGCATTTGACTTGTCTCTAAGAAAGTCTACCCACGTGTAGCGAGAAAAGTCATCTACTACAACTATACAACTATGATATATTTCTTACATCCAATACTTTTTGTTCTCATAGAACCCATAAGGTCAATATGTATCAATTCAAATACTCTATTTGTATTTATACTCTTGATCTTCTTATGAGCAATCCTAGTTTGTTTACCCAATTGACATGGTCCACATACATGTGTTTCAATTTTTGAAAGAATAGGTAAACCACGCACAATCTCAATTTTACTTAATCTAACCAGATCTTTAAAATTCATATGACCTAGCTTTTCGTGCCACAAGGTAGTTGATTCATTTCTAGCTAGGTTACATGTTATTGTGGGTGATGTATCAATACAATAACAATTGTCATGTGATCTGATTCCCTTAATCAAACATTCACCCATTTGATATGTTACAACACAATGATTGTTTGTAAATTGCACATTAAAATCACTATCACATATTTGACTTATGCTAATCAAGTTTGCCTTAAGTCCTTCCACATATAAAACTTCATCAAGTTTAGGGATACCCTCTATTTGAATAGAGCATTTTTCCAATAATTTTATATGTTTTACCATCACCAAAGGTAACTGTCCCTTCATTGTATTCCTTAAAGGTTTTAAAAAAAGAACGATTCCCTGTCATGTGTCTAGAGCATCCACTATCAAAATACCAAGCGGTATTTGATTTAACTTTAAATGCTATATAGGCCACAAAGCAGTGTAACTTAGATTTCTTAACCCATCTTGTTTTCATTCTAGACATTTGAGTCACCGGTTTCTTATATTCCTTTTTTTGTGTAGTTCTTGTAGTAAAAACTTTATGTTTTGAAATTTTTTGATGTGCTTTAGAAACATTTTTATTCATGATAGAATCATAAGCATAAAGAAATCTACACTAAGGTCTAATATGTCCTTTCCTACCACAATTATGACAAATGGTAACAAACTAAATTTTCTTAGAATGATAAGGTGCAAAAATAACCTTCCCTGCCTGAGCAATAGTGGGTTTTACAAATTGAGTTTTGGATGATGAAGGTGTTGATTGTTCATCTATGTACCCAAGACCTCTCTTATCACCATGTGGCTTTCCATAGTCTAGGACTTTGCTTAATTTTTCAGCACCAATGGTCAAATTCTTCATCGTTTCTTTAGAAATACTAAGTTCTTGCCTAAGATTTTTGTTTTATTCAATGGTTTCTGCAAGTCTCAAATTCAAAGCATTAATATGATCAGACAATTCCTTTTTAACTTTATTTAGGTTAGAGGAATTTGTTTTGTAAACATTGATGATATCATTAAGTTTAGCTACTTCGACAAGTAATTTATCTCTCTCTTCCTTAGCACCTAGACAATCCATAAATAGTCCCTCATAATTTGATACATTAAAATTAGACAGTAAGAGAGAAGAGTTTACTTCCTCATTTTCTTCATCTGAGCTAAGGTCGGAGTCATTGTGATGTGCATTGGCAGTTGCGGTGAAGGCACAATAATTAGTGTCATCATCCTTTGAGTTACTAGCATTGTCCTGCTCACTTTCTATGTCACTGAGTGTAGCATTAAAGACTTTTCCAAATTTATTTTTATTGTTAGCATAATCTGTAGAAATATGACCAAATCCTTCACAAGTAAAGCATTGAGGACAAGTGGGCTTACTATTTTTACCATTAAGGCTATGAAACTTGATTTCCCTTGATTTTCGGTCATTCAAACGACTGGATTGTCCCTTGTTGGAATGATTATTCTGTTGACCCTTCTTCTTCATGAACTTCTTAAATTTTCGTGCCAATAAGACTAGTGACTCATCATTCATATCATCATCACTATCAGAGATGTCCTTTTTGGAGCTTTTGAATACCACATCCTTATTTTTCTTGGGTGGATCAAGAGAAAGCTCATAGGTTTGGATTGACCCAACAAGTTCATCAATTTTTAGTGTGTCTACATTCTTGCTTTTCTCTATCGTTGTAACTTTCATCTTATAGTTAGTTGTTAAGGAGCTTAGGAGTTTGCGCACTTGTATAGGTTGTGGAATTTTCTCACCAAGGTTAGAACAAGCATTAGTGATATCACAGAAGCGAGCATAGAATTGACCAAAAGTTTCGTTGTTGCTCATTTTAATATAATCAAACTCAGATGTTAGCAATCTCAATTTTGTTTGATTTACTTGGGAAGTTCCTTCATGAGGAAGAGCAAGTGCATTCCATGCATCTTTAGCAGTCTCACAGTCGGAGATGCGACATAACTCATCCATCGACACTGCAGCAAATATTGAGCTTAGACCTTTTTGGTTTGCCCCCACTAAGGGTGCGTTCTTCAGTGGTTCAGTCTCTTCTTGGCTTTATGATTGTTACATCATCTTTCGTTACCAAAGGTGGTTCCCAACCATCAAGAATAGCATCCCAGACTTTTTCATCTTGTCTGAGAAAGGCTTGCATGCGAGCCTTCCAATAAGGGTAATTAAACCCATCAAAGAGTGGTGGTCTAACAGATGACCCACCTTCTTTCATCGTGATGTAGAGTGGATTTAACAATGAATAACCCTAAGTAGATGATTCAAAATATATGTCATTTAAATCAAATCAACTATAAAATTTTAAATAAAAAAGATTAAGCCCAAATTCACAAAAAATAGTTTCTTTAATATTTAATAATCAAATCAAATAATCATGATCACTCATATAATTATTAGATTTAAATATCCAAGATTCTAATCATAAAATAAGCTATATGAATAAAAAAAATGAATAGATTAAAACATATAAAAATTTAGCTACTAAAATATTATAAAAAGAAAGATCATTGTATTAATTAATATCTCTTGTTTTAAATCAATATATATATATATATATGATTATATTAGTTTAACTACAGAATATATATATATATATATATATATATTAACTTTATAAATTGCCTTGCAATCTTCGGCTCGGGAGGATGATGAAATTTTTATTTTCTTCTTTAGCAGTTTGGCGGCCCTTTTTTTCAACACATATATTATTGTTATGCATAACTACATCAACCCTAATGTATCTATATTTATAGATAATTATAATACCTAATAGTATTAGGGTTAAATGTATTTTGTGCTTAATTTTTTCAAAGCCCATTCAAAGCCTTAAAAAATATTTTTTAAATCATATCTTAAAAATATTAAGACACATAAAAAATATTTAAACACTAAAAATAATTTTAGATTTATGAACATGTACTATTAAATGTATAAATATAATCTTATGTGTCATAGTTATAAAATACATTCCTGAAGTACGAATATCTGATACTCGAGCATTTGTTTGGTTTTTCTTGATAAACTTGATAGTAGGTCTAAAAACAAATTTACAAGTAAATATTTTGTCCACGAAAATAGCCAACACCCATAGTCCTTACACAAATATAGGGATATAGATAGTTTGAAAATCAATTCAACTTTAGCCTTATCCACTTCAATACCCTTGTTTGAAATCACATGTCCCAACACAATCCTTTGTTGAACAATAAAATGAATTTTCTCCCAACTAAGGGTTAGATTGCATTTAATGCATATTTCTAAAATCAAATTCAATTTATGTAAGCAATCATCAAATGAAGTTCCAAATATAGATAAATCATCTATGAACACTTCAATGAATTTTTCTACCATGTTGGAGAATATAAACATCGTACATCTTTGGAACGTGACATGGGTATTGCATAACCCGAATGACATTCTTCTAAAAGAAAATGTCTCAAAAGGAAATGTAAAGGTGATCTTTTCCTAATCTTCAGGTGTTATGGGTACTTGATAATATCCAAAAAGCCCATCTAGTAAATAGTAAAATGTGTGCCTAGTTAATCTTTCAAGCATTTAATCAATGAATGGAAGAGGAAAATGATTATTTTTAGTGTATAAATTCAGTTTCCTGAAGTCTATACACACCCTTCATCCATTTATTATCCTTGTGGGTAATAGTTCACTTTTATTGTTCTTAACGACTGTTATTCTAGACTTCTTTGGTACCACATGCACTGAACTATCCCATTTATTATCAACAATAGTATAAATTATTCCTACTTCCAAGAGTTTCAGAATTTCTTTCTTATCCACCTCTTACATGATATGGTTTAGTATTATTTAGGCCTCTCTTACGGGTTTAGCATCATCTTCCATATTGATATTATGCATACACATGGCAGGACTAATGCCTTTTATATCCACGATACTCCAACCTATGGCTTTTTAAAACTTCTTAAGCACTTTAATGGATTCTTTTTTTAGGTTTTAGTCAAAGTTGAAGAAATTATCACTGGATAGGTTTCTCCTTCTCTCAATAACACATATTTTAAATGCTTAGGTAAGTTTTTTAGTTCAGGTTTAGATGGATTGGCCTCTTTCTCAGATGGGGAACTAGGTATATCTAAGGGTGTACTAGGATTTCTTATTAGTTCAGCACTATCTAAAATTTCAAGGTGCCCCTCAGTCTCCTCATTTATATCTTATTCTACCTTTTCAAGTATAAGAGTTGTTTCTAGTTGTCTTCTATACTATCTTAAAGAAAGGTACTTTATACAATATTATCCAAAGGATCAACATTGAAGATTTCATCAATGGTAGAAATAAAAGGAAAAGGTGAAGAGTCATAGACTTTGAAATGAACAACCTCTCCTAAGACCGTCATTGTCAAATTTCCATCTTAGATATCAATAATAGTCTTAGTGGTTGCCATAAATGGTCCACCAAGAAGTATTATGTGTTCTCTATCCAAGGCTAGATTTTCTTGCATATCTAGAACTACAAAATAAACAGGTATGATTAGTTTGTATACCTATACTAACACATCCTCAACTATTCCCTTTGGATATTTAAGAGATCTATCCGCAAGTTGAAAGGACATAGTTGTTTGTTTTAGATCTCCTAAACCTAATTGTAAGAATATAGAGTATGGCATCAGATTTATGCTAGCTCCTAAATCAAGCATTTCTCTAGCCACCTTCCTATCCCTCATAGTCATGTTTATGATAAAACTTATAGGGTCTTTCAACTTTGGGGGAAGTTGATGTTGAAGCACAACACTATAAATATTTGATACTACTACTCGTTCATTAAGTTCATACCTTATTTTCTTAGTGTTCAATTCCTTGAAAAACTTAGCATAGGAGGGAACATTCATGATCACTTCTAACAAAGTTAAATTAATATTTACTTTAGAAATCATTTTAAAAAGATCACAGAATTGCTTATCTTGTTTGGATTCCTTCGGTTGGTGTAGAAACGATACTTGTAGCTGGTTGGTTCTACTAACTTTTGAATTTTGGGAATGTCAAGTGACTCTCCAATGTTATTCTCAGAAGGTTTGTCAAGATTAGCACTCGTCTCTCCTTCTGGTGAGACTAAAATTTCACCTTATTCATTACCTCAACTAATAGGTAAATCGTTAGAAATTTCAGGTAAAGTTTTATTGAATATCTTACCACTTCGAAGAATTCATACATCCTTCGCTTATTGTGCTTGACTAGGCAATCTTCTTGGTTCTTGTTTTTTCATTTGCTCAACTAGTTGCCCAACTTTTGCTTCAATCTTTTATTGTTCATCCATTGGTTGTCATAACTAACTTGAATAAAAGTATTCAAGTTATATTTTAAGGTTGGCTTACAATATTGATTTAGTGGGTAATGTTGGATTTCATTTGGGCTTTATGTTTCAAATTTGGTGTAGGCTTGGTAATTGTTTGGTTCCTATGAATGGTTAGAGTGATTATAGGTGTTGGGATGATACCTCTGAAAAGAATTGACTTTATCCATGGCATCAACAATAGAATCACAAGCATATAAACAATTATTAGCATTATACTCAATTGAACAACAAACTCCACATATCTCTATTCTTAACAATTGATGGGTAGTGAGAAGTTGCAAATGCTTAGTCAATTCAACAAGTTGTAAATCCATTTCATTTCCAGAGCCAATTTTATTCACTCCTACTCTCCTTCGTCTAGTACTCTTTTGGTTGGGAATTAATACCCAACAATTCATAAAGCTCAAAGGTTTTCGATGTGGTCTTTTCTCTTATAGCTCTTCCAACAGCATTGTCAACGATGTTTTGACTCTGTAATATCAATCCATATAAAAAAACTGGTTATGCAGTTGTAATAGAAAGTTATGGTTCAGACATTGAATGAAAAAAAGTTTGAATATTTCTCAAGTTTCATGAAATGGCTCTTCATCCATTTGAGAAAACATTGTTATTTTTGTCCTCAAGCCAACATTCTTTTTATGGGAATAGAATCTATCCATAAACTTTTCGTAGACTACCTTCCAAGTAGTCAAAGAACCCAATTGTAGAGTCATGAACCATGACCAAACTTTATCCTTGAAGGTGTATGGAAAACACGTCATCCTAAGCTCGTGTGGAAATGTTTTTACAATAGCATAGAAGTCTCTAATGAAATTTAAAAGGTCATCGTTAGGGATACCATAAAAGGAAGGCAACAGGGAATGATGAATCTTTTTCAATTCATAATTCTTTACAGCCTCTTCCAATTGTATGTCGAAAGTAGCATTGCCAACGATTGGTGTTACATATTCCTTCATCAATTTCTACCTAACTTCAACATCTCCCATGACTTCTTGTACTTGAAAATGAATCTCTTCCTTTTGATTATCAACGTTCAGCTTCTAAAGAGATTCTAATTGAATAAAAATTATAACATTTTAAAAGATTTTTTTGCTTTTTATATGCTAATACTAAGTTTGGAGATTTAAGCATGTATGGGACCTAAGTTTTGTCTAAGTACTTTCAAAAGTAAAAGAAAACTACTATACAAAAAAAGAAAATTAAATACTATACAAAAATTTAAAGAACATAAATAAAAAAGAACAATTAAAACAAATCTCTTTTATTAAAATAAATATGATTACATAAATGAAATAACAAAATAGGTGACCTCTTATTTAGGACTAAAATTTATTGTCTTTTAGTAAGTTTTTATACGGGAGATTCCAACAATTTAAAGATCCAATGTTTTCATATCGTTGAATTTTATATACTTTTCGTTGAACTTAGTCAGTCTTTACTTGTTTTTGTAAATTCTTTACCAATAGTTCAACTTGGACTTCTACTTTTTTATTGAAGCCTCCATATAATTCAACCATTGAGTTGTCTTTATTTGTTTGTCTTTACTAACTTGAATAAAATCATTCAACTTATCCTCCAAGGTTGGCATGCTGGAAAGATTTCATTGTTGTTACTAGTGGAATTGTTGGCCCTCTTGATTTGAATTCTAGTCAAATGAAGGATTGTTCTGCCTCCATGAGAAATTAGGATGATTTCTCCACCCAGGATTACAAGTGTTTCCATTGGGATTATATATGGGTCTTGGTTGGTACCCTCCCAATACTTTGACCTGCTCAGGTTTAGTAATTGTTTCCCGTTAAAATGGACAAACATTAGCACCATATCTCTGATTGCTACACAACCTGTATTTCTCTAAGTTAGAAATGACTTGTGTAGAGAGAAGTGCAACTTGCTTTGTCAGTTGTGCAAGTTGCAGTTGTACCCTTCCCTACTCAGTTTTTCACGTAGACCTTATTTTTGTAGTCTGTTTTGCATATTATGTTTTACAAGTAAACTAGATATGCCTAAATTAAACTAGATATACATTAGCAGATATGATATACATTAACAAATATACATTAATATGTCAATAGATATATATTAACAGTCCCCCTCAAACTCAAGATGGATATGAGACCAGCTTGAAGTTGTCAACCAAATTACGAGTACGTCCCTTAAGCAGTGAATGTGAAGATATCTGTAAGTTGATCGTTGGAGGAGACGGGGAAAAGCTTGAGAGTACCATGAGCAATATGAGAACGAATAAAATGACAATCAATCTCGATGTGTTTAATCTGTTCATGGAAGACATCATTGTGAGCAATATGAATGGTATTGTGATTGTCATAATAAAGAGGAGTAGCAGAGGGTGTGGACATACCTAAATCCTTAAAAAGCCATCGTAGCCAAATGAACTCATATGTGGTATCAGCAAGAGCACGATATTCTGCTTCAGTACTAAAGTGGGGCATGAAAGTTTGTTTCTTACTTTGCCCAAAAATCAAAGAAGAGCCAAGAAGAAAGCAATAGCCTGTAGTGGACCTACAATCAGTGGGATCTCCTACCCAATCAACATCAGAGAATGCATGAAATACAAGAGGATACTGAACTGAGTAGAAAAGGCTATGGAAGAGAGTGCCCTTCAAGTTTCATAGAATGCATAGAATAGCAGCATAATGAGTCGATCGTGGAGTAGACAGATACTGGCTCACCTGCTGATTGGGCAAGAGATCCCACTGATATGAGTAGAAAAGGCCATAGAAGAAAGTGTCCTTCAAGTATCATAGAATGCACAGAATAGTAGCGTAATGAGCTGATCGTCCAAAAATTTCTTATGTTGTTCATCAGGTGATCCAGTATATGTCTGCTCCACGATCGACTCATTATGCTGCTGTTATGCGCATTCTACAATACTTGAAGATCACTTTCTTCCATGGCCTTTTCTACTCAGCTCAATCTCCTCTTGTACTTCGTGCATTCTTCGATGCTGTTTGGACAAGAAATCCCACTGATCGTAGGTCCACTACAGGTTATTGCTTTCTTCTTAGTTCTTCTTTGATTTATTGGTGAATCTATTTAATGAATTACATCTCATCTCACTTTGATGCTCTTATATTGGGAATTAACACCCAACATCTCAGCGAGATTGTAAGTCTCTAAGGTAGTATTTTCCTCCATTACTCCTCTAACAACGTTGTCAATGATAAACTGGCATTGTTGCATGTGTCCATCATAAAAGAACTGGTTTTGCAACTATAGAGGGTAGCTATGATGGGGGAACTGAGTGAGAAAGAGCTTGAACCTCTCTCAAGCTTTGTGGAAAGGCTCTACTTCCATCTGAGAGAAAGTATCAATTTTCGCTCTCAACTATGATATCTTTTGATAGGAGTTGGATTTTCTTATAAATTTGTTGTAGACCTCTTACCATGACATCCGGGAATATGGAAGAAGTGACATTAACCAAGTCTTCGCCTTGTCTTTCAGGGTGTAAGGAAAACATCTCATTCTTAGTTGGTCCTCGATAAGAGCACTGAGAGGAAAAGTTTGGACTGTTGAATAAAAGTCCTTATTGAAAGATAATGAGTCTTCATTAGGTAGCTTGAGAAATGAAGGAAGCATAGAAAAATAAATATTTTTTAATTCATAATTTTGAGTAACCTCACCGAGTTGGATATAGACAATTATCGTGCCAATTAATGGACGTGGAAACTCTTTCATGGTAGTTTCCCTAACATATGGGTTTCTCTAATTTCTATTGGTTATGGTAGAGGATTAAGATTTGGTTATTTGTTTGGCTAAAAAATAGACTAATAGTTAGAATCTAACCTTATGAACAGTTGTTTAAATTTATGAATATTATCTATGTATGGTGTAAGAGGGTTTCATAAAGATCTTCTACCATGCATAGACTATATAAAGCATAAATTTAAAATACCTGTCAATTAAAATAAAAATAAAATAACTATACAAAAAATTTGAAAAAATATACATAGTATTTAATACAAAAATAATAAACAAACAATTTAAGTTAATCTCTAAGTTAAATAACATAATCAGTATTAACAAAAAGTGTTTCCAATAAAAAATGGTATAACAAAACCTCCTAGACAAAGATTATGTTTTTCTATGCCGCACCAAACTAGGTTCGGTATGAAATCCAGTTTTTTTTTACACGGCATGGCAAGGTTTTAAAGTGTACCGCAACACATTAGGTTCGGGATGAACTCTAGTATTATTTTTATTTAGATAATGAAATTTAAAATAAAATCTAATTAAAAATTAATTTTTATTTTATTTTATAAATTTTAAATTCACATTAAAGTCAATTTTAAGATGTATTTTTTATTTTTTATTTAAATTACCATTTCTATATATTACTATTCACCAAACAGTATCCGGAACAATAGTTATATATATATATAAATTATTTTTTTTAGATTTTAATGTTCAAATTTCACTAAACATTCTCTGAACTACTTTTTCAAAACAAAGTTATTTTTTAAAAATTAAAAATTTTAGATTTTACTATTCCAATTTTCATGAATGTCTGTGAACGGCTTTTTCAAAAAAAAAATTCGATTTTACTATTTATTTAGAATTTTTTAAAATTTAATAATTAAATTAAGTTAATTTAAATTTAAGATTTATTATTTATTATTTCAATGTACAGTAAATTACAAAGATTTATTCAAATATTTTAAATTTTTATTTTTTAAAGATTCAAATTTGAATTTAAAACTAATATCTTTTATTTATGATTTTTTTAATGTGTATGATAAAAAGGTTAGATATTAATTTTAATTGTCTTATATCTGATCTTTTTTAATTTTATGTGTATGGAATTAATATTCAAATGTAATATTTTTTTAGATTTTTTTATTTTTGATTTGAAATTAAATTCTAAAATTAAAAATCAAAATATTTAAATCACTTAAAAAATTTAAGATTTGATAATGATATAAAAATTACCATTATTTTCTCGACAACTGCACTAAAACTTGATAAACAAAATCAGAAATAATAACAATTTCGTGAATACTTATCCATTTTAAATTTTATTAATTATTGCAAGTATATGAATCATTTATAGAAATGATAAGTATATTCTCATAGTCGATTCAAGGAAGTGATGTTGTGTGCTTTTTAAATATTATTCAAATTTTAAAAACAAAATTAAATCTAAACATTCGGTTAAAATGATTTAGTTTAAAAAAAAACTAATCTAATGCATAAATATAAAGATATGTATGGATTCAACAAATACTCATGCAATTTAATACATTCATAAACATTGGAGAATATGAATATAATAATTCATTAATTATATTAGTTTATATTATTTAGGTTATTAAAGATATAAATTGATATTTATTAATTTTCTCTTTTTGGTATGAAAGTGTCCTTAGACGGGATCCAAATTATTTTGTTTAATATTAATTAACTACTATCTTTAGGCGGAGTCTATTAATTAATTAAATATTAAATTTTAGCTTTATTTATAAGAAAATAGCAAACTATTTAATCATAACTTTAAGTAGAGTCATTTAATTAGATTTTATTCAAGGTGTTCAAATTAAACTTAAGAACTTAACTATCTGAAAATAACTTTTAGGTTTTAAAACTATTTAAGAAAATATGTTGTAAATTCATTTTCAAATAATAATTTTTTGTAAAAAAAATCTTTGAAATAGAGTTTCGCTCTAAATATCTAAATAATTAAATCTAAAATAAAAGTGTACTACTCCAAATCAAGTCTAGGTAATTAAATCTTAATTTTAACTCTCATATTAAGTTTGTTATTAAGAGTAATATACTCTTTCAAATAACATTCTTTATAAAAATCTTGAAAAAAATAAAATTAATTTATTTTAAAAAAATGTTTTACATATTCAATATTTTACAGACATAACAACGTTATTATTATATCATATTCACTATCAGTTAGACATATTATAATTGATAACAAACAAATCAAGAAGCAACATAGATATATAGACTACAAAAAGAATATAATTAATATCTTAACCATATTCTTGCATAATTTTGAAGAATTGATTTTAAAATTAAAAAAACTCTAATAGTAATTGCACTCTAGAATTTGTTGAAGTAAAAACTATAAATTACTAAAACATAAAAAATATTTTTTCTCAAAATTGAAAAAAGAACTAAATAAATTCTAAAAGTTAAAAATATAAAAATCTATAGAATAGAAAGAGAGAAAGTTGATGAAAACATAACTTAGAATATGGATATATAAGGTGTCCTATTTGTAAAAAAGAATACAATAAAAACTTATGTTTTCGGCGTAATCCGATCGAATCAGAATCATATTTTTGACTAGTTTAAACCTTCTTGTGTCATATCAAAATAAACTTTATTCGATATATTTTCATTTTAAGATCAATATTTTTTTCCACTTGTTATTTATATATATATATATGTTAATTTTAAGTTATGAATTTATTATTACTTATATATATATAGATATAGATATAGATATAGGGTTAAAATAGGTTAAAAACTATTGATAACTTATTCCTAAATTAAGAAAATATTTTTAAATTCTAAAAACAAAAATCACATTCTTTTAAGGATATCATATGTGGATCAAATTTCTAGAACTTTGAACCGATCCATTATCTAACGGGGATATATGCAGAGTTGGAAGAAATTGACTGACAGAACTTTTTAAAAATCTTTTCAAAGTGCCGGTCACTTCTGTATCTTAATTTTACTCGTTGAATTGTTTTTAATATTAGTGATAGAAACCCTTGACTAGCTTTTAGTTTGAGAGTGTGTTTTAATTTTTAAAAGATGACTACTAAAAGAAAGTCGTGGCTATGTGATGCATTAATGGCTTTGTTACTTTTAATATTTTTTATTTTTATTATTAATTAATATTTTAATATTGTTTATATTTAAAAAGTATTTTACTTTAGTGTCATTTTTCATGTTATCAATGCATGAAATTTTAATGAAATTTATTTTTAACATTTTTGTCTCTTATGTCCCTTTAATAGAAACCATTTTTTATTTTTTTATTTTTAATCTTTAAATACATATTTTAATATTTTTTAAATTTATTTTACTTCATCTTTAATCTCTTATCTTCCTCTAAACATGACGTGTACAAACTTTTGTCAAATATTAAAAGAAAATTGGATTGTAAATATTACAAACTTTTTTACGACAGTTAATATAATTTTAACATATAAAAATAACAAAATAACTGTGATATAATATCTAAATATTTAAATTAAATAAATGATCCACAATTAATATAAAAATGAGAAAGAAACGTAACACCCATAAAAGATACATGCATGAAAGATAAATGATTTCATATTTATATAAACTTGATGATAGAGAAAGGAAGAGATGAGAGAATGATAGCAAGAGATGATAGGAGGGAGGGAGGGAGAGAGAGAGAGAAATATAGGGTGAGGAATAGAGAAAAAATAAGAGATAAAAAATATTAAAACATAAAAATATCTTTAAACAATATCACATGTGATATATATGTCAAAATTTTGAATGTAAATTTTAATTATATTAGATTAATATATATATTTTTAAATATTGATATCATTAATATATCAATTAATAATTATATTAGATTAATATGTATATTTTTTAAATATTGATATCATTAAGATACCAATTAATAATATAAGTTAAAAAATAATACCAAAAATGAAATTAGAGTACTATTAAAGTAGCAAATTTTACATTAACATATCAACAAAAAATGTATCATTTTTGTCACACTATTTTTTGTTATTTTCATATTACATTTATTACTAATTTTAAGAATATAAAAAAACATTTGTTTTTAATATATTTATTCTATGTCAATTAATTTATTGAGAATATTTTTAATAATTTTTAAAATTGTCTAAATATATCGTAAAAATAATAAATAGTATGAAAATATCTCAATATCTTTTATACATTAAGAACATGTTTGTGCATAATAAAATATATTAAATATAATCATATTGAACTAAATGTATCATAATTATTTTATACATTTATTAGTGATAACATATATAATATATTCAAAAAAATTGATAATAAATAATTTATATTAAAATAAAATAAAATTTATGTTATTTAATTTTTTTATAAAAAAATATTTAATTAATATTTAATTTATGTTATTTAATTTTTTTATAAAAAAATATTTAATTTATTTTTATATTTTTTTAACATTTAAAAAAAATTGAGATAGAAAGAAAAAGTTAAAAAATAATTTTTAAATTAAAAATTTCAAATATATTAATAAGAATGTCCAATACTATTTAAATTCACGTCCATCTTCACTATTTGTATTAAATCTTAAGTGATCTTGTAATTTTAATTTTGTATAATACGATTCAATTTACACTCGAACACACGATTGTGTATAAATTATATAATTAAAATATTTAATATTATATAACAAATATATCTTAAAATTAAAAATTTATTTTTTTAATCACTTTTATTAATGTATTTATTATGGACATGACTAGTAGAAAATATAGGTAGCTTTCCTCATGCGAATCGAAGTCAAAATTAACCTGCTCAAAGTTCCGACCATACTTTAATTCCTTGTTGTCAAGATGTTTTTTTCTTTTTTCTTTTTTTAAATTACTTATACAAAATCACACATCTATTACAAGATTTTAACTTTTGTCATTTTGGTCCAGATTTAAAGTCACCTTACATTGAGTCCTACTTATAAATTATAGCGTATATTATTATTATTGTACTAATATCTAATTAACAGTGAGGAATTTATTATTATTGTTAGTCATTATTATTATTATTATTATTATTATTATTATTTGGTAGTTCGGCCTTCTTAGATTTCCCTGTGAAGAATGCTTTTTATTGAATCATGTCAAATGCCCACATTTTTTAGGCGCCAACTTTTACCAAAATTTGTGAGTCCAAATTCGCTTTCTAGCAACTTAATTTTTATTTCAAATTTCAAATTACAAATTAATTAGCTCTTGTTATTTGACTACGTAGAATGACTAATACTGAGAAATTGAACGACTTCATTGTCCAGTTACGTGAACAGAGCATGTATTGTTGGCTACAAATCATAAAGTTCAAACTAAATAAGTCATAAAGTTCAAACCAGCCACAAGTGATGAAAATTATATGGTTTATCTTAATTTTTGACTAATAAAATTTAATATATAATATTTTTTAAATTTATATTTAAATTACATACACAAAATACGACTATATATAACTTAAATTTTAAATTTTAAATTTTTAATACTCGATAACTTACTACAAATTTAATAATTTGTATATATTTTTACTAAACCAAGACATATATAATATCTTTTTATAAATTAAAAATAATTAATAAACTAAGAAGTATTTAATATTATATTTTAATGTGTATATGATGTCTCATATGTATACAACCCCTAGGCAAAACCAAGAAATAAATATGAAGACTAGATTCTATTTACTATTATTTTTACCATAAATTTTAATGATATCTTAAAAATATCTATATTCTAAAAAATATGTGTTATTTGGTCAAAAATGATTTTTATGTAAAAAAAAATGAAAGGTAATTTAGTTATTTTTATTTTTTATTTTCTTTCATTATTCTCACATTTTCTCCTTTTATCTTTTCTCATTCTCACAACTTTATCTATTAAATAAAGTTTTCTTTTTCTTTTTCAATAAACTTTAAATATCAAATCTCAAACACTAAACCAAAAACATTAAACTTGTGGGAGGAAAATTTTACCAGTTACAATTGGCTGATCAACGTCATCTTTGACTAATCAAAAGAGATATTATCTATCTACAATGACACTATACAATTAATAAATATATTTGAATTTTAATATTCATCGTATATTTACTATATAATATAATTATCTAATAAATTAATTAAATAATATTATATAGTAAAGGATTTAAATAGATCTTTTGAGAACTTATATATTAATTCAATCCCCATAACTAACCTTATAATATACTTATAAAATATGATTTCTCTAATTCTTTATATTATTTTAGTTAAATTTTTCTTTGAGAATTGAATTAAGCATTAAAACATATTTGATATCCTAGTGTAATTCATTTTGATTGTTTGTTCATCCCTTTCAGGATTAAGTTACATATTTATGGTGAATGCATAAATTAACTTCAACAAAACGTTAAACATAATCCTAAAACTAAATTATAAATCTTAAAACTAAATCATAAATTCTAAACATTAAATCTTAAACTTAAATAATAATTCAAAGAAAGAGAAAAAATAAATAAGAGAAAAAAATAATAATAAAGATTTCAAATGACTAAAATAATGACATTCCAAAAGGACATGTTAAAAATTAAATCTTATTTTTATTAAAAATGTATCATAGTGTAATTAAAGTAGGAGTCGAATATGAAAATAATAGATAATAATTCAATTTCTAATTATTAATTTGTTAGTTAATTTAAGTTAGTAATTGGATTTTGAGTGGTTTTAAAAATTTAAAAATAAAAAAAAGTAGAAAAAAACAACATTTTTTAGAACAAGTAATGAGTGATTATGTCAATATTCTCATTAATACCTTACAATTCAATTAATTATATCATTAATAAAAATTCATAATTGAAAACCTTTCTTAAATCTCAAATTTTAACTTTAAAATTTTAAATTTTTTTTTTATATTTTCTTATCATATAATTGATCAATAATTTGATTATTAACTGAAATAATTCTTAAATAACCTATAATTATTATCAATAAATTGAGTTTTTGTATGTATTTTTAACCCACTAACATTTGTGTGGGTTTTAAAAACGACGCAAAAGAGGTACAACAAATTTTGCGTGGATTTTCAAAAAATTCATGCAAAATTTTGCAAGAATTATATAGTAAAATCGAAGCAAATTTTTAAGTGAATTAAAAAAATCCATGCATCATACTACTTTCTCTGATTTTAAATTTTTTATAATTAATTATATATACATCTTAATATGTAAATTCAATAATATTTGTAAGAATCAAATTATTCATATAAGTTATTCAAAATGTATTATAACTACAAATTGCAAAGATATAATGATATTCAAAGGTATTCAAACTTTTGAAGCCAAAACAAAATGAAAGAGATGATATAGGAACTTTACGGAATATTAAAAATATTACCTTAAAATAGAAAGGAAGCCAGAAAGAGAGATGATTCGTTTGCGAACTCCAGTGACGAGAACAGCGAGGAAAGTGGCTAAGTGATCGCACAAGTGTTGGATGGTAGTTCAGGTGATGTGTTTGTTTATTAGGGGTTGATAATAATCTCCGTGTGTTAGAAGAACACACAAAAATGAACTAATATATTAAAATATTGTATGTATGTTTTTTAAAATAAACCACCCAATTTTTTTTCCCTTATAAAACACAAAAATAGTATTTTATATATGTGTACATATGTAAAGAATCGTATTTAAATATTTTATTGATTTTTATTTAAAAAATATTTTTTTTTCAATATCTACATTTATCTTTTTGGACAATCCACACATAAGTTTATCTTCCTATTTCTTTTCATTTTTTTTCTTATTGTATTATAAAACACTAAATTTATAAAATAAAATTATAAATAGGGATATTTAAATATTTAACCATTTTTCATTAGAAAGAACAAATAAATTTTTTTTTGGTATCCAAATTTATGTAAATTTAATTTTTTAAAATTTTTGCAAGGGTATTTAATAAAACCCACATATAATAAGATAAATAAACTAGTCATTTTCTAGTAGTGTGCATTAAGATTTAAAAAATAATAATTAAATTATGTAAAATTTAGTTTATTTATAATCTTTAATCTAATATTCAATCATATTTGTAATAAAAATCATAATGTGTCACTTCAAATAAAAATATTTATAATTATGAGTTAATATCTTAAATTAATAATAAATATATTTATGCAATAAACTAATAGATCACTTTAATTCATACATGTATAATTTTGATATTTAAATATAAATTAAATATATTAAAAATTAAAAAGTTGAAATTAAAATAATTTATGATATTAAATTAATTAAATTATAATATAATGTTTAAAAAGTACACACATGTTAAAAATTTAGTTGTCTATGGAATTCAAAAAATAATAAACTAAATATATATATATTTTTTAATTTTTATGTGTTTTTGGTTTCTCATTTTATTTAATATAGCATTGTTTGGATATTTATTTGCAAAAAAATAAATTTTTGGACTTAGATTAAGTCGAGACCGTTAGATCTACTATATCACGTATCACAAAGAGAGAAAAATGAATCAACATAGTCAAAATGCGTACATAATACGACATTCACGCGTGGAATAGAACGTGTATTCCAAACGCCTGATGTGGCATACTTGGAGCAACTGGTGCAACACACGTGTGACTTACGAGATTATGGAAGGAGCTAAAGCACGAGGCAAACAAAGTGGCGCCATGTGGCAACGTAGACTGGCTAACAAGTGGCATGTAGGAGGTAGTGTGAGGAGACTGGTTGTGTTGAGCTTTCTAAGTTCATTTACATGCTTTCCTAAGTTCATTGACATGAAATAAATAATTTAAAAAAAATCATAAAAATTCAAAAAAAAAGAAGCTCAAAAATGTTAGAAAAATTATATTTTTTCAAATGTTATAAAATAAACAATTTTAACACTTATTAATAATAAAATAAGTAAAAATGTAAAGAATTTAACACCTAATATATATATAAAATACATTTATCAACTATCATTCAACATTTTGTATTTATATCTATTTTTTAACCAAATAGATACCTTTTAAACAATTTGTATATTTTTAAAATATCATCCAAATAAATATTAAAAAATTAATATAGATATTAATAAAATATGTGCCAAAATTGTAAGTCCATTTCAAAGTCGCAAAATATGATATTCCTTTGATCACATGGCTTTGAATAGGAGCAGAACAGCTAGAAAATTGCGACCTTTTGATTCACATCCAATTGCTAAAAGACATACTTGTAATAGGAACTCTCGTCCGATTTTCCCGTTGATCAAAATAGTTTACGTGTTCCAAGAAACAAAGCACTCCTTCAGGGATCATTTTTAGGTTTTTGATAGCACTTGATCGTGATTGCGTGTTGTTGGGAATACCACAAATGGTACCTCCTTTTGTGTCAAAACAATTAAAGTTACCGATAGTTTCATTTTTGTCTACATTATTTTTAAATAACGTGTATAAATTTTATGTTATTTTAAATATAATTTTTTAAAAAAAGATAGGAAAATAATCTAAAATACAGTAAAATTTACACATACTACTTTAAGAATAATATAATTAAAAATATTACTAGAAACATTACTTAAACCATAACTTACCACGAATATTATGTTTAATACATTAAGAAAAATATGATCGATGACCCTATTTTTAACGTATCTTTACATATGTTATTGATTTTTATAATGTCAATAAAGTTTTGTTTTTCTTATGGTTCTCGTATCAAATATTTTTTTACTTTAATTAATTTTTTAATTTAACATATTTTTAATTGTTTGGTATTATCCAAGTATCAAGTACTTGACCATAACGACTTTAGATATCTAGCTTATATGATAAAATTGATGATTGAGTTATGATAATCAAGACCTAGCCTAAGTAAAACGGGTTGTTAATGGCGACCTACGAATTGTTGAATGAAACGCCTTAACAACCTAAGTCATCTTTGCATACAAAAACTCAAGGAGCTCGTACATGGTGACATATGGACATTGACCTGATTATGTATAGAGTTATTTTTTCATGTACTCTCGTAGCTCAAAAAGAGTGATTGTCGATGTAACCTCGATACATGTCTAGTAGGTGTTATATATACACCTTTAGTGAGATGAATAAATGACTTAACACTAGAACCCTAACATTTTTTTATTATTAACATTTCAAACTTCCCTCTAAAACCCTAACACACTAGAATCTCTCTAAATAATTGGCGTCCACTCTAAGGCCTTAAATCTTTCTGGTCCTTAGTTAGCATTTAAGACCTTGTATTTTGCATCTTGGAGAAATAGCTCGTGTCTTAGGGAATTTCACTTCACTTAATATGGCCAGCCTGACATCTCATACCGAGCAAACTAATAGCCTCACTCGCCTAACTATAGAATTCAATCTTAATGACCAGATACATCGTTCCTCACCAATCTGAATGTTGTATGGTGATAAGAAATTGGGTTGTGCATAACCCTTAGTTAGTGAAGGCGACTGACCCTCACCCCACTATGACACAGCCAGACCAGCCAGGATAATTCCATGGACCATAAGCTCAGTAAGTTGCAGCTCCAAAAGTACATCTCTTGAAAAGGATGTCATGTTAAAGAGCCTCTAAAGATAGGTAACTGAGATACAACAAGCATTCATTAAATCTCAAAGAGATAATAAGGAACTTAGGTCTAGGTTGGCGCATGAGGATTATTTGAAGGTGGAAAGTTCATTCCATACTCCTAGTCCCTCTGCATTGGATAGCCACCCACCTAGGAGGGGGCGTACATCACGTAATCCCTACCAACAATGACCTGATAAAGTTAAAGAACAACACCTATCTATAGTTCCAACCCTAAATCTCCTCCTAGGACCTATATGAATGAACCCATTGACTTGTGAACATTTGGCATGCTTGCCTCACTCATTCCTAATATGTTTGGGTTTAAGGAATACTGCTATCGTGGGATTCTCAAAACCATCCAGTGGTTCAAGCGGTACATTTGAGGAAATATTTAGAGATATGGAGGAGAAAATATGGGAAAAAATGGATGATCGGTTTAAAGGGTAGGAGAAGTTAAGACCTTGGAGCGACATCGAAATTATGTGTGACTAATTTTCAACATCAAACTTCTCGGATGCCTTGGAGTTGACAACACTGCCACTAAAATTTACTACCTCTAAGTGTCACGTCTAAAAGGGGAAGAAATACCCAATGGCTCATGTTCTTCACTTCAAAATGACCATGGTTGATGTGAGCCTCCCCGAGGATAAAAGAGAAGCCATGTATTATAAATTATTCACAGCCACCTTCTAGGAAAAGGTGCAACAATGGTTCATTGAGTTTCCACTCAAGAGTATAAAAATCTTTGATGCATTAGTGAAGGCATTTGTTACTAATTACGTATGTAATAAGCCAATAAGGAAGGAATTGCATCATTTTTTTTAGTCATCCGAGAGGATGAAGAGACCATTGAAGCCTATATGAGTAGGTTCAAGACGGAAAAGATGAAAATTTCACAATGTCTTGATTCTATAGTCATTGAAGCTTTTTGCAAAGGCATCAAATGTGATACTCTTATATTCATGGAGTTGACCAAGACCACCCTCCAATCTCTGGAAATGGTCTATGAGGAGACCCAAAAGTTTGTAAATATGGAGCGAGAGATGAAGTCCACCAATGGAGTGGTAAATAGAGCCATAGCCAAGTCTATCCTAGTCAAAATGGAAGAGGACAAAGGCCTTATGGCGACAATTGCCCTAAATTTCCTTGTGATTATGCCTCAGGGAAGACTAGGGACCTAAGGAAGAGTGTTGTCTCCTTTTCGAGGCCCCCCACTGTGTATCTCATTGGCTGAGGCTATATAATGCATATAGTGTATTATAATGTGAATTGGCCTTAACCTATGAAGGCTCCATTGAAGGACCCTAATAAGTATTATGCATTCCATAAGGACATAGGTCATTAGACTAGAGATTATAAACACCTTAAATGAGAGATCGAACATCTATTCTAGGAAGGATAGTTGGGGGATGTAGTAGAGAGAGCTTAGGGTTTGTAGGAAGAAAATAAAGGAGTAAACAACCCTATTAATTGAGGTGAGTTAATTCCCCCAAATTCAATTCTTAGGGGTATAAACAAGCCCAATCAGCCTCCTAGAATAGATGTTCGCATAATCCACACCATACATGGTAGGCTAACCATGTTTGGTTATTCCAACCACTTTAGAAAGAGGTATGCTTGATAAGTAAGAGACACGAAACGATTGGTATATAATCTGAAGCATGAATGGTCGGTTTATTCTATCATCTTTGAAGGACAAGAGGTCTTTCCACCCCACGAAGATCCTTTGGTTATCACTATCAAAATTGCACACTATGAGGTGCGCATAATTCTAGTGGATAGTAGGACCTCTGCCCATAGACACGGGCCATAAAAGGTTTCTCCTTATTGCCACTGATTATTTTTCAAAATGGATAGAAATTGAAGCTCTAGCCAGAATACGAGAGGGTGAGGTAATCAAGTTCATATAGAGGTTTATAATTTTTCGATGAAACCACTCCAAAGAGCTCGTTACGGATAATGAGCACCATTTCATCGGTCGAAAGCTCAAACCATTCGCTCTCAAATAAAATATTAAGATCGGCCACTCAATACCCTACTATCCCCAGGCCAATGGACAAGTAGATTCCTCCAACAAATTAATCATTAACCTTTTAAAGAAAAAATTGGAAAGAACCAAAGGAAAATGGGTGGAGGAATTATCCGGCGCGGTCTAGGCTGTTAGAATAAGCCCTCGAGGGAGCACTAATGAAACCCTATTCTCCCTAGTATATGGAACCGAGGCGGTAATACCCACTGAAGTTATGATCCCTACCCATAGATAGAGTATTATAGAAGAGCAAAACGAGGTAAAAAGAGAAACCAAACTAACCTTAGCCGAAGAAAGAAGAGATAAAGCTTTAAGATTGATGATCAAGTAGAAAAGAACAATAGCAGAATATTACAATAAAATCATGCGCTTCAAGACTTTTTCCCCAGGTGATTGGGTTCTCAGGAAGGTTTTCCCTAACAAAAAAGAATAGATGGTACGTAAAATGGGTGCTAGTTGAGAAGGACCTTATCAAATAATTGAAATAAAATCAGGAAAGGAATACGTATTGAAAATCATCGAAGGCATTGAGAAAAGCACAAGCTGGAATGCCAAACACTTAAAAAGATACTATTTCTAAAAAATATATGTATTAACCTACCTATCTCTTTCTTTTCTTTTATAAATAGCGACACACCTATATCTATGAAATGAAACACCTCAGCACCTGATTATTTACTTACCGTTCTCTCCCTTAAAATGGGCATCATAGGCTTATCACCTAGATCTATAAATATGGTAGAACACCCTAACAATGAAAGAATTCAAGTTTCCCACCTTGATCAATAACCAGGTCGCCACTCAGAGCACATCGGTTAATAACCAAGTCAAGCTCTCCCTTAAAAATGGGCATCATCGGCTCCTCACCTAGATCTATAAATCTGGTAGAGCACCCCAACAATGAAAGAAGTCAAGAATCCCACCTCGGTTAATAACCACGTCAAGCTTTCTCTTAAAATGGGCATTAGAGGCTCATCACCTAGATCTATAAATCTCGTAGAGCACCCCAACAATGAAGAAAAAAGTCCCACCTCACTCAATAACTAGGTCAGCACTTTAAAATATATATGTATATCATTATTCCTACAAATATAACACATATCCATTATACATAAATACATGCCGATCCGATTGTTCATTTATTTTGCACATCAATCCCTACATGTCCATCACTATACATCTCTCACACGGTCCATCACTCAGCACATACATTTAAATACTCTTTAAATGTTTGGACACACGTCCCATATCTGGATCATCAGTTTCTTTAACCAAAGGCAAAAGTTCGACCTAAATCTCAACCACCCTCTCATAAGCATAAGTGATAGGTTCAGAGTATGTCATCATCATTGCAAGAAACCCCCGCTCTAGACCTTCAATAACTTTAAGAAAAACTCTTTTAGATCGCTTCATATAAAAACCTGCCCAATACGACTCTTTACCAGTAAGACTTGACATACTAGTCAAGGTCTTCTTTTCACGAGATTGTGTTTCAGATAAATGCTCCCTACAAGTAACGAGCTCACAATTGGTCTCTTTTGTAATACGTTCAAGCCTCGCAACCTCAACTTTTAAAAACCTAATCTCGTCCTCAAGCCTACCACTTACAACACGAAAGGCTCAAAGTAAGATCCTATTGGTCCAGTCAAAATCCATAACACACGAGCAAAAAATTTAGACGAATTGGGAAAAATTCTCAAATACATGAATGAGATTAACATTCTCCCACCCTTTTATAGGGAATAAAAAACTAAAAATAATATATATTTTTTAATAAATGACAAAAGCTAGGTCAACATCATAAATACACAATAAAGAGATAAAATTACTGTATTTATTAACAATAAATCCATAGGTAAAAAATCCAAGTACTAGCTCACAACTATACAAAACAAAATATCGTCGAGCTAAAAAAATTTAAAATAAACTAAAGATCAGCTCTCCCTTCCGTCCTTCCCATCAGAGGAGCCCAATCCTCCTCCTTCCTCCTCAACTGACGGAGCTTGGCTATAGATCGGTGTAATAAGTATATCCAGAATGTGATAATAATACTCGCTTAAACCTTTCTTCTTGTCCTCTGTCTTAAAAGTCTCCATCACTAGCTCATAAGCCCGCTCGACACTAGACTCCAACTTTTGGGCCATAGCATCCACATTTTCGCTTGACGTCGCACTTCTTTAGTAGAATTCTCGGCTTGTCTCTGAACGTCCTTCATCTCCTCCTCGAGCTCAGTCACACGTCAGGCATACAAATTTAGCTCAGATGTAGCCCACTTCAGTTAGAGGTGCATCACCATCACAAGCATCCTCGGGAGGAATCATTATGTAAATGATTGGGGGATGTCATAGGTCTTCCTTATCCTCTCTTCATCCTTAGGCAACAACCTGAAATTTTTTAGAACGAACGCCCAAACCCTGACACGACCTGTCGGTTCACCAGCCCCTATTTTTCTGTTTTTCTTCCTCTATGTCCTAGATACTAAAATCTGAGTTTGAGGCACACTCAATCTCATGGTTGGAAAGATTTGGGGATGGTGGACAAAGGTAGATGGATGTGACAAGGACCAACTCATCACATTAGAAGAACTCGGGCTAAAGGACAATGAGTCTTTATTTGTACTGTCATACTATGGACTCTCCCATGAGCCCAAGCTAGAAGCTGATGTCTCCACCCTTTGCATTTTTTGATATAGGCTACGAAAATATAAAGACAAAACAGTAATAGGTGATAAGATACGAAAAAAAGAGATTACTTAGAAATGATTTGAAAATTAAAGAAAATGTTAGGACGTAAATCAACCTGAAAAAAAAGTAGCAAATCGTTTGGAAATCTACGCTTGAGTTCTAAAAAAGACGAACAGAGAATATGGTAACACGAGTTGAAATCTAACCATTGAACTAAAAGTCTCTCACAACTCGAGGAGAAATGAAAAATCATTTTTTTCACTATTTCTCGATTTTTGTAGGTGAACAAATAAAAAGCCTCAGCCCAGGCACCCCTTTAGATAGGTACACTGGATTTCTATCTCCAATCAACTAACAAACATTTATGGTGGAAGTTGAAAAAGTTCATATCCGGTGCCCAGTATCTATTCTTCCATCTCATACTAAAGTCCGAGCTAAAAGAGTGGGAGGACTTGATGTTTGGACATCTGAACTAGCTCAAATACCGAGCTTTATACAAACTAAGCCCAAGACAAAAGATGAAACTCCCTAGACATCCCACTCATGGGACAAACCAAGCCCAAAGATTGAGCTTTATGTCTCGAGCCAAGAAAGACCGAGCTGGACGTCATCCTGAGTTCAAGAAAGATCGAACCCAATGTCATTTCATGCTCGATCACAACACGATCTCGAGTTCGGTCATAGAATGATCTCGTCGAAAGCACAGTTAAATCCGACCTGAATCTCTAACACATTATACTTTATGTCAAATCATACCCTACTAACATGTATTTACATTTAAACATTGTTTATCAGATACATATGCCACCTATATGCTATAAATATATGGATCATATGAAGATCCACATATTCAATTCTTTGTATTAATTTTTCAAATCTCTCTCTCTTTAGATAAACCCTACTTAATCAACATATTACTTTCTCATTGATTTTCTATTCCTTCTCTAAAAAAGTTTAAGATAGTTGAAAATGAGAATTTTGAAAGAAGAGCTTGCAATTATAATTTGGACTAATTTCTATCAGTTACTATTCACTAAGAATAATGCTTTGAAAGGTGTTAACAGGAAATAATTCTTCTTTCAACTTTGTTTCTTCAAATTCATCTTTTTATATATCTTTCTTTGCAAAAAAAAAAAAAACTTCTACTAGTATAAAAATTTGCAGAGAATATGAAGGAGAGAGATTAATTTTTTTTAAGAAAGGTAAAAAATAGTTGATGTAAAAAGTATTAAGAAACTAATCGAAGAAGGTGAACAGAAATTCTCACCCAAAAACTACTATTTTCCTAAACTTTCACCCTAAATTATTTAGATCCAATTCCATTGAAGTGACATCTCTATTTTCTTTCAACTAATTTAATATTTCAAATAATTTATATTAAACTAAAAAAAACTTTATGAATAATATTAATTATAAAAATACTTACAAATTGATTGATTTGTACAAAGTATTGATATTGTTGTTCGAACAGAGAGAGAAAAAAAGAGTCCTACAAGTAACCCCAAACCTTTTAGAAGCTTTGATAATGTTTTTAGAGAAAACTAACAAGAAAGATTTAAGATTAAAAAAAAAGAACAATGAAAAGAGTGAATTTTGGGCGAGATTGTCGTGAGTGAGTGTGGGAGTATTTTAGGGTTTTTTAAAAGGATTAAATCTTATTAAAATTAATCATCAATGATATATTTGTAATAAATTAAAAGGTTTTATTGTATAAAAATATCAAATAAAAATTTAATGATATATTTATATTAATCTTAAAATTTGATAATATATAAATGTTTATTTATTATTATTTTTTATTTTTAAAGTGGGACTGTTATATGCTACAACCTGCTATGCAAATCCACCACACGTAGTGATTTAATCGAATCAGCATAAAAGTAGTTAATTTGGTGGAGCCCAGTAATATCAAAGGATCATTAAAATAGTGAGAAGTAGATTATTACTTAGTATCAGTTGAGAATTGAGACTACAAATATTTTTCTTAAAAATTACCAAAACCAAGTCAAAACCAGAATCAAATCGCAAGTAATTCAGAGAGAATTTACCAAAAAGAATGAGAAGTAAACCAAAGAGACAGAGGTTGAAGGAAAAGAAAGAAATGCAAAAAAAGAAAAGAAAAGTCTCTTCACTTTTACAGACAAGGAACTTACGCTGCTATTATATTTATTTTTTATTAAAAATATTATATATATTTAGTTTAATAAAATATATTTAAATTATTGAATTTTTTTTAAGAGATTGAAATATTAAATATTAAAACTTTAAATTTAAAATTTAATTATATATAATTTTATTTTATACATTTAATTTATTTATATTTTTATAAATATTATGCTTTAAAATTTATTTATTTAAAATTAAAGTTCTTCTTCCAACGCCAACGAGAAGACCAGGTAAAATATCATGCTAAACTATTCTCATATTTTGAAAGCTATAAGCCCGTAACAAATAAAAATAGAAAAACTTGCACTCTCTTTTATTTATTGAAGACGCGTTTGAATAGCGACCCCTATTTTCATTCAGAGTAGATTCAAAGTCCAACGCTAATTCTAATCTAATCTAAGCTCTGACACGCATAGTTACCCATGACTTCTCTTCTTCTTCTACTAAGTTTATCTATCATAAATACGTACATTCCCAACTCTCTAAAAAAAGTATTTTTACTTTTCTAGTTGAGTTTCATTAAAAAAATTCCAACTCACAGATACCATACCTCTTAGCTTGGGCTCTGATCCTAGTTTCTGATTCTGGGTTTTGGTTTTCTGGTGTTTCTAAGCAATTTCTTCTTAGGGTTTAGTCGATGTTAGTAATATTTGTTCAATAAATTCTTTTTTTTTGTTCCATATACTGGTTGTTCTGTTTCTTGTTTTAAAAAAAAAATTTGTTTTGGGGAACTGAAAAAGCAAATTCTGACTTTTTCGTTCGCATCAATTTCTTAATAATTTTTCTCTATAATTATCAAACAGCAAGAGCTTGTTAAAATGATGGATAAGTTGTCTCTTGTTCTAGTTCTTCTTGTGTTGATTTTCGGCGTTATTGGAGCTATCGCCGGAAACGCCGGAAATCACCTCCACCACCACAACCACTTAAATCCCAATGGGTCAACTCTCGCCGGATTCCAATTCCGCAATCATATGAGTTTCAATGCCGTTTCTTCATCAGCGAACACTGATTGCACCCTATCAACTACTCAAAAGGAAACTGATCAATTGGAATCAGAAGAGGAAGAAAATGGTGGTTCTTTTGTCTCAATCACACCCAACCAAAAATCTTTAAAGCTCCACCTTATGCACCAATCAAAGAGCACAAAAAACAAGCCAAAGAAATCTGTGATTAACTCTACAATCAGAGACATAATCAGAATTCAAACCCTTCATAGAAGAATTGTGGAGAAAAAGAATCAAAATACCATCTCAAGGATAGAAAAAAGCAGGAGGAAGCTATCAGAAAATCAAACTAAAAAGCCAGTTGTTTCTTCTGCAATCTTGCCGTCGCCGGAGTCTTACGGAGATGGTTTTTCAGGCCAGCTCATGGCTACTTTGGCATCTGGGGTAGGCCTTGGTTCTGGAGAATATTTCATGGATGTGTTTATTGGAACACCTCCTAAACACTTCTCCCTAATTTTAGACACTGGTAGTGACCTAAATTGGATTCAATGTGTACCTTGTTATGATTGTTTTGAGCAAAATGGACCTCATTATGATCCTAAAGATTCAACTTCTTTTCAAAATATAAGCTGTGACAATCCTAAATGTCAATTAGTTTCATCTCCTGATCCTGCTCAGCCTTGTAAGTCTGAAAATCAATCATGTCCGTACTACTATTGGTATGGTGATAGTTCTAACACAACAGGGGATTTCGCATTAGAAACTTTCACTGTAAATCTCACAACCAGTTCAGGAAAGGCACAATTCAAGCAAGTGAAGAATGTAATGTTTGGATGTGGACATTGGAATCGAGGCCTATTTCGCGGAGCAGCCGGGTTGTTAGGACTTGGTAGAGGACCTCTTTCCTTTTCCTCTCAACTTCAATCACTATATGGTCATTCATTTTCATACTGTCTTGTAGATAGAAATAGTAATAGCAGTGTTAATAGCAAGCTTATATTTGGTGAAGACGATACTCTTTTGAACAACCCCAAACTGAATTTCACTTCTTTGGTAAATGGTAAACAAAACCCAGTTGATACATTTTACTATCTTCAAGTTAAGTCAATTATGGTTGGAGGAGAAGTTTTGAACATTCCTAAAGAGACTTGGAATTTGTCACAAGATGGTGGTGGTGGAACAATTATTGATTCAGGTACTACATTAAGTTATTTTGCAGATCCAGCTTATGGGATTATTAAGGAGGCATTTGCAAAGAAGGTTAAAGGGTATGCAAAAGCAGTATTAGAGGATTTTCCTTTGGATCTTTGTTACAATGTATCTGGAATTGAAAAGATAGAACTACCAGATTTTGGTATAGTCTTTGAAGATGGATCTGTATGGAATTTCCCAGTTGAGAACTATTTTATTCAAGTTGATCCACAAGAGGTTGTTTGTTTGGCAATGTTGGGTACTCCTCGATCGGCTCTTTCTATAATTGGAAATTACCAGCAACAGAATTTTCATGTTCTCTATGATACAAAGAAGTCTAGATTGGGTTATGCTCCAATGAACTGTGCTGATGCTTAACAATTTTCTGGTACAGTATTGTGATTTAGAAGGAGCACTTTTCTGTTTTATTTTTAAAGGTACAAAAATTTTAGATTCATTTTTTTTCTTTTCTTTTCCCTTTTGTAAGTTCAATGATTATATAAACATACAGTAACAAAATCTATTTACCTTGAAATGCAAAGCAGTTCTTTTTACCCCTTTAAACTGTTTTTCATTTTTGATGATGCTTAATTTATACTCAAAGTTGAGAACAATTTATTTAAAAATAAAGTTCATTTGAACAAATGTTCAAGAATAGTATTAATTGTTTAAATTTTTTCTTGAAAGCATAACATGATTTATCTATGCTCTAATGGTCATCACTGAAAGATGATCTCATGAAATATTGTAGTTGATTTAGTTATTTTATTATTATTATTATTATTTTAAATTTACCTCAAATAACATACTTATAATTCATGACAAAATAAATAACACCTTCCTTCTGAATTGAGAGGAGAGTGGGTTAATGTTAGGGTTTTCTTTCTTCCTTTTTCTTTTAATTGTGAGTTTTAGGATATTAGAATTGTTATTTTTTTTAAAGAGGTGTACTTTTTGCTTTCACTGCATAGAATAAAGACTAAAATAAAGATTGGTCATTGTTGGACTAAATTTCATCAATTTGTCAGCTTTTTTTTTAATGGTCCATTGTTAGGTTTGGGGACTAAATACTACATGTAAAACAAAGAATTAGTCAACTAATCAGGTTGTTCTCTTGTATTCATCCTCTATGGTTTTTTTTACCCAATTCTCGAATTCTTTTGTTATTGTTTTTTCTAATAATAATACATATCATTAAGTTTTTTTTAATAATTATATTATTCACGTATTTATAATTAAAATTTAAATCTCTTAACCTTTTACATGTTAAAATAAGTAATATATAATTTAACTAGATTTCTCTAACCATCAAGAAATATTAGTGAGGCTACCTTCCTAAGATGGTCACTACTTATAAGATTACATTTTGATTTTTTCTTTCAACAAATAATACATATTGATTGAGGAAGGTCATTTTCATAGGGAGCCTTCAATATATGACCATTTTATTAAAAATATGAATATATGTATTTATTCACCACTTTATTAAAAATATGAATAAGATGAAAAGAGATTTTGTATATTATTTATAATCAAAAATAAAATTCTCTATTATATTTAAAGTTGAAATTAAAATCAAAATCAATATAAATTTACAGAATCCCAGTATGTATTGATTATTGTTCATAGTTTTAAAAATTAAATTTTAACATTTTTTTAAATTTAAAATATTTCAAAATATATTAAATTTAATAAAAAATAATCGTTATAAATTAAAAAATAATATGTGTTTGTGTACTTAATATTTTTGAATTTTTAGTCAAAAATAACAAAAAAAATTAAAAAAAAAAGTTTAGTTTTGTTATTATTTATAATATAATATTTAATAAAATATAAATTTATAACTTTAATTGGAAACCAAAATCAAAATTATAAATACGAGAAAAATTGTACCGAATACCGTCCCAAAAAATTTCACCCGAAACGAAACCTAATAACTGACAGTTACCCTAAGCTGCTTCGTGATTTGAACATCCCTAATTTCAATCAATAATTCCTAAAGAACAATGCAATTATCCATGGTTCAAGAAGCTGGGCCGATACATTTTGGATTTTATGGTTTCCTCTTTTATTTGCTTGTAATTCCTTGAGTTTTTCTGAATGAAAAATTCTGAGTTTTGTAACAGAATTTTTGTTTTCTGGAAGAAGGATAAAACTAATAATGCGGTGACCAAAAAGATAAATAAATAATGCCATGACACAATAGTAATTTAAAAAAGTACCTTAAAATAAGATTAAAAATGGTATTTTAATGGGCTTGGCCCAAATTGAAATAACGGCACGTTCATATTAGGTTTAAACCCTAATACCTGCGTTCTTCCCCTTCATTCATCATATTCCCAGTAACCTAAACGCAGCAATGGTTACTTTCCGGGTTTGTGTATTTGTTTGCTTATAATGTATGATTTTTGTTTCTCAAAATACTATGGTTAAGAGTTTACAACGATGGTTATTGTTTTGTGGAAACAGTTTCATCAATACCAAGTGGTGGGAAGAGCTCTCCCAACGGAAGCGGATGAACACCCTAAGATCTATCGCATGAAGCTCTGGGCTACCAATGAGGTCCGTGCCAAGTCCAAGTTCTGCTAAGCTCTCCTGCGGGTTTTGAGTTTTGATATTTTAATCTTTTGTTATTGTTTTAAGAATGAAAATGTTTGAGGCTGCTTCACTTGATTATTAGGTTATTCCATAACGTTGTAAATCTAAGTAAAAAATAAAAATTTACACTTGGTTCTGACTCTGGTCATTTTTTTATGGCTTCCGTTATTTTTCTGAATTCTAGGTACATTTTAAGGAAATTGAAGAAAGTCAAGAAGAGCAATGGGCAAGTGTTGGCCATTAATGAGGTATTTGTATTGGTTTCTCTCGGCATCATTTTACAAAGATGAGATATTTTTGAATTGCATAATTTTCACTTAACTTTGCAAATTAATACGATCCTTTTATGCTATCTCATTGGATTTATTGATGATATTAGTGAAGACGGAAACCTTTCTTAGGTGCTATCTGCTATTAGTTTTCGTTTTAAAAATAGAGCTCAATAAGATTGTGATACCGGGCTCGGTACTTTTGTACTATTGTTTTGACAAAAGTTCCAGAAATTGACAATGAATTGGTTCCTTGGTAACCATAATGCTTGAAAAGTTCCATTTTTAAAAATTATAGTTCCCCTTTAGTACCCATGTTATATAACTTAGTACCCTTATTCTTTGCCATTTATTGTTCAAAAAGGACTAAACATTATGGGTACTAGGTTTTAACCATTTCAAAACGTGGTTAATTTTTAAACTTATGTCAAAACATGAGTATTACAAAAGTATTGATCTCCTATCGTTGATTTTGTGTTCGATCTTTTAGTCGTACTTAGTACGTTGATCTTCTAGTTAGTAGTGTGAGTGGAAGCAGCAGTATAGCCCAAGCTTTGGTGTAATTATGTGTTCTTTTACGTGGGTAAGATTTGTACTTAAGAGTTTGTATTTTGATGATGTCTTGGGTTAGAAGGTAAATGGAACATTTTTGTAGGCTTTGCTTGTAAGATTTTCTGGTCATTATGTAGAACAAGTAAACATATCACTGAATTATCATGAAAGTTATAAACATACCATCTAATTTTATCGAGTGATAAAAATAGCATTCAAGTATTATTAGTGATATAAATATATTAATAATGTATTTGTATCATTAATATGTTATTAGTAAATTTGGTATATTTGTTATATTAAGTGTCAAAAATAATACTTGAGTATTTGTACCACTAATAATGTAGTAGTACATTTGTATCACTAATTATAACTGAGTGTTAATTTTATCACTTGATAAAGTTAGATGGTATGTTTACAATTTTCGTGATTGAACAATGTATATTTGTTAGTTTACCCGTTTTATGGTATGTCGTGATATGCTGATGTGAGAAACTGAGAATGAATTTCTTAGAAAGTAAGTCGTGTCTGTTTCTGTGTGCTCTTCTGTTACTCACGTGCACTTTTAAGATACTGATGCTTCTTTGCTTACCCCCATCGTTCTAATATAAATATTTTATAAAGATTTTTGAGAAAAATCCAACCACGATCAAGAACTATGGAATTTGGTTGCGATATCAAAGCCGAACCGGTTATCATAACATGTACAAGGAGTACCGTGATACTACTCTCAATGGTGCGGTAGAACAAATGTACACCGAGATGGCATCTCGTCACAGGGTGAGATTTCCATGCATTCAAATCATCAAGACTGCAACAATTCCTGCAAAACTTTGCAAGAGAGAAAGCACCAAACAATTCCATAACTCCAAAATAAAATTCCCCTTGGTGTTTAAGAAGGTCAGGCCCCCAAGCAGGAAGCTGAAGACCACATATAAAGCATCAAGGCCCAACTTGTTTACTTGATTTTGTTCTTTTCTGTCATTCGGGAAGTTTTTTAGATAAATTGCTTATAGATGATATAAAAATAGATATGGATTAATTATCTTACTCTTTTCTATGGCACTTGAACATCTTCATTCTAGTAACTTGACATTTGAGTTTTGCCTTGGACATTGTCATTCTAGTAACCTTGACATCTATATTCTAGTACTTACTACCTTGTACCACATACAAGCGCAAGCGAACCTTAGGCATAGAAAAACATAAATGGTTTATAACAAAGTAAAATTAGCTTACTCTCTTTCACCAGACCCCATCTCATCATTTTAAATAACCGAACTTTCTCCTCTGATTGTTGGGCATGGATGAGAAATGTGGGATCGGATTCTGGTTATAACCGGTTGAAAGTAAAAAGGCTCGTATTTGATTGTTATATGAAAAAATTAATCAACAGTGCTTTTGGAGTTTAGTACATTTTTTGTGGAATGAAATCATTATTTAACAAGAAAAAAAAACATAATCAATTGGATTGCATCGAAATGAGCTCACCTTTTTTTTAATATAAACTCAGCCCCTTTCTAAGCATGTACCACATTTATATTTTAGGAAAAATGTGTGCGGTACTTTTATTTGTGTGAAATGTATTTAATTTTTTAAATTCTAAAATATGTTATTTAATCTTTTTTTAATAAAAAATTAGCTAGTCAGAGAATTTTGATATTTATAGTGAATATTTTATTATTAATTTTAATAAAAAAATAATATTTAAAAAATATCTAAAATCTTTCTATAACAATTTTTTATAAGAAAAATGATTAGAAATTATATTTTGTGAGGACTAAATGATATTTATCGTTTAAGTAAAGTGATCGGTGATGAAGGGTAGCAAATCCACAGTTATTCCCACCATGGTCTTAATTCTTTATGAGGTTGTATCCTACATCTTTCTTTATTCGTCCCAGCCTTCCATCTGCTCGAGAGTTGGGACAGGGAGATTTTTTCTAAGCTCAAATTGTCCAACAAGCAGTACCGATTCTTGTTTTATGTTGACTTCTTTTATTGAATTATGTCATGAGTTTTCGTAACATGAAAAAATAAGCTATATCTAATAAAAAATAATTAAATTAATAAAAATTTGCTACGCAATCCCAGTTAAGAGTAGTAGTTAAAAGTTTGCTACGCAATCCCAATTAAATTAATTTGTTTTTGACTAATTCGAATGTATTTGAAAATTTTTACTCTGAATTCGATCCGATAATATAATCAATTTAAATCTGAATAGTTCGGATTTTTTCAGATTGAATAAAGATAAATTGATATTAAAATTTATTTATAAATTATTATCATATATAAAACACGATATACATAAATTGAAATTTCAAATTGATATTTTTTAACAAATATTATTATTTATATTCACAATTAAAAAAATAAAAAATAAGAAATATATCCATATAATTATTAAATTATTGTAAACATTAGTATTTATTTTTAACCAAAAATAATAAGCTAATATAATTATGTGATGCATAATATTTAAATATAATATTTTATAAAATAAAATATGCATTTATTTATAATTTAATATTAACTTTGTCCAGATCGAATACAACGAATTATAAAATTTGTCAATCCAAATTCGATCCGAATCTAAATAAATTGTGTATTTTTCAATCTAAATCTGATCCCACTATAAAATTTATCAATCCAATCATATTCGAATTTGACATATCGAATCAAATTTTTAAATTTAAAGGGATTGATGAGATTATTTGCTCATCCCTGTCTAAGAGTTCAGTGGTTATTTGCTCATCTCTTTCTAGTTTTCTTTCTTTTCTTCAAATATACAAACATAAATAATAAATGTATGAAATAGTAGAAGAAAATTGAGACGTGGAGAAAAATAAATAGAGTGAGAACTAGCAAATGAAATTAAAGAAATTAAAAAATAAGAAGAAATTATAAGTTTTTCCTTAGATGTTGGTTTGCCATTTTTTATCCTCTAAAGTGAGAAAGAATATTTCTATAGGGATAGTTAAATGTAGACATATTAAACGATAAATTAACCTATTTAATTTAAATAGAATCGAGTTTTATATTTTATAAGTCTAAAGAGGTTGGTTTTGGTTTTGAAAATACAAAAACTAACGTGTATTGAGTTGATTAAGGTTTTAAAGTTTACAAATAAATACTCAATCAAACCAGTTTATATATTATTAATACCCATTTTTATTTTTTTAATTTATATATTTATAGTACATGTATCACATATGTTTATAAACATATAAATTTAGTTAAATTTTTATATCATTTGAGAAGGTGAAACAACTTATATTATTCTTCTCTTATCATCATTTTAAAAAAAAGTTGACAATAATTAAAAAAAATTAAATTACTTTTTGAAATTCACTAAAAAAAAGTAAATCTAAACCGAATATATCAAACCAATATAATAGATTGGTTAAATATTTTTTAATTGACATTTTATATATTGATTTTGATTTTTGATTTAATAAATTGATATATATTAATTTAGTTAATATTTTATGTCAAAATCGACCAAAATCGAAATGCGATCACATCTAGAGAGAGTAACAAAGTCAATGATTTATATTTCACGATGAAATTGGATTTAAACTAATAATTAGTTTTATTATAGAAAATATTTTTTTAATGACATGAATATTTATATGATTTCATTTTTATCTTTCTTTAAAAAAGAAGAAGAATACTTGCATCACACTTTTAAAAATGAAAACAATAAATATTTTGTTACAGTACATAAAATATGTATATTGCATTGGGGATTAAAAATATAAAATTTGATTATAATATGTAATTCAAATATTAATTTTTTATTTATATTGAGTTTTGTAAAAATAAAATAAAAACAATTATGAAGCAAAACTTTTGATTTGTTCAAAAAAGGATAAAACCTATAACATAAACTTACAAAAATATCATTAAAGTATTATAATTATTTTATTTATATTATTAAACTATTTTTTATCTCGTTTATATCATTCAACTATTACATTTATTGTATTATACTATTTTATTAATTTTAATCTAACATCATCATAAGTAAATAATAGATTTAAAATAATTTATATTTGAGTTGTTATTAATATATCGTTTAATGTGTTATTTTAAATTTATCATTTAATTGTTTCAGGTTGTTAGAGAAAAAATCAATATAATAACAGAAATAAAATAAATTAGAGAAAGATAATTGGATAATATAAATAAAATAAATATTATAATTCATTAATAATTGCATAGTTTTATTCAACTTATAATGCCATTTACAAGAAAAGAAAAGGAAAAAGAAGGTATGGTTTAATAGTAATTTATAAATTTGTATTTTAGTGGGCTTGGCCCAATTGAAATAGACACTCGATATATTAGGGTTTACCCTAACGTACCTGCGTTCCTCGTCTTCATATCCATCGTATTTGCATTTGCATAAACGTAAACGCAGCAGCAGCTTAGCTCCCAAAAATGGTTACTTTCAGGGTAATGCTTTTTTGTATTATTTTTTTGCTTGTTATTCCTTGATTTCCTTTTCTCAAAATACGATATTTAAAACGATGGTTTTTGTTTTATGGAAACAGTTTCATCAATACCAAGTTGTGGGAAGAGCTCTCCCAACGGAAGCGGATGAACACCCTAAGATCTACCGTATGAAGCTCTGGGCTACCAATGAAGTCCGTGCCAAGTCCAAGTTTTGGTACGCTCTCTTGTCTAAGCTTTACATCTTTCTTTTTGTGTGTGGGATCTTGTAAGTTGTAACCAAACGGAGTTTTGATATTTTAATCTTCTGTTATTGCTTTCTGATGATCATTTCTTAAGAATTGAGAACGCTTGAGGCTGCAGAAGTTGATTATTGTGTAACATTGTAAAACTCATTGAAAACAAAATTAAACTTATTTCAATGAAGGAAAAAGCCCATTTTATTTTTTATTTTTTTAGGGGTAGCTATATTTTTTTCTCCCTATCGTTTAGCTTCTATCGTTTAAGAAGTGGGTTTTTTAGTGATTGGTGTTATTTGACAGAAGGTGGGATTTTTACTGATTGGTGTTTTTTATGTGACACTTTTTTGTCCCTGAAGTTTATTGAAGTGTAAAAATTATGTTCCTAACAGAAACTGCATTTTTTTTAATCTTCAGTAAATTCAGCTAACTGAAAATACTAAAATTTATACTTTGTTACAATTACCTAAGGTTGAGGCAATTGCAACTTTTGAAACATCAGGGACAAAAAAACATTACACAAACCAAACTTTAGGGACAAAAAATGCAGTCGGGCATTTATTTGCATTTGGTTCTGACTTTTGGTCATTTTTTGATGGCTTCTGTCATTATTTATTACTTTTTTTTGAATTCTAGGTACTTTTTAAGGAAATTGAAGAAAGTCAAGAAGAGCAATGGGCAAGTTTTGGCCATCAATGAGGTTTGTCTTGGTTTCTCGACTAAGTTTATTACAAAGCAAAGATGAGCTATTTTTTATTGCAGACTTATCACTCAACTTGGAGATTAGTACTATCATTTTATACCACTAAATTGGATTCATTTTATAGCAACCTTTGGTGGATGCTATCTGGTATTGGTTTTGTTTTTAGAAGTATTCAATGAGTTTATGAAAGCTCCCTAAGATTTTTATTCCGTTCAAGCTTTTAGTTCTACATGATAAGTAGGTCTTATAGTCAGTAGTATGACTAGCAGCAGTAGTATAGCCCAAGGCTTTTGCTTTGGTGTAATTTTGTGTTCTTTTACTTCAAGCAACAATGCATATGATTTCTGCTAGTATTTGGATTTGGCTGGTTTTGGGTTAGGTCATTGTACATGAAACATTTTCGTAGGCTGTGCTTTCAAGATTTTCTGGTTAATATGGAAAGCAAGTGTATCATAATAGTTAAGAGCAATCCATGCCATTGCTATTTTTCTATTTTTTAATGTTGCTAACATGTTAATTTGTTTTGGAAATTTAGCTTGGTATATTAAATAGCAGTAGACATACATATAGATATTCAGATAGATAATCCTAATATCGTAGATAGTGGAAGTTTGGTACCTGATATGCTGATATGAGAATGGTTTCTTAGAAAGTATCACGATGTTTGATTTTGTGTGCCGTTCTGTTCTCTATCTTTTTTTCAGATACTGATGCAGCTTTTTTTGTCCCCCCAACTTTCTGATATAAATATTTTTTACTTTTCAGATTTTTGAGAAAAATCCAACCACAATCAAGAACTATGGAATTTGGCTGCGATATCAAAGCCGAACTGGTTATCATAACATGTACAAGGAGTACCGTGACACTACCCTCAATGGCGCTGTTGAACAAATGTACACCGAGATGGCTTCTCGTCACAGGGTTAGGTTTCCATGCATTCAAATCATCAAGACTGCGACCATTCCTGCAAAACTTTGCAAGAGGGAAAGCACCAAACAGTTCCATAACTCCAAAATCAAATTCCCCTTGGTGTTTAAGAAGGTCAGGCCCCCAAGCAGGAAGCTGAAGACCACATATAAAGCTTCAAGGCCCAACTTGTTTACTTGATTTTGTTTTTTTGTCATTCGGGAGTTTTTAAATCAATTTAGACCAACTTTCAGTTTTGCTGGGACTTGAAGTCCTTGGTCTGTGAACTTGTGTTTTCAGTTTTTTCTTTAGATAATGTCTGGTTTTATTTGGTATGATGAATGTATGAGTTGATTTATTTCGAGTTTGTTTTGTTTGAGACCTGTTCCGCCCGATTCCTATATCACTTGAACTTACCTTACCCTGGTGCTTTTCTACTAAAGCAAGCTAAAGTCTGCATTTCTTTTTTCCCCTCTAAGATGAAAGCCTTTTATTTTGTTGGTTGTACATCAACACTGAAAGCGAGTTTGATTATTGAGAATGAAAACTCCAAAATGTTTCTAAAATTAATGTTTGGACAACCATGCCACTAACCCACTACATATTCTTAATCATAAAAGATTAAAACTACCCACCATTATTGCTTTGTGAAACTTACTGTCCCTCACTCATTAATGCTGTGCACTATGCTACTAACCCAGTACATATTCTTAATCATAAAAGATTAAAACTTCCCACCATTATTGCTGTGTGAAACTTACTTCTTAAATCGTTTCAAGAGGCTCTCAAATTGTAAGAATCTTTCATTTATAGTTTCACATCGACCTGCAAAACCGTCTATCTCATACACTAACGTAATTATTACAATTCTTCCTTTGTTAATTTTTAACATTTGCAATATTTCTCAAATCCATAAAATTCAAGTCTTCCTTTTTTTAGATATGGAGATAAACTTCTAGGCAAGATACCCTTGCATTATATGTTTTGATTATAGTAAATATATTTCTAACTTACAATTTTTATCTATGTTTTGATTCTAATTTTAAGGAAAACCATGCAACAGTTCCCCTATGTACAAAGCATAAAAATTGAAAAGATAAACTTCTTCCAAAGGTAGATTAAATAACTATTTCTAACTTACAATTTTCGTCCGCTTTTTTATTACATTCTATGTTTTATTTACATTTTATATTTTGATTATATAAGAATAATTACCTCTTTGTATTAAAATATTCTACAATGATTTTCTTCAAACATAATAGTGTTAACTTAATATAAGTTATGTTCCAAATTCTAATGTATGCAAAAACACCAAAGCATAGTTACATGATATAATATTATTTCTATCTACTATAAAACAACCAGTTTGACATTTAAAAAGAAAATTCTAAATTAGTGATCTCATTTTTAATAGTTACACTTTTTGTCCTCAAAAAAATTCTATGGAAATTAAGAAAAATCTTAAATTCCTTTTAGTATTAACGGTGTAAATTTCTCATAAAAAAATAAGAGCAAAACCGCAAGATAAGAGAGGTTCAAATAGAAAATGACGATTTTTGTTCATCATAATTTAAAATATTGAATCTACCAAATAAAATGATCTTAGTATGGACTAATTATATCAGCTGATACTACCAATGAAAGATTATACTATAGCGATTAAATAACTTTAATTTTGGTTTCTTTAGAATTTAAATGGGTTCTTGTGTAATTAAATTAAAAGAAAGAAAAGATACTATTTAATATCATTTATATTTTTTAATCTTCTGACTGTTACTTAAGCGTAATCATACTGAATGAGTAATTACTCCCTCTTACATATTTTCATCATTTCAACCGAATCCTTTAATATTTTGATGGCTATAAGAGATTCTCAAATTTTCGATGTTGATTGATCAGAATTTGGCAAAATTGTAACAATGTTAGAATTGGAGATCAATGTTCCGGGTGTAGCTAAATTATATATATATATATATATATATACTTATTATTAAAATTCTAAATGAATGCCTTCATTTTTAATAATTAGACACTTTTTATCCTTCAAAAACATTCTATTTAACTTAAAAAAAGTCTTAAATTCCCTTTAATGTTAACAGTTACTTATCATTTTGTAAATTTCTTCCTTCCAGTCTCACATTCTTTTATCCTTTTAGTTTCTTCTAATTTGTACTATTATAACATTTGGGACTAATCAAGTTCATTTTTTTAAGCAAATTTCTCGATTTTATAAGAAAATAATCTCCCATCTTTTAATACGTGATATCTTAAATTTAGACCTCGATGTAGTAACCTTGTGAATATAGAATATATTGTCCATTTTTATTTAACAAATAAACAAGTGGACACATTTTGATTTTGTTGATCGTTGGATTCTTTTATTGCATGTGGTTGTGTCATTTCAATCTTCAATCATCTAAAAACTATTGAAAATATCCATTATATGCCTAAAAAGCTTTCAGATTTAGGAAACAACTACAAACTTTTATTAGTGTCATAGTTCCAAATCATCAAAATTAATAATACAATTATATAATGGGTTGATTAATTCAAGATCTGAATTCATTTTATTAATCTTAAAAGATATAAGAGTTGATAATAGGTGTTGAAAAACCGAAGAATGGAGGCAATCAACAATAAAAGTCAAGGATCTAAAACTATTTTTAACATAATTATATCTATTTTTAATCATTATAATTTTCTTTTATATTCACAATTTTAAATTCATTCAATTATAATTTACAAAAAATTTCGAGTAATTTGTAAATTTTTTCAAGCCAAGATGACCATTCATGCGTTCACACTTACCTTGTAGGGTCCCACGTGCCTCGTCTGAGTAACACATGCACTCTCTAAAGAAAACACAAATGATTCATCGTTCAAACCGCTCTCTAAAGAAAATGACACGTCGTTAGCCAATTCAGTCTTCCAACCGGTTCAATCTTTAGCAAATTCAGTCATTAGATTATTCATTTGTTAGTCGGTTCAGTCATTCTAGACACCGATTCCGGAACTGAAATTTTTAGGTCTGGAATCCTTGATCAATTTCCTATAAAATACAACTCATTTTAGTTCATTATTTTTCCATAAATAGTCATTATCTCATTTTCGATTTTTTCATTCAACAATCATGTCTGAAACTACCAATACCAACCACACTGTACCAAAATGGTATGATGATCCTAGTCATTAATTATACTTGCATCACTCAGACCAACCGAGCATGGTTTTAGTGGCTCAATCCTTAAATCAAGAAAACTATCATATTTGGAGTCATACGATGCTCACGACTCTCACCACCAAAAACAAAAACAGATTTATTAATGGCACAATCATGATGCCACTAGCAAACTCTGAGGTAGAAACCAAACAATGGACTCACTACAAAATTCTTGTCAAATCATGGATTCTCAATACCATATTGCCTAAAATTGCGGAAAGTGTCATGTATAATGATATCACATATGAGCTATGGGAAGAATTGAAGGAACATTTTTCACACACCAACAACGTGTACCTATTTCAAATCGAGCAAGAGATCCATGACTACATACAAAAAGGTGAGCATGGGAGAATACTACACCAAGTTGGAAAGATTATGGGATACTCGAGATGCACTATGTCCCCTTCCATATTGTGGACGAAACGCCATAAATGAATTACAAGAATACCAACAAAAGTAGCAAACCATAAAGTTTCTCATAGGGCTTAACACAGTTTACACAGTAGCACGAGGACAAATCTTGCTCATGGAACCTTTACCTACAGTAAATAAGGTATACTCACTCATTGTTCAAGATGAAAAGCAGAAAGATGTCTCCACATAAACAGTAGGAAGGATTCCAGAAGCTGCCGCACTTGTCGCCAAGGATAGTCATCCACATTATCCTTTCAAGAATTATCCACTAAGGAACTCACATCTTAAGTACCATAGATGCAACAATATTGGCCATAATTCTGAAAGCTGTCGAAATAGCCTCAAATGTTATTTCTGTGGTTTGAATGGACATAACATCAATATGTGTTAAAAGAAAAAGGCAATTCAAGACAAGAGAAATGAAGTTATGGCTTCCCTTTCAAAGCTGATCACACTAACGTTCAGACAAGCATGAGCTCCTTACACTTCTAAATCAAGCCAAATTAGGTAGCATGACAAGTCAAGTGACTACTCCTTCCAGTAACACTTCATATGCGAGTGTTTTACATTCAGAAACCCGTTGGATTTTTGATATAGGGGTAACTGATCATATGGTCTGTTCCTAAAGCCTTATGAGCTCCAACATTCTAGTCATTAATCGACATCGTACATTTCTCCAATAATTTCATACTCCATAATGTCTTATGTGTTCCCTTCTTCAAATTAAACTTGATTTCAATAGCCAAACTCACCTAAAATTCATTTTGTCATGTCACCTTTACTAATAATGTGTGCTTTATTCAGGACAAACGCTCGGGGAAGACTATTGGGATGAGAACTGAGAAATTAAGACTATACTACCTAAATATTTTGGAAAAGGTTGGATGTTTTTCCGTTTCAAATACTGCTCCAACCAACCCTTATCTCTAACATCAATGACTTGGTTAATTATCTAATAACAGTTTGTGTGTATTTTCTCTTTCCATCAATATACCCTTTTGTTCTATTAGTGATTGTTCTATTTGTCCACTAGCTAAGCAACCTCATAATGCATTTCCTTTAAGTTTTATCAATACAAGAGCACCTTTTAAACTAATTCATGTTGATATTTGGGGTGGCTATCACATTCCAGCACTTAATGGAGCACGTTATTTCCTTACTATTGTTGATGACTACTCAAGATGCACATGAGTCTATCTCTTAAACACTAAATCTAATAATGGACTAGAATTTTCTACGATCCAGTTATTTTCTACAAAAGGAATCCTACATCACACTAGTTGTGTCTTTACCCCTCAACAAAATGGTGTTGTTGAATGCAAACACCGTCACCTTCTCAATGTAGCTTGCACATTACTCTTCCAAGCCAACTTTCCTAAATAATTATAGGAAGATGTCATTCTTACAGTCACATACCTCATAAATCGTACTTCAACACATGTTCTCAAGGATAAAACACCATTTCAAATCCTTTTTCACAAAGTTCCTAGGTATGGACATCTTCGTGTCTTTGGTACTCTTTGCTTTGCATATGCACATCATGATCAACCCACCAAGTTTGATGCTAGTTCACATCGATGAATATTCATTAAGTATCCATATGGGATAAAAGGTTACCGAGTCTACAATCTAAAAACATGCAAAACTTTCATGTCTCATGGTGTTATCTTTCATGAACATGGGTTTCCTTATTCCACTTCTACTGTCAACACTCAAACTCTATTCTTTTCATCAAAAAATATTATTTATGATGACACGTCTAACATTCGTCAATCAACCATTTCAATACATCACTTAATCATACACCATTTTTCCTTCTAGCAATTGACTCACATACCTCTAATTTTCAAGATACATATCCTGAAACACCATCATCATCTTCCGCACCGCATGTGACTCCTTCAACACTAGTTACACATAGAATCCACAAATCCACTCATGTTCCTAGCTACCTTCAAAAGTATCATGTGAAAGCTTCCTTGCCTTCTCGGTCCTTCCCTTCGTCTAAATCACCATCGTCCAATAACAAAGGTACTTCTCATTCCCTATCTCATGTACTTACCTATGACCGATCATCACCTGCACATCATGCCTTTGCTACTTCTATTTCTATTCTCAGGGAACTAACCACCTTTGTTGAAGCTTTCAATGATCCAAAATGGTGGCTTGCCATGAAACAAGAACTAGATGCTCTTGAAACTAAAGACACTTGGATGCTTAAATAACTTCCTCCAAATAAGAAACCATTTGGTTGTAAATGGGTCTACAAAATCAAGTATAATCTTGATGGTTCTGTGGAACGATACAAGGCTCAATTAGTGGCCAAATGATACAGTCAGATCGAAGGTTTTGACTACCAAGAGACTTTTGCACCAGTAGCCAAACTTGTCACTATTTGTCTCCTTTTTGTCGTTGATGCTATTCAAAATTCGTATCTTTGCCAATTTGATATCAATAATGCCTTTCTTTATGGTGATCTCCACGAAGATGTCTACATGCCTCTTCCACCCAGATTTGGACGAAAGGGGGAAACATGAGTATGTAAACTACACAAATATTTGTATGGACTCAAGCAAGCCTCACGCCAATGGTTCACCAAGCTATTAACAACACTTAAGCTAGCTGGTTTTAACCAATCCAAGTATGATCACTCATTATTCGTCTAAACCCGTGATAATTCCTTCTCTACTCTTCTTGTCTATGTAGACAATATAATTGTAAAATCAGAATTCTCTCTTATTATTATCATTCAAAGACACTACCTATTTATATACAAAGATAGAGACAATCTTAGGTGACATACACCTAATACACCACTAAGATACCTAATAAACAACTCACACCACTAAGACACCTAGTGTTAGACACCTAATACACACACACTCATAAATCATCTTTAACAATAATCATAACAGGAAATAATCTACAAGACATTGAAGAAACTAGGAATAATCTCATGTGACAATTCAAGCTAAAGGATCTCAGTGAGTATAGAAGTTTCGCGATCGAAGAAGAGAATTGTTCTGTCATAATGCAAATACACATTTGAAATATTGGAGGACATGAGTTATCTTGGTGCCAAACCTACCAATTCACCTATGGAACATAATTTATCTCTCAGCAAGGTTGAACATAAAGCTTTCGTGAAGATATCTCCTAGTTGTTCTCTAATCTTCATATATCCTGTAGAAATCAACCCTTGTTGAATTTTCTCGCGAACAAAATGACAATCAATTTCAATGTGTTTAGTTCGCTCATGAAACATAGGGTTAGAAGCAATATGAAGAGCAGCTTGGTTATCACACCACAATTTCACTGGTACTAAAGTTTTAAGACCTACTTCATCGAAGAGCTGATATATCCATATTATCTCATACGCAGATTGTGTCATAGCCCTATATTCTGACTCTGCACTCGATCGTGACACAACATTCTGCTTCTTACTTTTCCATGAGACCAAATTTCCTCCAATGAAAATACAATAGCCTGATGTGGATCTTCTATCCACTTTGGAACCTGCCCAATCTGCATCTGAAAAACATTCAATATGAGTATGTCCATGATTTGCATACAAGATGCCACGTCCAGGTGCTCCTTTTAAGTAACACAAAATTTGCTCTAACGCTGCCCAATGATGAACTGTTAGGGATGACATAAATTGGCTAACAACACTGACTGAATATGCAATATCTAGACGAGTCACGATAAGGTAATTCAACTTTCCAACCACCCTTCGATATCTTTCAGAATCTTTAAAGGGTTCTCCATCTCCTGTAAGGTGGATGTTCGGAGTCATTGGAGCACTACAAGGTTTTGCTCCTAATTTTCCTGTCTCAGTTAATAAGTCCAGGACATATTTTCTTTGAGATAGAAATATACCTTTTTTACTCCTTGTGACTTCAACACCCAAGAAATATTTAGCATCCCCAAATCCTTCGTGTGAAACTGAGTATGTAGGAAAGACTTAAGAGATGAAATTCCCGTAGTATCACTTCCAGTAATAACAATGTCATCTACATACACAACTAAAAGAATGATACCAACTTCTGATTGTTTGTAGAACACAGAATGGTGAGACTTGCTTTTCATCATACCAAACATTTCTATAGCTTGACTAAATTTTCCAAACCAAGCAGGAGGACTCTGTTTCAAACCATACAAAGATTTACGGAGACGACAAACGTGCCTAGACTCCCCTTGAGCAACAAAACCAAGAGGTTGCTCCATAAACCCCTCCTATTGAAGATCACCATGAAGAAAAGCATTCTTGATATCTAGTTGATGCAAAGGCCAATGGTGAGTAGCTGCCATAGAAATAAACAACTGAACAAATGTCAATTTAGCAACAGGAGAGAAAGTGTCAGATTAGTCCACTTCATAGGTTTGAGCATATCCCTTAGCAACAAGACGGGCCTTTAATCGAGCAACTGACCCATCTGGATTGACCTTAACTGTGAACACCCATTTGCATCTGATAGCCCGTTTCCCTGAAGGTAAATCAACCAAGTCCCAAGTACCATTTTCATCCAACGCATTCATTTCCTCGATCATTGCATTATGCCAACCAGGATGAGATATAGCTTCATGAATAGTTTTAGGGATAGAAATAGAATCAAGAGAAGCAATAAAAGAACAAGAGGAAGACGACAAGCAATTATATGAAACAAAAGAAGAAATAGGATAAGTACATTGACGTTTACCTTTGCGTAATGCAATAGGAAGATCATCGTCCAGGATAGGATCTGATGACGAAGGAGCAGGTGCAGGACATGAATTAGAAGGTCTATGTCTGAAGTAGACTTGAGTTATAGGAGGCCTAATAGGAACTGGATCAGAGACAGGCTCAGATGATGTGATAGAATAGACTAACAAATCGTCATCCTCCCCTTGACATGCAGGAGGAGGAGAAGACGAAAAATAGGGTATGTCTTCCATGAAGGTAACATCAATGGAGACAAGATATTTGTTAAGACTAGGACAATAACATCTATAACCTTTTTGGAGACGAGAATAACCAAGGAAGATACACTTCAAAGACTTGGGATCTAATTTAGTAACATGTGGACGAACATCCCGAACAAAACAAATGCTACCAAATATCCTAGGCTCAACCGAAAATAGTGACTTATTAGGAAACAAAATTTTGTAAGGAATCTCACCATGAAGAACTGACGCGGGCATGCGATTAATAAGAAAACATGCGGTTGAAACTACATCGGCCCAAAAAGGTTTAGAAACATTCATTTGAAATAATAAGGCACGTGCAGTTTCGAGAAGATGTCTGTTCTTACGTTCGGCCACTCCATTTTGAGATGGAGTATCAACACACGAAGTTTCATGAAGCATGCCATTTTGAACCATTTAAGATTGAAACAAAGCTGATGCATATTCTTTGTCATTATCACTTCGTAAAGTACGAATTGAAACATTACATTGAGTTTTAATCTCAACACAAAATGCACAAAAAATAGAAAACAATTCAGAACGACTCTTCATTAAATATAACCAAGTTACACGAGAATAATCATCCACAAAAGTAACAAAATACTTAAATCCAGGTTTAGAAAAAATAGGACAAGGACCCCAAACATCAGAATGAACTAATTCAAAAGGAACACTAGCACGTTTATTAACTCTTGGATTTGAACTAAGACGATGATGTTTTGCAAATTGACAAGACTCACAATCTAATGAAGACACCTTACTAAACTGAGGACAAAGTTTCTTCAGTAAAGGAAGAGATGGATGACCCAATCTACAATGTGCCTCGAAGGGAGAGGTTACACTAGAGCAAGCGACAGATTTCAGTATCGGTGTGTCAAGAATATAGAGGCCTCCAGACTCATGTCCTTTACCAATAGTCTTCTTCGTCATAAGATCCTGAAATAAGCAACAATCAGGAAAAAATGAGATACAACAGTTAAGATTACGAGTAAGCTGACTTACAGATATCAAATTAAAGGATAAACTAGGTAAATGTAAAATCAGAATTCTCTCTTATTATTATCATTCAAAGACACTACCTATTTATATACAAAGATAGAGACAATCTTAGGTGACATACACCTAATACACCACTAAGACACCTAATACACCACTAAGACACCTAATACACAACTCACATCACTAAGACACCTAGTGTTAGACACCTAATACACACACTCATAAATCATCTTTAACAATAATCATAACATGAAATAATCTACAAGACATTGAAGAAACTAGGAATAATCTCATGTGACAATTCAAGCTAAAGGATCTCAGTGAGTATAGAAGTTTCGCGATCGAAGAAGAGAATTGTTCTGTCACAATGCAAATACACATTTGAAGTATTGGAGGACATGAGTTATCTTGGTGCCAAACCTACCAATTCACCTATGGAACATAATTTATCTCTCAGCAAGGTTGAAGGAGAATTCATCAGTGACCCCACATTCTATTGAAGACTTGTTAAGAGATTGATATACTTGACCATCACATGGCTCGAATTAGTGTATGTTGTGTACATTCTCAATCAATACATGTACAAACCATGACAACCATATTTGGAAACAATTCAACGAGTGCTACGATATGTCAAGAACACACCAGGACAATGTTTCTTTTTCTCAACAGCTAGTTCACTACAACTAAATACATTTTGTGACGCAGATTGGGCTAGATGCACAGACACACAACGATCAATCACGGGATATTGTATGTTTCTTGGAAACTCACTAATTTCTTGGAAGACTAAGAAGCAAAACATAGTCTCACGATCGAGTGTAGAAGCAGAATACCATTCTATGGCGGCATCTTGTTGTGAAGTTACCTGGTTACGATACATTTTGAATGGTTTGGGTATCAAACACCCTCAATCGGCCAAGTTATATTGCAACAATCAAACTACCATTCAAATTGCATCAAATCCAGTGTTTCATGAACAAACCAAACACATAGAGATCGATTACCATTTAGTGAGAGAAAAGATTCAAGCTGGAATGATCAAGACTTATCATATCTCTACATCAGAGCAACTAACAAATATCTTTACCAAATCCCTAAGTTTTTCACGGTTTTCGAGCTTACTTAACAAGTTAGGAATAATTAACATATATTCCAACTTGAGTGGAAATGCTGAATAACTCGAGAACCAGTTGGAGGCAATCAACAACAAAAGCTAGGGGCAACAAGAATTCAAGACTATTTCCACCATAATTATGTCTATTTTTAATTATTGTAATTTTCCTTTTATTTTTTGTATTAATTAGATTGTAAATATTCATTCATCAAGTAAATTAAAATCATTTTTTACCGGAGGTAATTCATTTACAAAATATCTTATTTCAAGTAAATAAACATGATAGAAAAAAAATTACATAAATTTTCTTTGATATATAAAATAAACATTAAAAATATAAGTCAATAATATAACAAATACAATTTCTTCTTTGTACAATTGTATGTAACATGAGTTTAAATGACATCCAATGTAGATGGATATGAGTACGCGCGTATGTAATATGTTACAAATATAACTAAACGTTAGTAATTATTTTTCATAGATTAACACTTTAAATGTATCGATTTTATAACTAGATAATTTAAAATATAAATTATCATAATAACATATGCATCAAGGCGAGTTCGAACTTCCTCCTATACAAATGATGATTGAATATATATATATATGTGTATTTTTGTATGTTATTTTATATATAAAAAATAATAGATGGTTAAATCCAATTAAACCGTCTAAACTTAGTTAAAAAATGTTAACTTGAAAAATAAGATGATGAAATCTTCCGATTTATACATAGGAAAAAATGTTTAAAGTTAAGCTTCTGTCTCAAACTTTGATGTATCTCTATTTTTAATAAGATCGTAAACTCGCAACACAATGGAAAAATATAAGAATTTCATTATATATATATAATTTTCATATTAGTTTTAAAGTTTTATATCTGTACACTGATTAAGTTAAAAAAACCTAGGGAAGATGCTTCATTATGATGTTATTAGCATTAACCGTTAATGCACTCTATCAACCCTACAATTGTATCCCTATTCCCATCGAAGATCCTTGTGGGGACACATTGGTGATCTTAGTGGGAAACGGAGACTCTCAAATAGATAACGAGGATACAATTAATATTTTAAATATTTTTTATTTCTTTAGTAATTTTTATTTTTATTATAAAATTTTTTTTTCTAAAAAAATAATCCAATAATAAATATTTTATATTAAAAAAATAAATTTTTGAGTCAATAAAAAATAAATAATATTTATGCCAAAGGAACAATAATGATATATATTTAACAATAAATATATAATTAAATAGTAAAATTCAGATAATGTTATTTAATTACTCTTTTTTCGTCATACAAAATATATTATTAAAATAATTATTTTTCTAAATAAGGTTTAGGGTTTTGAAGTTTGTGATTTGGGATTTAGGGTTTAGGGATTTAGGATTTGAGGTTTAGGGTTTAGGGATATAGTTGTGGGTTAAGGTTTAAGGTTAAAATTATTATTTTTCTAAAAAGAGTTTAGGGTTTTAGAATTTGGGATTTTGGATTTAGGGTTTAGGATTTTCAGATTTGGAATTTAGGGTTTAGGGATTTGAGGTTTAGGTTTTGGGGTTTAGGGTTTTGGGATTTTGGATTTAGGGATTTAGGATTTGGGGTTTAGGGCTATAGTTGTGGGTTAAGGTTTAGGGTTAAAATTATTATTTTTCTAAAAAGGGTTTAGGGTTTTAGAATTTGGGATTTTGGATTTAGGGTTTTTGGATTTAGAATTTAGGGTTTAGGATTTTGGATTTAGGGTTTAGGGTTTCGAGATTTTGGTTTTAGGGTTTAGGATTTTGGGATTTAGGGTTTAGGGTTTAGGATTTAAGGTTTTGGGATTTAGGTTTTAGGGTTTTAGGTTTTGGGATTTAAGTTTTAGGATTTAGGAATTTGGGGTTTTGGGTTTAGGGTTTAGGGTTTTAGGATTTGGATTTAGGGTTTTAGGATTTGGAATTAGGGTTTAGGGTTTAGGGTTTAAGGTTTAGGGATTTGAAATTTGAGTTTAGAGTTATATTTAGGATGAGGATAAAATTGAAAAAAAATATTTGAAATGACATTCGAACCAACCAAAGATACAAATAAAAGGAATTAATTCTGATTCCTTTCCATCCCCTGTAACCAAACATCATTTTAGTATTAAAAAATAATAATTTTATATGATATTATTAGGATATTAACATTATTTAGGTAGAATAGTTTATAATTATTGATTAAATTTTATTAAATTAAGTGATATTTTAACATTATTTAATTTACATTATTTTTTTATTATATTTTATGGTTTTATATATGTTTTAAATGTTACCAAAATTACTAAATGGCAAATGTTCTACGTAATTTTGTCCAGTTGTCGTTTCTTCGTTGGCTAATGCATGTCGTTGATTCCAAAATGGGTCCCTTCCGTGAATATTGTGAAAAAAAACTCCTTGAATAGTAGATTGATAAAATGCGTGATGGGGTTTGGTGGGAATTACACCCTCTACGTATTATGACAGTAAAAGTGTTTTTATGGTAAGTAACGATCCAAAACAGTTATTAAAAAATATAAAAAAACTGTTTTTATAATTTTTTTTTAAAATTTCTTAATAATGCTAATTATTAATTAATATATAAATTAATTAAATAAATATAATTAATTTTAGGCAGATAAATTATTAATATAATTATATAATCTTTAAAATTTATGTGATAAAAATTAAATACACACTAAAAATAACGAACCCGTTTTTTTTTTTCAGAGTTCCTACCCTTCTCAAATCAAATAATCAAGCATCGTATGGTTGAAGGTGGCAGGTAGAACCATAAAAGAAGCCGCTTGACTTTGTTCGTTTGTTGCCATACTTAACTAATATTTCTTCCACTTTATATATTTTCTACATCTCCATTCTCTTCATAAAACCCACTTCAGTTGCTTTCTTCCTCAGGTCTCTCATTAAAACTCTAGCTTTTACATGTTAATTCTCTGTTAGTCTTCACTTTGTTTTCTTCTGTTATCTTTTTAATGGTTTTGTTGCCATTTTCTTCATTTGTATGCAAGTTTCAATTTCATATCCATCCTCGGTTAACTAGATTTTGATATCCTGTTTCCAGGTCTTAGATTTGAAAATATTTATCTTTTTTTTTCTTTTTTTATTCTACAATAATTAAGGAAAAAAATATGCTGTACCCAATTATACACTGCAGATAGTATTTAACGAATTCAATTTCTCTAATTATCAGATTTTTTTGCAGTGTTAAAATCTTTAAGTTCTTTGATCATATAAATGGCGCAAGAAGTTGTGAATTCCAACGAAGAGGTAGTTTTCTTCAACTTTTTAGTTTCAGGGACAATTTGTTGTTATGCTGTTACCTTTTCGATTTAAGCAATTTTGGGTTATGTATTTCTCATTTGTAAATGGATTTTTCTTGCAATTAGTTCCAAACGAAACACATATCTCTTGATCACAACATATCTGTATTCTTGTAACTGATTGTTAGGTTGTACTTGGAGAAGAAATAGACAATGTGAGGTTGATCACATTGAACCGACCCCATCAATTGAATGTCATCTCCTCAAAAGTGGTATGCTAAATAGACTTTGCCCATAATTTTGTTGCAATTTGTTTATGTTTTTGTCCTCAATCTTAATTTCTTGCACCATAAATAGGTATCACTTCTAGCAAAATATTTGGAAAAGTGGGAAAAAGATGAAAGAGCGGAACTTATTTTAATCAAGGTTGTTTTATTCTGCTTTCATGAATTTCAGCTACAATTATAGTTTTGGTTTGATTGATGGTATATGTCATTTCCAGTTAAACAGTTGGAGTTGTAGATTTAATCATATAGTTGGAGATGGAGTCTTCGTTGGCTTTGGCTCTTACGATTGTCTTTATTTTAAATAGGGAGCAGGCAGAGCCTTCTCAGCTGGTGGAGATTTAAAAATGTTTTATGGTGGAAGGAATATTAGTAAGTTATCTTAGGGTTCATTTGCTTATGCTTATATTAAAAGCGGTTTTTGACATTAACGATTTCAAGATAACGTGCTTCTTTTGGCAAGCACAAAACATGCTTTCTGAGGCCTAAAAGTATTTATGACAATTTTTTTCATGTTTAGTCTTGAAGCGTTTTTGTTGTCATAAACGCTTTTATACGATACTAGAAGCCGAACAAATCTTTAGTCAATTAAAATAATGCACTCAATTTTTTTTCCCATTTTCAAATCCTTATGTTTAAACTATAGATGATTACAAATATATATTTTTTAAAAAATAGATGATTTCATATGTTTGCCTCATATAACGAGTGAAGTTCCTTGTCAATTTTTGAACTGACAGAGGACTCATGCATTGAAGTTGTCTACAGAATGTATTGGCTCTGCTACCACATTCACACCTGCAAAAAAACCCTGGTAATATAGAACTTCACTCTCTGGTAAAAATGCTTGTGGTGTAGGTCAACAAATGTTTGAAACTATTTGGATACATACATTTCCAATACCTTTTTGAAGTGTTGGTGATGAGAGTAATATATACAAGTAATTCGATGATGATTGACAGGTTACTCTTGCCCATGGAATATCAATGGGTGGAGGAGCATCGTTAATGATCCCTATGAGGTTCTCTGTTGTTACAGAAAAAACTGTACGTACTCGCGAGATTCTTATATTCTTATTTTCTCTTTTGTTTCCTACTTTTTGATTTTTTTTTGTTCCACACTAACTCTTTATGAATGCTCCAAAATAGGTCTTTTCCACACCAGAAGCAAGTATTGGGTTTCATACTGATTGTGGTTTCTCATATATGCATTCTCGTCTCCCTGGGTATTTGGGTAAGCATATGCTTATATGAACAACATAAATTGAAATTCCTTGGGCTTCTTTACAAGATTTATAACATTGATGTGTCTGCAGGGGAATTCTTGGCCTTAACAGGAGCAAGGTTAAATGGAAAGGAATTGGTTGCAACTGGATTGGCCACTCACTTTGTTCCTTCTGAGGTTAGTTTGAGAATTTCTGTTTCTCTTCTTTCTTTAATTCAGTGATTTGAATCATTAACCCAAATTTAGATGATTACATTTACAAACTATTTAACATGTTCCTATAAATTAGAAAAAAAATAATCTCTATATATCAGTCATAAACTAGGGCTGTGTTTGGATTCTTTGGAACTCAAACTTTATGGGAAAAAGTAGCGAGAAAAACACGAGGGAAAAAACTGGGTAACACTGTATAATGAGGGAAAAAAAACTATGTAAGCAGTTCTATATATTTGTGGCTGTAGCCATAATTGATTGAGACTCTGCATAAACCATGATGCCAAATATTTCCTTTGCAATGCCTGTAGCAGTGTTAAGAACCAATTCTTCTTCCAAAATCTCTAGTTTAAAAGCTCAAGCTTGTGAGAGGTGGACCTAACAACTTATTTATACTCTTTAACACTCCCCTTCAAGTGTGGGTTACTTTATCTTTACAAATGCCAATCACTTAATTTTTTTGAAGAATGAGTTTCTTAATCTTTTTGCATAGCCCTTCAAGCTTCAGAATTTTAATTAATTTTGGGGTTGCTATAAGATTCGATCCCAAAAACTTTGCTTCTCTCATACCTAGTAGTGTTAGGCATCAATTCTCCCAAAAATTAAAGCTTGTGGGAGGTGAACCTAACAACTTATTTATACTATTTAACAATGCCTTTGTCTGATTTTAAAATATGTTTCCACACTCCTATATTTATTCTTACGCTGCTGTTGTGTATCAGAGATTGCTTGAACTAGAGAAGCGGCTGTTAAGCTTAAACTCTGGCAATGAAAATGCGGTCAAATCTGCAATTGAAGAGTTCTCTGTGGAAGTTCAACTTGACGAAGACAGTATCTTAAACAAGTAATGTCTTGAAAAGAATAATTACTATTTTTCTTGACCATTGTCGCCGAGGCTCTACAGTATTAACACTATTACGCCTCGCTAACTTTTCAGGCAGTCAACAATTGATGCTTGTTTTTGTAAGGATACGGTTGCCGAGATTATAAAGTCATTTGTAAGTTTATCCCTTGACTGAGAGTTTCTTCCTGTATTGACAGAGTCAGACTATAAACAATAATATGTTCTTGCTTTTCAGGAGGTTGAGGCAAGCAAAGAAGGAAATGGATGGATTGGCGCGGTTTTAAAGGGGTTGAAAAGATCATCCCCCACCGGATTGAAAATAACTCTTAAATCGGTAATAGTTAATCAGAGTAAACTTGTAATAAATTCAAACTAGATTTCAGGGGGGTTGTTAATGAAGTTATAATTCCTCAGATTCGGGAAGGCAGGAAACAATCATTGCCTGAATGCTTGAAGAAAGAATTCAGACTGACAATCAACATATTGCGAACAACAATATCGAATGATGTCTATGAGGTAAATGCAAGATCTCATATGTAGTAGCAGTAAGGACTTGTTTAATATTCTTTCTAGTGTTTGGAAAACAATATTCGTGTCATAGTAAGTCTCTGAAATGAAGTCTTGTTTTGTTTTGATGAAAAGGGTATCAGAGCTATCACAATCGACAAGGATAATGCTCCTAAGGTATTCTTTGTTTTCTTTTTTGCTGTAAATATATTGTATGAGCATATAACTTGCTGTGACACTTTGCCTCATCAATGGTCTGTGATACTTGTTGTTCTCAACCCTCCATGTCATTCTTGCAGTGGGATCCAACAACAATTGAACAAGTGGATGATAAGAAAATTGACCTAGTATTCAAGCCGTTCGATGATGATTTGGAACTCCAGATTCCAATAAATGAAGAATGCAGGTAAGTTGGTCCTTTTGGTCAATTCTAACAATTTATAATTTCTTCAATTATTTTGACTATGTGGTAGCAGAGAAACTAATCTTACCAAGGAAATTTACATTTTATTATTTTCTTTTGCACCAAACTTTACAGGTGGGAAGGTAAATTTGAGAATTCAGTGTATGCAACTTTGGAGATGACAAACTAAGCAACATTGCATGTTCTTCCCATCTGTATGATTTCTTAATATCAAAATTGGGTCTTTGTTTTTAAGAAAAGATAGTAATGGAGAAGTCTTCCTGTACTTGTGCAAAAGACTTTTTTTTTCCCTTTCTAATGAATGTATAAATAAATAGGTTGATTGGGCATTTAGTAAGGGGGGCAGTTTAGTCCCCAATCTTTTTTTAATAAAGGTGGATTTTAGCGTTATTGCATAATATGTTTTGATCATTATTTATTTTACTGTTCACTTTTTTCAATATATATTTACACATCTCACACATATTTGGGTGAAAATTTAACACTTATAACATGTTATAAATCTATGAAATTTTCACATAAAAAATTTTACACAACCATTTAATTTTTCTTTCCACACGGATATGTGAAAATTTCACACCTCCTAACTCTACAATAAAAAAATTTGCTTAACTCGTTTCTTTGTGAAATATGATAAAATTTAAACCTAAATGTGGTGATTTTAATTTACTTTCTTCCTGAAGGTGCCCTCAAAGCACTAGGTTTTACCCCTCAAATATCACTTTTTAGATGTTATGACTTTGCGTTGGACTAGTTTAAGTGTATTACTAGGAAATGAAGAATGGAGGATCAAGTTCCCGCAATGCCTGTACCAAAGTAATTCAAATAATAATACAGGACAAAAAGTAGAGTGTAGAAAGCTAATGTTTATTTAAAGCTGTTCGTAATGGTAATTTTTATCTGAATTTGAAGAAAGGTTTTTCAATAGAAATATAAACTTTTACATAAAGTATAGTAGATTACTAGTCCCACAGTTGACTTTTACACTATGTGATATTGTAGATGGTGCAAATTTTTTGTACGTGAGATATCAAATCACCATTAGTTATTTAGAATACAAAATAAATTTTATTATGTTCTTATTGAAGGGGTTATTGAAAGCTAAAAATCAAATTTTAATAAAATTTATAATAAAATATTATTATTTCATATATGAATAAAATATTATTTAAATGTAAATAAAACAAAAATTAAAATTAAAAAATGAATAAGATAAAAAAGGAAAGACCCAAATAAGAATTATGAGAGCTATTCACCTTAATTTCTAGACAGTAAACAATAATTATATTTGTCAGTTGTCATTTGGTATTGTGACAAACTGATAAACATAAAAATGATCTTAAAGCACCGGAAGGAACCAGACATCACCACCGTAGGTGCAAAAGCACTCATCACTTTAGTTTGACTTTCTGTAATAAATAAATAAAAAGCTATTCTGAAAACATGTTTTGCTTTTAAGTTTTTATGTACAGAACAATATGCACGTAAACTCACCCAAACAGATATAATTAAAAATTTATTTATAAGTTAACTTAATAACATCTTATTAAGTTAAAAATTATCGAAGTTTATAAATAATTTTGTTACTTTGTTCTTAGTCGATGTGAGATAATGATACTTAAAAAAGGTGAATATTAACGTCACGGTGAGACTATGGTAGAACTTAATTAATTCCAAGCACATAGAGAATAGATCTAGCTTTGATATCATGTTAGAAACTTAGGTTTAATTCAACCTAATAAGATCACGCGCGCACACACGTTACCAACAGAATAGAATATAATCATTAAGTATTTCTAACATGGTATCAGAGCCACTATTTTTGTCTTTCTAGCAGTTTTATCTTTTCTGGTATTACTTAACCTTTATAGCTTCCGCTATTACAATAGCCGTTGCAATCATTCACCGTTGAACCTCCGACGTCTTTTAGCCGTTATCCTTAGGTTTCAGGACTACAGTCGCCGTTGTTAAGGAGTCCCACACCACACAAATCACTGCAATCACCGTCGTCGCCGTGCATCTTGTTCCGATAATTTTTCTGCATATACCACTATGATCGGCTCGATCAAATCTACACAACCGTGGAAGTATCACAACCATCGAACACCACACGCTCCCTCACACGCCTCTCAAAGTATCTGCACGTTCTTTCACGCGCTGCCATTGACACCAAACGACGTCGTAACTCTTAGCCCGGCAATCTTTTTGCAGATACCACTGTAATCGTCGCGATCATATATACACAACCATGGGCGTATCACAATCATACTACTTCGCACCTCGAAGTGTATCAAATAATGATGAAGCTGCAACATTCTGTGAAAAGGATGATCTTAGGCGACCCAATAATTCACCATCTTTAGCTTGAGAAGCAGCCTCAGCAGCTTCCTTGGTCATGCCAATCCGAGCATAAGCCTGTAGAAAATTAAAGACACACCATGCAGTGAACGTATGGACGAAGGTTTAAGCATTAAAATGGGAAACAAAATCAAAGTAGGGGCGAAAACTTGAATAAGAGAATGGTACAGGCCACAAGAGCCCCTCCGGATGATAACAAAGTCATTAATGAAAGAGCTTCATCAATAGTGAACCCATTAGCCCATTTGGATATTAAAAAACAATTCTGTGCTGTGTTTGAGCTTATATGCTTAGTTTCCTTTACACTAAAACTTTTGAGGAGGAGAGGAGAAAAGAAGAGAGGAAAGAGAAGGGGGAATGGGGAGGCATGATGACGTTAGTGACTTATTTTTAAACATAGATTTCATTTATCCTTACACAAATGGTCCTTATATTTTCTATATTCTACTATATGATCTCCTCATTATTTATTTTTTTAATTTGTTCGTTTCATTTTTTAATTTTCATACTTAAGTTTCTTTATTTTTATTTTTATAATTTATAATTTAATTCTTTCATTTTTTTAATTTTTACATGTTTAATCTAAAATTTGAAATGACTTAAAATTAAAATTTAAAAATAAAAGAATTAAATTATAAAAAAAGTAACAGGATTAAAGTGTACGAATTTTAAAAGTAAAGGGAATAAAACATAAGAAAAATAATAAGAAAACTAAAAGTGTAGAATATATAAAAATACTAGAATATTTGTGTAGTTGATGCTCATATTATGGGCAAAATTCCACAAACATATGCACTAATCGCTAAAGAGACACTTGCCCGCATATCCTGCGATCAATTTGTTTTTAATGATAAATTGTATGCATAAAAAACTGGAAAAAGAATGGATCCCTAAATACAACTACCGTCGTGTATAGGTATACAACTCTGAAATATGATACAGAACACTTGATCCACAAGAGGCATTAACTATCCAACTAAAATAAATTATTCATGAAGCAGACAATTAAGTACGAATATATGTAATATACAACAGTATCCAAAGCATCAAGCTTACCTCTGCTCTTTCTCTTGGATCAGAGAGTTTTGGGATATATTTTAGAGCTTCCCCCTTTTCATCTGCTTCAATGCATGCTTCAACAAATGGCTTAAAACCTATTCAACAGCAAAAAGAGTAGCACTCAGTTTAACCAGGCTCTAGTTAAATGGCCAAAGAATAAAATATTTATTACTGAAGGTCCACATACTAATATACTAAGCAGATTATTACTTTCCTTTTTTTTTAATGGAAATAAATGACCTTTTAAACAACCATATTTACATTTAATTCTTTACTTTTAAGTAAACATTTGTATATTGACTACTACCTTTCGACCTGCTTCACCGATGGCATGTGAACTAGAAACCTAAAATGTTCACAAGCACATGGCATAAAAAGGCTTTTCATAGTCACTTCTGGTAATCATGAGCAAATAAGTACATTAACAATGTGAGACTCCATCAGTGTAAGCTTTATATTACACTAAAAGCAGGCAAAAAAATCACAATTCTATTTTATAAAAGCCTTGTTGCTAAAAACAAGCCACATTCCTTTTTTGGTGCTTTTGGGGACAGGGGTAAATAACAATGTAGTGATCTTGCTTTCTGAAATCAAATAAGCTTTACCAATTGGGGGTCTCCTCTCCTTTGAAAACTTCTCCAAGGCATCCCAGTCTCTGTTTGTATCACTTACACTTGAATCAACAAAAATTGCTCGCTTCATAGTCACTTCTAACTCATGTTGTATCCTGTTGGAATTCGTTAGAAACAAAATAATTAAAAATAATCAGTAAATAACTTCCAAATACTATGATTACTTGGAACCATATATTATAAAATAATTAATTAGGTTCCACTACACCACTGCTCTATCTTAAAGCCACAAGAGAGAGTAGCATTGAATTTGAAGCTAATATAGTGAAAGGCGATTAACCAATTCCTATTAACTTCTGACCTCAATAATTTTGCATGCTCCTTGGTTTCTAAAAAGAGATTTCGAGCCTTCTCTATCATTTTTATATGCGGACCATGAAGTGGAGATCCTTTACTTGCCATAGGATTTTTTTCAATAAGTTCCCATGATTCCTTCCACAGAAGAAAAGCCACCTCCTACAAAACCAACTGAGTTTATGAATTTTTAATGAAGACATTAACAAGAATATTTTAGGCATTTCGTGAAATAAAGGAACACTTAACTTTATTCAAGTTAGCTTCTGTGAAGTAGGATACAGAACTACGAATACTAAGATTGATAAAAAAAAGTTATTAATTTTAAGAAAAATATCACACTATAATTACAGAATGAGATTTTACTTTACCAATGTGCTGAAAATTTTCTTATGGTCCATAAATGGGACACAATTCTAATAACGTGTAAGAAGCAGATTTTACACAAAATCTCTTAATCACCTTATAATTCTCATCTTCAAGACATTACGATCTACTTTTGGATCTCTCCTCTCCACGGTATTATCAGAACTGTTAAAATGCTTACATGCATTAAACCAAATTATGACTTAAACTTACCTGCAACTGCCCAGTAGATAGGAAAAAGTCCTTCAGGAATTTATGATTATGGCACCTGAAAAGAGAAACAAAATAAGTGCTAATGCATGAAAAACACACACAAAGGTATGGATAAGGATACACAGACACATGACAAAGCATATGTAGAAGCAAAAGAACACTCCGACACAAACCAAGTTCCTGCCTCTGAATGATGATATTATGCATGCAACTAATGTCTCAACTCTCAAGCAAGATGGGCAGTGCCAAAGTGCAAGCCTTCTAAGATCATCTATAGCCTATACCTTGTTCAAAAAGCCACATGATATACCATCCACCCCCAGTGCACCCCATCCCTCCTATCTCTCACGCACCTACAAATATTGGCATAAACCGAGAAAATTACCAGCACCTTGATGAAGATCTATCAAAGCCTCCTCCCAGCCACTGAGGAAGAAATTAAGGAATTTAGGCTTTGAATGTGTGAACCTTATCATGCCTGAAAATGCAATGTCTCAAACCCATTAAATCCCTCACTATGGCATACAAAAGTAAGCTATTTAACACTAATCCATGCAGTGGAGGTCAACTCATTTTGCATTCTACATTTCCATTTAGTGACTCTAGAGGTCCAGATGTGCCTTAAGCCTCCAAAAATTGACCAACACATTTTAGAGTAACCAAGAAAGATTCATCCACATAGGGAATGGGAACTTGAAACAAACTAGATGATTGGGTGTACCGTGCATAAGATGTAAAAAGATCACGGGCCAGTGGTCTATAACTTGTATCGTCCCAAAGAACTCCAATGGTTGTCTCTGTGTCAACAAAATATATAAAATATGACATGTAGATTATACATATATTTACTCCCACTTTAATCTTGATTGAACTAGCATAAAAATCTGACCAAACAATTTCGTGACTTACAAGAAGACTTACCTTTTGCCAGATATGAAATACAACAAGATAAACAAGATCCATATCACCACTTTCAGTGGCATTTATCATTAACCTTTTTTGTTTTCTATCCGATATCAATTACACCCATCAGGTTTTATTTTATTTGTTCCGTTTATTTTGAATTAATATCATTAATATTTTTAAATAGTTAACAATGTTAACTTTTTTTTTAAAAATGTATTTTTTTTTTCTTTGACTCTGATACTAAATTATGATTAGATATATCATAACTTGTAAATTATTATTTAAAGACAAACTTTTAAGTTTTTTATCGAAATATTATATTAATTTTATAATTTTTTATGTTTATTTTCATATAGACTTGTAACTAGTTTCTTTGTATTTATTTTCTTATTTTATTAATTTTGTAAATTTCATAAATAAATATTTATTAATTGAAGATCCTTAATTGACTTAAATTATAATTATCATTCTTGAATTTAATGGATCCATTACGATTTTTCTTCCATTGTTCGTCTTCTTTTGTTACAACTTATATGCCTCGTGAGACCTTTGCATTCGTACATAGTATAATGTCCAAAATAGATTTAATAAAAAAAAGTGACTACATTCCATTTTAACTAATCATAGTTTCTAGATATATTATTGCTTGATGAATAATTTTTAAAGTATAGTGGTTGATATTTTGAAGCTATGTCTAACTAATAGAAATAAGAAATAATGAATCCTTAATAGTGAAAATCATTGTTTTATCCCTATTTTAATAATTCACCTAATTTTCTACTTTTGGTTTTGGAATTTAAGTCTTTCATTTCCTTGGCACGATCTACCAACTGAAGATATGAGTTCTACATCCTTATTTCTCTTTGTTGTTTTCTACCAATAGTCTTTTTGATGACGTAGATAATGACTTATCTTCATCTTCTCGATCTCTAATGCAACAAATACATTTGTGATCCTTAATGATTTTTTTGGCGTAAAAACTCAAACTTATTGATTTTCTTACAATCTACTTCAGTGAAGACCATATTGTTATGGAAGTTTTTGACTTTACTAATCGAATAACTTACTTTGATTTCAGAAGAACTAACAATTTTTCCGAATTCATGATAAATTTGACCTAACATATGTCTTCTTAGTATACATATTTTATCTATAATGAATTTCCTTTCTAAAAGACACCTTTGGTTTAGAAGTTCTTAATTTGATAAAATGATAGGGATTAACATAACTTTTTCCATTCCAATTCACAAGGAAACTGAAAAATATGAGATAGAGAAGCTTGTCGCATACTATCATCTTTTTCTTGAAGTTCTTGATAACCTTCTTGAAATTTTAAGAAAAATAATTTAATTCACTTAAATTAATTTATAGTATATGCTTTCAATTAAACCTACATGAAAAGCTTTATAAACAAAATTTGGATCACTTTCTTTAAGAATATTAAATTTATTGCATATAGGGAATTTTTTTATTATGGTGTAAAATTTCATATATTCGATATGTGTTTGGGTAGATTTCATAGCTAAGTTATAGAGTCTCAATCATTATAGTGTACTTAAATTTATGTATTGGTATTTTTTATCTTTAATAACCAATATATTCCTAGGAGATGTTTCCATAAATAATATTGGTGGTCGTATTATCTTTTCTAAGGTCTTTAAGTTGCTTAGTAGCCATATTGTTATTGTAATGCTACATACTAATTTTTAACTATATCTTCTAGATTTATTAGTTTTTGTACTATATTGTTGGCATAACTGCTTTCAATTTCTATTTTATTAGTGAAATTTTTGTGAGTTATTCCATTAAATCTGATGATAGCTTTGTTGGATCAGGCTAGTTGTTGTACATTACCAGCATGTATCATGGAGGCCCACTATGTCAAAAGCGAGAAGAGTCCTATCGCTTTCTTTTCTTTCTTACGTCCTCATGTCCCTAACCAATATCTTCCATAAAAGAACCAAGCCATAATAGGTGAGAGGCTATATGACTCAACTTTGAAATAATTGTAATAAATAGAGTATAGGGGTGGATGTAGCCAAGTAGATCAAGGCATTGGACAGTGAAGGGTTAGTTACTATTCCTAATCTTAAATGGAATGTAACAATGTAGGGATCCTTCTATAAATATAGTATCTATTTAGATATGTTCGAGTCCTCTAATTCTTTAAGAGGCTTATCTAAAAGATATGCAATATAGTTAGGAAGACATATCAGGGTAAGAATAAGTTGAGAAAATGTCTCGAGTACCAGGCACTACGGCATAGAAGTAACCCATGCCATATAAAGTCAATTCGATTGTTTACTCGTTTCATTTTAATGAATGAATTATCAAGTTTAACCAAAATGATTTTCAAAACTTTCCTTTTTTTAGGTGATTAAAGAAAAAATGGGTCAATTTTAAATAATCAACTTTTTGTCTTATGTTTTAATTGAAAGATCAAGCAAAATATATTCATTTAGAATTATTTTTTAGTGATAAAAGGAAAAAAAACTCATTGTTTTTCTTTTTTGATTACCTTCCTCATGTATGTATAAGATCGAATCCATTCAATTTCTAAAATAAAAACAATTAAGAATCCTTAATTTTTTGAGAAATTTAATGAATTGATATATTTTTTATTAGATTTGGATATGTTGGGACTGATGGAGCTCAAACACGTAGCTTCTTTTGTAACCATGGCATATTTATTTGGATATAATTTCTTTATAAAAGTTTGAAATGAGAAGGAATGGTTAATTCAAGGGATCCATTGAAGAAAATCTTTCTCCTTCACTTTTTTCGTAAGAGAAGTAGGATCTGAATAAGAAAAATCTTGGAACAAAATAAGGGATAACTAACCAACTTCTAGATAAGACATAATTAATTGTATTGATCTTGATAGCTATGCCACCCATGGAATTTAAACTCAAACGAGAAATCAAAAAGATCCTAGAGCATCTTCTAGTTTAGGTATTGTTTCCTTCAATGATTGAAGTACCAAGTACCTCTTCGTGAGATGTAATATGATCATATTCATAACAAATATTTGCTAACTTGATAATTTAAAATATACTTTTAATGTAATTAAATATTATTTAATGAATCAAAAGAGTTTTCCCAATTCCTAAAAAGTTTGAAACTTATTCGAATTAGACCCTTTCAATTTATATATGGAAAATATACTTACGAAACACCACGATCCAAACAAAACTAAAATAAGAATTCTAATGAAACAAAGAAAACAATGTCGAGTCAAGAACATTTTCATTCCTATCCAATTCCCTTTTAGTAGTAATAGAAAATAGCGAACATAAAAATCCACAATAATCATGTTCTTTAAGTCACGCGTTATTTTCAACCACTTCATTTTAAACAAAAATTTACCATAACATTCATTTATTTTTAAGCCTATATTTAATTGATTCAATTATGAAATTATAAATAGTCTAGATAAATAATAATGTATACACATTTTTTTTCGATCTATTTAAGACAATAAATAAATAAAATGATTAGAATGTTAAAATTTTCCAATTTTATATTTTGATTTGAAAATAAGTAAAAAAAATTAAAGAATTCTAGAATAGTAATTAGTATAAGTGATTAGTGAATATCAACGATGAATCTAAATTATATAGAATCTAAATCATTCTCTATCCATTGCGGCTCCAGGACTCCTTCCTCCTCTTTAAACTCCAATTCGTCCATAAATGTATTGACAAATCAATTTTTTTAAAGAGCATTTATCACTTTTTGAACAATCAAGAATTGATTTAGAAATAAAATATATATATTTAAAGTTGCTAGAAAACTTTTAGTGGATGGTTCTGTTGAAGTTGGCAACACTTTAAGAAAAAAAACATATCGGTAAATTGAGTAAGGAGTAGTTAAGGGTTTTTTAAAATTTGAAATTACAAATCCCTTCATTTTAACATTAAATTTATATTATAATATAAGAATGTATATTTTTAAAGCACGACTTTCAAATAAAAATACATATAATAATCATATCAGTTATATATTGTGATAATATTAATATTTAAATTTTTATTTTTTGTATATATTATTTTACACTTAACATTAATATATAGTTAAGATAATATCATCTATCTATTCCTATAAATTTATATAAAAACAAATATTTTGCTTTCTTGCATGGTCGTTTTCAGCCGTTTAATTTTTTTTATCTATTAATATATATAAAAATCTTTATATATAAAAAGCATCGAAGGCTTTGGGAGTTATCCTTTTTTTCTAATTTTCTTTTTATATTTATCATAATGGTTTCTATTAATCATTCTATGTAAAAGACCTTAGACGGTTTTTGTAGTTTTCACTTTTCACTCTTTTCTTTGCCATCGTCAGTTTTTTTATGTTAAATTTGTACTATGATATATATATAAAAAAAATTATAGCATATTTTTTAATAAAAATATATACAATAGTAATATTAAAATTATATGTTATAATAATACTAATATTCAAATTATTATTATTTTATATCAATTTACACTTATTAATAAATTAAGTGATTATAACTATATCTTATATCTATTTTTATAAAAAAATTAGTTACCTTTTGTTTATCTAATAATATATATAAAAAGTGAAAATAATGTACAGTATATTGGTTATTCGGTTATTCTCCACTATTTTTTACCTTTATGTTAGTTTTTTTTAACACAAATTAATATCAAAATATCTTAAAATAAATATAATTTTTATATATTTATTTTGTTAGTTTTATTGTGTATTATTTTAATTATTCATTTTTTTAGTTTCTTCCCTTCACAATTCTACTAGATCTTTCTTTTTTTAACACAAATAAATACCAAAATATTCTAAAATAAATAGAGTTTTTATAAATTTTTATTTTGTTAGTTTTATTTTGTATCATTTTTATTTATTTTTAATTTCTTTAGTTTCTTTGCTCTAATGTTGTGATAATTGTTTTTACACAAATAAATATCAAAATATTTAAAATAAATTCATTTTTTTATAAATAATTATTTTGTTAGTTTTATAAAGTACCTTTTTGATTATTTTTCAATTTTTTAATTTCCATATTCTAATACACTAATAAATATTAAAATGCATTTATATCTCTTTTATCTTTTATTTCTGGTTAGTATTTTACTGTTTATTAATTATTTTTTGGTTTTTTTTATATTAATAAATACCAAAATATCTTTAAATACTTATTAAACTTGATAAATTGTGTTTAAGAATTGTACAACAATATCAATTATTTTTTGGCATTCAAAACTATTGTATACTTATCAAATTTAAATAATAAAACATTATTTATTTTTTAGAAATAATATCAATATTTTAAATCAAAACGAGCTCAAAAATAAATATGTTACCGAACAAATTATTCATAAAATATATATTGTTTTTAAATAATTTTATTAATGCAATCATATTTTATATACTGACCCATGCTACTAGCATGTATAAAATAGATAACAAAATTTATCACGCATCTTCACTTAAAAATCATTTTATAAACACATTGAGATCCCAAATAAATGATTATATAAGATATTTTAAGATAAGTATAATCGGAATAAGAGAAGAGTAAAGTTTATAAACGAAAACCCATGGATTAGTTCTACTATTATTCCATTTATATAAGCAAACATTCATACAATTATCAATATTTATCTGATTTTTTCAATTAGGAACTTTATTATTATTTATTTCAATTTCCTAGTTGTATTACTATAATGTGTTACGTACATATGAATCAACCGCTTCAAATTTTTTTATCAATTTAACTGGTTTTGTTAACAAAATAGTTTATTTTATTTTTTAATTTTTTGCTAAATAACAAAATAGTTTATTTAAATATATTAAAAAAATCACATAATATTATTAGTTATATGAAAGTTTGTGCTTTGTAGAGTATAATCACATTATCAGTAATGAAAAATTATAAATAAGAAAATAATATGTATATTAAATTTGAGATATATCATAGATGTTATGTAATAATATTATTGTTAAATATAATTTAACTCTTAAAATTATAACAAATAAAAAACTATCATATCAATTATAATTATAATAAATTTATAATATATTCCTTCTACAAATAATGATTCTTACTCACACAATCTAGGATACCACTTTTATTCGTTTGTTTAAAAATAAATAAATAAATAATTACTAATTTTATCAATAAATTAGTTATTTTTTATATGAATTAGGCTTTAAAAAATTCGGCCTAAAAATACAAGTCCAGCCCATATTCCAGATAAGTATTTTGTTGAGTTGGATTGGGAAAACATAATTGATATTTGTTTCTAGATGTATTATTTATTATTTTTAAAGTATACTTTTTACTAATGAGATTTTTTCTATTAGATATTTGTATTTTCAAAAAAAAATTTATACTAATTTTATTAGTCTAAAGTACAAAATCATTATATATTTTAAAAATAATAAATAATTTCTCTTTACTTCATTAAAATTAGTAAAGTTACGTATACATATACACATGTGAAATATATATATTTTTAAATAAATTTATTATTAAGTTTTACATTAGTTTACATGTGTAACTGTTGCTAAGATTTGTTCGACTCTATGTGGAAGTCGATGCTAAATATGAGTAGTGTCGATTTTTATATAGAATCAACACTATTGATTTTAAGTGAAAATCGATTCAAAATGTTTTTTAATTTTTTTTAAATTATATAAAATAATATTCTTAAAATTTATAATAAAAATAATATTTAAATATTATTAAACAATACTTAATTGTTTGAACATTAACATATTACATATTAAAATTTATAAAATATTATTAAATTATTATATTTATTTTATTTATATTATTAAATTATTTTTTATCTTATTTATATCATTTAATTATTATATTTATTTAATCTATATTATTTTATTAGTCTTTATCTAATAGTGTCATAAGTATGAATAAAAATATCAAAATTTAAAAATATCAAGATATTATCAATATTAATAAATATTTTAAGAGAATTTAAAGAAATTGAGGATATTATTGTAAATTTTTTGAAATATTTTATAAAATTTTAGTAAATATTAAAATGAACAATATTATACTAGTTTAATCAATTTTATAATATAAATGACATGTTTATGACATATATAATATACATATTGTACATATGATAATAATGAAATATAAATTAAATATTTATTTAATAATATAAATAGATGTTATATGACACAACCTAAATACATTAAGCTACGTACAATGCAAATATATATAAATATATAATTAAAACAGTTTTTTTCTAATTGACTCAAATAGAAACATCAATAAAGACATAATAATGATAACATGACATTAAATAATAATAATTTTTTATATAGTTATTAATGTGCTATGTATAGGTTGCATAATCTCTTCCAATAATAAATCCATATAAAACAAATTTAAGATTGATTCAATTATGATGAAAAGAAGCCTATTCTAATATAAACCCCACCTAAAGAATTAAGAGACCTCAATATCAATGTCGATTTCTTCATTAAGAACATTCTAAATCACACTGTAAAATAAAGAAAAAGAGAATCACAACTCTCTATCTATAATGAGATAGGAATCTTGGTAAAATAATGATATTTTAAACGCCACACTCACAAATATGGAGAGATATGAGTGATAAATCAAGTTTGAACGCCACAACATTGCTCTTGATAAGTTCGGTAAAAGTTTTCAATGGAACTAAAGAGAAACACTCTTATAAAAATTATATTCAAATTTAGTTGACTTCCATTAAAAGCTTACATTAGTATTTATAGACTTTAAAACATAATATAAATCCTAATTAATAAAATATAAATATAAAATTCTAAATTATTATTGAAAATTGAATATAAAATTCTAAATTATTATTGAAAATTGAATATAAAATTCTAAATTATTATTGAAAATTGAATATAAAATTTAATAAAATATCAAATTTAGTTGACTTCAATTAAAAGCTTACATTAGTATTTATAGACTTTAAAATATAAATATAAAATTCTAAATTATTATTGAAAATTGAATATAAAATCTAATAAAATAAAGTAAATATTAGATCTACTAAATAAACTATAAAAATCAAAATAAAAATTCTTTGACATATTTTTATGTATTTATTGAAAGTCACTTTTGACAAAGTAAAAGTTTGAATTAAGAAAATCACATCTATGTAAATATTGTGAGTTATTGAGTTATATTTGTAACATAATTTTTCCTCAATTGAATATTGGATGAAAAAGATATGACAAATATACTGATAGTTGTTCAATGAAAATTTTCCATTTCAAAATTTATTTGATCATTTATTTGACTTTATGTCTTAGCCAAAATAACTTGTAAATAAGCACGAGAAAATCATATATTTGTAAAATTGTGTTATTGAGTTAGATTTGTAACATAATTTTACCTCAATTGAATATTGGATGAAAAATATATTGTAAGTATATTGACAATTGCTCAAAAAAAAAATTTCATTTCAAAATTTATTTGGTCATTCAGTTTACTTTATACCCAAGTATCTAAATAAAAGTAGACCAAATAGCTTCTAAATAAGCATGTACTTACTTTATAGTCCACTTAGTGATTCTTGATTAATTGACCCAATTATAATGTTCCATAGATTAATTGATGATGCTCCTTGATTCTAATTATCCTCCATTTTAAAAAAAAAAATTGTCCTTTAAATCTTACCATAATGTTGTAAATAGTTTGAATTAAGGATGATGATTCAAATTCATGACTCATTAATCTCATGGTTGTTTTACTTGGATTTTCTTGACTAGTTATAACATAAACTTAATGTTTGTTGTTTATAAAATCACTTTTCTCTTCAACACTAATTAAATCAATTGATTTTATGTCATTTATATCTTGCAAAATAGGAATAGAAAAACTAGAAAGTATAATAAAAATTTCCAATAACAATTGGACAACCTTTTCTTCTCACTATTTATTCCTTAACAATCAAAATTTTTGTCTTTTTTTCACAATTATCTCTCTTTTTCACTTTTCATTTCAAGTTCAATCTTTTTTTATTCTCTTTTTATATTCAACTCTTCTTTTGTACTCTTTTCTTCAATGAATTCTTTTTTTGAACTCTATTTTCTTTCAATTTTTCTCTCAAATACTTCCTCACTAAATGAAACTTCTTTTTCTTCTTCACCACTTTTTGCTTCACTCTTCTCAATCATCTCCTTTTTTGATTCATTCTCTTTTTTTTAAGTATTCTTTTTGTAACTCAATTTGTTTTAGCTCACTCTTTTTATACCCATTCTATTTTTTTGTGAATAAATCAATCTCCTTGTTTATTATACTCTCATGATAACTAAGGTATTCAAATAAAACATCTTATTGAGGTAGGGCTCTTTTGGAACAAATCTTGGTGCTCGTGACTTGGAATGAACCGCTTTCTCATAATAGCCATCATCTCTTCCCATGTGTCAATGGGCATTTCGACATACATTCTTCTACTCAAAATTAATTGATCCCATAAAGTAATATCATAATCAATAAATTTTGTTGCAACCAATTTTGCATTCTTTAATTTGAAATAGTTGTGACAATCAAACACCAACTTCATTTTTTCTTTCATCCCATATAAATTTTAACGTTATTTTTTTCTTGAAAAGATGAAATCTTCATCTTGATGTTGTTCAAGTTGTTATTAATTTATTCTTGCCACCTAGGTTCCCTTATATAGCCTCTTTCATGTCCCCCTTCTCTTGGCACAAATCTATCCATGTCTTGCATTGAACCATAGTCCCCTTCATAGTTATTGTCACCTTCTTAGTCATCAAAATCATCCATAAGTATGTGCGATGTTGGTCTTCTAGTTTTGGAGATCCTCTCATTTAATTCTTTCATAGTTGAATCTTGTTTCTCAAATTAGTCCAAAAATGCTTATAGTAACTAATTAATCTCTTATGCCATTGCATTGAGTCGAAATATTAGGTTAGTCCAAACTTCTTTGTTTGAGGATCATCCTAAGGATATGGCAACAAGAACAAACAACTATAACACAAAATGATTAGATTTATTGTTAATCACACTCCTCGTAATTTACACTCTCTTTTGTGTCACTCACGCTTCTATTTATTGCCCCACTCAAGTATTTTCTTTGGGTTATTTATTAAACAAAATCAAACTCAGTCAAAAATCAACTTGCAACAATCCAAGCCACACAAATTAGACACACAATTAGAATAAAAGAAAAAAATTATTTTGTATTTTTTTGTGTTTTAAAATTTATCAAGAACAATGAATAATGATGAAAAAGGAAAATATATGTACGAAAAAAAATAAGAAAAAAAAACTATAGGGAAGAAAGAAAGATAATCAAAATAAGGAAATTAATAAATAATGCAATTGAAGTTAAATTAAGCAAGAAATAATCTATATTTGAGAATATTTTAAAGATGTTTCTTTTCATCTTTTGCTTGGTCGAAATATAATTCTTTTTTTCCTTTTATTTTTTGAAATCAAACTTGGATAGTAAATACTAATTCAACTATGATCAATTTGCTTTTTTTTTTTAATAATAGCAATGGAATTCTGTCTCTCTCTCTCTTGTATACAACTTTCTCTGGTTTGTTTTTTGGTAAACTAAGCCAGCAAGAGAATAAGAAAATGAAACAAAAATCAACAACAAGAAATGAAAATAAAGGAATAAATTAACTTGATATAAAGTCTTGCTCTCATATCAAATGATACAAATTTTATCTAAAAATGTGAGACCTCAAAATCAATGTTGATCTCTTCACTAGTGATGTTCTAAATCAGATTATAAAGATAAAAAACAAGGATCAAGACCCGTTATTTATAAAGAGATAGGAATATTGGTGTCGAATACTTATGTTTTAAATGTCATTCTCAAAAACGAGGGAGGTATGAGTGATAAGTAAAGTTTAACTGCTACAAAATTACTCTTGATAAGTTCAATAAAAATTCTTAAAGGAATTAAAGAAAAACATTCTCATTAAAATTATATTCAAAATTTATTGATTTCAATTAAAATTGTACATAGGTATTTATAAACTCTAAAACATAACATAAATCTTAACTAACAAAATATAAATACAAACTCTAAATTATTGTTGGAAATTGAATATACAATTCTATAAAATAAAGTAAATATTAGACCTACCAAATAAACTATAAAACTAAGAAATGTATTCATTTGGAAGATTTTTGTGCATTTATTGAAAGTCATTTTTGATCTAATAAAAGTCTGAATATATCTCTATCAATATTGTAGCTCATTGAGTTAGATTTGTAACAAAATTTATTTCACCTCAATAAGATATTGGATGAAAAAAGATACAACGAATATACTGATAGCTACTCAATGAAACTTTCCTATTTCAAAATTTATTTGGTCATTCATTTTATTTCATGCTCAAGTAGCCTAAATAAACTTATACTTACTCCATGACCCATTAAGTGATTTGTGATTAATTGACCTAATTGAAATGTGTCATGGATCTATTGGTGATGCTACTTGATTCTCATCATTATTTTATTTAGTCATTCATTTTACTTCATACTCAAGTATCCCAAATAGCTTGTGAATAAGCCCATACTTGTTCCATGATACATTGAGTAATTCTTAATTAATTGGCTCTTCATTAGTGATGCTCATTGATTCTAATCATATTCAAATATACATTCTTATAAATAAAGAACTTGGCAATTGAACGATATGTATTTTCCTGAATATCAATCCGAACATACTTTTTATCCTTTTTTTATTTTGCACTATCATATTTGTACAAAGATGGAGTAATTGGTTCTGGCTCTTTTACAAATATAATGTATTGAAGTGGAATACTTTATCCTTTTTTATATTGAATATCTTTCCATCTTTTCTCTTGTTCTATTTTCTATTGTGTCGTATTTAATTGACAAGACATTTTTTTTTAATTTTTCTCATTTGATTCGATTTTTACATAAAAATTTCTCAATACATCTCTACACTTTAAAGTATTATTAAAAATTCTTTTTATGTACCTTAATTATTTATAAAGATTGTTTTTGGGATTTTAAACAATGATACTTAAAACATGTATTTCTATCACTTTATATTACAAGGTTACAATATTTACATATTGTGTCATTTTTGTTTTTTAAAATTGGAAGATCATGCCTCCAAGTTAGATTTTTCACTCTATTATTTTGTTTTAAATTGTTAGATGTCACAAATAAGGATGTTTTTATAGTTATATGGATTTTAACTTAATTGTTATGGTTTTTTGGTTTTATAAATGTATAAAGCTAAGGTGTATAATATATATATTATGTATTGGATTTATAAAGGATGAGTAGAAAAGTATCAAGAGTTTTCATATATATAAAAGCTATAATTTTTATTTGCCGAAAATATATAAGTTATAACAGATTGAGTTGAAAAGGAAAAGCATGAAAATGAAACAAATGCATAATGATTATATTATTTGTATGGGCAAGAACATTACAACTCATATCAGCAAGAATATTCTTGGCAATATACTGCAAATTATATTTAAAAAAAAATTCATTTAATACATTTATACCTATATCTTTTATAATTATAATGATATTTTTATCGATATTATCAAAAAAATTGATGACACTTAAGAAAATAACAAAAAATATATATTGAAATCGACTTTGTGATATTTGTTGGCACAAGTATGTTAAAAGCAGTGTAAAAACAATGTTATCGATATACTGAAATTTATTATTTGAGTTGAGCTGCGGGTTATGTCGCTTTTTTTAAGACGTTTAGCGGCTCTGCTCAAACTAGTGCAAGCAGACACAACTCCGTCGTCATCAAGATAAAACAACCTAGAATATTTGTTTTCTATTTCAAAACTTCATTGCACGGATGAAAACCGGAATACTACACCTATAAAATTTTGTTACTTGGAAAACTCAAAATAATTTATGTAATTTTTTTTGAGTAAAGAAAAACAACAATCATTTTCTGAATAAAGAAAAATAACAATAATTTTCTGAATAAAAAAGTAATGACTATTTTCTGAGTGGAAAATTCCAAAAAATAAAATTCCACCTCACTTAGACTCGGACTCGGTTCGACATGGCACGAACGGTCGATGACACATGAGCGTGTGGTATCACAATTGGCTAGATCCTCTCGCCTTTCACAAAAATGAGTATCCTTTAGGGCCCAAACTTAATAACCAATGTTTTTCTATTTATACATCTCCAAAGTTTTGTAAAATAGGAATGTGGGAAAAAGAACAAATTGGTATCATTTATTTTATAAAAAAATCACTTTTTCCAACAATTATTCATTGATATTTTTACGATATTTATCGATATTATCGATATTTTGGACGAAAATAATTTCTACCCCATTTTGATATCCATACTATAGTTTTATCATAATATCCCCTAAATATCATGATAATTTGCTATATTTTCATCTATAGTCACTTGTTATATAGTTAATTATAAGATTTAAAATAATTCAAATAATAAAGTTTATATTTAAAATAAATTATTATTTTAAATATATCATTTATTATAGGAGTTTTTATAAATTTATCAATTAATTATATCGATTGTTTCAAATATACTATCAACATGTAACATCTTTAAATAAAGATTAACGAAATAATATAAATAAAATAAATTTAATAATTAAATAAAAAAATAATTTGATAATATAAAATTATAAATAAAATAAATACATATAGTTTAATATATTTGTATTTCTTTTAATAAAACATCAGATCAGGTTTTGTTAAGAAGTATCAATCAATATTAACTTTTCCCGAGACAGATACTTGATTATGCTTCAAAATATCAGCTGGCTAAGAAATGATTCCACGTCCATGTCACGGTAAAGACCTTGGTTTATCAAAAACTTTATTTATTTCAATCATTTGTTATGTAGTAATAAATCGTATAGTATATAATAATAGATTAAAAATGAATTAAATTATTTTGATTAGTTAATAATTATTATTTTATAATAATTCATTACAATTAGGAGTATTGTTGATTTATTCATTACATTCAACATTAATATTTGAGTTTAGGTATTTATAAGTTTATTGTTATTTAAAAATTACATTTTAGTTTTTTATTTGAATGATATATATATATAGGATCTTCCAATTTTAAAAAAATATATTGGTGTCACTTTATTTTAACAAATTAGATATATTTATCATTTTATTTTAAATTAATTCATTTTAATCACCTTAATGTTACATTTTTAGATATTTTAGTTATTTTAAACCAATTTTAATAACTTAATTATTTTCATGTTTATTCAACCTTTTAAAAGATTTTTCTTGTCAAACATCTAACAATTTCTACTAATAAAAATTATTTCAATCCAACTTAAGTTTTTTCACTCAAAAAATAATTCAAAAAATAAAATTAAAAAGAAATGAATAAAGTGTCTAAATTTATAACAATAAAGTAACTAAAATGTACAAATTTTAAGAAAATTAATTAAAGTATTTAATTTATGAAAGTAAAGTGAATAATGTGTTATGCTATAAACTTACAATCAAGTTTAGATATTACTTTTTTTAAAAGATAAATTTTAAATTTTCAAAAATAATACCAAAAGGTAAAAAATTAAATTTTTTAAAATTAATAATATTTTTTTTGAAAAAAATACTAAAAGTAGAAAAATAAAAACATATTCAATTTATATTTAAAATAAATTTTTTTAATTTTTGTGCTGTTAATTTTTTTCTTTCAAATTATCCATTTTTTAAAAAACTTTTTCGTTCTTAATTTAATAAAAGTTAGGAATTTTTTCATGTCAAATGTAAGTTATTTTTATTTATTGTGTTATTTTTATTTTATAAATATAATTTCTAATATTCATTTAAAAAATATAATTTTTGTATTTTATTTTTCATAATTTTAAATTTACACTTAAAAAATCATACTTAATCATATCTTTTAAAGAATTACGTGACTTTAATTTTATACCTTAAAATATAGATAATTAAAATATATATTTCAATAAATTATAGAAACTTAAATATATATTCATTAAAATAAAATATTTTAAACAATTATATGATCCAAATGCTTAATTTTTCATGAATTTTTATTATGTAACTACAACCTCTAACTAAACCAAACTAATAAGAAACAATGATAACCCATGACAACTTTAACGCAATTTTTTAAATTAACTTTTTATTTATATAACATACATGGTTTAACGGATTACAAAACTAATCATTAATCAAAATCGGCTAATTAAATTTTAACTTATTAAATTATAAGTTAAATTAATCATTTAATCTTTAAACTCCAATCTAACTCATCTTAATTGGATTAAGTTTGATAGATTGAGCGGATTACGTAGGATTTTCTACACCCCTATGAAATACTCGTATAATAAAATAAGTTAACCAGCTATTAACTATTTTTTTAATAACCACTAAAATGTCTAATCTATTTAATTAAAAGTCAACATAATATCTTATGCGCGAGAGAAATTGTGAAAAGAAGGTCAAAGGTTGCAAAATCACATTACTCCTATTTATCCTCAAGTTTATCTCAATAAGTTTTACATAATCAGTGTAATAATCTATTTTAATTATCCGAATATTGATTTGAAAGATGTTAAATAATGATTACCGTGGAAAATTCAACTTAGACTCCTCCACTTACAGTTTTTCCAAAAAAGAAAAGTGCAAATATAAAGAATTGTTACAATGGGTATTCATATTTTTAAAGTAATTTATTTTTATTTTTATATTTTTGAATTTTTGTTTTTAATTAAAATATATTAAATATATATTTAGATTATTGATATTTATTTAAATTAATTTTAATAATAATTAATATCTTTAAATTATATATTTTTTAAGATTATCGTTAAATTTAATTAAAATAGATATTAATAATTTAAATAAAAATATTTAATATATTTTAATTAAAAATACAGATAGATAAATAAATAAAAATATTTTAAAATTACCAATCCCGTTCCAATGAATGAAGTTTTTTGGGAACTCTTAATAAGAGAGACATTTACCCTTCACAATCGTGCATTGCCCAGCCATAATCTCCTATATTTTGTTTTGTTGTTATATTACTACTAGGACTCTTATATTAAAAAAAAAAGTTAGAGGGTGATTTGATGGGTATATATTTTTTAATATATCACTTAAATTTAATATTTTTACACCAAAAAATATTAAAATATACATATAATAAATACGTTTTATTAATAGTTATTTTATATAATGTAATTATTTTTATTACATTAAAGGTGATAATTCATATGATCAAAAATATCAAAATATTCATATAACAAATACATTTTATGATTATTTATTTAATGAGTTTTTGATCAATTCATTTATGAACAGATCATAATTTTGTTAAACTGATAATATTTACATCGAAATTATATAATATATCTTATTAATTAAAAAAATTATAATAAATTAATATATATTATTTTTAAACAAAAAATATTATATTATTCATATTTGATTAACTTCTTAAATAATAAAAGTATTAATCAAATTAATTCATATGTTATTATATTATATATAAATAATTTATTAAATAAATTTATATAATTATTATTAATATCATAGTAAATAATTTATGTTCATATTGTATTTGAATTGTATTGATTATAAAATAATTACTATTATATATTTATCTATCACTAAAGTAACAAATTAATTAAATATTTATTTTAAAAGTATTTAGGAAAATTATTTTATAAAATATTTTAACATCAATTTTCAATTATAATAAAAATAAATTAAAAATTTGTTTTTAAATATTTTTTTATATAAAATAAAAAAATTAAAACAATAACAATCATAAAATGAATGATTTATAACCATAATAATTATTATTTAACAATTAATAAATATTACAATATGTTTATTAAATTAAAATCATCTTAGGTTCAAAAACTAGTTTATATAAAAGCAAAATGAAGGGAAGAACTTCCAAATTGTGATCATGAAATTCATATAAATCAAACAGCACTATCTTATGTCCACTCATTATTATTTCAGCTTTATTCGATCGGTTTGATGTCTAACCTTTCTTGGTCCACCTGTTTTCTACCGATATCAATTCCCTTTTCTACATATTAAGTTTAATTAGCTACTAATAATCTTTACACACAGAGAGAAGCAAACTCACCATCACACTGATAGATAAATTTCACAATTTATAAATATTTTTAATTATGACGTGTGTCCTGTAATCGGTGGAAAAGAGAATATAAAAAAGTTTATATGTACACATATTTATAATTTATTACAAATATGTCTATAAACCACGTATTGGTGTTATGAATGAAGAAAAATAAAAAAAATCATAAATAGTATTGAGAACGTATTGTAGTAATAAATAATCAACAACAAAGGAAAATAATATAAGTCGAATTTAAATTTAATGAAATTTAAATAAATTATATCGAATTATTTATATGTATCAAATTAGATCAAATTTAAACCTTAAAATTACTTTAATATGATTTTGTCCAATTGTAATAATTTAAAATATAAATACTAAAATATATATTAAAATTATTTTATATTATGCAATAATATAAAATATGATTACCAACAAAAATAACGTTTTTGTTATTTTAAGTTAAAATAATAAAAATTACTATTCTTAAATATTGAGTTCAAAAGCATTATATTAAATAGTAATTAATTTATCTATTAATTTACATATATTATTACATTTATAGAATAAAAATTATATATATAACAGTGTAAATGGGAACAATTTAAATTTTTTTTAAATCAAATTAATTAAACTAGATATCAAACCGAATTAAATTATTGGAAATAATTTAATTAATTTTTCGCTCCAATTTTATTAACTAGTTTTTCAGTCCGGCACTAAAACAATAAGGTAAAAATAAATAGAAGCTTTTCTATTTAAGAAAAAGAAGAAGAAGAAGAAGAAGAAGAAGAAGAAGAAGAAGAAGAAGAAGAAGAAGAAGAAGAAGAAGAAGAAGAAAGAAAGTGGTTGAGTTGAGATAGATTACACTTGATACCCATAAGTACAGATGTACAGATCTTAATCATAATTAATTGATATCCAAAACATTTTAAGCCAAATTAAACGTACATTTTATCGATCTAATTAGTAATTAATTACTTTCAAAGTAGATGTGAGTAGGTGATATATGAATAATAGCTATGATTAGTTAGTTACATGAATGTGTATAATCACTGATCAGCTCCAAGCACGTGCTTGTTTTAACACACATAATTAGCATACATACTTAAAAAGACGATTATTAATTAAGCTACTTTCCTTGGCAAACAAAAAATGATTCTATCTATTAAGGCAGGGTTATTAGCACTAATACCTTATAACTTGTGAAGCCATATTTATCCACCCAAAGGTAGAAACACAAAAAAGAAGAAGAAAGTTTTTGGTTCTAGAATTTCATCCGAGAATTCTCTTCGCCATTAATATTTAATTGTTCATATAACCCATTAATCCAACTTAGTTCAATTTTTAACTTCACATCCCCTTTCCCATTTTATCATGAAACATCATCGTCTATTTTTTTATTTATCAAATTCAAATTACGTATTTTTAATCTAAGAAATAAAATATTTTTTATTAATAATTTCAAATCATCACGTGTACTAAACGTAAAATAGACACTTAAAATTCAAAAATAAATACAAATAATTAGAGAAAAACAAACAAAGAATCTTAGTAATTTTTTCATATATTTTTCATTTTTTTCCCCCAATTTTCTTTTTTTACGTATACTCATTTTGTTAAGTAATGAAAAAACCGATTTTTTCACAAATATTTTTGAATATATATTTTAGAAAATACGTTAATTATTTATTTTTTTAACATATGTGTGGTGGAGAATTAGGGAGTAATTAAAAAAAATTGGGAAGGAGTGCTATATGTTTCGTAACTTTCACAAAATTAATGTTTTAATTTAGCTTTCAACTTACTTTAATTCTATAATTTTTTTTTAAATTTATATTTTAATATTAAAAAAATAAAATTAAAGTGTACTTTGAAAGATACGATAAAACATTTCTTTATTCAGTTACAGCAATAAAGCATTTCTTTATTGCAAGTTTAGGTACTATTTGCCTTGGGTGAGATTATGTTGTTACTTTTTATGGGTTGATAAGAAATACTAAATACGTTAAAAGCACACTCAACAATGCAACAAAACGTCATCTATTACTCTGTAGTGAGAAGCAGAAGATAATTTTTACAATTGAAAACTATAACAAGATCCACAATATTTCATATCCTACTTTGCGTTAATACACTCACGGCACCTATTGCTATGAGGTACGGCTCCACATTTTTTACGATGTACCCAAAAAGCCTATCAAATTAAACCCCACAAAAGGTTGAAATAATAATAAAATACCCACTCCCCACTTATACTTTACCTAAAACCCATCAACATCCATGCAACTCATACCGTTTATCTATTTAATAGAATCCCCCCATTTTCTTTTTGTATCTAAACTCAAAGAACGATAGGTATACAAGACTAATTGGAGCATCTTTCTTTATCATTCTTTTCACCAATTGCAAAAGTAAAAAAAAGAGAGGGAAAGAACGGCTTTTTCTCTGTGTGGCTGCAGAGAAAGCAAAGGAAAGTTGGTGATAAAGGAAGAGCTAATCAATTGGGTAGTAAATATTTGCTCTTTATTTTGTTGGGATTCTCTTAAAATTTACATTCATAGACTCAAAGTTTCAACAAGAAAAATAAGGTAAGAAGCGATTATGCAGAAACTGATTTATTTCTTAATTCAAGCAAGTGTTGTTCTGTTTTTTGTTCTGCCACTAGTCAGTTCATCTCGAGAACATGTGAAAAGTAAAGGCAATCATCCGAGAAAAGATCAGAATATTCGTAAGGTAAACACACATAACTCAGATATTCAAGGATTTCTATTCACACTGCCTTTCACATTCACAAAAATTTTAGAATTCAGTTTAGTTATGGACTTATGGTTTGGTTTGTTGATGATGTTATGTTTTTGTACCTGATATTTTCAGTTAATGTTTACAGCTCAGTCAAAAACTGTTATTTGAAATTAGGCTTCATGGGTTATTGCTTTGGGCTTCAATGGGGTTCTTTATGCCTGTTGGGATTCTTGTTATTAGAATGTCAAACAGAGAGAAATGTGGAAGAAGGCTCAAGATTCTCTTTTATGTCCATGTTATTTCTCAGGTGAGTTCATTGGTTTAACTAAAACATTTTGTGTACTTCATCTTGTGGTGGTTTGTTAGATAAGACTTTTCAGTCCTGCTTCATATCATATGTCCGAAATACGTCAATTACCATAAAAAAAACCACTAAATATGATGTGGTTCTACAACCTAATTAAAAAGTGTAAAAATCACTCAAAATAGGGTACAAATTTGGGTAAAATTCAGGAAGATTTTTGACTTAAGTGAATTTGACAATGTATAGTTTGATGTAAAGAATTCAGTAAAAAGGAAAAATAACCCAAGTTCATGAATGACTATAATTTTCACTCTAGTGTAGAAATTCAATTTCCACACAAACATTTAACACTGGTGTGGAATTAATTAAAGATTATGAAAAATAAAACTAACACAAATTAAATTGTGAATATTGATATAATTCAATCATTAATTTACTTAAAATGTAACAGATTTTATTTATTATTATTTTTTCACGTGACAAATATTATCTTTACAAGGTCTCAAAATACACCAATTATGCCATAAACTATCTATGATCATTAAGAGGGTAGATAGATACCCTACTCTTTTAACTTTTAATGATGGTGAAGGAGAAATATGAACAAACTGATTGCTACAATACTATTAAAATGAAAAAAAAGTTAAATATGAGCTGCCATGTTTGGTTGTTCAAGGAGTTTATCATGAATTGTGAATATGCTTAGAGAGCAAGAAAAGGTGATTTGCTTACTGTTTGTAATAATGGATTAAGCTTAAGGCCATTTTAAAACTCACATGTTTGTGAATGTCATCTTCTTTCAAACATGACCTTTTTAATTTATTTATCTGATGAATAAGTTATTTTTGTTATACAGATAATAGCTCTAATTTTTGCAACAACAGGAGCAATATTATCCTTGAAAAGCTTCAACAACTCTTTTAACAATAACCATCAAAGGATTGGGGTTGCCCTATATGGGCTAATTTGGCTACAAGCTCTTATGGGGTTCTCTAGACCTCATAGGTAAATGTACATTTTCTTAAAAAAATAAGATATTTCTGACTTTATTTCCCTTTTTACCTGTTGAGTCCGGCAGTCAAAAATAGGTTCATTTTGGCTTTTTACGCCCCAGTTGAAAACTCTTGTTATTTGTAAACCTTTTTAGTGATTTTTAACACTTGTACATCACATCACATGTGCTTATTTTTAATGAAGAAAATTTGTGTCATTTTCGTCTATTTTTGTTTCACGAACATTAATAGTTTTTTCTTGTTATTTTTGGGTTTTTAAATAAATATTTTAATATTTTTTGACTTATTAAAAATGTAAAACAGAAAAGTTAAATGAGTCAAAAATATTAAAATATATATTTATGACTCAAAAATATTGTAAAAATGTTATTATTGTTCAAGGATTCAAAAAAGACAAAAACATCTTAAATATCCTTAATGAAAATTACACATATGTTACATAAGTGTTAAAAATTCACAATAAAATAAAAAATTATATTAAATTAATATTTTTTTAAAATATAAATACCATTAAGATATTATGTGAAAAATAAAGATAAAAAAATAAAATTAAGATATTAGTGATATTTTAAACCCCAATAATAGTACATACATGCTATTGCTCGTGAATAATTTAGAAAGGGCCTTGAAATTGCAAGAATTCTTAATTAGGTCTTAGAATATGTTTTTTTTTAAATGTAAAATGTAAAATATATAATTTTTTAAATATGAATTAAAGGTTAAATCATATAAATAACTTTTCTTATATTTATTTTAAATTGAAAAGAAATTTGAATAATACTAAATCTTTTTCCATTATCTAACAGAGGATCCAAAGCAAGGAGTATATGGTATTTTGTGCATTGGACGCATGGAACTATAGTATCCTTATTAGGAGTGTTAAACATATATACAGGTTTACGAGCCTACCATGAGAAGACAACAAAGAAGATATGGATTTGGACTACAACTTTCAGTGTTCAAGTCTGTTTAATGTGTTTCTTTTACCTGCTTCAAGACAAATGGGAGTACATACGGAAACAAGGAGTGATTTTGGGTAATAATGAATCTATTAGGCCTACTATTGATCAAATATCTTCTTCAACAGAAAACCAAAAAGAAATGGTGACACAATCTTGTTGAGAAAGCCACTGGACTAATTAATTATTTTACTAACAGAAATAGGATTTTAAAGTGGAGAAGCAGACAAATGATTTGTTCTTATAACAGACAATTATTAGTTTGCTTATTTTATTCTCCTCTCTCCCCTCTCTCCTCTCTCTCTCTTTTGTGTGTGTGTGTGTGTGAGATTCTTGAAATACAGATTTGAAATTTTCTTTCATATTTTCATGAACCTCATTTATGCTTTTAATACAAATTTTATTTTTCTATACATACTCTCTTAAATACACACGAAAATAAAACAAGGATAAAAATGATGAAGAATATAACTTAAGTGATTTCTCTCCATACTTAAGGGAATGCTAAATATGTCATCAATACACTTGTGCCAACACGTCATAATAAAATGGTGTAGTGAAGAGAAAGAATTGGTATCTTGTAGAAATATGTTGAAATATGTTGAAATATGTTGAAATATGCTATATGAAAAGAATGTACTTGAAAGGTTTTGGGATGAAGTAATGAGGACTACAATCTTTGGGATCAATATACTTCATCAATTGAGGTTAGAATTTGTTTCACTCTTTGAGAAATGTGGAGCATGAAACCTACTGTTAGTTACTTTTGAGCATTTGGTTGTGTATGCTATGTATTTTTTTCCTGATCATTTACGGAGCAAGTTTAACAAGAAAACTGTTAGATGTATCTTTGTGGGATATAACAGCAAAAAAAAGGATGAAAATGTTGCGATCCAACGAGTTAAATATACTACACTTCACGAGATGTGGTATTCGATGAAACATCTTCTTAATGATCTTCAAAGAAAAAGGTGTTGCTAGACTCAAGAGAATTTGAAGACAAATTATAACAAAAAGATGTGGTATTCGATGAAAATACTAAATCCCCCGCTAAGTGACACTCTCCTCGTGCACACAATAGTTTAATTTGTATATCAATATTGTTTCTTATATTATTGAGAGAACCAATAAATCACAATAATTTGGTAAATAATTTGACATTTTCTTTTCTTTTTATTTAAAGTACAAAAATTTCACGATTTAAATTAAAAAAAACACATGTAAGTCTAAAATAAAACAAAATACATTTTATTATAACTTTATAAATGTATAATGTATTTATAATATAATTAGTTTTTTCTTAGTAACATTCAATCTAATATTAACATATTAATTAATATGTACAATAATTTAATATATATAATATTAAAAATTAAATTAAGGATGGGCATACAAATCACGTGACACACAAACCTAGTATGTACAACTCTATTTTAATTAAAAAATTAAAAAATTGTACAACTGTACGTTAGAAGTATAATATAATACAACTGGGAAAATGGGCATATAATAAAAAAATATGTTCTATATAAGGTAATTACCACCATTTTTCTTGTAGTTTATTTGATATGAACTCTAAATTGTATAAGATAAATAAGAGTTGATACAAATGAAATTATTAGAAAAATATCAATATTACATTTATATTTTTTAACACTCATTTAAATGCCTTATAAACTTTGTAGACCTGTTTTATTTATCAATTCATCCAAAAAAATTAAATAACAGTAAGAGAGTTTATTTTCATACCAATTATTTTAATAAATTATTTTCAATTGTTAATTTAAGTTGGATGAATATATCTTTTTATTTTATTTTATTTTTATTAAATTTAAATTTTAATTTTAAAATATAATTAATTTAAATTTTAAAATATATTATTAAAAAAAACTATTATATCTATTTATTTATATACACTTTTTAACACAAACTTTCGTTTCAAAACAACTTAATAGCAAAAGAATAATGTGACGGTGGGAGCCAACTCTCACCTAGAGTGGCACATTAAAGCAGGAAGAAAAATATAAAAAACAATTATGATGACTCGATTAATATATTATGAAATAAAAGAAAGAGAAATATATATATATATATATATATATATAATTAACCATACTCAATTACTACATTACCAAAAAAAAATAAGAGGTGGGACAATTATAAATTCTCCAATTATGTCAAAGAAAACTGAGTCACTTCTCTCATGAGATGCTTCATTCAAGTAAAGCTTGCCTTTTAATATTCCTCTTAATTTTCAGAAACTGTAAGAAACCTGCCACCAACCTTGTTTAAATTTTTACCCAACGGCATGCTAAAATCTTCATCTCTTTCCCTAAATAGCTCCGCAAGCTCGTCACGAATTAATGGTAAGTTTACCGGAGCTGCCATCACTCTATAAACCTGAAAAAGTTTGTATTTTTTGCAATGACATTCTTTTTAACAAGCAAGTTTTGACTCAAAATCACCTTATTAAAGGGGGGGAAAAAAGTAAAAGAAAAAAAAGAGGGTGAAAGAATCAAACGGTTTGAATGTGAACGTGCAAATAAGAGATTGAAACGAAAATTCGTATTTTATATACAAGGCAGAGAGAGTTGGGTGAGAGGGTAAGAATGAGATTGAATTATCTGTTAATTTTTTAAAATTATATATCTTATTTTAATATATGTGTAATTTTATTTATTATTTTAAAATTTAAATTAATATTATATATTTTATATTTCACTTTTAATATGTTTTTTTCTCATAAAATAACAATAATTTATTATTTTATAAAAATTATTTAAACTATATTTACTTTAATTAGTTTTAAAAAAATTAAATCTTATAATTTATTTTAGTTTATTTTATCAAAATTATTTAATATAAAAATATTATATATTTATTATTACATATGTTTTTATATTTTTATTATATAAATATTATTTTTAGATATTTATTAAGGTAACTCTTTATAAATTTTTCTTTATAATAAAATATAAAAAAGTTCACTAAGTTTTTTTTAAAAAAGAATATTTAAAATATCTTTCATTTCTCTCTTGAATCTCAATATGTTTCATTAAAGATTTTTTAGAAGAGATGTATGATAAATTATAAAGTAAGCACATAGAAAGAGAAATATTTGCATAAGTTTATTTATTGATTGATTAATTTTATTTTTAATTCATTTCACATAATATAAAGATATATATATTTAAAGTATATTTAAAACATAATGCACATATATTTTATATAATATAAAAATATTTTTTTTCTTGATTAAAAATGAAACATGCCGAGTGAATATGTCCCATAAAAATGGGAGGAATACTTTTAGTATAAAATAGTTTTTTTTTTTAAATAGGCTTCTTGTTCAAGGATAATATGGTCATATCAGGTTTTTTTTATTTTTTTTAATAACAAATGGTCGTATCAGTTAAGCCAGAGATCATGAGAGAGAAATGTGACCGTTAGAGGCCAACAAAACCAGGCGTTTCAAACTAATATTTTTATTAATTGCAACTGTCAAATCCCATCAGCTTCGTCGAATCAGATACCAAGTAAAAGGATTCACACAACGAAATCCATATCTTTTGAACAAAGTCACAGTCTCTCTATAACATGCTAAGAAATTGAAAAGGAAGAGAGGAAAAAGAGAGTTAATGGCGAATCGAGTTGCCAAAGAGATAATCAAGGAAGTAGCAGGAGGAGAAGATCAAGCTCATCCTGACGCATTTCATGTGTCTGGACCTCGTAATGTCTCTTCTCCCAATTGGAGAGACCTTATAAATTCCAGTTGGTCTGTACCCATCTTCTCAATTCCTATGAATTTTTTTATTTTTCCAAGTTCTTGAATATTGATCCATTTTAGGGTCTTTTACACTTTATATAACTACAAAAATTGTGCCATCCAAATTTTTTAATTTTTTCTGATAGTTTCATAACTTGCGAAATTAGAACAAGTTGAGCCATTTATGAAATTTTAGCATAATGGGTTTCTAACTAAGTAGATGATTTTGATAAGCGGAGATATTACAATTGCATCTTAGACTAAGTAAACAAGAGTATTTATTATCTCATTACCTGGGTTTGTTTCAAATTCAATATAAAATGGATTAGGAAATGATATATTGAAATACTCAGATCAGATGAGCTATTAACGTTTAGATTTCTGATTCAGGTGTTTCTTTGTTTCAAGAGTTTCCTTATTCATGTTCCGCGGTATTATGGATCTGTTGAGATCTATCAAAACCCAATAGTATACGAATAACAAAGATTATTTATTTAATTGTGTTTTAACTCATGCTGTGATAGGTTAAACTAGATTGCCATTAATCATTCTAGTTTATGTTTGAGATTTATATTTGGATATTCATCGATTTCAAACATATATATATTTGGTAATTCTTCAATTGGTAAGTTGATTAATTGACGCCCCAAATGGATCTATCCTTCAGTATCAAATTGATTACCATCCTTCATTAAACACAAGTTAGTTCCTTTTAGATTGGGGTTGGATACCGGCTAGTAACTTAACTTTAGGAAAAATATATAAAAATACTAAATTTTTAGAATACATCAGAAGTTAGTCTTTTGAAAAAGATAATAATTTAGTACAAAATGAATAAAAAAAGACAAATTTTATTAAGTTTGATAAATATAAAACATTAACGAAAATATTTTTAAAAAAATGGTAAACTTATTATTTTGTCATTGTTAATTCTCACTTACATTTCATTTCACATTTTTTAATTGTTTTTCAAAAAAACACCACTAATACCCTTCCTAAAGTAGGTTTTGAATGGTGTATCCCTGTATAGGTTTGGTATTAATATATACATTTGCAAAAGTTTAAAATACCATATAAAACTTGTATCTCTTTTGGGATCTCTGCTTGATACAGGATCAACTATATTGCAAAAAAGTGAGTAGCTTATTATTTTTATTTTTATATTTTTATTGCAGGAAAGATGGTAATTACAAAAGGACAGTGATTGCTTGCTTAATACAAGCAGTATATTTACTTGAGCTTGACAGACAAGAGAACAGAACTGAACAAAATGCTCTTGCTCCAAAATGGTGGATACCCTTCAAGTACAAACTATCAAAAACCTTAATTGATGAAAGAGATGGATCCATATTTGGTGCAATACTAGAATGGGATAGATCTTCAGCACTTGCTGATTTAGTACTCATCAGACCAAGTGGTGCACCAAGAGCTGTATTAGCCCTTAGAGGAACATTACTAAAAAGCCAAACATTTCGTAGGGATATCGAAGATGACCTCCGTTTCTTTACTTGGGAAAGCTTGAAAGGCTCTGTAAGGTTTAGAGTAGCTTTGGAGACATTAAAGTCAGTTGCTGAAAGCTATGGGAGTAGTAATGTTTGTATTGCTGGTCATTCATTAGGAGCTGGTTTTGTTCTCCAAGTGGGAAAAACATTAGCCAAAGAAGGGATATATGTGGAGACCCATTTGTTTAATCCTCCTTCTGTTTCAATAGCTATGAGTTTAAGAAACATTGGAGAAAAGGCTGAATTTGTTTGGAAGAGGCTTAAATCTATGCTTCCTTTAGGCAGTGAAGCTCAGGTCAACAATGAAGAGGGAGAAAACATTGGCTTAGGATTGAAGAGTTGGGTACCAAACTTATATGGGTTTAAGAACTCTGGTGTACCTTTGGGAAAATGGGTACCTCATTTGTATGTTAACAACAGTGACTACATTTGTTGTTCTTATACAGACCCTGATGGAACAGAAGGGAAGAGTGATAAAAGTGATAGCAAAGAGAATGTGGCTCCTCCTAGAAATGGTCTAGTTGCGGCGAAACTGTTTGTGATGTCTAAGGGAAACCAGAAGTTTCTCGAGGCTCATGGATTGGAGCAATGGTGGTCTGATGATTTGGAACTTCAACTTGCTCTTCATAATAGCAAGCTCATGAGCAGACAGCTGAAATCTTTACATAGTCTTCCAGCTCCACCGCGCACTCAGACAATGCCTAGATAGCTTTCATGTTTTTTAGTAATTGTTAATAACTCGTTTTCCATTTCCACATAAATATAGTTCAATACTTACTGCATTTTGATGCTTCTGCTTTGCTTTGTATAGATTTGTTTGTTGGTTTCAACTTTTATGTTGTTGGGTTGTTTCTGTTTCTTGTTAAACAATAGCCTCACTTAAATAAACTTCCTCATTCTTTCACTGCTACTTGCATTTGAAAGCTGATCTCAAATTGATAAGATGACAAGGCCTTTCTACAAGGACAAGTTCTCTTCCTTGAAAACAATCCTTTGAGATGGCATTCTGACAAGCAAGAAAGCAAATTTAGCCCTTTAATTACTCATTATTTGGCTAAGTACATTAAAGACTAGTGACACTATTGAAAACATGTAAATATGTATGATTAAATTGCACAAGTCATAGGTAATTTCAAAACAAGAAAGCAAATTTTTGCCCTTTGATTACTCATTATTTGGCTAAGTACATTAAAGACTAGTGACACTATTGAAAACATGTAAATATGTATGATTAAATTGCACAAGTCATAGGTAATTTCAAAACAAGGGTACACATATCTACAAAAATTGCTAACAATATGTAATCATAATTACTAGTTTTTAAGTAAATTAATTAAAATTGGTAAAAAGGAGTTTTTGATTTTTGTTAAGGTAAAAATTAAATCTAACAACTAAATATTAATAAAATAAAAATAAAATCTAAAGATTAAAATAAGATGTCGTTTGGTTCGCGGAATGAAATCATAATCATAATCGAAATGAGAATTGAATGAAAAAAAAAATAGTTTTGTTTGATTTGATTACTGGAATGAAAGAAAAAAATCAGTATTACAGTATTTGGTTTATAACTGGAATAGAATGAAAAATATTATATATTACCTTAATATTAATATTCAGTAAAGTTTAAATAATATCATTTAATTAAAAAAATACATTATTAAAATCATTATTTTTCTAAATAATTATTACTTAAAAATAAAATATATTATTAAAATTATTATTTTTCTAAATATGGTTTAGGGTTTTGAGGTTTGAGATTTAGGGATTGGTGTTAAGGATTTAGAGTTTAGGGTTATATTTGTGGGTTAAGATTTAGGGTTAAAATTATTATTTTTCTAAATAGGGTTTATGTTTTTGGGATTTAGGATTTTGAGATTTGAGATTTAGGATTTTGGGTTATATTTGTGGGTTAAGATTTATGGTTAAAATTATTATTTTTTTAAATAATATTTAGGGGTTTGAATTTAGGGCTTAGGATTTAGTTTTTAGGACTTATAGTTATATTTGGGGTTGGGGTGAAATTAGAAAAAAAATTGAGATGAAAATGAAATCATAATTCCTTAAGAGGGGAGAAGGAATTAAGAATCGATTATATTTCATTCCCACTTTTCAGCCCAACTACATATAAAATTGTAAGGAATCAATTCTGATTCCATTCAATTTCAGTCAACCAAACATGGGGTAAATATACGAATAACAGAACAATTATATGGTCATTCACCACCATTATGAGTTATAATCAATAAAAATATATCTTAATATCCTTTTTTTATTATTATACTAACTTTGAGAAATTAACAAACGTAAAAGTCTCAACATTTTTTTTACATATTCGTTGAATTAAATAAGCTTTTAATTTAAACTCTTTATAATAGACAACTTAGAATAAATTCTCTAAATTTAACATTTCAAAAACATTTAATTGCAAGAAGCAAATTGGATCAAGTTTAAACATATATGTCCTGATTAATTATCTTGAGTATTAATTTTCATTTCAAGTAATTTATCACTAATTATTTAAATTGATTAGATGATTACTTACCCAATCAATTATATTGATTAACAATGAATTAATTTGATTATTTTATTGTACACTTAAATAATCTACAATTAAATAATCAAATAAATTCATACAAAAATTAAAATTAATAATTTTTATAATTTATAATGAATTATTTTATATTTATATTGAAAAATTGATTTGTTTTAGTGTTGAGATAAATTGTCACTCTAAAATCACACTTCACCCAGTGCAAAGGAAGAGGCATCAAGGTGATTCAACATTTATTTGACACTTAGGTCGCATTTGGTTCACAAAATGTAATCGAAATCGAAATGGAATGAAAACAATTTTGTTTGGTTTGACCAATAGAATTAAAAAAGGAATCAATATTATAATATTTGGTTTACAACTAGAATGGAATGGAAAACATTATACATTACCTTAATACCCCTATATTCAGTAAAATTTAAATAATATCATTTAATTATTATTTTTTCGTTAAACAAAATTTATTATTGAAATCATTATTTTTATAAATAATTATTACTTAAAAAGAAAATATATTATTAAAATTATTATTTTTCTAAATAGGGTTTTGAGGTTTGAGATTTGGGTTTTAGGAATTTGGGTTTAAGGATTTGAGATTTGAAGTTTAGGGTTTAGGGTTAGATTTGTGAGTTAAGGTTTAGGGTTAAAATTATTATTTTTCTAAATAATTTTTAGGGTTTAGGGTTTTAAGATTTCGGGTTTTGGGTTTTGGGTTTTAGGATTTAGGATTTGGGGTTTGGGGTTTAAGATTTAAGATTTAGGGTTATATTTATAGGTTAATGTTTATGATTAAAATTATTATTTTTCTAAATATGGTTTTGGGTTTTGGGTTATATTTGTGGGTTAAAGTGTAGGATTAAAATTATTATTTTTCTAAATAGGGTTTTAGGTTTTGGGATTTAGGATTTGAGATTTGGGATTTAGAAATTTGGGATTTGGAGTTTAGGGTTTTAGGATTTAAGGTTTTGGGTTTAGGGTTTTGGGATTTGAGATTTAGGATTTAGGGTTTTAGGATTTCAGTTTAGGGTTATATTTGGGGTAGAGGTAAAATTGGAAAAATAAATTTGAGATGAGAATGAAATCATGATTTTTAAAGGGGGAGAAGGAATTATGATTCCTTCTTCTTAAGGAATTCTGATTTCTTTTCCTTTAGGTTAGGAATCGATTTCATTCCTTACTCATTTTCAACCCAACCGAACACACAAATGGAAGGAATTAATTTTGATTCCTTTCCATGACCTCTAAACAAACATAGTATTAATGTAAAAAGTGAGATGCGATAATTCATCTAATTGACAAGTGGTGATTTAGGAATTGGATTGGGTTTGATAAGAAGTTTATAATTTTAATAATTTTTATATTTTAAAATGAATTATTTTATATTTATATTAAAAAATGGATTTGTTTTAGCATTGAGATAAAATCATCACACTTCAATCGGCACAAAGGAAGAGGCCTAATGGTGATTCAATATTTATTTGACATTTAATGTAAAAAGTGAGATGTGATAATTCATCTAATTGGCACGTGGTGATTTAGGAATTGGATTGGGTTTGATAAGAAGTTTAAATAAAAATCATAAAAAATTTATAAATATATTTTTAATAAATATAAAATAAATAATTTTAACTCATTATAATAATAATATATATAAATATAATAAATTAATATTTAAAAATATATATTGTTTAGAGAGAATTTTAAGTGTTCAAGATTTTAGTGATGTGTAATGAGAAGTAGAAGTTTATATAACTGAATTAGATTCTGTATTCAACTCATTTAAGGGATATATATATATATATATATATATTTATGTATAACATCTAATGTGACAAGGTGTGTATTATGCGACTTGAATACACGGTTACATATGTGATAAAATTACATACAAACTAATTTAAGTAGAAAGAAGATCACCATAAGTGTTACATTGTTATGTTGTTACATACATATAATGCAAGTTCATTATATGTAGGTCGCTCGTGATTCTTAGGTAAATTTCTCGGGTCACTTATGGATAGGAAGGACCATGATCACATCAGGATCTCACAATTTCAGCAGGTCTTGACATCTAAGACCTCGTAATTGGATACCAAGGTACTCTAGTCAATTAAATTGTACGCCTTACCAATCCTATAACCTCGATATCCCTTAGTAGGATACCTACACTTATTAGATCGTATATTCGTTACTTATTTAATACCAAATATTAACTCCCTTATTCTCTTGATTTGAGAAGTCAAGGGAATAAATATACGATCGCCTATTTTATTTTAAATAATTTGCATTAATGTATTCAAGTATATAACGGCCACACAAAAGATTCAACATCTAGTTGCAAGGTTGTTTAATTACAGATAGTATTCCTTTAATTAGTTTTATTCTGGTTGAAACCTTTCAACTTTTCATTTTTCCTTTATAAATAGTGGAGAAATTTACTCTTACCCTACCTCTTTTAACTTAGTAAATTTACCCTACCTGTTTTGGGACTGTTCTACTCGAACAATCTTCTCATTGTTTAGGTAATTCCTTTTTATCTTTTCTATATCTTCCCAGGGAAAAGAAGTTGTAGATCTTTGAAAAGGGATCCATCCAAAAATGTATCTCCCGGGTCAAATCGTGTACCATCTGGGTCGTTACAAACCAAACGGCCTGAGATGATAGGGAGTAATGACAACAAGCCTATCTCGAGGACTATTAAGGAAGGCATTCTTGCTCTTCCTGCCTCCTCAGGATCCAAAGCGGTGTCTACCTCATCTTCACGGGGTCTAATTATCAGTATTCCTATGTCGGCATCTACAAAAATACCTCGTTCTAAAAAAAAGGGAAAATAAGGGTGAGCCAACCTATAGAACTAAGTACAAACATCAAATAGAAAATACAACAAAGGACTTGGAAGAGATAATGAAAACATACGATCTTCTCGATCGCATTGGTATAATGCCAATACCTTCTCATTTATGTGACGGTGATTATCCTCCACTGGAATGGTGTGTAATTCATCTAGTGGCCTTTAAGATAGGTCTTTGTTGCCTCTTCCCTAATTGGTGGCTCTTGCTTTAAGTACCTTTGACATAATTTTTTTCACAAATAAACCCAAATGGATGGCGAACCCTTTTAAGTCTTTCAGTGGTTACCAGAGAGCATGCAATAGACCTTACTAGTGATGAGTTGAGTTGTTTATATTGTTTAAAGAATAATGGCTTAGATAAAAAGGATGACGTATATATCCTATATCATCGGCCATGGGTTGCATCTCAAACTCCTCGATAGCAACTCTGGTTGGAAAGATAAGTATTTTTACATTAGTGGAGACATTTGGGGAGATGAGGTGGATTTTCCTGTACGATATACTTGGAACCATCACTTTAACACTTTGCAACCTCGGGCCAGCGAGCTCATGAGCAAATTGGATGTTGGTGGAAAAGAAAAAATAGGAAGAATTGAATTACAAAACACTTCGCATGAAATTTATGGTAACATCCTGACTATGGCCTGTTTGAAGAATTCGGGGGTACAACAAGATTATTCAAATGAATATCAAGGTCGTCCTCTATTTACTGATGTTATTTATTTTACAGGCATGAATACTCGTATGTTGACTTAGAAAACCTGATTGACACCACACGTGTTCAGGATTTAGCTCCCACATAACCTTGCTTGGAACTCATGTCCCCTTCGCCGACTCAGGATGAAGATCTCCTTGCAGATTAGGTTGGTTGGAACTCTAATCATTTGATCGGGGTTGTCTCTCTAAGCCTTTTCTTGAGGACTCTTGGTTTTTTCAATGATGTCCCTTAGGTATCCTTCTAAAAGGAGGTGCTCAATCTCCCACTTGAAATGTCAGAAATCTTGGGTCCAATTCCTTGTGTCTTTATGGAATGCGAAAAACTTACTGGGGTTTCTAAGTGGAGCTTTCATGGTGGGTGGCCAATTTACGTTGTTGAGACGCTCCATTCGACGCACTACTTTGGCTAAAGTGACGCATATAGGAAATTCTCAAAAGAGAGATAAGACATGGCCCCAAGTCTCTGAGTTGCTTCTCGGCCTTAGGGTGGGTTTCAAGTGGGGAAAATTGGGACGTCTATCCCCGATGACCCTTTTTTTTCTTCTCTCTTAATGATGTTGGACCTACTCGAGTTTCTATTTACCAACCTTTTGCTTGATTTCATTTCCCTTTCCACATTGACAATTTTTTGAGTTTCCTTATAAACTGCCTCTAGGGAGCGTGGTGTAGTTTTTTTCAATTCTATAAAGAGACCATTATCACACTTAATTCCCTTTCGAAAGGCTTCGATGGCTATGGAATTAAGGCATTGATTAATCTCCATCTTCTTCATTTTGAACCTTTGCATGTAACCTTCGATTGTCTCATCTTTCTCTTGGAATATTGAGAACAAGTGGTGAGACTCTTTCTTGATTTGTTTATTACAAGCGTAATTAGTGATGCATACTTTGACCATCACGTTAAAGCTAACAATACTCTTAGGGGGAAATTTCATGAACCATTGTTAGGCTGAGTCCTCAAAGGTGGTTGCAAATAGTTTGCAATACATTGATTCCCGCTTGTCTTCGGATAGGCTCACTGCTACCATGGCCATTTTGAATTGAAGAACGTCTACCACTAGATCTTTGGTTCCTTTATACGCGGGACATTTTGGGGGATTAAACTTTGGTAGAGGCAACGTTAATTCAATAATATCTAAGAAAGGCGATGTAGATAACTGATTGTAAACATTTTTGATATCACCCCACGACTTTGACTTTTCCTGCCCTTTGAGCTTATCATTAACTCTTGTCCACATTTTTTCTTCCATCTCCTTTAATTTTTTGTCCAATTCTTCGCCCGAGTTATAATTATGAATTGGTTGAATTATAGGTTCGTAAGTGGGAGGATTTACTTAGGAGGTCCCCACAATGAAATGAGGGTGAGGAACTATTTGGGGATGTTGCTCAACATCTATATGTCGATAAGGGTCATGAATACGAGATATATGTTCCCTTCTAGAGGGCTGGCGTACTATCTGGGGACTTTTTGGTGTGTAGAATGAACTTCCAGTGTCTGAACACACGTTTTTTTCTAACCAGGATCTTAACTTATTGTTCTCCATTTGGCATTCTATGAAGGCTTGTTGCAATTCTATTACTTGTTTTTGAAGTCCTTTTATCATCACATCTCTTTCGAACAGAGGGTTGTCCGAACTACAATTTAGGGAAGCACTTAAAGATCGTGTGGCTCGTGTTGACGGACCCACATTGTGAAGGTTCAAAACTTGGTTTTTGCTAGCTGAAGTAGTTACTAAATCACAATTTGTCAACGACCTGAAGGGCGAGAAAAGAGGCGCCCTATCATTAAGGTCGAATTCTTGAGCTTATGGGACGGGGTCGTCTATCTGTTCATCGATCATGGGTGGACAATCCATTTGGCAACGTGAAAATCAAAACATAATTTAATTATCTTAGTATATGATTAAGTCTCAAATGCCAACTACAGGCTAGAAAGATTTGAGGATCTACGGTGGACGCCAATTGTTTGGAGAAAATTTCAAATGTTCAAGATTTTAGTAATTTGTAGTGAGAAGTAGAAGTTTAGATAAATGAATTGGATCATGTATTCTCCTCATATATATATATATGTGTGACAAGGCGCATATTATGCGACCTGGATACACGTTTACATATGTGATAAAATTGCATACAAACTAATTTAAGCAAAAAACAGATCATCATAAGCATTACATTGTTAGGTCGTTACATACAGATAATAGAAGTTCGTTATATGTAGGTCGCTCTGGATTTTTAAGTAAATTTCTCGGGTTGTTCATAGAGAGAGAAGACTATGATCATTTCGGGATCTCACAATTTCATTAGGTTTTGACATCTAAGACCTCGCAGTTGGATACCGAAATACTCTGGTCAATTGAATTGTATACCTTACCAATCTTATAATCTCACTATCCTTAATAAGGTAACTATATTTATTAGATCGTATGTCCGTTACTTATTTAATATCAAATATATATAATATAATAATTATTAATTAGTAAGGAAATTGACATTGAAGTTGCATGTTGATCTTTGAAAGGGAAAATTGCAGATTTTAAGATTCGAAAGTAGGTGTTGATGACAAATTATTGATTGGTTTGGACCAAATCGTTGAATCAATTCAGGCCGATCAACACAGTGAAAAGGGATGGTGAGAGGAATTTACCAACATATAAACTTGGTTTATGATTAATCGATAATTTTTTAATATTCGTATGATACAATAAATGTATTGAATTGATTTTTTTAATGAATAAATCTATCTTAATTTCAAATATAGAATTTAAAATAATCAAATAAAAAATAATACTCTAAATCATATAATTATAATAAAATATATTATCAACCAACGTAAGTTAAATTTGAAAAAGAGTCAAGAAATAGTTCGACTTCCAAAAATATCATAACGTCCTCTCTAGGGCTGAAATGAAATATGCATATTTGTTAAACCCCAAAAAAGTCTAATATTATAAACTTTTTCAAAGATTACACACATGTTAAGTAAGTAATTAAAATGAGCATCAAATAGATATCTATACAAAAGAATACATACAGATAGAAAGAAAGAAAGAAAAAATATTACATAGTTATCTTCTGATAATCTGCATAATATATAAACAGGAAGCTAGAAATAAATCAATAATATATAGCAGACAGAGACAGTATACGACAAAAACATTTTACAGAAGCCAAGAAGGCTCATAATCATATATACTAACATCTTCTTTCTGAATACAACCATTGTAGAAATTAGGATTGTATTGATTGCTTTCCAAAAGCCATGACTCAAGATAATCCCCACAATTAGCTAACAGGTCCATATCTTGGGTTCCAATTACTCTCTCTTGTAAATTTGTATCATCAAAACTACATATCTGATCACAAACTTGTACAAAATCTTCATCACTACAAAATACTTGGTTGCATAGTAACTCATAATGATCTGGTAATATTTCAATAGAAGCATCTATTGAAACCTCTCTAGTACTACTACTACTACTTGTATATCCACTTTCTCTTTGATCCTCAAGATCTATAACAGGTACTACTTTCTCAATAACCACTTGGGTTTCTCTATGTTCTATAACAGGTACTACTTTCTCAATAATCACTTAGGTTTCTCTATGTTAATGTATATCTAGTAATATATTAATATATATATATATATATATGCTAATTTATATCTCTAATATATATCTCTAATATATATCTCTTTATTTCTGGTATATCTATAGTTAGTTACTTTAGACATATCTAATTTACTTGTAACTCCTATATAAAGGCACCATGTAAATTCATTTATTTACATAATAGAATACAATCATTAAGTATTTCTAACATGGTATCAGAGCCACTATTCTTGTCTTTCTAGCAGTTTTTCTTTTTGGTGTTATTCAACCCTTATAGCTTCCGCTGTCACAATAGCCGCTGCAATCATTCACCGTTTAACCTCCGACATCTTTCAGCCGTTGTCCTTAGGTTTCGGAATTACAGTGGCCGTTGTTAAGGAGTTCCACACCACACAAACAACTGCAACCACCGCCACCGCCGTGCATATTGTTCCGAAAAATTTTCTGCATATACCACTGTGACCGTCTCAACCGGATCTACAAAACCGTGGAAATATCGCAACCATCGGACACCGCACGCTCCCTCACGCGCCACACAACCAATCTACACGTCGTTCACGCGCTGCCGCCGCCGCCGTTAATCTTAACCCGACGAACTATCAACAGATACCACTGTGATCGTCTCAACCGGATCTACACAACCGTGTAAGTATCACAGTCATCAGACTCCATACGCGCCCTCACACGCCCTCAACAGCCACGGCGCGTGGATCTGACGCGCCAAGCAGCCACGCCATTCTCGTGACGTCATCAGTACCTGCGTAGGGCTGACGTCATCTTCCCTTGCGCTGACGTCACCGAACCGATCTAACCGGCTTTCGTCGACCGCTGCCCCTGACCGCTGACCGAACTGCCAGCGAACGTTGACCGTTGACCGAACTTCCCGTTGACCATTGACCGGATTTTTTCATTACAGGTTCACCCTACCCAGTTTTTCGCGTAGATCTCGTTTTTGCAGTCTGTTTTTGCATATTGTGTTTTCAAATGGATAAAAAGAATAATTTTGTTTCTTGCCCTATCAATACTATATTGGAGGGGACTAAGAATTATTTGTCATGGTCTCAAGCTATGCGCAGTTTTCTTAAGGGTCGTATGCTCTGACATTATTGTACTGGTGCAATTATTATTCCTGATAAAGGAGCAAGTGAAGAAGATGCTATCTTTCTTCGTCGCATGATTGAATGGGATAGTCACAACCACATGATTCTCACATGGATTCGGAATACTTCTATTCCATCTATCTCCAATCTGTTAGGCAGTTTTGATGATGCCAAATCAGCATGGGATATGTTGACTAAAAGGTACTCCACTACTCACGGATCCATGAAATATCAACTAATAGTTGAATTGCATAAACTGCAACAGGGACCAGGGCAATCCATCAATGACTACTTTGATCAACTTCGCTTCCTTTGGGACCAAATTGACCTTTGTGATCCAATTTGGTCATGCTCAACAGATGCTCAGCAATATGCTACAATTAAGGATGAATTTCGTCTCTATGATTCTTGATGTCACTCCACAAGGACTTTGAGCCAATCCGAGGTCAGCTTCTTAATCGTAGTCCTCCTCCCTCTCTTGATACTGCTGTAAATGAGTTGGTTAGAGAAGAAGCTCGACTTGCAACCCTTCAAGCCCAAAATAAGCTCAATGTTTTGGCTATTACTCCTCCTGCTCCTGCCATTGAACAACCTCAACAATCAGGTAATTCCTCTGGCTTTTACAATCGTCGCAGGCAGAGCAATAAAAGGTTCTGCAATTATTGCAAGCGTCATGTCCACACCATTGAGACTTGTTACCGTCGCAACAAATCTACTGCTGCTGTTGCTAATACTGAGCCTACTTCGTTGATGTCTTCTAGTTCAGCAGAGTCCCAGTCTTCTGAATCCACTATCAACCTCTCCTCCATTGAACTACAGAAGATCATAAGTCAGGCTATTCAAATGGCTGGTAATGCATCTCTTTCCACTACCCTCTCAGTTTTGCCCGGTAAGTCTCAAAATTGGCTTTTTGACTCTACATGTTGCAATCACATGACACCTCACTCATCTTTATTCTCCAAACTTGACCCTGCACCACATCCCCTTAATATTCATATAGCTGATGGTTCCACCATTCATGGGAATAGTCTAGGTTTTGTTTCGACCTCTACCCTCTCTGTTCCTGGGGTTTTCCATGTACCTGACCTATCCTATAATTTATGCTCTGTGGGACAATTAGATGAACTAGGATATCGCCTTATTTTTGACTATTCTGGGTGTATTGTGCAGGATCCGAGGACGGGGCAAGAGCTTGGGACCGGTCCTAGGGTCGGGCGTATATTTCCCGTAAACAATCTTCATCTTCCACCTGTTGCTCCTGCCTCTGTTGCTGCTGCAACTGCTGCAGTTTCTTCCTTACCTTCTCTCGCACTTTGGCATTCTCGTCTTCGTCATGCCTCATCCTCTCGGGTACAACAGTTAGCTTCTAAAGGTCTATTGGGCTCTGTGTCCAAAGATAATTTTGATTGTACTTCATGTCAGTTAGGAAAACAACCAGCTTTACCTTTCAATAATAGTACATTTATCTCTAATAGTATTTTTGAGTTAATTCATTCTAATGTTTGGGGTCCTTCTCCTGTTACTAGTATTGGTGGATCTCGATATTTTGTTGTTTTTATTGATGATTATTCTCGTTATAGTTGGATCTTTCCAATGAAATCTCGTTCTGAAATCTTATCAATATACAGTAACTTTGCAAAAATGGTTGAAACACAATTCTCCAAACATATCAAAACTTTTCGATCTGATAATGCTCTTGAATATACTCAAAATACTTTTCAAACTCTATTACACTCCTATGGCACTGTACATCATCTAACCTGTCTAGGAACCTCTCAACAAAATGGTCGAGCCGAAAGAAAACTTCGTCATATTCTTGACACTGTTCGTGCTCTTCTTCTCTCTGCCAAAGTTCCTGCCCCATTTTGGGGTGAAGCTGCTCTTCATGCTGTTTATGCCATTAATCGCATTCCAAACGCTGTCATTCATAATTAGACTCCGTATAAGTGCCTTTTTGGATCATCTCCTAACTATCATTACCTTCGCTCATTCGGATATGTTTGTTTCGTTCTTCTTCAGCCTCATGAACACAACAAACTTGAGCCTCGATCTGGACTTTGTTTTTTTCTTGGTTATGGTGAAACTCAAAAAGGGTATCGATGCTATGATCCTGTCTCACATCGTCTCCGTGTTTCCCGTAATGTTGTCTTTTGGGAACACCGCTTATTTGTTGAACTTTCTCACTTTCGTTCTTCCCTAACTAATTCCAATGTTTTAGAAATTTTTCCAAATGAGTCTCTTGTTCCTTCTACAGATACTTCTAATCCATCTTTGGACTTCACTATTCAATCTTCAGATATTTTTGATGATTCTCCTAGACAGGTCGTAGAAGAACAGGTTGATAATGAGTTACCTCACCTTGAACATAGGTCCCTTGCTCCTGCTCTGCCTGAAGATCCTCAACAAGACATTCCACCTCGCCACTCAACCCGGGTAAGATCCATTTCTACACATTTGCTTGACTATCATTGTTACACTGCCCTTGCTACACTCCATGAGCCTCACACCTATCGTGAGGCATCTACTAACCCTTCTTGGCAGATTGCAATGAAAGAAGAAATTGATGCATTAACCAAAAACCATACTTGGGATCTTATTACTCTCCCTCCTGGTCAATCTGTGGTTAGTAGTAAGTGGATCTATAAGATCAAGACTCGCTCTGATGGGTCTATCGATCGCTATAAGGCTCGTCTTGTAGCAAGAGGTTTTACACAAGAGTATGAGATTGATTATGAAGAGACTTTTGCTCCAGTTGCCCGTATTTCCTCTATTCGTACCCTCTTAGATGTTGCTGCTGCTAGTAAATGGGACCTTTTTCAGATGGATGTTAAAAATGCATTCCTTAATGGGGATCTGCATGAAGAAGTCTATATGCAACCTCCTCCTGGTCTTTCTGTTGAAACAAATAAGGTTTGTCGCCTTCGACGTGCAATTTATGGCCTTAAACAAGCTCCACGAGCATGGTTTGCCAAATTCAGTTCCACCATTCTTCGCTTGGGTTACACTGCCAGTCCTTATGATTCTGCCTTGTTTCTTCGTCGCAATGATAAAGGCACCATTTTGCTTCTTCTATATGTGGATGATATGATCATAACTGGTGATGACCTCAGTGGCATTCAAGAACTCAAGGATTTTCTTAGTCAGCAGTTTGAGATGAAAGACCTTGGACATTTAAGCTATTTCTTGGGTCTTGAGATCACTCGTTCCACAGATGGTCTTTACATTACTCAAGCAAAGTATGCATCTGACCTCATATCTCAAGCTGGACTCACTGATAGTAAGACTGTTGACACTCCAGTTGAACTTAATACGCATCTGACACCATCAGAGGGGCAACCATTGTCTAATCCCTCTCTTTATAGACGATTGGTTGGCAGTCTAGTTTATCTTATAGTTACTCGTTCAGACATCTCTTATGTTGTTCATCAGGTGAGCCAGTATCTGTCTGCTCCACGATCGACTCATTATGCTGCTGTTCTGTGTATTCTACGATACTTGAAAGGCACTATCTTTCATGGCCTTTTCTACTCAGTTCAGTCTCCTTTAGTACTTCGTGCATTCTCTGATGCTGATTGGGCAGGAGATCTTACTGATCGTAGGTCCACTACAGGTTATTGCTTTCTCCTTGGTACTTCTTTGATTTCTTGGCGAAGTAAGAAACAAACCTTTGTGGCTCGCTCCAGTACTGAAGCAGAATATCGTGCTCTTGCTGATACCACATCTGAGCTCCTTTGGCTACGATGGCTCCTTAAGGATTTGGGTGTGTCCACATCTTCTGCAACTCCTCTTTATTGTGATAATCAGAGTGCCATTCATATTGCTCACAACGATGTATTCCATGAACGGACTAAACACATCGAGATTGATTGTCACTTTATTCGCTCTCATCTTATCCATGGTGCTCTCAAGCTTTTCCCCGTTTCCTTCAACGATCAACTTGCAGATATTTTCACTAAGGCACTTCAAAGGACGCACTCGTAATTTGGTTGACAACCTCAAATTGGTCTCACATCCACCTTGAGTTTGAGGGGGACTGTTAATGTATATCTAGTAATATATTAATATATATATATATATATATATCTGGTAATATATATCTCTTTATTTCTAGTATATGTATAGTTAGTATTTCCAACACAGTAGAAGGTGGAGAAAAAGTAGTACTTGAGTTTCCATTTTCAGTTAGCTCTTGTACAAGTTTTTTGAAGTTAGAGTTGTCAGTTATGTATACTTTGGGCTTAACTTTTATACAACTATGAAAGTCCTTATTGTTGTTGTTGTTCTTCTTCTCATCTTTAGATATTTTGTGACTAATTTTCTTTCCCATTTTTTTTTGTTAGTTTGGAATTAACTTCCTTGCCTTGGTTTCTTCGGAGGAGGATTCTAAGCGTTTATAAATACGAAAATTCAATAAAGTAGATAAGTTTTGAGGGCTGTGAGAAACAGAACAAATCGCAGGACATAAAGATGCTGAAAATGATATTGGTTCTGCACAATTTTTCAATTTTTAAATTATCTTAATAAATTAAGAAATATTTTTATATATCACCGTCACAAGGTGATAATTTTTTATTATATTTTTTAAATATAATTATACATATTCTACTATACTTATTAATAATATTATTTATTATTTAAATATAATTTTACGAAATTAAGTATCCATGTATTAAATTCTAATAAATCACACTCTTTCTTTCTTTGTATATCCTTCAATCTGAAGGATAAACCATTTAAGAAGATGCTAACGTTTGTGTTTTACGTGAGTGATGGAGATGTTGGTCAATTCAAGAAAGACAGTTTCAGGCTGAGTTTAATATAATATAATTAGATATTTTGTATTGATACGAGGTAGAAGGGCATTGAGTGCACGCTGCTACTATTCATAAATGTTCTAATAATTTGACATTATCCTGACATTACATATTGACATAAAAATGCTCCTATGAAAAACTTTAAATCTCTTCTTTACGATTTTTATTTTAATACATTTTAATGAATTTTGATTTTTTTAAAGAATTATATAAATTATTTTTTTATTTCTAATTCATTAAAAAAAAATTTACGTGATATATATATATATATATGTATGTATATATATCATATTTTTAAACATAAAAAATATGTATTAATTAAAAAATAAAATTATATTCTTAATGTTAGAAATATTAAAAAATAAAATTATATTTTTAATGTTAGAAATACTTAATGATTGTATTCTATTCTATAAGAGTTACAAATAAATTAAATATGTCTAAATTAAACTAGATATACATTAACACATATGATATACATTTATATGTTAATAGATATACATTAACAATCTTCCTCAAACTCAAGTGTACGTGAGACTAGTTTGAGGTTGTCAACCAAATTACAAGTACATCCCTTAGAAAGTGTTTTAGTAAAGATATTTGTAAGTTTATCATTGGAGAAGACGGGGAAAACTTGAGAGCATTATGGGCAAGATGAGAACGAATAAAGTAACAATCAATCTCGATGTTTTTAGTCCATTCATGAAAGACATCATTGTGAGTAAGATGAATAGCACTTTAATTATCACAATAAAAGAGAGTAGCATAGGATGTGGAGACACCTAAATCCTTAAGAAGTCATCGTAGCCAAAGGAGCTCAGATATGGTATGAGTAAGAGCACAAAGAACCAAGGAGAAAGCAATAACTTGTAGTGGACCTGCAATCAATGAGATCTCCTACCCAATCAACATCAGAGAATGCACGAAGCACAAGAGGAGATTGAGATGAGTAGAAAAGGTCATGGAAGAGAGTGCCCTTCAAGTATCATAGAATGCGCAGAACAATAGCATAATGAGTCGATCATGGAGTAGACAGATACTGGCTCACCTGATGAACAACTTAAGAAATGTCTGGACGAGTAACTGTAAGATAAATTAGATAGCCAACCAACCATCTGTAAAAAGAGGGATTAGACAATGGTCCCTTCCCCCCCCCCCCCGAGGGTGTCAGATGTGCATTAAGTTCAACTGGAGTGTCAACAGTCTTGCTGTCAATGAGTCTAACTTGAGATAAAAGGTCAGATGCATACTTGGCTTGAGTAATATAAAGACCATATGTGGAACGAGTGATATCAAGACCCAAGAAATAGCTGAGATGTCCAAGGTATTTCATCTCAGATTGATGACTAAGAAAATCCTTGAGTTCTTGAATGCCACTGAGGTCATCACCAATTATGATCATATTATCCACATATAGGAGAAGCAAAATGGTGCCTTTATCATTGCGACGAAGAAATAAGGCAGAATCATAAGGATTGGCAGTGTAACCCAAGCGAAGGATGGTGGAGTTGAACTTGGCAAACCATGCTCGTGGAGCTTGTTTAAGGCCATAAAGTGCACGTCGAAGGCGAAAAACCTTGTTTGTTGCAACAAAAAGACCAGAATAAGATTGCATATAGACTTCTTCATACAAATTCCCATTAAGGAATACTTTTTTAACATCCATCTGAAAAAGGTCACATTTACTAGCAGCAGTAACAACTAAGAGGGTACGAATAGAGGAAATACGGGCAACTAGAGAAAAAGTCTCTTCATAATCAATCACATACTCTTGTGAAAAATCTTTTGCAACAAGATGAGCCTTTTAGCTCTCGATGGACCCATCAGAGCGAGTCTTGATCTTATAGATCCATTACAACCAACCACAGACTGACAAGGAGGGAGAGTAACCAAATCCCAAGTATGGTTTTTTGTTAATGCATCAATTTCTTCTTTCATTGTAATCTTCCATAAAGAGTTAGTAGATGCCTCACGATAGGAGTGAGGTCATGGAGTGTATCAAGGGTAGTATAACAATGATAGTCAAGTAAATATGCAGGAATGGATCTTACCCGAGTTGAGTGGCGAGGTGGAATGTCTTATGGAGGATCTTCATGTGGAGCAGGAGTAGGGGATCTATGCTCAAGGTGGAGTAGCTTGTCATCAATCTATTCTTCTACAACCTATCTAGGAGAATCATAAAAAATATTTGAAGATTGAATAAAGAAGTTCAAAGGAGGATCAAGAGTGTCTGTAGAAGGAACATAAGACTCATCTGGAAAGATTTCTAAAACATTTGAGTTAGTTAGGGAAGAACGAAAGTGAGAAAATTCAACAAATAAGCCGTGTTACCAAAAGACAACATTACGGGAAACACGAAGACGATGCGAGACAAAATCATAGCATCGATACCCTTTTTGAGTTTCACCATAACCAAGAAAACAACAAAGTCTAGATCGAGGCTCAATTTTGTTGTGTTCATGATGCTAAAGAAGAACGAAACAAGCAGATCCAAATGAGCGAAGGTAATGATAGTCAAGGGATGACCCAAAAAAGAATTTATATGGAGTATGATTATGAATAACAGCGCTTGGAATGTGATTAATGGCATGAACAACATGAAGATAGGCTTCACCCCAAAATGGGGTAGGAACTTTGGCAGAAAGAAGAAGAGCACGAACAATGTCAAGAATATGACGAAATTTTCTTTCGGCTCGACCATTTTGTTTAGAGGTACTTGGACAGATTAGATGATGTACAGTGCCTTAGGAATGTAACATATCTTGAAAAGCATTTTGAGTATATTCAAGAGCATTATCAGATCGAAAAGTTTTGATATGTGTTGGAGAATTGTGTTTTAACCATTTTTGCAAAGTTATTGTATATTGGTAAGATTTCAAAACGAGATTTCATATGAAAGATCCAACTATAACAAGAATAATCATCAATAAAAATAACAAAATATCGAGATCCACCAATACTAGTAACAGGAGAAGGTCCCCAAACATCAGAATGAATTAACTCAAAAATACTATTAGAGATAGATTCACTATTATTGAAAGGTAAAGCTGACTGTTTTCCTAACTGGCATGAAGTTCAATCAAAATTGTCTTTGAACACAGAATCCAATAGAACTTTAGAAGCTAACTGTTGTACCCGAGTGGATGTGGCATGACCAAGATGAGAATGCCAAAGTGCAAGAGAAGGTAAGGAAGAAACTGTAGCAACAACAGAGGTAGGCGCAACAGGTGGAAGATGAAGATTGTTCATAGGAAACATACGCCCGACCCTAGGACCTGTCCTAAGCTCTTGCCCAAAAATAAATTATAGGATATATCAGGTACATGAAAGACCCTAGGAACAGAGAGGTTAGATGTCGAAACAAAACCTAGACTATTCCCATGCATGGTGGAACCATCAACTATATGAATATTAAGAGGATGTGGTGCATGGTCAAGTTTGGAGAATAAATATGAGTGAGGTGTCATGTGTTTACAACATGCAGAATCAAATTGCCAAGTTTGAGACTTACCGGGCAGAACTGAGATAGTAGTGGAAAGAGATGCATTACCAGCCATTTGAACAACTTGAGTTATGATCTTCTGTAGTTTAGTGGGGGAGAGGTTGATAGTGAATCTAGAAGACTGGGACTCTATTGAACTGGAAGGCATCAGTAGAGTAGGCTCAGTATTAGCAACAATAGTAGTAAATTTGTTACGATGGTAACAAGTCTCAATGGTATGGCCATGATGCTTGCAATAATTGCAAAACATTTTCTTAATCTACCTGCAATGATTGTTAGAGCCAGAGGAATCACCTGATTGGTGAGGTTTCTTAATGGTAGGAGTAGAAGGAATAATAGCCAAAACATTGAACTTATTTTGGGCTTGAAGGGTTGCAAGTCAAGCTTCTTCTCTAACTAACTCGTTTACATGAGTATCAAGAGAGGGAGGAGGACTATGATTAAGAAGCTAACCTTGGATGGGCTCAAAATCCTTGTGAAGTGAAATCGGGAACTCATAGAGACAAAATTCATCCCTAATTGTAGCATATTACTGAGCATTCGTTGAGCATGCCCAAATTGAATCACAAAGGTCAATTTGGTCCTAAAGGTAGCGAATCTAATCATAGTAGTCATTGATGAATTGCCCTGGTTCCTGTCGAATTGATGCAATTCAACTACTAACTGATATTTCATAGATCATTGAGTAATGAAATACCTTTTGGCCAACATATCCCATGCTGATTTGGCATCATCAAAGCTGCCCAACAGATTGGAGATGGAAGGAATGGAAGTATTCTAAATTCATGTGAGGATCATATGGTTGTGACTATCCCATTAAATCATGTGACCAATGAAGGTAGCATCTTTTTCACTTGCTCTTTTGACAGGAATGATAATTGCATTAGTACAGTAATGCCAGAGCATGCGACCCTTAAGAAAACTGTGCAAAGCTTGAGACCATGATAAGTAATTCATGGTCTCCTCTAATACATTATTGATGAGGCAAAGAAGAAAAACATATTGTTTTTTTATCTATTTGGAAACACAATATGCAAAAATAGACTACAAAAACGAGGTCTACACAAAAAACTAGGTATAGAGGACCTCAACTGCAAAAAAGTCAACAATCAATGGTCAATTGTCAGAGTCAACGGTCAATAGTAGCAACGCACGATCAACGGTATGGTTAATGATGATGTCAACAGAAGGCGATGATGATGTCATCCCTAGGAATGTGTCACTGATGACATCACTGGACCAAAGTGCGACGTGTGATGCGCATGAATCTGACACACGGTTTCTATTGGTGGTGTGTGAGGCCTCCGATGATTTCAAGACTTCCATGGTTGTGTAGATCAAGTAGAGTCGATCATAGTGGTATCTATAGAAAGGTTGTTGAAGTAGGATGCACGATGGCGTTTGGTTTTAGTTGGCGGTGCGTGAGGGAACATGCATACTCTGATGGTTGCAGGACTTCCACGATTGTGTAGATCGGGGCGAGAAGATCATTGTAGTACCTGTAAAAAATTTATCGGAGCAAGATGCACGACAGAGACAGTGATTGTAGTGGTCTGTGTGGTGCAAGACTCCTCAACAACGGCGACTGTAGGCTCGGAACCTAAGGACAACGGCTAAAAGACGTTGGAAGTTCAACGGTGAGTGGTTGCAGCGGCTGTTGTGACAACTAAAGCTATAAGAGTGGAGTAACACCATAAAAGATAAGACTACTAATAGAAAGGTAAGAGTAGTGGCACTGATACAATGTTAGAAATACCTAATGATTGTATTCTATTCTATAAGTTAAGGAATATACACTGTGCTTTTATATTTTATATAGGAGTTACAAGTAAACAAAATATGCATAAAGTAAACTAGATATACATTAGCAAATATGATATATATTAAAAGATATACATTAACACTTAAAAATTTATGTTTTTGTAATTAATAAAAATAATATTAATCTATTAATCTATCCATCTTAATTTGTGTAAAAGGATTTTTCATAACTTTAACATTCTAGTCAAAGAAGATATTTTTTAAGTGTTGAATAATTGACTTGATTTGAATTAATACAACTTAAATTTAATTTAATTCAAACTAATAAAGATGAGTTTAAACCTATACAAAATACAAACAAATTTATCTAAACTAATTTGAATTATTAATTATATATTTTTTAATTTAATTTTTTTTATAAATCAATTTTTTTTAAGGATACTAAAGTTTATTCGTACAAAAATCATTCATGAAATAACAAAATAGAAGAAATGATGTTATAATAACTAATCAATCACAAAAAAACATACATTAACATCTTATTAAATCATTGAACTTAGCTCAATATTAATAATTTCAAAGCATAATATTATCTATAATATTTTAGGCATGTGTCACAACATTTTTAATTTAATTTTAAATAAATGTACTGGTTTCAATTTTTTTTTAAAATTATTTGAATTAACTTAAATTTAATTCAATTAGTATTCGATTTAAATTTTTTTATACTTTGGATTCAATTTAATTAATCAAAACACAACATAATTAATCACTCCTAAATTTTGGTTCTGGTTGGACTATGAAACTAAACAATTTTCTATCTATTAATAGGTAAACATTTAAGATCAAAATGATAAAAATATATATGATGTTTCTTTACCTTTACCATAACATAATAGATTTTCGTTTCTTTTACTCTACATACGTATCAATAAAGTTTTGTTTTACTTTACAAAGGAAAGGATTATCTGATGGAAAAAAAAAAAGGCATTTTGTACAGATGAAAATATCTCATATAGTAGTTTAAAAAATAGATTATTTGTGTTTTAATTTAAAAAGAGCTAAAATTTAATTTGAAATTTGAGAATTATTTTTTTAACATGGTTTTTAGCTTTTAATATTTTTAAATTTATTTACCAACTTGAATAATATATTTTTTTACCTATATAAATTGATAAAATAATTCAAAAATTAAACAAAATAAATTAATAAATACATAAAAAGATTTAAATATAAAAAATAGATTACAACAATATTAAGTATATAGTATGCATAACAATGAATATTTATATATTTATACATGGTATAATAAAGAATAACTAAATTATATAAAAAAATAAAAACTATAACTTACATAAATATTTTTACAAAATTTATAACATTAATTTTTTATCTTATTATAATAAAAACAACCTAAAAATTTATATTTAAATATTTATCTTTTATTCACTTGCAATATCGGTTCTATTTGAGAATATACAAATAACATGATATATTTTGGTAAATAAAGAATATAATATTTATTATATCATCATATAACAATGTTTACAAAAAAAGTGACCAATATAAAAAACAAGAATATCCTGCATATATCTCAATAATGTTTAAGGGTGAGAAGACAAAGAAGGTTCTACTATCATGTGAAGGAACTGACTACAAGTCCTTGTGTTATGACCACGCATTCTACACCTACTGCACAATATGACCTTCTTAATTACCTCCCCACATGAACACATGTGTCACTTTCGTGGTCTATCACACTTCTTCTTAGTGTTAGGAGCAAGTTCAACTAGGTTCATTATCTCTGGTGGAATGGTCCACTCATCATTATCAGTTGCCAGAAAAATGGACTCAGTATATGCTATAATATAATAATTTATAGTGTACTTATTATCAACGAAAGAATGCCTATCAACATCTTGAAACCAGGCAGTTGCGATGGCATGACAATATGGGATCTTGTGAACATCAAACTCCCTACAATTACAAATTTTATTAAGTAGATCTACATCATCATTGTTATCACCATGTATAACCTAAGGGGGTTCCAAGTGTCATCGTTAGTACATAATATATGTAATAAGAAGTAAGATTATATAGATATTTAATAAAAATAATGCAAACAGATAAACATAACAGTAGGATAACAATTGGTGAATGAATCATTTGCCTGGAAAACATGTGCATTAATTATGAAAACCATGTACCTCAACGACTTAAAGTGATTTACATGCATGATTGATTGAACTTTATTTGTAAGAAATTGAGTTCCCCATCTCATTCCAACCTCCCCACACTCTATAAACCACTGTTGTATTTTGCTGCGGTAATACTCAACAAGCATAGTTATGGGTAATTCATGCGCCGATTTCATTACATTATTAAAAGATTCAGAACCATTAGTGGTCATTATCACGTACCTATTTACCCTCATGTACTTATTAGGATCACAAGTATGTCTTAATTCAAATTGTTTTACCCTAAACCGATCTAATCCAGTGATCCTATTACATCTAATCATCCAAGTACAATTAGCTTGAATGCATTTTATAACTACATGATCTTTCTTACTTGTCAGTGTCCTCGTCTCAAATCTATTTCTTATGGCATGAAGCCCAACATGTGTAGAGAAATCTATCTTATTGTCAAATACTTGATCAACCTTCAAATCAAGCTCTACATGTGGCACCAACGAACCAATATCACCATTTGAAAAAATATTTGTGGGTGTACATGGTCGATTAGAAAGTACTTTATTGTTGCACCCAACTAAAGTTATTCCTTGAGATTGAGATAAACCATTTTCAAAATCAACTCCTACAATGAGCCTAGAATTCATTGATGAAATAACATTATTACAAGACTGCACTAATGCAGTTGTACAATTCTCGTTAACAAGATCACCTTCTAATTCATATTCTCTAATCATATCAAGATGTCCATCATTACCCTTGTTCCTAGGAGCATTACCAATAAATTCATTAGGATTTCAAGAATGATCAACACTTCGTGCATCACCCATACTCTCAAAAATATTGTCGCAACTTACATGACCATTTCCAAAATTAACAAGTTCTTCACAATAAATAGAATGACGTGTATCTATAAATCTTATCTCATTTTTTGTAACATATACAACAGCTTTGCTTTGATTATCTCACTGAATTTTCATACTTGTACTTATCGATCTTCAATTTTTGAAACAATTTATCTTTAAGGTCATTATACATAAATTCATTTTTTATCCTTATCACCGAACATTCACCTTCTCGATATACTTCTTTGTCATCTTTCTTAGACCACTAACTACCGTGATGATTAGAATACTAAGACCATCCATTCTCTAGAAGGTATAAGAAAAATTAGCAAATATTAATACATTAATACTTAAAATTAAATTAATTTATTAATTAATACTTTGTAGAATACTAAGGCCTAGTACATGGAGAAATTTTTTTATAATAATATTTTTACTATTAAATTTATAAACTATGTCTAATTTTGATAATTTAATAATAAGATATACGAATGCAAAAATGTGTATAATCTACATTACATAGAATAAACGAAAGAAACAAATGACTACAACTCTTTTTCTTCTCACAAGTCAACTCGTATATTTCTCAGTTTCTTCCTTTGAACCCAAAACACATAATTTAGTACTTTATTACTATTATATTAATCTTTAACCTCTTGTTAATGTAGTTAATATCTACTCAACACTTAAACAGTAATATACATTAAAAGAATATGTCAAACATGCTCATATTTATGTAGTTTTTTATATTTTTGTTGATACTAGTAAACTGTTATTATTCAACTACAAACCCATTTATATAATTTTATATATCTTTGATTTATTAGGGTGATAGATAATACAATTTTTTAATTAAAAATAACATTAAATAACCCTAAATCATTTTAGGAGAAAAATAATCATCAAAATAGTGGATAAATTTTCCAAAAATTTCCCAACCTAACAATAATTTCCCAAATGTTTATAAATTTAGAAAAAAAATTCAATATTTATATGCTAATAAAACAAATATTAATTTACATAACTCATATAATTAATATCACTAACCATATTTTAAAAATATTAATGAATAAATTGATAGAAAATGAAAGAAGAGAAATGGAACGAGCGTAGAGGAAGAGAATAAGAAAATGAGAAAAGAGAAAAAAAATGGGAAAAATAGGGTTTTGAGCGTAGATAAGAAAAGAGAAGAAGAAAATGAAAAAAAAAATGAAGAATGAGCATAGAGAAGAAGAGAGAAGAAGAAAATGAGATTTTTGATATTAGTGGATACTGATGACTTGAAACTATGAGTTACTTTTTATCTATTTTTAAATTAAATTATAAATGTACCTTTTTTTAAACTATTATATATAAATTATTTTAGACAAAAATCTAAAAAAATAGGAGCTTTTATCCTGTATTTTTATATTTTGTTTGCATTAATGAATATATATATAAATTTTTGAATAACTTGTCAGTAGTAAGAAAAAAGAGTCATGTAATGTTTAGATAAATTCATATGGGTATATTACCGACATAATTAGAATTAACATCTTCATCAGAATTAGAAATATAAAAGTTGCACATCTTACATCTCATTAACTTATCTGATTTGATCTTAAAATATATCAAAACATGTATCATTTAGATATTTCAGTTAGTACCGACCCACACGAACTTAATTTTTTTTTTTTTCATTTTCTTTACAAAAGTGAGTGTATAGTAGTACTAAAACATAAGTGGTTTTGTCTAAATAAGTCATATATGCTTGTAGTTTAAAAAAGACTTAAAATCAATTTTAATTTAAAAATAAATAAATTAAAACTTATTTAACAATTTACGGATCAAATTTTTTTTCCAACTCATTATTCCACTTTCTTTTCTCTCTGCTTTTTTTTTTTCAACTCAACGTTACATTCTTTTCTCTCTCCTTCTTTAATTTTCAACTATATTCTCTCTCTTCTTATATTCTAAAAGAAAACCAAAAATAAAATATGCATATCCATCAATTTTTAATAAATAACTTATCAAAACTTTATTATAAAATCATTTAAAATAATAATAATAAATTATTAAATTATTAAAAACTTTACTAAATAATTACAATGATTTTTTATAAAAATTATTAACATTTTCAAAAAATAAATTATTTAAGATTAAAAAAAATAAAAATAAATTACATTATAACACATATCTCTAATATTATTATAATTTTAATTATTATTAAGATAACAAATATTTATTAATAATAATTTTATTTAAATATTAAAATATAATTAATTAGATATAATTTATATATTTTATTATATTAATAATAAAAATAATATTATTATATTAGATAATATTTTTACGTAAAATTTGTGATATAATGTTTTATGTTTGTATTATATCTTGTATAAAATTGGATATATAAGCTTCACAATTTTTTTTTAATAATTTAATTATTTTTATAAATATTTTTTTATATCATAATTATAATTATTTATTAAATATAATTATAATTATATTTATTATTAATAATAATAATGTATTATATTATATTTAAAATTAATTATAAATTTATAAAATATTAATATTTTTTTTATGTTTATAATAATTATGTTTTATAAAATGAGACTCTTTTTTATTTTTATTTTAAATAAATTGACTAAAAAATGGGTTTTTAAGTTTAAGGTTAAATTTTGACCATTTTTAAACTAAAACACAATTCAACCTTTTTCTAAACTATTATATGGGATATGTCTTCTATAGATAAAATCTTAAAACATAATTGAGAAAAATATAAATAAATGGCAGTAACTCAATGATATAAGGAACATCAAAGAAGGAAACGATGTTTTATTCTTCTTTTATTTTATTTAAAAAAAAAAGATAATTAAAATTTTAATCCAAGTTCCTATTAGACCTGTTGAGATGATTCGCTGAACATATTACATGAAGCCCCATAAAAAATAATGCAATCTGTGTTTCAAAATATTTAGGATTAAATACGAACCTAATTGAGAAAGACATTGACATGTTCCATCAGAATAATACAATTCATTTTTTTTAAGTTATTTTAGCATTACCTTATTACTTTTACTTATATTATAGTTTAATTATAAATACCACCCTTTGACTAAAATAACAAAAAGATTATTTAAAATTAAAAAATAACAATCACATCTCCACTGATTGGCTTTTCATACTTTTTAGAAGATATATTTGCAAGAAAATTTGATAAAATTAAAATATTTAATGGAATATATTGTAATATATCAATAACTCAAGTACAATTGCTTATTTTATAAATTTAAGAAAATATTTGCATTTTTTAAAAAACGACGTAAGTTTTTATTAAAAATTATTAAAAAAATTATTTTTTAAAAAATTTATACCATTAAAAAAACGATCAATATTATTTTTTTAAATTTATTATTCTCCATAAAGATTGGTTTTATACAACATAAAAATTAAATATTTATAATTTAATAATTAAAGTTATTAGATTTTAAACACATAACACTCAATTTTAATATCATATTAAAAATTTAACTATTTAAACTTTAAGCAGAATGTCAGACATTACTTCAATTTAACCTTATAATTGCTACGAGTTCTAAACATTATTACTAGAAAAAACAGATGGAGCTGTTATTACTCTACTATATAGTATAGGAAAAGTTAAAAAGTATCCATCTATATCAACATCATGTGTTTAATGTTTTAAAAAATTAACCATATTTTAAAAAAAAAATTACATATTAATCATGTTTTAAAAAAATTCTTTTTTAATATGAATGATATATAAAAAATTATTTAATATCCATATTTTTCAAAATACTTTGTTATTTTTTAAGCTGGGTAAAATTTAACTTTTTAAGCTGGGTAAAATTTAACTTTGCCACCTTATCTTCCTGAAAAGAAGAAAGACCCCTTTCTTCTTCTTCTTTTTTTTTTTGGTGTTTTTCCTGATCTCCTGAAAATTTTAACCTCAGTCTGTTGTTTCCGCTTCTTCGACATAGAATTCGGACTCTGATACTCAGCTCCATTTATTTTTTTTCTCTCTCTTTCGTCTTTTTAGAATGAAGATTAGTAAATATTTTGAGAAAATGGGAAAGATGATGCAATAAATATGAATATTCATCAGGAAAGTAAAGGAAAATATGAATGTTCTAGTTGTTAAACAGAGGAGGGGTAATGGCGCTAAAAGTACAGAAAAAGGAAAGATAAGGATGACAAATTTCTATTTCATACTTATCTAAAAAGTATCAGAATAGTTTTTTTTTTGTCCCTTAATGTTAAAAGGTATTCAAGTTTAACTTTTTTAAAAATATACATAATAAATAAGAACATTTTAATATTATGGATATTAAAATAAAATATTTTATAAGGATACTTAAATTTTTTGATAAAATATAAATACTTAACAAATATCAAACCCACACAAATGAGTAGTAAATATTCACCACCGGTTACCTAAAAAGTCGTATTAGAGTGTACATCAAATATTATGTATCAAAACACAATTTTCCTAATCAGATTACTATTACATGTTAGTTAAATCAATCACTTTAATTTAAAGAATAAAAAAAAATTTAATGAATCGATCTCTTTATATATATTTATACAATTGTAATGATCATACGAAAAAAATCATAACTTTGAAAACTCTTTTGTGTAAAGTTATGTCTTATTTTTCATCGTGATATCAAAATAGAAAAATTAACTTGTTTTTGTTTTATTGTTATTTGAGCATATCTTCACTCTTCAAAATGACTAAAGACAAGTCGCTAGGATTAAAAACTAAAAATTTATCGGTGCTTTCTTTCATAAATATGCATGAGCTGAATATCAACCCAAATCAAAGATTAAGTTCAGTCTTGTTGAATGAATTTAATTACTTACCTTAGTCGAGAGCAGTGTCTTTGACTCTAGGTGTAAGATCCAAGTTAGGGTTCATAAATAAAGAATCAAAGTGTCCGATGTTTCCTCACCAACCTATGAATCCTGGCTTAATAAGGATTAATTGGTTAAGTCGTGGCTCTTGAATTCAATTGAACGTAAATTAACTGAAATATTCAGTTACTCTGAATCCGTGTGCCAACTATAGGAGACGGTCAAGGAAATGTATAGCAATCAAAACAATGATGTGGAATGAGTTGAAAATATATCATCCTCATACAACTGATATAACTCTGTTACGAAAAAGAGCGAAAGAAGATAAAATATTTCAACTCCTCTCCAGTCTCGATTCAACATATGAAGATCTATGATGCCACATACTTATGAACACTGAACTTTCTTCCTTAACCAATGTATATGCGACAATTCAACGTGAAGGAGGAAAGTCATAAACATAGATACAATGACTAATTTACATGAGGCAAGGGCCTATCTAACCAAGGAGAGTAAGTACAAAGGAAAGCATCCAAACTTGAAGTGTCAACACTACAACTATACGGGTCATTGTCAAGGACACATGCTGAATTTTACATCCATAATTAAAGCCTGATTTCATGAAGGACAACAAGGGTTTATAGAGGGTGAACCGTACTACACATCGTGCAAATCATGCATCTACCTCCACCTCTAATGGGTCTGATCTATTTAAAAACTTCACAGCAAATCCAACTGAACTCATGAATGAGTTTATGCTATATCTTCAAGGCAAGATAGGAAGGACTGGAATTGACAATGTAGACATCATAGAAGAAGGAAACTCGACGACATTGCTAGGAAATTTTGCAAGTTTCTTGACAGATACAAAACTCATACCACAAGAGAACATGCAAGGTATCATGAAAACCTTTAAAACTGTTCTTAAAATAAATATATTGCATGATTTTTGGGTTGTAGATTTAGGTGTCACATATCATATGACCAACCATGTGTCAAAGTCTCATAAGTTTGAAAAATTAGCAAATCCTTCTCAAGTTTCAATTAAAAATGGTGAAAATGTAAAGGTTTTAGAAAATGAGAAAATAAAATTAATGTCGGATGAAATTGAGTCAACAATTTTATATGTACCTTCATTTCCCTTCCAACTTATGTCTGTGAAAAAAATCACAAATACCTTAAATTACTTAGCCATATTTTCTCCTCACAATATCATTTTTCAAGATTGTGCCACCAAAAAGATGATTGGTAAAAGGTTTTATTTAGATGGTCTCTATTACATATCTAATAGCAATCTTAGAGGGTTTCAAGCCAAGTTTAACCTCATCCAAGATAATCAATCATGGCATCAACGTTTAACTCACCCTTCTCCACCCATTTTGTCAACTTTATTTCCAAACTTAAGGAATGATGTCATTTCATATGAAACTTGCCACTTGTCTAAGGCCACTGGATTATCTTTTAACTTTTCCTTGTCTAGGACTAGTAAGTGTTTTGAACTAGTTCATTCAAATGCTTGGAGACCAACTAGTGAATCTTTTGATGGATATAAGTATTTTGTGATTTTTGTTGATGATTTCTCTCGAGTTACATGGTTGCATATTCTAAAGTCTAAGAATGAAATTATGGAAGTATTTAAGGACTTTCATAACCTTGTTCCTCTAAAATTCAAACCTTAAGATCTAACAATGGTACCGAATACATGCCCCATATCATGAAACAATATTTGAGCACTTATGACATCATGCATCAAACAATTTGTGTTGGCACACCTCAACAAAATAACATAGTCAAACGCAAAAGTCGTGACTTACTTGAAAAAACTAAAGCACTAATGCTACAAATGAATGTACCAAAAAGATTTTGGTCCCAAAGGGTTATGGCAACTACTTACATCATCAATAGATTATACAGTCGAATCTTGGATTTTAAGTCTCCCATAAAAGTCTTGAAAGAAAGAAAAATTAACCTCATGCCTTAGAATCTTTGGCTACATTTGTTTTGTACACATTCATTCTCATCACCAAGATAAATTGGATAGTAGAACTGTTAAATGTATTTTTCTTGGTTATTCATCTACACAAAAGAGATATAAGTGTTATAATCCCCAACTTAGGAGATCGGTTGTGTCCAAAGATGTTTGATTTTATAAAACTAACCATTTTTTCAACAAGTTACATAAAATCATAAGTCAAGGGGATGACATATTGGATGTGTTCCCACTACCAAGAATCGAACTTGAGGCTCCACAACAACAAGATCCCAACCATATCAACATTGATGCATCTCTCAATAAAAGTAGCAATGAAGGGTCTCGCCTTGATGGTACACTACATGAAAATGGTGACAATCAAGATGATCCTCACAATATGGTACAAATTGTGAACGAGTGTGAGACAACTCCTATTCCACGACGTAATCCAATGCGTGTTAGGCAACCTCCCACAAGACTTCAAGGCTTTGTTACCTATAAACCCATACATCCCATCTCTAATTGTGTGTTGTACAAGAGAGTGACACCAACCCATACTACATTCCTCAGCACCATATTGAGTTACAGTGAGCCTCAAAACTTCCATGAGGCTAACAGCCAAAGGGTGTGAAAGGAAGTCATGCAAGAAGAACTTAAAGCCCTTGATCAACGCAACACTTTGAGCATTACTAAACTTTGAAAAGGAAAGAAAATTGTAGGTTACAAATGGATTTATAAGCTAAAATTCAAGTCGAATAGATCAGTTGAGAGGCATCAAGCAAGATTGGTGGCTTAAGGATTCACTTAAACATTCGAGTTGGATTATAAAAAAATATTTGCACCTGTTGCCAAAATGAACACGGTAATAGTGTCACTATCCTTGGATGTAAACAAGGGGTGGTCCATATACCAAATGGACTTGAAGAATGCATTCTTACACGTTGATCTCAAAGAAGAAGTCTATATGAAATTACCACCCAGGCATCCTCCAAGAAATGAACTAGATTTAGTGTGCAAATTGCGCAAATACATTTATGGTTTGAAATAGTCCCCACGAGCTTGGTATGCCAAGCTAAGCTCAATTCTAACTAGTGTTGGTTTCAAAAGCAACAATGTTGATTCCTCACTATTTGTTCGCACTGGATCTATGCGCAAATTGGTTGTGCTGATCTATGTAGATGATTTGATAATTACAAGTGATAATATTGATGAGATTTTCAACTTCAAACAGTCCCTCACGCAAAGGTTTTTCAATTAAAGACCTTGAAATATTGAAGTACTTTCTTGGTATAGAAATGGCAACTTCGCACGAGGTACTATTTCTTAAACAAAGGAGATTTACTCAAGGAATCTAACATAAGCAATGCTAAACCGACCATTACCCCTATTGACAACAAGCTCAAACCTAACTTGAAGGACACGTCACTCACTGATATAAGTTATTATCAACGATTGGTTGATAAGTTGATCTATCTAACAATCATCATACCTGACATCACATATTCTATAAGTATTATGCGCCAATTCATGCACTCCCTGACACTTGAGCATTTGACCCTTTTTAAAAGGATCTTACGCTACTTAAAAGGATCAATGGGTCGTGGTATCATCATAAAGAAGAATGACAACACACAAATCATGGGATATTGCGATACTGATTGGGAAGGGAACGCAATCGAACGTAAGTCCACCATTGGCTACTGTACATTTTTCGATGGAAACTTGATCACACGGAAGAGTAAAAAAGCAAACTATCATCGCCAAATCAAGTGTCGAAGTTGAGTATCATGCAATGACTTCAACTACGTGTGAGTTGATATGGCTCAAAGGTCTTTTGTGTGATTTAGGTATTCTTACAACTCTTCATATATCCTTATTTTGTGATAATCTGACAACCATGCATATAGCATCAAACTCAATGTTCAATAAGAGGATGAAACACATTGAAGTTGTCTGTCATTACGTTCATGAACAAGTTCAGTCGTAGTGATTCAGACACATTATACAATAAGCTTCAACCAACTAGCTAACATTTTCATCAAGCTCTTGACTTTTCATCAATTTCAACGACTTTTGTCTAAGCTTGGATCCATAAAGCTTGTACATTGAGAGGGAGTATTGGATGTTAGTCCTTAATTCAAGAAATAAATCAAGAAGTTATCATACTTAATTTAAGCAGTAAATCAAAAAATCTTTAATTTAATGAATAATTCAAAGAGTCAATCTCCTTATATATAGCTATACAATTATAATGAACATATAAAGAAAATAATACAACCTTGAAAGCTCTTTTATGAAGAGTTAGGCCTTATTTTTCAAGTATTACTTTACTGCCCCAAGAAATAGAGATTGCCACAGTTTAGTTCGAGTCAAACCCAAACCCAACTAGATTAGCCCACATGGCAATATAAACCTAAACATTTTAGGTTATTCAAGTAATATTCTCATATCAAAATCCAAACCCATTAACTCATTTATTTATTTTTGCATTTTTTAAATGAAAAAGCAATACTATATTTTATGTAATTGAAAATGACTTAAAAAGAAAGAGATAAGTCTTATCATCAATTAGGGATGTAAATTTAACCCAACCTAACCAAAACCCAAATGACTTGATTTGATCCGACTCGAAGCCCAATTAGACCTAAATAAGTCCTACTATGACCCTACCTAAATAATTTTAAGACCAAACTTAAAGCCAAACATTTATATTACGAGTCTAATTAAGAACCTACCCAAAATACGAATTAAATTTAAATTTTATAAAATACATGTATATTTAAATACGATATATCATTATAAAAAACAAGAATATAATATACTTGTGCCTACTTCACCGCAACTACCATGATCATATTTGTCCCCACTGGAATCAAAATATTTAGTTGGATTACTACCATATGGAAGGTTTCAATACAATACAAAACACCCATATTATTTGCTGTAGGATACATCTTTTTGTTCACCATAGGACTCACAAGAATAGTCCAAGCAAATTATGGGCTAAACATTGCTCTACACGATATTTATTATGTTATTATTTTATAATTTTTTCACATAATTTAAATTTGAGATATAACTTAAATCAATTTAAAGTTTTAAAAAATCAAACTCGAATCTGAGCGAATATTTTAGAGCTAAGCTAAGACTTGCATTTAATTTAAAAAATGTGATCCAACTCGACCCAACAATATACATGGTCTTAACCTGACCAAAACTAAGCTTAAGTTAACCTGAGTCACCCCTATCAACAACATACTATGTAATTAAAAATATTAGTTACAAGTATTTGAATAATATTAATTAACAAAAATTAAATTAACTAAACAAAAATATTTTTACTTATAAAGAAATTCATTGACATCATTATCTATAGTACTATTTATGAATAATCTTTAGGTAAAATTTAAAAAAAAATTATAAAATATTCTCCCCAAGCCTTCTTAGTTTAAAAAATATATATCACGACCATAGAATTTTAATGATAAAATTAATAAATTTAAAAAGCTTTAATAAAAAATTAATTCAAGAATATTTATAATTAATAATATATATTATAAACAATACCGACCACAGTTTTATCTATAAAAAATTTAAAATTTAAAATATCTACTAAATGATTTGCAACTAGCATATATAGTAAATAATTTCGAAAACAAATGTAACATGTAAATTGTAGAATATCTTTAACCACAAAGATAACACATTATTAAATGTTATAATTAATTAAATGATTAACCTAAAAGAAAGTATTAATAGCGAAAAAAGATGTGGGTACCAAATGATGACCTAAACCGGCCTTTTTTTTATCTCAAGCATTCATAATGAAATGGATAATGCCAGTCCCATTTATGCCCCCAATCCATCCTGCCCCAATATGACACGAACAAATCATTTATTCGACAAGTCGGGTCAAATTACCATCTCTCCCCAAAAACAATTGTTTGTTGATTTCAATAGCTATGGTGTACACCACGCTTTTTTTGAGAGTGAACAAAGCTCTGCTGCCAAGGGTGAAGCTACAATAGCTTATTTCTTACAATATGATCCGTTTTCTCATAATATTCTGCTGGTAGCTATATTTGCTAGCCTATTTTATTCCTCTTTAAGGTAAAGAACTAGCACGACTATTCAAAGCTTCTTCAAAATCTAATGCTATTTAGTTCCAAGTCTTATTATCTGACAAAGAATGAGAAGAGATTGGCCGGTGGGTGGCAACTTATTTGAAATGTCTGTTAATAAAACATATGACACAAGTAAAACTTACTTCAGTCCACCAAATTACCACAGTTATGTGGAGAAATATTTAAAAAAAATTAAAAATTTATATTATTATGAGAAAGAGATGTACAAAATTGTTTTTTGTATCTAATTTATATTAAACTAAATCAGGAATCGCAAAAAGAAGACACAACGGACACCAAAATCAAAATGTTTTAAAGCAGAAAATATAAGACATGCTTTCATCAGGTAGCATTGATCGGTCATTTCCCCATGGAATTTGACATAAGCAATTTCTTGCAATAACAAGCATTTTCTCGAATGAATCTATAACCTAATAAGATAAGATGTAAGTTCAGCTGCAAAAGGAATCACAATAACAAAGAAAACAAAGGGTTGTACCTCAAAGCTGCCAATAGGCCCGCACAAAGTTTGCCAAAATCCACTCATCTTTATGGAATCAACTTCCTATAAGGAGACTGAGAAAACCTGATATTCGCAGGCCACTTTGATAATTACTTTACAGTAAAGTATGTTAGTCATCAAGGCTTTTGAGATGCAGGAGCATTTTCTGTCAACGATGACCCTAATCGAAACATAAGAGGATACACAGGACTAAATTCCTTGTCTCCTCTAGCCTTTACTTTAGAAGCATAATCATCCAAAGTTGCTTTGATACCTTTCCAGATCTGATCCTCGCCCTGGGAATCTAACCACAATGAATATTGCAGAGGTGTAAGTTTATTACGCTGAAGTGGTGACTGCAATTCGTCGGGACCTCTGGAGTAAAGATGGTGAAGGATGACACTTAGTGGAAGGTCTTGAAGAAGAGGAGATGTTGCCAATTGAGATGTTTCCAAGAAGATAAGTGGGCGAAATGCTCTTAGGGCACGGTATGGTGCACCAAGTTGTTCTACAGGAAATAGATTTTGACCCACAGCTAATTCCAATTCAGCCATGTCCCTAGCCATTCTCAGCTTGCCTGACTCCGAAAGGGGTCTGACTAGAGAAGCATGCCTGATAAAGAATATTAGAACCCTTGAAGCCATGTTCCTAACAAGCCTAGTGCATATGGTTTCAGCCCCAGAAGTGGCAGTATTTGTTGAAGGCATAAGCCTCAAAAGGAATTCACTACGGAAGTGAAGAATGCACTTCTGTAATTCTTCCATGTATGATGATGAATTGTTGTCCATTGCAGCATCCATGCCAAGCGTACCAAAATTCTGTTCATGAATTTGCAATATGCAAGATTCAAGACGGTCAAGCATGGCTTGGAATAAGGATGTCACCGAGTCACAGGCAACTCCATATATCACGCCCAATGATGGAGACAATAGATCAGTAGCAATGGATGGCAATCCTGCATTCATGGATGATATGTGTGCATGAATTTCTTGAAGATGTTGACACAACATGAAGTTCTTGAGTTGAGCTGGAGTGACAGGACCATTGACTTGGCGTGCTTCAGGACCAGTAGATATCTACCAAAATAAAATATGAACAGGATTTATTTAATATTCATTTCTCACAGTAAAAGGGTCAGCATGAAGAATCTAACTATAGTTATCTGTGTTCTTTCCACATAATCATATGAACATGCACACTATGGTTTAAGAATAATAGGAATGCAAAGGAGTTATCAATTGAGGTATAACAGCTATGGAATGGAAGGAATAGGTGGATGACTTTAATGCAATCCATTATTGGGGCCTTAAATTTAGCCTTGATTGTCCTAGTCATTAGAACTAAAGTAATCTGAATATAAAAGAAACAATTGATTCTTCCTAAGTCAACAGAAAAATGACCTGGTATTCAGCTCGTTCAGATAGGAGGTGCAGAACCTTGCCAATTTCACGCAACACAAGAAGAGTCAGGCGTCCATCCAATTGTACAGCTTCAATCTCTTCCTGAATTCTTGACATAACTTTCAATATTTGTTCTTTAGAAGGAACACTTCCACGGCTGGATACGGGAAATATAGAATTGACAAGATCTGAAAGGCGACTCAAGCAGAGAGCCAAAAATGCTGTCTGGAATATTTCAACAGCTGCAACCATTTGTTCTTTTGCCTCTGAACTAATGGCAGGAAAAACCCCTTTAACATCAGTGTCGCGTGAAATTCTTTCAAGAAGATTTTCTATCATAGAAATGAGTTTTGGGTATCCCATAGTGAAAATCTCTTTGACAAAACTTGAAGCAGTAAAAGCAGACTTCATTTGACTGGCAAAAGCCTTCACAAGGGCATCCCATAGTCGATCCATCAACACCACATCACCTTCCTGAGCAAACAGTTAAAGTAATGAAAGCAACGGACAATTTTCAAATAGAATCGCCAGAATGAAAAGTCAAATGACTGCTATAAGACTTCTAACAGAAGCAGTTTGATAATGTGGAAAAAGCATCATAAATCAAGCATGATCACGACTATATCATTTTTGAGGCACCAAATCCACAATCAACTTACGTTACTTGAGTAATTCACTATATGACACTGAAAACTAATTAATCTGCACAAGGACATTTGCTCTCTCATTTCAGAACCCAAATGAAATAATTATAATTGAAATGAAAATCAAGCATAGATGAATCAGTCCACATCAAGGAAAACACAATGTAGATAGATAGAGATAAAATGTCTAAACTTTCACAAGTCCCTCTGACAGAACTAATGACATTTATAAACTTCTAATTCATGGCTACAATATGCAATTTGGGACATCACAACTACTTTCTGGCCCAAAACATGAAACTTTCAACAAAATGGAGAAGAAATGACTATCGGGGTTTCAATCCAGTGGTTTTGGCTCTAATACAGTAATACTATGTTATGGAACATTAATCGCACTACTTTTTCCTAAAAGCTAGTCCCAGGAGGTTGTGAACTCTGATTTTTGAATTGACTTGATATGTTGTAAAAGCAAACATTTGTTTTAAAGATAACTCCAATAAACCCATTAAAAATCCCAATTCATCTTCCCTCCATGACCAACCAGTATGCTTGACTCCATGAGTATGTATTTCATAACATGCTAACTTTACAACAAATCTTCCTCTATGAGCCACAGATTCTTTTAGACCTTTCTCCAAGATATTGCTCATAGCCAACCTTTCATACCCAACGTTTGTACTTAATGCATTCCGCCACAATGGAATTATAACTTTCTCCACTACAAAACTTTTCGTTAGTAACAGGAAGTTTAAGACTTCTTGAAATAACAAGTATCACTCTGAAGGCCACACAAAGAATATCCAAGAAGCTTAATTAATGTTTTATAAGCCTCACTTAGTTCTTATTTCCAACCAATTTCTAGGCAACCAAACAGGGATAGAATAGGTATATAAACTGAAACTAAAAAAAGTCCCAGCTACACAGATCAAGCCAAATTTTCCAGAGGAATTCAAATCTCACTCACCTGAATAACCTCTTCAAGTAGCAGCACATGCGTGAAAGGATCACGCTTCTTGGACAATACCCTCTGTAAGTGCCAAACAGCAACCACAACTGAATGCAATTGATCCATACAGCTTCCCATTCTCTGCCACAGGGCTTCTCTGGCCTTCGCCCCTCCTCCAATCTGCGGCGTCCCGCTACTCCTAATCCCTCCCGGCCCAAACCCACTGCCTCTTCCAGACCCTGAAATCGCCTTCATATCCAATGCAGCACTCACACTCTTCACTCCCATTACCTTATACTTATTCACCATCTGCTCCACAGTAGCTCTCAATTCACCCAAATTATAGAAAACCTGCAAACCAGTCCCAACCTCTGCTTGATTCAGACCCTCCATACCTCTATCCAAAACTTTCATAGCTTCCCTTCTTAACATGTCCCCAGTTTCCTTAACCCAATTGATCTCCTCATCAACAACATCAATACCAACAAGATCATACTCATCGTAGAGAGACAAAATCTCCGAATGAAATTGAGCCGCCTTGGCTAGATCAATTTTTTCAGGGTCAGAACCAGTAACAAGATCTCGAAGCTTCTTAGAGATTCGTAGAGCTCGGACCGAGTGTTGGAGGAGCTCGGTCGTAAGGTGAAGATTCGAGAGCTGAGTAGTCTGAGTTTGAATGGAATTAAGCGGATCAGAGAGCTCGGATCGGATGCGGCGTAGAGACGATTGAAGTGAAGAGACAGCAGATCGGACGGTAGATAGAGTGTGATCGGCGTGCTGGAGAGAGGAGAGTTGGTTAAGGAGTTCGTCGTGGCGAGAGAGGACTTCGGAACGGAGTTGAGACTCGAGGAGGCGAATGGCGTTGTGGAGTTTCTCGGCTGTCGAGGCTGGTGAGCCGGAGGAGAGAGCAGCGGAGGAGAAGGAAGTGGAAGAGAAGTCTGAGGAGAGAAAAGCTGAGAAGATTGGATCATTTGCGAAAGATTCTAATGGGGACGATGTCGTTGTAGTGGCCGTGGAGGCTTTGGGTGAGAAGGTGGTTGAGGATTTGAGTCGGTGAAGAGGGGAAGATGATGATGTTGGGCTTGAAGAGGAGAGTGGAGATAATTGAATTGCTGTTGATGATGACGCCATTGTTTATTGTTTTCGGAGCTTTTGATGGTCCTAGGGCTAGACCTTCACATAAGGATTGATCGAGCTTCCATTATTCGAACCGGTTGGTGGTTTACTTGAGACTTGAGAACAGAGGCCTGAGGAAGAGCAGAAGATGGTGAGGTTGTAATGCGAAACGACGTTGTTTGTAAGGAAATGAGAGTTTTTCTTTCTTTCTTTTTAAAAAAAAACTAAAATTTATAATTACAAAAATAATATATTTTATATCTACATTAAATATTTTTACTATTAAAAAATATAATATATCATTTTATTTTTAATTTTATATAATGAAATTATAAATATTTATAATATTTAATAATAAACATTATCTCATTACATTACATTTAATGTTATTAATATGCTTTGTTTTTATAAATTTAAGATTATATTTTTTTTAATTTTTTTAGATAACTAACTTAATTGTTATTAACCTAAAACTAAATAAGTATTAATTTATAACAAAAAATATATTATACTCAAATATCTATTATCGTAAAAAATTAGACTTAAATCTATCTATGTTATTTTTTTTTAATGTATTCTTATATTCTCGTATCATCATATAAACTCATTTCTATATTTTTAAATTACATATATTGAATTACATATTGTTGGGTAAAAAAATTAATACATAACCTCCCAATAATTTGAGAAAGAAAAAAAACATTCCCATTAGGTATCTAATAATTATTAGTGTTAAGTTGGAATCATTAAATATATTTCAAAATAACTATATATAATTTTTAATTATTTTAATTTTATAAACAAAAATAATAAATTATGATTAAATAATCAAAATTAAGACTTTTGAAATTCTTTTTTCTTTTTTTTAATTAAGTGATTATATCATTTATTTATTATTTTACAAATAATCAATTTTAATTGAGAATATTAAAGTTTATAAAAAAATTTATCGAAATAACTAGGGGTGAGCAAAATATCCGATCAATCCGATCAATCCAAAAAATTCGATAAAATTAAGTGGTTTCTATCCGAAGTCGGATCGGATTCGGATTGGATTTTATCAATCCGTTCGGATTCGGATTAGAAATATTCAAATCCGTATAATCCGATCTGATCCGATATATTTAATATATTATTTAAAAATATATTTATATATATATATAATTATTTAACCTAACTTAAAGAGTTGTCCTATATCTCCAAAACCTAACCTAATATATTTTTCATAATTTTTTTATTTATGTAATTTTTTTAATAGATTTAAATTAAAATTTTGGATTTAATAATTTTCGAATTGGATCGGATTCGGATTGACTTAAAATTAGCAAATTCAGATTTTTTCGGATTGGCATGTACAACGGATTGGTTTCGGATTGAATAATTTTTGGTTTAAATAATTTTCGGATCGGATCGGATCGGATTCAGATTGACTTAAAATTGGCGGTTTCAGATTTGTTCGGATTGGCATGTACAGCGGATCGAATTCGGATTGAATAATTCATAATTTGCTTCAGATCGGATCGGATTCGGATTGACCTAAAATTTGCGGTTTCGAACCGATGCTTACCCTTAGAAATAACTATATATAATACTTCACTTTTGTGCAGCACAAACTTGCTTCTATATTATGAGTACGAAGGTTCTTTAATTCTTTATAAATCTCAATGTTAAGGATAATAAAGTGAAAGACATTTATTGCTTATGCTTATAAGATGAGCACACACTTGCTTCTATATTTCACTTTTATTATAAGATGAGCACACACTTGTTTCTATATTTTACTTTTATTTGTGAACTTATTATAGGTGAAGTTATATCTCATTTAAAGTTAGTTGGATCTTAGTGAATCTAAGGGTTATTTAATTCTTTATAACTCTGAATGTTAAGAACACTAAATTGAAGACAATTATTGTTCATGCTTATAAGATAAGTGTTTTTGGATCATAGATATAACTTGTTGAAGTACCTTTATCATTTTTCTTACGGTAACAAACAATCTAGATCTATAGACAAATGAAGCTTAATAGTTTAGTATCCATCATGTAATCACTAGTTTATTTATAGTAGAATTGATCAATCATTTCTTTGGAGCTTAACTTGGAGAAATTAAGGGGTGGATGACCTCTATCAAAAATGCCTTAATTTACAAGTTTTATGGCGAGTTGTGTTTTGGATGTAATGTTGATCACATTTTTTAGAGTTATAGCAAGAAGTTATTTATAGTTTGGCATAGTTTGGATGGAAGTAGCCTAGAACACTCATTCTAGAGGTGATACTTTTAGACATTGTAACTCAAAAAGCATCGTATATATCCCATTAAGTACGGTTTGAATGCCGACAACTTAGATCCATCGTTTGGAGGATGAAAAGCTAGGTTGTACAACCTAGGGGACAACTTGTCTAGATGATGCGATTTGGCATATGACAATCCATCGAGTATGTTGTAGCCTAAGTAAAGGTATTATAAACATCACAACATTTTGGAAAGCACAACTTTACTGGTGGCAATCTAGAAAATGTATCTTTCTAAGTTCAACCTATCCTATTAAGGCTTAAACTTCATTCATGTGTGAATTTCTTCTTTTCTAGAATAATGCCTATTTAACTACTATAATTATGGACATCTATCTTATAATCAACAACATCATCATCATGGCTATTCTAACTTGATTGCACTAATCGTGGGTGTCCTTCAAGGTGAGCAAAGAAAATTTAGTTTGCAAAATCTAAATGCTAGTTGATGTTTGATAGAAAAGATGGTTTGCATGGTTGGTATACCTGGAAGTTTTGTCTTGTTGCTCTACCCAACTGGTTTATTTGATTGCTCTACTTGGTTGATCTATCTGATTGCTCTATCCAACTGCACTTCATGTTGGAGTACATCTTCTATGTGAATATCGGTTACTAAAGCTTTTATGCATTTTCTATCAACTCTTTTCCTAGACTAGTGGTGAAAATTAAATGCTTACGTGATTGTCAATTACTCGTTCGATGAACCAAGTTGGTAGGTAACATATACCATGGTAAATTAATCAAGCTTATCTCATATTGTTATGTCATCTTAATGCGTAGTACGTATAAGTGTATTTCTAAGTTCCATCCAACTCTTTCTTGTGTAGAGGAGGTGGGATATCCTTAGAAACACATTGAGGATCCATACTAATAACTTAGAAGATAAAATAATGTTTATATGGGAAATAGATGATGAACATGATGAAGAATGCGTAGAATATGATGAATGTTTTTAGATTGTTCGTCAATTTAAATTAGTTAGAACACCAATTTTTTTTTCTCACGGATGGCACCAGATGTTAAAACTAGCTTATGTGTTCAACACGTTCCTACAAACTCTATCCTTAAAAAGAAAAAAAACAAACACTTAAAATAAATAACATCGGGGTGTTAAATACATTTGAATATCTAAATTAATTTTCTAAAAGAGATTTAATTGAATTAGTAAAAAAATATTAAAATATATGTACCTTATAACTATAATATGAGGTTATTATAATGATTAAATTGATATAAGTAAGATATTATGAGATATATTCAAATCCGATAATATCTAATAACATGTAATTTATTTATTAAATAATTATCTTATAAAATAATATATTTTAAATATAATTTATGTTTAAATTTAAATATATATGTGTTTATTTTTGAATTGTATCCTTTTGTATAGATAAATGATAATTTAGATCAATTAAAAAATATCACACATATCCAATGAAATTTTCCTTATATATTTATACACAAACGTACACTATTCAATGTAAATATCTTATCTAAACAATATTATACTATCATCCATATAATTCTTATTACTGACATGTTTTACTTATAATATCCTCACTTAAAATTATAATGAGATATGACAAGATACTTCAATTAAGAAACAATAATCTTCTTATAAAAATGATATTGGTATAATATTTTAAGGTAATTTTTTTTAAAATATATTAATTTTATTTTTAATAATAGAGTAAAAATAATATTAAAATTAAATCATTAGTAAAGTTATAATAATTGTAAATAAAAATTTAAAATCATTATTATTAATAAGTCACAAAATAATAATTTTACTTTAATAGATTTTAGTAGTTAGTTTAAATAGTTTATGTATAAGAAAATTTACTTTTAAAATAATAAATAACATAATATAATTAGTGATGAATTTATAACTTGTTATATTTGAAAATTTATTTGGGGTATGACTTGAGAGTCACAAACAAATTATAATTATAAAATAATTTAAATTAATAATATGAATGTTATTATATTTTAAAATCTTATAAATAATTCCTATAAAATAAAAGAAAAATCGAATGAAATAAAAACATTGATCCATTATCAGATTAATGATGCAATTAAACCAATGGTGCAATGATTCAAAAATTCATTTTACATTTGCATTCATTATTTGATTGAGTCGAGTCTAAAACTTAAATGAAGTACTATCGAACACACTATTGAAAGTAACAAAATAACAAAAAACAAAGATAGCTTGAAACTTAGAAAGAAATAATTTACACATGTCCTTATTTATTTATCACAATTAAATTTAATATAGTAAATCTTTTAACACAAATTGGAGCGTAAACAATTAAGACACGAGAGAGAGAGAGAGAGAGAGAGAGAGAGAAGAAGAAGCTAGCTAAACTGGTTGCATACAATTCTCATTTGTATATGCTCAATCACAGCTTTCCAATAATCTCAAAGTAAATAAATGAAAAATGAAAAGAAAAGTAAAGTAAAGAAAATTAATATTTTTAGAATAAAAAATACTAATATCATATAAATTTAAAATTTATGTGTTTTTACATATAGCAAAAATAATGCTACTAAAATAAAAATAAATCAGTAAAACTAACATATCAGAGCGTTTAATTGAGTAAAATGAGGAATCAATGATAAAGCTAAGTAAAAATCAGGAGAATCAAATCAAAAGTGGCAACCACAACAGAGGTAGAAGAAACAGAGCGTGGACACGAGAACAATGGCCTCAACTGCTGAAAGTATCATGCAAACGACGTCGTCTACGATGGTCGTTTGAAATTCCAGCCATTTCCATCTGAAATCTGAGAACCTCCATGCCTTTTTAATTCCCATTATTATTCTCTCTATCTGTACCGTTGGATGCAAAGTGAAATCTACAGCTTTGAAATATAAGTCTTAGCTGGTGCTTATATATCATATCATAACATATCATATATATATATATATATATATATATATATATATATATATATATATAGTTAGAAATGGAATAATGAAAAAAGATAGATGGTTTGTGCATCGATTTCTTCGTAAAGAAGAAGAGTGAATAGGAGGGTTGTGAGTTGTGACAAAGTAATTTGTTGGCAGAGTAGCTGGCTTAAAGATGATTTTCATTGAGGGTATTTTTGAATTTGACCAAAAATTGGAAGAATTTAGTATAGATATTTTCTCTCTTCTATCAAAAATTAACACATTTTTTTAACGTTAAATGAGTATGTTTCTTACCGACCCATTATATTTGTTCATTAACTTAGAATACCTATTAAAAAATTATATAAAAAATTTAATTTAGAATAAAATTCATACTTATAAACTATTATATTTCTTTTTTTTCCAAATAATGTAGTATTATAAAGCATATTCTACGTTAACTTATTAGATATTGTTAAAATTTAAAATATTGATGATATTGAGATGTTATATATAATATCAGAATATTATTCGATCAAAAATATAATATCATAAATTCTTATGAGTTTTAAAAAGATACGATAAATTATACAATCTCATATTATTTGAAAAAGTAAAATTATAATAGCTCATAAATATATATTTTATTTTAAATAATTTGAGGTATTTTGGGTGAAAGACATTTGCAAATCCATGCTATTCTAGGCACAAAATGAATAATTGCATATCATGTATTAGAACAGCGCATTACAACTTTTTTTTGGAACAAACTAAGGGCGCTTTTATATAATAGGAATCAAATAGGATGTGAATAAAAATAAATCAATTATTTATTAATAACAGTAAGCAATCAAAATAAAAATATTAATTCATTTAAATTTTCTTTTAAAAGTAAAACAAAAATATATAATAAAAAATAAAATATTAAAATAAGGGATATATTTATAATTATATTTTATGAATTTCGGAAAGTAAATTAATACTAAGGTAAGTAAGAAAACAACCAATAAAAATCATTCTCAAATTTATAGAGTCCTTATTTCGTTTTCATCTTATTTTAAAAAATCAAATATGTGAATGAAAATGACTCATTTCTTTATTTACTTGTTACTATATACACCCTAAATAATGAATCAAATTTGATATTCTAAAACATAATTACTAGTTGTTATATCTTGGGGTGAGTACTGATTTTTTTTTTAAAATTATAAGTTACATTCACTAGCAGGTATATTTATTGGGTGATTATTTAAATAAATATTTTATTTTAAAATAAAATTTTAAAAAATATTAACTTAATTAAATTTAAGAATTTTTATATATTGAATGTATCTCACAAAATTTGCAAGTAACTAACCATATATTTTTTTTCTTTCATATAAAATGGCTAATTTCATTAATTAATTAAATATTACAGCGAGGTATGTAAAAAAAAATTAAAAAAAATCACAAATTTAACATTCTAAAATTTATAATAATAATAATAATAATAATAATAATAATAATATATCTAATACTATTCCATATTATTTTAAATTAAAATAAATATGTTATTTTGATTATTGTGAATTTTAAGAATATTATTTTAAATAATTTCTATTTAGCATCAAAATTGTTATCAAATGATCAAACACAAATTTTACACCAACTTGAAAAGTTCTAAATGTATTTTTTTAAGGACAAAAGGTCCCAAAGATCCCATAATTTTTTTAAATGTGTATATTAATCTCATAATTATTAGATTTTATACTTGAGGTTATATAATTTTTCAAAATAAATATTTTAGTCTCATATTTATGAGTTAAGCATTATCAATCATTTTATTATAAAAATTAAGTACTTTTAATCTTATAGTTATTAAAACAAACACCTATAGCTCATTAAAAAAAATTAAAAATAAGTACTTATAATGGTTAACTTTCATAAATAATGAGACTATAGGTGTTCCATTCAAAAACTACAAGACTTAAGTGCAAATTTATACATAATAACAAAACTATTATAATTTTTTTCTAAAAATTATGAGACATTTGATATCAAATGCAATAATTATAGGATTGGATCATTTAAATTAAATAATTATGAGTCATCTAATGCCTAGTTTTTTTTTTTTGGATAAAAATTTACACTATAATAGTATCAAGTTGGTGAGAGACACTAAAAAACAACTACATTTAAAATAATCATGTTAATTACTTGAGTTATATTATCGTAGATTATCATGTTTGTGTTATATTATTGTATCATGTTAACGTATTAGTTGACATATGATAAAATTTACTTTACTTTTTTGACGATGTTTATGCATATTATTAAAAATAACAAAATCTTTAATAACATGTATTTCAAACTTTATATAACTTTGTCCTTAAAAACTTATAAATTCTATTACATGATATTTTAGCATAAATTTTGTTGTATTTTAAAAGTTAGGCTTTAATTTCTATTATGCTTTTCTTTCGTATGTTTAAATGGAATTTTTCTATTTTTTTATTTGAATGACATATAATATATATATAATATTATTTCATGAATGTCTTAGAGTCTACCAGTTCAAAATTTAGTTCGAATATCAATTGAAACATTCATTTATAATTTGTGATACACTTGCATACTATGGTGGTTTCTTACATATATTTTTCTATTTAATATGTCAAATTAGACTTGTTCTATAAATTGGTTTTGCTTTTTATTGTTGTTTTACAGCGTGTTTGGAGATGATAATAATAATAATAATGCTTATCGATACTTTCATAGCATAAAATATTACTTTCATAATAATTAAATATTTTCTAATAATTTAATTCTTTAAAGTTTTAAAAAATAAAAATATTATTTTTACATTAGTAAAACTTATTATGACAATAGAACTATCCATAATAACAATAATAATTAAATAAAAATAATATTGTTATTATTATATTAGATTTTGTATTTTTAGTTTAAGTTTTGAACAGAGAAATATACATTAACAATTGTAATCGATTTAAAAAACAAAACTCACTTATTTATTCTTAATAGCATACATGTTCGTGATATCTAAGTACCATCCCGTGATAAATACAATTTAGAGTTAAAATAACATTTGTCTAGTTTAATAATATGAGTTTAAATAATATCTTTTATTTAATAAGAATATTATTAAAATATCAAATCTTATTTAGACAATACATATTGGGGATGATAATACAATAAGTAAAACAATTCAAATATCATGTTTTGCACACATGGATGCCAATATGAACATAATAGGAGGTACAAGCTCCATTTTTTTAGATTTTTGTGAAAAAACATTACACAACCTATACAAACATAATATCAAATATAACACATTCATGCAAGATAATCTAAAGGAGTTCATCCTTAAGAACAAACGAAATAACCAAACTCTCGTATCATACCTACCTCTAGTGTATTTATCTTATTGTGTTTCATCCATACACGTGAATCAATACATACATCATGATGCACTACTCAATGGTGCATATTTGATCTCACACAACTGAGTGTCATAGTCTATAACTATAACATGTTCACTCTAAATTATCTATAATATATAACTATTTTAATTTTATAATTTTTTTTTATGAAATCGTGATTCAATAATACAAATTGAAATGTTTAAAAATTATAGTTTCTAATATTTATCGAAGTCTTATTGCTTGATACTTTATTTCATAATTAATTAATTTTAATTAAAAGCATTAAAGTTTTGAAGAATCATGACAAAAATAATTATATGGAATCTATAAATTGTTTACTTTTATAAAAAAGAAAATTATGAAAGAGTATTTAAATAATACTCAAATTTTAGTTTTTAATTCATAATTAAGCCATTATATTTGTTATTTATTATTTCAAAAAGAATAATTTTAATTAATAACATTAAATTTTTGAAAAAGTTTGATCAAAATAATTATATGTAATATTTTAAAATTATAGTTTTAAATTTATAATTAATTCAATATGTTTCTTATTTATTATTGTAAAAATAATTAATTTTATTTAAAAGTATTGAAGTTTTGAAAAAGTACTAACAAAATTATTATATATAAAAAAGAAAATTATGAAATGGTGATTAAATTTTTTTAATTAAATTTTTTAAATTTTTAAATTTTTAATTTTTAATTAAAATATTATGTTTATTATTTATTATTTCAAATGATTAGTTTTAATTAAAAAAATTTAAAAACATATATATAAATGGGTAATTAAATAATTAAAATTAACTCATTTAAAATTCTAGTTTTAACCCATAACTAAGTTGTTATGTTTATTATTTATGAAAAATATTTTTTTATTAAAAACATAAAAATTTAGAAATAATATGATCAATCAAATGCATAAGTAATAATTTAGAATAAAAAGCCACTAATAATTTTGTGATACATATTTTTTTAGGAGTTAAAAAAGTAAAATTGTAAATATTAAAGATATTATAATATTTTCATAATAAACATATAAATTCATACCTTTAGAATAGTTATAATATCAATATAATTATGTATTTTAAAGTATAACTATCTTGATAATAAAACAGTGAAAAGTAATATAACATTATAAACAAATGATGTAATTATAAGCACTTACAAATATCAGTGTTTGAGCAATTTCTTGGAACAGATCCTTTCATAAAGCTAAATATTAGCTAAACTTGAAATTTAGAGAGAAATGCAGGCATAAGCACATACAAATATACAATGATCAGCACAGTTTGTTTTTCACCCTTTTATATATGCACATGAATCTTGTTATGTATAAATTATAATACATATATATTCATAAAATTATAAATATAAACTATGAATCTAAAGACATTAAGAACTATTAATTCAATGAATGGTTTTCTTTTTAGTAATTATCTACAATAAAAATAAAATAAAATAAACTATAACTCTCAACCAGTATGTTAGATTCTAACCAAAAATAGTGAGATATATATATGGAAAACAATAGAGAGAATAGAACAAAAATAAGTAATTCATAAGGTTATATATAATAATATTTGCTCACATGATACATTATATAATTTATTACACTATCATATTTTTAGAAATTAAAAAAATTAATTTTTTTTCTTCCATCTATTATAAATTTTAACAATTAAGATATAATCATGTAATAAATTGTTTCCATTAATTTGTATTTATTGATTCTAATTTATCATCATTATAAATTAATGTTATTAAAAAAAAAATTATTAACCTACCATAAAAATATAAATAAATAAAAGTATAATATTAATATAAAATTTGAACTCCTATTTAACATAGTAGTTTAAACTTTTAAATTATAAATAGGAGGAGTTTACATAATCAATTTTTTTCATGATTTTTCTAAAAATTTATCAATAATGATAAGGCCATATTTTCCATGACCATATTTGCCTCACGAGAAGGATAAGGTCATGGTATTTTTGGCTTGCTTAAACTTTTATGCAACGGTTAGTTACAAGTCTTTTCAAACAGAAAAATGACATTCATGATGTATCGTACTAACAATGCTGTTGACGTAGTCAAATCCAGGTGTTTCTAGCTAGACAAATGATGCTATTTCATGACGGTTATATATTTATAGTAAAAAAATCATTTATTTTTAATTAATTTAAATTTAACATAATTTTTAAAAAAATTGGATCCAAAGCTAATTTAATAATATAATTAATTTAAATTTAAATAAATTATTTTTTATGAAGATAATATGATATTGAAATTAAAATTTTAAAGAATTTATTATTTATCTTCATAAATAAAAAAATAAAAAATATATCTAATCATTATAAAGATTTAACATTTATATTTTTAAGTTAAAATAATAATTTAATGTCATTATGTTATAATAATATTTATATATAACATATTATAAAATAAAATATAAATTTATTTATAATTTAATAATAAATTGATATAATCAAATTTTAATAGATTATAATATATGTTAATTTAAATATATATATATATATATATATATATATATATATATATATAAATTTATCATTTCAATTTAATTCGAATTCAATATATAAAATTAGACTTTTTAATTTAAATAAATTATCACTCCTAACTATCATAATATTATAAATCTACTATTTATATTTTAATTTACATTTATTAGTGAATTCACGTACTTAGATAATTTTAAAAGATACAATTATTAATTTTTTATAAAAATTATGTTAGCTGACATATCAAATTATGAGTGCAAATTTGGCAATAAATTACGTGCATTTAATATTTTTTTTAAATTTAATATATCTTAAAAAAAGTAGACTTAAATACTCCACAAACTATCCATAATTTTTATTTTTCTCACTCATCCTTGAATTTAATTTGTGTTTTTAATGCGTGTTTACAATTTTTTTTTAAAAATAGATCATTTTTATTCTGATTCTTATTTCTTAAAAATATGGTTAAAAAATAAAGATTGTACGAATTTAAGTATTATTCCAATTGATTGTTTCCGTACCCCTCTTAGCATTGATTACATTTTTAAATTTACAAGATAGAAATATAAAAAATATTCCTTATTTTAATATATTTTTTTATATTTTAAAAATAATATTTAAGTAAATTAGTATTTTTATTTATATTCCTTACCTTATTAGTAAATATAAAGAAGATCAATAAGTTTTAGATTTCATCTTCCATCAATTTCGATTCATATTTATTTTTAATTGAGATTGGTTTTCGTTACACATTAAGAAACATAAACTTAAAATATTATTAGCTAATTGTACCAAAATTATTCTATGCCGGCTATTTAGGAAAGTAATTAACTTTTTCATACCTCATTACTAATTAACTTTGCTACCTAAGTTACGCTAATATGGTGAGGTACGTTATTGCAATTCATATTAAACATTTGTAATTAGTTATTTATTGTTTAACTAAGTTCTTGAGTTGCAATGGTAAGAATCTAAGAGACTAAATTATATAATCACTGTTGAGTAATAGGCTTCGAACATTAGAGATTATTGGAAAATTCAAATAATTACTTATAACATAATTTAATTAAAATTTTAAATTATTAAAAACAAAATTACGATAATACTAAGATTAGAACCATATTTTAAAAAGTCAAAGATTAATCTCTATATGTCAAGATTATTAACCATATTTTAATTAATTTTAATATTTATTCTTGCATTTTAATTTATTGGAATTTTGTAACCTTAAGTTACTTCAAGTATAATTATGGTGGAAATGAAATACTTAAGTTACACATAATTATTGTATTTTAAGGAAAATTATTCAGATTTTATTATAAAATTGTTAAAAATAATTGTAAATAATATTTTGTCAATAGTAACTTAGAAATATACAATTTATATATAATTATTATAATTATAGGTAGAAAAATTCATACACACATTTAAAAATATTATTTTATAATTGAAGCAATTATACAAGTTTGTTTCTCCCAAACATATTATCATTTCTTTTTAAAAAAATCAAATGGTTACCCCAATAAACTAAACTTATGCATACCATCAATTTGAAGGAAAAAATAATAAAAAATGATAAACTATATTAGAATAAGAGACTTTTGTGCATTTATTTTATGTATGTTTGACACAAATCTAAATTTTAGATTGAGATACAAATTCAATTGTCAATCATATTTAAAACCTAATATGTTGAATTTTTATAACATTTAACAATCATACCTAACAATTATCTTACCTGATTTCTCTCACTTTCCGACATGAAACTCCATAAATTAACATTTTTATGCAATAACCATATTTTCCATTGCAAAACCGTTGGGATCTAATGCTAATGCTACTAGTCTAGTTGTCGTCCAAGCAATATACTCTCTTTTGTTCTTCATATAGTCCAACCATGCACAAACAAATCTCCAATTTGTTTTTCTATTTTATTTTATTCTATGTGATTAGATTTTTTTAAAATTTAAAATAAATTATAAATGATAAAATATATTTAAAGAAAAAAAATTATTTTTATCCAAAATTATTTGATTTTTTTTTAAACATAAATCCTGATACACCTATTATTTATGCAAAACCATTTAAATAACACATATACTTTTCTAATATGAAAGGAAGTTAAAAAATTGTCATTGATTACTTTTTTTTGTGAATTTAACAGTTTATTTTATATTTTTTAAAACCATTATATGAGACACTTTAATTATCTTTGTAAATTTAGATAACTTGAATTATAATAAAAATAAGTACAATCTACAAATTTTTCTAAAACTCATACTTATACAAGTAAATATAATAATTTATTCATATTTTTTTAAGGTAATTAATTAATATATTATAGTCTATCGAAACGAGGAATAATTTTTAGTGATGACTGTGTTTAAATTACCTATATATGGAGAAAAATGGTTTGGATATGATATTTTTATTTTAAGAAAAATAGGTATTTTGAGAATATTTTATGAGATATAGAGATATTTTGCTATTTAAACATTTTATTGATGTGTGTATTTACGAGGAAAGTATATCTCATTGAACATGCATCTTTTTCTATACAGGAATTTTTTTTTCCCAAGAAATTGCCTATTTTTTAAAGTAAAAAATGGTAGAATTTTTATTTTTACTAATTAATCACCGGTTATAAAAGATGTAATTTAACTACTTTATTATTTTATTTTAAATACTTTAATTATTTATTTCAATTTTAATTTTTTAGGATATTTTTTGAGAGAAAAAAATTAAGCATAATAAAATTGAATTTTATAAGTATATAACTAATAAATGTTTGAATAGTTTTCAAAAATTTAAAAATAAAGTGAATAAGTGACCAACATTATTTTAAAATAACTAAAATATTTATAAATAATATAAAAAAGTAATTAAAATAAGATAATTAATATAGAAGGAAAAATAACACGTATCACATTCTCTCTTTTCTTTTAATAGAAAAAGAGAGTCTCCAAACTTAAAGCTTTCGTATTTAAATGGCCCATTTAAGAGGAGCCCAGAGACTAGATCACGTATGGCTCGTAGTCTCGTACGTCGTATTGGTGTATTGTCTATCGTACACTTGGATCCTCTGGTGTAAATTTCTAAAAATCGAAGTGAACGTACCAGCTCCACTCTCTCTTCGGGTAAATTTGTTTTTTTTTTTTTTTGGAACAAATCTCTTTGTGTGATTGATACTGTTAGGAAGAAACTCAGGAAAATACGCACAGGTCTTCAACTTTCAGTGGGATTTGGGTAGAAGAGAGAATAAGAAGATGATCAAGAAAGCGCTTTTAGATTCAATATCAGAAAACAAAGGGTGTCTTCCCTCTGACTTACTGATTGTTAATATGACTCTGGCGTTTTTTAATGGCATTCTTGCTGTCGTATCTTTTTCCCAGGTTATTGCTGTTGACCCTTTTCTTTGTAAGAACTGAATTTTATTTTTTTATATTGGGTTCTATTAAGCTTTTTGTGTGTAAAAATTTTATTCTGTGAGCCATATGCGGATGTGATAATGATAACAAGTCAAAAAAATTCTCAATTTCTAATTGCATTGATGGGCTTTAGGTCATATGTGCAGTCTGTGGTTACCCGGGAGAATTAAGGAAGAAATTGATGTTGTACTATTTTTTAAGAATTCGGGTTCTTTATGGTTTTTGAAGTGCATAATTTTTTGTTCCTTTTAGTTGACTTTATTGTAGCTGAAATTTTTTGCTTCTCATATTTTGTTCTATGCTCCCAATTTTATCAATAATAACTGGGTTTTGACAGTATTTTCATGGTATTCTATTTTGCATAATGCAGCAGTAGAGTCTAAAGTCATGTGATGTTATGTTCCTTGTTAGATATATTGAGTATTTGTTAATCGCTCCATTGACTAATGAAATTCTTAAGAAAATACTTATTTGAACCTTGCTTTTAACATGGTGTTATTGGTCTACTTGGAATATAGTAGATTCTGATTTACATGTATATCTTGGGTAGCAAAGCAGCTCTACTTTTGGATTTCTTATCTCATTTACATAGTATATTTTTTTTTCCAGCTCTTAAGGATTCACATGCGAGATCGCAACAAAGGATGGACGCGCCAAAAAGTAAGCGTGTTCTTTACTTCTCTAATTAGATCTTTGCATGGTGAAAACATTAAGTATCTCTAAGTTCTCCAAAGTTGAATGCAAAATCTAAGACTTATTTTTATATCTGCTAGTTTTCCAATCCTAGTATACATGGTATGATTTTTAGGAGCACATATTAGGCTCCAAAAATTGCAAAAAAGAGAATACCTTTTTGGGACACAATATTATCATTGTTTAGCTAAGGATGTATTTGCTTCCTCACTTAAGACAATCAATATTATTAATGTCATTGAATCCTTTTCTTATCTGTTGTCAGTTTTATTTTATTTTCCCTCCATTTTATTCCAAGGTAAGGTAAGAAATGTTGTGATTGGATCCTTGACTTCTAATTTTTCCCGCATCCCGTGATATTGTCCTGAACAGAACATTTTATATCTATTTGACTCATCCTATATTTTCTTATTGTTTCATCCATATTCAATGTAAATTAATTTCTATCAAAGATACTGGTTTTTTGTAGAGTTTAATTGCTTAGTAATATACCAGTTTTATCTCATTATGTTTGGTTCTATACCTGTGAAATCTGGATAGTGGATATTAGAATCATAGGTTTACTTTAATACTAAATAGACTTTTTATTGCTTTACCATGCCCTGGATATGTTTTGGTTGCATTTGATCTATTTTTGTGATTCTCTTTTTACATACAATTGATAAGTACTTCCTTGTGGAAATATGCTACTTTGCAGGTGCTTCATTTCATGATTGGCTCTTCTAACTTGGGTAAGGATGGTTCATATCTTGAATCTTTTATATTTCTTTCTCATTCATGTTTTATTACGGTTTTACATTAATACTTTGGATAGAATTTAAAAGGAGGCCATGAAAAGATGGGTGGAGATCTTGTGAAATATATCATTCTATATAGGACTACGTTATAGGATCTTCTTATTAGTTCAAGTATAAATATAAATCGAAAACAATTTAGATAATCAAAATATAGAGAGGAGAACGTGAAAAATAAAAGGTCATTCTTATTTTCCTTTTATAATAATACTAAGAGATTACACTTGTATTTGTAGGAGTAATAATACTAAAACCTTAATCCAAATATGATTCTAAATAAGACTCTTAAACTAATAAAGAAACTTAATCATAATTATTTAATATTTAATATTATAATACTTATAATATTAAGTATCTAACATTTCAATTCTCTCCCTCATTTAACTTTAACAATTACAAAATAAAATAAAATAAAAATCAGCAAAATAATTTGCCATGGGTGAAGTTGATCTCAAAGCTGCTTACAAGAGTCTTGCCAAGAGTGTAAAAATAGTCACTAAACTAATCATAAATAACTAGAACTAATAGTGAAGTCATAAGCGGCTTACATGTAGTAGAAAATCTTTAATAGTGTAGGGTAACACGAAAATCCCTAAGGCGTATAAAGTAAGAGAGAATGTGGTCGCATACTATAAATAACAACAAAACTATATAGAAAAGGAAAGTGGTGGAGTATTGATGATAAAGTAATTCGAAGCCACATTGAATAGGGTTTTCTGATAATTGGGATAGTCAGTTGCGCAGGTAGTTGAGGTGTAGCGGTGCAAATAGCAATAACACCAAGCAAATCAAGGTTGTGTAAGTTGCTATCGACACATGTAGAAGGAAGGCATACTTAATTCATGATGGGTGTGTGAACTAGTCTCATGTAGCAATAAAGTAGGCATATAATTGGGGATGAGTTAATCATTGTAATACGACACCATTCCCAGGCTAACAGTTTTTGACAAGGATCTATTTAGTTGTTTTCAAGGAGCTGGGGTTAAGTTTGGTTACTTAAGTTTAAGTTACTTTTCTGTTCTGTACTAACACTTTCACCTCATAATGGATCCATCTACTTTCTTTTTAAATAGAAATTTCCTAGTTTTGTTACTTTTTTCTCCTGCTTCATAACTTTCTTATATTGGTGACAAAATTGTTCCGATTGCTAAACTAATTGGTGAATATAGTATGCACATAACTAATTCATGGTTTTTTTTCAGGTTACTTTATATACTTTATATCTACCCATGTTGCAACTTGTAAAAGGTGGCTTTGTTGGTCTCATGTATGTGGTTTTGTCCTTATGGGTATGTTCTTTTTCATAATCTAGTCTGCTGATTCAATACTATTTGGAATTTCTTTATTTTGAATTCTTGGGGGTTTAACAATGAAAAATTTGTTGCAGCTTACCCGAAAATTCTGTTTCTTGCAGCATTTCTTCTACTCTTGTCTTTCTGGTAAAGTTCTTAGGAACTTTTTGTTGTTTGTTCAGTATTATACTTTATTTTTCTTGTGCTGCAATTTCAGTGTTTCAATACTCTGTCAAGTAGTACTAGGATGGAAGGATGCAAAAACTGGTCAATATTGATTTTGGATATTAAGAGTTTTATTATTACTGGAATTATTAGCATATTATATTATCAAACTAGGATTTTCATTGTTATTAGATTATACGAGGTGCCCTATTTATCATCGTATATAACAGAATTGATTTATACATTACAGACTATAGAGTATATCACTCCCCCTAATTTATTTCTTCTCCCTATATCTTTATATTAAGGTCTCATTTCATATCAACTTCTCATCATCTCAAATGTTGTACAAGTTACTGTTGCAAAAATAAAACAAAAGGTGCATAAGGAGTAAAATGTTTATCATATATAGCTGGATGTATTTTATACGCTACTGCATGATTTTCTAGCATCACAATGTTTCTTAAATTCTTTTTGCTCTCACTGAAGGTTTCTTTTATAAAAGTTTAAAGTAGTTCTCATCTCCAACAAATATCAATTTCTACATTTCTTAAGTCGGAACTAGATTTTTTTTTAAATTTTTTATGAGCAAGTTGGATTTATGCAGCTCTTTTAACATTGTGCTTATTCTTTGTATTTCCATCCTTACTTAAATTATATACTTTATACATGGCCACAATTCATTCTCAGAATCAATGTGATACGATTTTTATATAATGGAATGCAATTTATAAGGTATATATGTATGCTGGTATGGGCAATGGTTTTATAGGGTCGACCTTTGCCATCAGGCAAATGATGAAGAAGACGAATATGATGAAAATAACATTCAGAAGGCCTTATTGGAAAAATCAAAGAATAACTGTGGTTTGTCAAAGACAGATGGTCATCGAATTTGTTGTTCATTCCAGAGTCTTCATGTTGGCAGCCGCCAAAAAATTGTGATCACGGTATGAAGTATAGTGTTAATACTATTTATCCTCAATTTTTGTTATGCTAATTGTTGAGTTATATTTGAAATTCATAGTAGCAGAAGCTCAAAGCTTTTTATCAATTACTGCAATGACTTTTCTCTCACATCATTAATATTGAGACCTCTTCCTTTAGGTTGTTGCACTTCTCTTTATCTTCATGATGTCATTTGCAGCGGTAATCTGGATTGGTGCAGGAAAGAATCCCATTGATTCTTCCTTAGTTGCACAGGTATGAACTATATTTCTTTTGACTTCTATATTTGATTGATTCTTTAAAAAATATTTTTATTAATTTTGTAGTTGGATAAACTAATGTTGCTCCTGATTTTGATCCCTGCTTATGATTTGAAGAACTCGCTTATGAAACAGTTCAGTTTGCAGTTTTGCTTATGTCATTTTGTTTATTTAATAGAAGAAAGGAATTTAAGCAACACAGATAATTCATTTTCATACTTTAAGAAAATAAAGGAAGATTAGTTCATAGAAATTCTAGTTTGATATAAGTTCTTGGAGCAAGTTATGTAATTTGCACGTTGGTTTAAAACACTCATTACTATTTTGGTAGTATGATTAACTTTGTCATGTGGTATACAGAATTCAATTTTAAATGAACAAAGCCACTTTAGCTTTTGGCAAAATTGTGTACAAGTTTAAGCAATTAAATGTTAGTCAAATGTCTTTACTGTTTTGCGGTTTTTTGTGTCCACAAGTATTGCAAGATAAATGAATGGTGGATCCTTCTTACCATTGGATGTAAACTGTATTGTGATATTTCTCTTTGCGATAAACTATTTGTGAGAGTGCGTATCTGTTTCTTCTCATTGTTTTGCTTTTCCTCTTTTCTGTGCTTTCATCTTTGTAGTAACCAGTTTAGCAATTTTTGACAGACGAAGAAAATTTTGCAACCTGTAGTTATGGCATGATTGAGTGCTTTGAATTTTTATGTCACTCTGTATTCCTTGTATTTGGCCGACCACTATGAATTAGAGCTAGAAATGTACTCATGCTACAATGCACCTGTTATTACCGTTGATTGACATCAGTATATTGTTACTCTTGATACAAGTTCATTTGTTACTGGTTTTTCTATAAAAACGATTTCTGCCATCTTCTTAACATTCTAGCTTCTACATCTATTGATTTGCTAAATATATCAATTCTTTTTTCCATTCAAGGATGTATTTGTGCCATGTGCCTTTACCTGCTTCTGATACATTTGCTTAATACGGTAGTTAGTTTTGGTCAGTGACTACAGTTACTGTGCAGGTGTATGAAGACTTTCTTTCCACTACAGTTCTTTTATTAGGAGGAGCATTAGGTTGCTATGGTAAGTAAAGAAGTATTTTTAGATTTCTTTAGTTGCAAATACATATTTTTAGAGTTGCTAGTTTGAATTTTATTTTGTTAGACTGTTGAAGATAATTACCTTTATTCATGTTTAACCTTCGTGACCTTGTGTTTCTATTAAGTCAAAAAATAAAGAGAGGGAAAGATATGTTTGGTTTCAAGTTTCAACTCAAGAGTTTCTTTCTTTATTAGCACAATGCCCTATATCGTTGAGACTAAACCATCCTTGATGAAAGTAAATATGTTTGAATTGATGTCAATTTCCAGGTCTCTTGCTATTTTTGAAGCTGAGGAAAGTTCGGTCTGAGAAGGCTTCATCTGACATGTGGAAGGTTGTGAACTGATAACTTCCATGGAGCTTTTTTTTGGGTTTTTGTATTGTTTTTGGTTTTGATTAACAAGCTTCCTTATTGTTATTATTTTTAAATTCATCGTGTCAATGTTGATTGTATACTTCTTAATCATGCTCGTGTTAGTTAAAACTACATATGTAATTTCCACCCACCTTTTGCTCATAATGAAGCACTTTCAACTGTATTACGTAGTGAAATAATGAAATTTATGCAAAATCTACAACACATGCAGGTTACTGGCTTAGCGGTTGTCTCTGTAGTATGTTTTACTTCAAGTGCTCTAGTAGCCCTTCTTACAGATATTCCTGTAAGTGGTTAATTGGCTTGGGACGTTACTAAGATTTGGTTATGACTCTTGACATTCTCAAGTTTAGCCATTTTGTAGCTCCGTTCTTACTTTTAAACTCTTGCAGCTTTATTACCATTGGCGCCTGAGGAAAACTTATGGAGTGAGAGCACTCGTGTTCGTGATTTTGTACTATTTAATAGGTAACTCCATTATCTTTCATGAATCAGCTGGTTTACAATGATACTTATTTTCCTGGATGAGTTTATCACCTCATTATATACTGGAGTATAGAGACTTGTGAGTTTTGTGGGAAGGAATTGTTAGTTAAATCTAGATTGGCATCATTTCATTTATCTGTTTTCCATATAATATTGATTGGTTGAACTTGGATTATATGCTTGTGAATACTACATTGCTTCTCCCCTTTGAAATCATGAAGATAATTGTGAGCTTAGTTTATATTTTCTTAAACTATTCAATTATTTGATTTAAAAGTTTCTTATTTGTGTTTTCCTTTCTTTTGGACTGAAAGAGAATGAAAAAAGTCTAATGATGTCTCTTTATTAGTTTATGATAAACAGTGGCGGATTTAAGACGTGATTTCATAACTGTTAATCTGGTATTGGTTGCAAACAGTGATCTCATTTAAGTGGTGGTTTTTTGTTGCTAACAGTGACAAAGCATTTAAGTCCAAGTAAATAATATTTTTTTCTTCCCATTTTGATTATCTGGTAGGTTCTTTGGTCCCCTCAGCTTTCTTACTATGGATCACAAGAGAATTGCCACCTCCGATCACCAGTCAAACCGAGCAATCAAGGACAATATTTATCAGACGTGCCACAGATGATACCAATCATCGTCAGCAGTGGGCTGCTGCAACAACCTCACAGAATCAGGTACTACTCTCTCTGCTTATCTTGTCTCTTGTCAATTCCTTTCAAACTTTATACTGAACATAAGAAACAACATGACATTCACATCTATCATGATCTAGTTGAGGAATAAGCAAAGCTGTTCCACTGATCTATTAATTGAGACACATCAATAATTTTTTTTGACTTGCATTGCAGGCATCACGAGCAAGTCCCATATAAACAATTATATTGGCTCTCTAAAGCTGAGTATGCGAGGTGCCGTAAGTGCAGATTTGTGGTGTGAAGCACACGATCGTGCAATTATCAATGGAAACAAGTTAACTGAACCTTTCCAGGCATGCATAAAGCTGAGACACAAGTGGTTAATTGCCACTGCCTCCTCTTTTGGGTTCTATGTACATATTCATCATTATAGGAATTATGTAAGGAGAATTCTCTCTCCCCCTCCCCCCCTTTTTTTTCTTCTTGTAATTGAAGTTTCCATTATATTGTTTAACCACACACTTATATTCTTCTCTTTATTTCTCCTTTACCTGCTGAAGTAAATGCTTTTAAGTTATGTTGCCAGAATAGGTCAGAGTTAGTGTGGAACCCTGCCAAGAATCAAAGTACATAAATCGCAGAAAGAAATGTGCAAATATTGCCACTGTCTCGGTTATTCTTTGGCAAGTTTATTGCAATAGTTAAAGTATAAGATATAGCACCTTGTTCAAAAGTTAGAACCATCTCATTTTGACATGTGACCTCCCATTAGGAAAGCGCTTACATTGATACGACTATGATTTCAAACATTTAAATTGACCATTATACTTAATATCTAACCTTATGATCTTGATCTTATTGGTTAAGTAATATAATTACTTCCAACCAATCATTTTAGTAGTTGATATAATTATGTTAAAAAAATAAATGATAATTATTGATTGAATATGTTTTAATCATTATTTATAACGTTGTAGATATAATTATAATTATTTAAATGTTTTGTGTATTTTTATAACTCATTTGTGGACATAAAGTGTAGTTAATAAAATATAAAAAATGTGTACTTAACATAAGGTGGTGTTTGGTTCGCGGAATGAAATCGAAATCAGAATGGAATGGAAAGGAAACAATGTTGTTTGGTTTGATTACTGGAATCAAGTTTGTAATCAGTATTACAATGTTTGGTTCGTTACTAGAATTGAATGAAAAAAACTATAAATTATCTTAATATTTTACATTCATTAAAGTTCAAATAATGTCATTTAATTACTATTTTTTTGTCAGATAAAATACATTATTGAAATCATTATTTTTCTAAATAATTATTACTTAATTAAAAAGAAATATATTATTAAAATTATTATTTTTCTAAATAGGATTTAGGGTTTAAGGTTTGGGATTTTAGATTTAGGGTTTAGGGATTTAGGATTTGGGGTTTAGGGTTAAAATTATTATTTTTTAAAAGGGTTTAGGGTTTTAGAATTTGGGATTTTAGGATTTGGAATTTGGGGTTTAGGGTTAAGTTTAGGGATTTGAGGTTTAGAGGTTTAGGTTTTAGAGATTTTGGGTTTAAGGTTTAGGGTTTTGGGATTTAGGTTTTAGGGTTTAGGGATTTGGGATTTGAGGTTTAGAGATTTGAGGTTTAGGGTTTAGGGATTTAGGGTTTATGGTTTAAGGTTTTGGGATTTGAGGTTTAGGGTTTAGGGTTTTAGGATTTGGATTTAGGTTTTGGGTTTTGAGTTGGGGGATTTGGGATTTGAGTTTAGGGTTATATTTGGGGCGAGGGTAAAATTGGAAAAAAAGAGTTTAGATGGAAATAGAATCATGATTCCTAATGGGGAGAAGGAATTGTGATTTATTCTGCTTTAGTAATCGATTTCATTCCATCCAACCAAACACACAAAATAGAAGGAATCAATTCTGATTCCTTTCTATTCCCTCCAACCAAACATCACTTACATGTATTAATTGAATATGACATTGGTGATCCTATAGTTTTGCACCTTTGAGTGGGGAAATATTATTAATGCTCTGAACTCTTAGCATTTTTTCATATGTCTCACTTTTGTATAAAGAGTTCTAATGTCATAGGCATTTAAATTAATATCATTGATGTAGAAAGTTAACGGTATTAGCTTTTCATTATTTTTCTTTCTTATGGTTCTAATATTAAATAATTTTTTACTCTAATTAATTTTTTGATTTAATATTTTTTTAACAAATAAATATTGATTATTTTTTTGTTTTTTGAATTCTTAATAAATAAATATTATATTTAACAAACAAAATATAGAGTCATATTTAATCTTCATTGTTTTAATGAATATGAGTTCATCTCTATCTTTTCCTACTCCGTATCTAATCTTTAGTTATCTTATTAAAAACCTCATTTTTTAGATTGAGAATTGCATTCAATCAAGGAAAGGATTCATACTTTTATTTAAGATAAGAAAAATATTGAAATTTTAGTGAAAAGTAAACTTTTATTCATTAAGGAAATAAGATTATTACAACCTTAGTTTCTTACTAATAGGCTCCACAGGGGTTTGCTTAAATATTATCTAAAAAGAGAGGGATATTTAAGTTCTATGGTTATAACTTGTTATTCCTTTTTTCATTATATAAGAGCCTTTTTATATTCACCTTTATAGAAGTTTGCTTAAAAATTATCTAAAGACACATAAAAAAAAATAAGGACTACATGTTATTTTTATCTCTTCCTTCCTTTTCTTAAATAAAGACACGTAGAAGGACAAAAAATATATTTTATATTATCTCTTCCTTCCTTTTAAATATTTCTATCAACACTTATTAAACCAAAAATTGCTTACCGACATGCTTCTTCTTGATATTGGAGATATGGATCCCTCTTTATACTTTATATAATAAAGGCACTTGTGGTCTTTAGTTTGCTTTTTTGCTAGTAGGTAAAATTCTTGTTTGGTTTCTTCAGATACATCCAATTTATTGGAGTTGAATGATGTTTCATAATCAACAATTTTCTCAATATCTTTTTGAATTATATTCAAATTATTATGTGAGATCATTATGACTTTGCCTGTAGAGTAGTTTATCCTGATTTTAGAGAATATTCTTATTTTTTTGTTTTCGTGGTATATTTGACTCATGATTACTACTCTTTCCTGGTTAAGAGCCTATTCGTCAAACTCTTTTTCTCATAGAGCCCTAGGTTGGTCTACTGTTCTTTTTTAGATTGTTATTACTATGTTAATAAAATGATAATGAATGATAGGTTTTCCTCTATGTTAATCCATCATGAAACTAAAAAATCTTAAAAAGATTGGACGATCATTTACTTGTACTCTTTTCCTAAAAAATTTAGTCGCCTTTTTGAAATTTTCAGGAAAATAATTTAATTCTGTTAAATTGTTGATTGGATAAATATTTTCAATCAACCCACAATAGAATAATTGGTAAACAAGTTTTGGATCTACTCTTTCAGTGATATTGAATTTGCTGCATGTGATTGGTTTTCTTCTTGATATATGAACTTTTTCTGGTATAAAAAATCTCATGGTTTCAAGTTGATCTTTTCCTGATTTTCTTACTAAATTATAAAGATTTAGTCATTTGTATGGATTTATGTTTCTTTGTCTTTCATTTTCTTCTTTAGGGATAAGAAATGTATCATTTGTTTTCTGGAAGATTACTGGTCTTAGTATTTTTCCTAGCATTGTCATCTTTACTTTTGCAATTGTTTTGTTTTTGAGTGCTTTTGCTCAATTATCTTCTAGGTTGGCTACTACATCATTAGGTCTAAGAAGCTTAGAGGTTTTATAATTAGCAAACTTTCTTCTACTTCAATCCTATTAATGAATGTTTTATGTATTACACTGGAGAATCCAATTATTGCTATGCTTGCTTTTGGCCATGTCTTATATATATATATATATATATATATATATATTCCTGGGGTTTGTTCATTGTAGACAACATAATATTTTCCTTTTTTTATCTTGACTCTTTTTTTAGCTCTACTTCATCTACTATATCAAGCCATGAAGCTTTTGATGATTTACCCTTTCCTTTTTTGATTAATTTTGTGGTTTTGTCTTCTTCTTTTGAGATTTTAATCTCTTTCTTTGTTAGAATACTGGACTTTTTGTATTTTTCATATAAGAGTGATATATATATATATATATATATATATATATATATATATATAATCTCTAGTTTATCTTTTAGAACTTTTAGTTCCTTTTTTTATCTTGATTTCTATGTCAAGATTACCCATCTTTTTTACAATTTTAAAAACTATTTGTGGGGTTAATTTTCTAATTAAAGCATAAGTTAAACTATTTTTTTGGTAGATGTTTAATATCAAGTTTATAATGGTTAAACCACTATTACCACATGTTTAATCATCCTTGTTTATAATGACAACTTCTTCAGTGATAATTGTGGTGTCATTTGTTCTGGTTTATGCTTATTAATTTTTGGATTGTTTCGCCTTTAACCTTCTACATTCTCGAATGAAGTGTCCAGAGTTGTTGCAATAATGACACTTCTTGTCATACCTTGATCTAGACTTCGATCGTCCTTTTGTTGACTTTGGTTATGTGGATTTCTACTTTTACTTCTCTCGTGCCATTCTTGCTTGCCTTGTTTCTACATGACAAGCACTTCAGTGTCAAGAGTATATTCTTCATCTTTTCATCGAGACTCTTCATTTAGCATTCTATCTTTTACCATATCCATGGTAAGCTTGACGTCAGGAGTTGAGTTACTAACTGACACAACTAGAGTATCCCAACTTTTTGGTAGAGAACTCAACATCAACAATGCTTGTAGCTCGTCATCTACGGTCATTTTCATAGAGTTGAGTTGATCTATAATGCCTTGAAACTCACTCATATGTTCTGATACGTTGCTTCCGTCTTTATACTTCAAATTGACTAATTGTCACATCAAATTAGCTTTATTCTGTGCGGTTGTCCTCGCATACATTTTCTCCAACTTTTTCCAAAGAACGTAAGCATTGTGTTCATTAACAAAATTTTGAAAAATGCTTTTATCAATCCATTATCTGATTTGAGCAGCACACTTTCAGGTCAAAATGACCCATTCAATGTCTGCACTAGTTACTTCTTTTTCCTTCGACATTATAATTGGCTTCCATAGATCTTTAATGTATAAAAAATCCTCCATCTTCGGCTTCCAAATTGCATAATTAAATGCGGTCAACTTTATCATATTACTTGTGCTCTCCTCCATTTGAATCGCCAGTCAACAAGTTTCGTCGAGTTTGGAACTTTTTTTTACAATGAATAGTACTGGCAAATAGTATCTATGAATAGTACTTTATGAATAGTGCATTTGAATAGTATTTTGTGAATATTACCCACCGACAGAACAGTACAGTATATATGAATAGTACTATATATGTAAACAATAATCTTACTAAAAACAACCAAAAGCTCTGATACCACTTTGTTGGAAAAAATAGATGGTTATAAAGAAATAAATTCCACACATCGAGGATAACTTCCCAAACCAAAAGTAGAACAAAAATAACACTAAAGATTTTTGCGTGAAAAACTTTCCAAAATGAAAGTAACAACCACGAGATCCATAAGTCACTTAAAACTTCCACTATAATAAAATGGGATTACAAACTTCACCTTTAAGTGGATCTATCACAAAAATACAATAAATATGTATCTTCAATTTGTGGGTTTTAACTTCACAAATTAGTTCTCTCTCAATTTTCTTCTCTAAGAAAATTTTCTGTTGAGGCTTTATGTTTTCTTTTTCTCTCAGCTTTTGATTTATGAATATTGAGATTGAAGCAAAAGCGTTATAAAGCCAAAGCTCCATCCTTCACGCCGGATTGTATGAAGACAAATAGCAAAAAAAATTGACCATTTTTTCTTTCTTTCTTTCTTTCGGTGCCACTATTATTAAATAAGGCTAATCCTTTTTTTTTCTTTCGATGCCACAATTTCTCTCTTGTTGTTGGCCCACATAGTTGGACCACCATAAAAGATGTTAAAAGTGTTGTAAATGCATAATAAGTGTATTGGTTAGTGATCAAGAAGACTCAAGTGATATATATATAAATTTCACTTAATTCTTTTTCTCTATTTTGTATGATATCAGATCGAGGAAATATCTCATCTAACTTTTCTTTTTCGCTTTGTGGTTCTTGTTTTTGCTTGTCTTGGTTTAGATTTCTTGATAACAACTTAGGGTTTTCTTCTTGCTAAAACTCAAGAATGGCTACTCAAGGTTCTCATTCAAATCAAACATCTTCTGATTTGGCTACTGTTTCTTTTTCTTCTTCTTCGTTGTAGTCAATGGTGGTTCATCTTGTCATTCTATTATTTTTAATCAAACTTGATCGTTCGAACTACCTATTGTGACATGAATAGTTATTAAGCATTATAATAACCTATGAAGTTGAAAAATTCATGGATGGATCCTGGGTAATACCATCGATGAATCTTACCAATTCTACAAGTTTGACTCCTGAGTATATGGCTTGGAAACGTATTAATGGGATGATTCGTTCATGGATTTTTGGTTTAGTGACTAGTGAAATTTCAGGATACTTCTATGAAAAACAACTAGTGAGAGAGCTATAGAAGACTTTTGAGGATGTGTTTGCCTCTTCTGCACAATCTAGAATTAAGGAACTTAGGCTTCAATTACAAACTATAAAGAAAGAGTTGTTATTCATTGATGATTTTGTCATGTCATTGAAGACAATAGCTAACAATCTTGCTTCCATAGGTGAGCTCGTTCCTTGTAAAGATCTTATTCTTTTATGCATTGCCTTGTCTAAATCGTCATTATAATCTGTTTATATGTTCAAGCAATGTGCATGCTAATATTGTTACAATTGAAGAGTTTCATAATCGTTTTTTGTTTTGTTTTTGAGACTAGACTTAAGCAGTAGGATAAAGATGAGAAAAATATCTCTAACATTTAATTTCGTTAATATTTATTTTATTTTTGTCATTTTTGTTAGAAAATTAATAGTTAAACATGATATTAAAAAAATAACTCTACTTTAAAATGATATAAATATAAATGAAACTAAACATTTGAAATATTTTTATTATCAATATAAAATATTAAAGATATAAAAAAATGGCATACAAGTCCCTTTATTTCAACCTTTAAAATGTATGGATTTTAAGTTTATTTGTTTGTAAAAAAAGTGTCATAAAATAACAAAGTTAATTCTCTATTTAGTTTTTTTATTAAATATAACATAATAACATATGTGATATTTTATATTTATATTTTTTAATAGACATATATCTAATAAAATAAATTTTAATTTAAAAATTACTCAATTTTTAATAAATAATTTCAATTAAATTTAAATAAAATTTTCATCCTCTAATGTATTACTTTGTGTATTAGACAATGAAAATTTTATTGAAACATTTGTTAAAGTTTGGAAGAAAAAATTCTTAAAAATTTGAGTAATATTTATATAACTATCGAAAAATATAAACTAACACGTGATACATGTGTTATTTTGTAATATTTAACGAAAAAATAAATAAAAAGTCAATTGTATCATTGTTTAACATATTTTTCACAAACAAAATTATATAAATGTTTTTTTTACAATATTAAAAATTCATTTTCTAAGCTTGAACAATAAACAATACTTTTAATTTAAACAAATAGATTATTGGATACTTCGTCCAATAAAATATTTATGACTTTTCCTTTCCAAAAAAAAAAAAATACAACATCAAGATTCGAGAATAATAAATAATATATTCCTCAGGAAACCGTACCCAAATTATAGAGGAGATTTTAGGGCGAGGAAAGCTGATTCCAAAATAATTTTTTATTAAGTTAATTGGGGTTATGACTTGTATATTAAGCAAGAAATGGAATTTGAAGTTTTTGAACAAAACAGAAATATAGTAGCTCTGGAAGTTAAAGGTTTGCGAGGTACTTTAGAAAAATTGTGGTTATGTTTTGTTTATGCCCCACCTTATTATAATGAAAAGACAACTTTTAGTCGTATCTTACTGGTGTGCGAACTTATGACGGAGAATGGGTCCTCATGAGTGATTTTAATGAATTTAATTCTGCAAATGTAAAGGAAGGTGGCAAACCTTTTCTACCCATTAAGAGTTACTTGAAAGATTTTCTTGAAAATTGTGGTAGTATATTTAGGAACCTTTTGTCCTTGGTTCACATGGAAGAATAAACAATCGAAGAGGACAAGAATAAAAAAAAGATTAGACAGAGTAATCACAAGTGCTGTTTGGTTAATCCAACATCCTAAAGCTGCTATTATTATTAATACAAGTTTTACAGTTTCAGATCCTTGCCCAATTGTCCTTGATACTGTAATGCCTTACAAGACCATTTCATTTTTTAGAAGCATGGTGCAGAGATCCAATGGCTGTCCACGAGTCAGAGGAAATGAACAAATTGATATTTGCAAAAAAGTGACTATAACTGCAAGGACATTAAAGCACTGGAATAAGAGTTACTTTGGTCTCTATCATGAGAGATAAAAGAAATAGAAGGAAAATTAATATCGCTTAAGCAACAACAACAGAATGATCAAAGTGTCACTAATATTGAGATGCTTCAAAACGAACGGGAAGAACAAGTGTTGAAAATGAATTTAAATAAAAAAAAATTCATTATGAAAACTATTCTTTCCAATAGTTATTGCGGTTATTTATCCACCCAAATATGATCGTTGTTTTTACAATTATGTTTTGTGACCATTATTTTCATAATTATATATCCGTTATTTTATGATCATTATTTTCATAATTATGTAACCGTTATACATATTTTTTCAACTATAAATAGAGGATAATATCCCTTAGTTTTAGAACACAACTCAATAACTTAGAAATTATTCTTAGTAGCAAACCAAAGAAAAATATACAAAATTATTTTTAAAATTTTCCTAGTAACATAAATATTTGAGAGGTGTAAGATTCTGGACTTTATCAGTGTAATGAAGCTCCGAGACTAAAAAAAGATTATGAGCTATTTTATCCTAGAGACGATGAGGTTATGTTTACTTGCACAAATTTAGGCACAGTCGCGGCTCAACACAAGTAGTTCATTTCAATATATCGGTAATATTGTTCTTACATTGTTTTTCACATGCTTGTTCTAACAACAAGTGAGGCATGAACTAATATAACGCCAAAAATCACTACAAATTTGGTTGTATTGGATATTAGTCTTTAATTCAAGGAATAAAACAAGAAGCTTAATTCAAGGAATAAAACAAGGAGCTTAATTCAAGGAATAAAGCAAGGAGCTTAATTCAAGGAATAAAACAATGAGCTTAATTCAAGGAGTAAAACAAGGAATCCTTAATTCAAGGAGTAAATCAAGAAATCCTTAATTCAATGAGTAAATTAAGGAATCCTTAATTCAATGAGTAAATTAAGGAATCCTTAATTCAATGAGTAAATCAAGGAATCCTTAATTCAATGAGTAAATCAAGGAATCATTAATTTAATGAGTAAATCAAGGAATCATTAATTTAAAGAGTAAATCAAGGAATCATTAATTTAAAGAGTAATTAAAGGAGTAAAATTTCATTATAAATAGCTATACAATTGTAATGAAAACATGAAGAAAATTATACAAACTAGAGAGCTCTTTTGTAGAGTTATTTCTTGTTTTTTCAACATGGTATCAAAGCAAGAAAATTAACTTGCTTCTGCTTTATTATTATCTTACCATCTTCAATCTTTGAAATGGTTGAAGACAAGCCGCTAGGATTAGAAGCTGAAAGTTAATCGGTGCTTTCCTTCATGAATATGCATGAGGTGAATATCAACCAAAATCAAAGATTAAGCTCGATCTTATTGAATGAGTTTAATTACTTGCCTTGGTCAAGAGCAGTATCTCTGGCTCTAGATGGAAGGTCCAAGTTGGGGTTCATAAATGGAAGCATCGAAGTACTTGATATTTCCTCACCAACCTATGAATCCTGACTTAGTAAGGATCAGTTGGTTATGTCATGGCTACTAAATTCCATGGAACATAAATTAGCTGAAATATTCAATTACTCTGAATCTGCATACCAACTATGGGAGACGATCAAGGAAATGTATGGCAGTCAAAACAATGCTGCACAAGTTTTTCAATTAAAGAAGGACATCTCAGATCTGTAACAAGATGGAAAGCCTTTTGTACAACTCTTAGGAAGCATGAAAATCATGTGAAATAAGTTGGAAATATATCATCCTCATACAACCGATGTAGCTCTGTTACGGAAGAGAGCGGAAGAAGATAAAATATTTCTACTTTTGTCCAGTCTCAATTCAACATATAAAGATATATGATGCTATATACTCATGAATACTGAACTTCCTTCCTTCACCAATGTATGTGCGACAATTCAATGTGAAGAAGTAAGGAGGAAAGTCATGAACAAGGGTACAATGGCTAGTGCACCTGAGGTAAGAGCCTATCTAACCAATGCGAGGAAGTACAAAAGGGAAGTATCCAAACTTTAAGTATCAACATTGTAACTATACGGGCCATGTTAAGGACACATGTTGGATTTTACATCCAGAATTAAAACCTGATTTTATAAAGGATAAGAGTTTACAGAAAGTGAATCGTACTGCACACCGTGCAAATCATGCTTTTGCCTCTACCTCTAATGGGTCTGATCCATTCAAGAACTTCACAGCGAATCCAGCTGAACTCATGAATGAGTTTATGTTGTATCTTCAAAGCAAGATAGAAGGAGCTAGAATTGACTGTATGGTGAAAGGTTTTACTTAGATGGTCTCTATCACAAATATCTTGAATTGTTTAGCCATTTTTTCTCCTCACAATGTCATTTTTCAAGATTGTGCCACCAAAAAGATGATTGGTGAAAGGTTTTACTTAGATGGTCTCTATTACATATCCAAGAGCAATCCTAGAGGGTTTCAAGCCAAGTTTAACCCTATCCAAGATAATCAATTGTGGCATCAACGTTTAGCTCACCCTTCTCCACCAATTTTATCAACTTTATTTCCAAACTTAGGAAATTATGCAATTGCATGTGAAACTTGACACTTGTCTAAGGCCACTAGATTGGATTTTATTTCTTCCTTGTCTAGGGCTAGTAAGTGTTTTGTACTAGTTCATTTAAATGTATGGGGCCAACTAATGAATCTTTTGATGGTTATAAGTATTTTGTGATTTTTTTATGATTTCTCTCGAGTCACATGGTTATATCTTTTAAAGTCTAAGAATGAAGTTATGGAAGTATTTAAGAACTTTCATAACCTTGTTAAAAATAACTTCTCTTCTAAAATTCAAACCTTAAGGCCTGGCAATGACACCGAATACATGTCACATATCATGAAACAATATTTGAGCACTCATGACATCATGCATCAAACAAGTTGTGTTGGCACACCTCAACAAAATGACGTAGTCAAATGCAAAAACTGTGACTTATTTGAAAAAACTAAAGCATTAATGCTACAAATGAATGTACCAAAAAGATTTTGATCCCTATGGGTTATGGCAACTACTTACATCATCAATAGATTACCCAGTCGAGTCTTGGATTTTAAGTCTCCTCTAGAGGTTATGAAAGGAAAGAAAATTAACCTCTCACACCTTAGAGTTTTTGGCTGCATCTCTTTTGTACATATTCAATCTCATCATCGAGATAAATTGGATTCTAGAGCTGTTAAATGTATTTTTCTTGGTTATTCATCTATACAAAAGGGATATAAGTGTTATGATCCCTAACTTAGGAGATTAATTGTGTCTAAAGATATTCGATTTTATGAAACTAACCATTTTTTCAAGAAGTCACATGAAATCACAAGTCAAGGGGATGACATCTTGGATGTGTTTCCATTACCAAGAATCGAACTTGAGGCTCCACAATAACAAGATCCCAGCCATGCCAACATTGATGCATCTCTCACTGAAAGTAACAATGAAGGGTCTCATCTTAATGGTACACTACATGAAGATGGTGATAATCAAGATGTGAACGAGTGTGAGATAACTCCTCCTGCTCCATGACGTAATCTAATGCGTGTTAGGCAACCTCCCACAAGACTTCAAGACTTTGTCACCTATAAACCCACACATCCCATCTCAAATTATGTGTCATATAAGAGAGTGACACCAGCCCATACTTCATTCCTCAGCACTATATCGAGTTACAGTGAGCTTCAAAACTTTCATGAGGCCAATAGCCAAGAGGTATGGAAGGAAGCCATGGAAGAAGAACTTAAAGCCCTAGATCAACACAACATATGGAGCATCACCAAACTTCTAAAAGGCAAGAAATTCGTGGGTTGCAAATGGATCTATAAGCTTAAATTCAAGTCAAATGGATCAATTGAGAGGTATAAAGCAAGATTGGTGGCTCGGGGATTCACTCAAACATTCGAGGTGGATTATAAAGAAACATTTGCACCTGTTGCAAAAATGAACACAGTAAGAGTGCTATTGTCTGTGGCTGTAAACAATGGGTGGTCTATGTACCAAATGGATGTGAATAATTCATTCTTGCATGGTGATCTCAAAGAAGAAGTCTATATGAAATTGCCACTGAGGCATCCTCAAAGCAATGAACTGGATTTAGTGTGAAAATTGTACAAATCCATTTATGGTTTGAAATAGTCCCCACGAGCTTGGTATGCCAAACTAAGCTCAGTTCTCACTAGTGTTGGTTTCAAAAGCAACAATGCTGATTCCTTACTATTTGTTCGCACAGGAGCTATGGGCAAATTGGTTGTGCTGATTTATGTAAATGATCTGATAATTACATGTGATAATGCTGATGAGATTTTCAACCTCAAACAGTCCCTCAAAAAAAGGTTTGCAATTAAAGACCTTGAGATATTGAAGAACTTTCTTGGTATAGAAATGACAACCTTGCACAAGGGACTCTTTCTTAACCAAATGAAATATGTCCTAGATTTGCTCAAGGAAGCTAACATGAGTGATGTTAAACCAGCCATTACCCCTCTTGACAACAAGCTCAAACCTAGCTTGAATGGCACGCCACTCACAGATATAAGCTATTACCAGCGATTGGTTGATAAGTTGATCTACCTAACAATCACCAGACCTAAAATCACATATTCTGTAAGTATCGTGAGCCAATTCATACACTCCCCGACACTTGAGCATTTGACCCTTGTTAAAAAGATCTTACGCTACTTAAAAGGATCTTACGCTACTTAAAAGGATCAGTGGGTCGTGGTATCATCATGAAGAAGAATGACAATACACAAATCTTGGGGTATTGTGATGCTGATTGGGCAGGGAATGCAATCGATTGCAAGTCCACCACTGGCTACTGTGCATTTTTCGGTGGAAACTTGGTCACATGGAAGAGTAAAAAGCAAGCTGTCATCGCTAGATCAAGTGCCGAAGTTGAGTATCGTGCAATGGCTTCAACTGCGTGTGAGTTGATATGGCTTAAAGGTCTTCTGTGTGATTTAGGTGTTCCTACAACTCTTCCTATGTCCTTATTTTGTGACAATCAGGCAGCCATGCATATAGCATCAAACCCAGTGTTTCACGAGAGCACGAAACACATTGAAGTTGATTGTCATTACGTTCATGAACAAGTTCAATCACAGGTGATTCAGACATATTATACAAGAAGCTTCGACCAACTGGTTGACATCTTCACCAAGCCCTTGGCTTCTCATCAGTTTCAACAACTTTTGTCCAAGCTTGGATCCATAAACCTTCTGAATCCGAGGGGGAGTATTGGATATTAGTCCTTAATTCAAGGAATAAAACAATGAGCTTAATTCAAGGAATAAAACAAGAAGCTTAATTCAAGAAGTAAAACAAAGCATTCTTAATTCAAGGAGTAAATCAAGGAATGCTTAATTTAAAGAGTAATTAAAAGGGTAAAATTTCCTTATAAATAGCTATACAATTGTAATGAAAACATAAAAAAATAATACAAACTATAGAGCTCTTTTGTAGAGTTATTTCTTGTTTTTTCAACAGGTTGTACAGTGGAGATAAGAACACTAAATTCTCACTTTTTTACATTATTCAGGAGACGACATAACCTAATTTACTCCATTCATAATGAGGAAGGCAGATGGCTTCAATAAAGAGAAAAACATTGGCAATCATATTATATTATTCTTCATTTCAGTCTCAATTCACTTATACAAATCCAATGATTTCTCTACCCTAAATGTACTATTCAATGCATGTATTACGAATTAGGAAAATGAAGAATTATGCAGAATTCCAAAACCACATGAGGTGAACAAAGATTTGTGGAGTATTCATAACTTGGATGCACCTGGACCTGATGACATGTCTGTATTTTTTTTTATAAAAAACACTGTATAGTCAGCATAGACATAATAAGTTTGTGTAGGATTTCTTTTCAGCTGGCACATTGAACTAGGAGATAAAGTAAATAATGATCACTTCTTCCAAAATGGAATTATTCGATCAACATTCAGCATGATCACCAAATAAATCTTTGTAATGTTTCTAATAAGATAATTGCCAAAATGATAGTGGATGGGTTAAGATCCTTTCTGAATAAGATCATATTCCCTTATCAAGCAGCATTTATTCTTAATCATTGGATGTAGAGAATACTATCCTTGCACAGGAGGTGCTACATACAATGAAGAGGAAAAACAGAATACGATCCTTACTAGTCATCAACATTGACAATTTGACATGAATAAAACTTATGATAAAATTGAATGGGATTTGATTTTTTATATAATGTTGAGATTAAGCTTCTCTGTTAAATTCTGTGTTCTAATTAAACAATGTTTATTGATAGTGTCATGTTCAGTTTTATTGAATGGCTCTAAGTATGGATACATTAAACTTTCTAGAGGATTAAGATAAGGAGATCCTCTATCTCCATATTTATTTATAATGGTAAGTCGAAACCCTATCAAGAATGTTGGTAAAGACAAAATCTGATCAATTGGTGCATGAAATCAAGATATCAAGAAATTCATTACCTATAATTCATCTTTTCTATACAAATGACGGTATTTATTCAACAGGGCTAGAGAAGATGAAGTGGATCAATTGCTAAACGTGGTTCGGGATTATGAATCATTGTCTGGGCAGTACCCAAACTTATCAAAATTAGGTGTGTTCTTCTCTAAAAATGTTAGCAAAGACTTAAAGATAAACCGATATAAAGTGTTCCTCTGGAAGATAATGGCCAATGTTCTACTTATTCAAGCAAAAATCAAATGACTTATTGAAGGTAGAAATGAGGAGTGTTGTTATAGTTGAATTTAGAGAACAAAAGGAAGACCAACAGTAAGAGAAGGAGGAGGCTGGTTTGTATATTTTCTCATATATTATTACCTCATCTCTCTGGCTATATATAGCATCTCCCCTATAACGGCTTAGTGGTCCCCCTTCCCACCATGTACTCTCTGCGCTCATGCGTGCCTCCATCCGTGCGCCAATAGCATATCAACGTATCAATCCTCTTTGCCTGAGAATCCTTGTCCACGAGGATACAATGAAGATAGAATTTGGTGAAATTATGAGGAAAGTGTATAATTCTCATCATGACAATCATCATATCATCCAAAGGTTCATAACCATTTTGAGTGAAACCACCCTGAGACTTTGGGTGATCTGGAATGTAGCAGTCTTCATTGGGCTTCGTCTTTGTGTCTATAGCAGGTCCCTCAACCTCACTTAGCTTAATAACAGATGAAGTGCCTCCATGAATTTGCTCCGCATGAAAGGAACTACTTTTTTATAGATAATTGCACTGTTTTGGTTCAGAGGCTGATTTGAAGGACCAATAATACTATTGGCAGGAACTGCAGAGTTTATGGCAATAAAACTCTCATTCAAGCTCTTGTTGTAATCTTTTCTTTGTTCTTCCCAACAATGCCTTTGTGCACAATTTGTATTTTGAATAATGTTCCCAAACAAGCCTTCTTTGTGCTTTATATCTCTGGAATCCTCAAGAGGAGTCCGAATAACACTTGTAGAAGAAATACCATTGTTATTTAAGTGCAGAGCATTTGATGGGAATTCTGATAGTTGGACTGAGCTTGCCAGGTTTCGCTACATCTGTTTTGATCAATAAAATTGGAGGTACCACCAAAACATTATGGATTAGATGAAACACTCCAAATGATGAATGCTCGAATCACAAAAAGGGATTACTTGAATCACATGTAAAAGTTTATAAATTATGGATTTAATTAATCTAGAGGGGGTGAATAGGTTATTTTTAATTTTTATTAATTTATAACTTAATAACCTAAACAAAACGGTTAGACATGCAAACGTGTGTAAAAATAAAGTGCGAAAATAAAATAATAACACACGATATGTTTAGGTGGAAACAACCTAGGCTACAACCATGACCTAAGAGGAAAACCACCGGTCCACCTAACTTTTCACTATGAAAATCAAATGTTCAAGTACAAACTCGATTTTATGCTACCATCCCTAGGATACTGCCAATGTACTTTACTTACAAGCCCCTGCTCTATTTTCATAGTTTATAATATTAGCGTGAGTGGTTTCTAGACCAAGGTTCTAATAAGCTTCCCTCCAATCAGATACGTTCCCGAATTATCTACAAAAAAATTAGTATAAAAAAACACAAATGTCCGTGTGTGTTCTAAAACGAATTTAATAATGAATAATCTTAACTAAATGATTCAAAACATATGACACTTAAATCAAATCAACTAGTAAATCGTAGAGCAAGAAAGATCAAACACAAGTTCAATAAAAATAGTTTCTTTAAAGATTAATAATCAAATCAAATAATTATGATATGAAAAAACAATTATTTGATCTAACAATTTAAAAAAAATAAAGAAGAAGCCATAAGAACATATTATCAAAATATCATAAAATAATTAGGTTTATTAATCAATCAAACATAACCACAAATATTTGATAGATTAACTAAATAAAGAAACCTAAAAATTATGATCTTATATTTGTAAAACAAGAGAGAGAAATTAAGAAGAATAGAATAATGCTCTTGTGTGATTGATTGAAATAATGAGCAATGAGTTTTAATTATAGGAAAAATTAAAACCCTTAATCCTATGTAATTGATAAATATCTTTTCTATTACAAATTGTATTAGTAATATTCATTAATTAAGAAAACTTTTATATGATTGATAAATATATTTTCTATTTCAAATAGGATTAATAATACTCAATAATTAAGAAAACTCTTATTTAAATAAGAGTTCTTTTAAAATAGATTTTATACTATCTTTTATGCTAAAGATTTTAACTAAAATTTAGAGTATATCTTATCTAATATCTTTTAAAAATAGATTTTATGTTATCTTTTTTGCTAAAAATTTTCACTATAATTTAGAGTATATCTTATCTAATATCTCTTAGTATATCTTATTTTAGAGTATATCTTATCTAATATCTTTTGGCATATCTTATTCCATATTTTAGCACTAAAAATAATTTCAGATTTACAAGCATGTGCTATTAAATGCAATTCTACGTATCATAGTTATCAAAGATATACCTGAAGTACAATTATCTGGAACTCCAACATTTGTTTGGATTTTTTTGATAAACTTGATAGTAGGTCTAAAAAAAAATTTACAGATAAATTTTTTGTCCACGAAAATAACCAACACTCATAGTCCTTACAACATGAAATATAATTGTTTGAGCTACCAATAGTCACTCGAGCATCTAGAAAGCTAGTGGAAACTGTTAAACCTATTGGATCGATGATATGACTGAGTTCTCCTATAGGAGTGGTGCACTTTGTTTGGTGCAACTGGTTTGCCTCCACTGATGTTGAAATCCCTCGAAGGAGTTGTTAAGGTTTGTGGATGGAAGGATTGGATGAACCAAAAGAATAAATTGCTTGCAAGGTCAAACCAGCTGGGAAATTTAATCGACCAATCATCCCAGCATGTGCATAAGATGAAAAGGTAGTGTTTCCAAGTGTACCTAAACCAGTTATGGTGCACAAATCTTCGAATCCATTAGTTGCACCAATGCATATGTACAAAGAATCTTTACCCCCAAATGCAACAACCATGCTAGCTTGTTGAGTTTCCACAATGTTGATTCTTTTCAAATAGAGTCTATACTTTTGAAGATGGCTAGCAATATTTTTTCTGGTTAGTCCTTCAATATTCATCAGGTCAAGAATCTACTTAGGAACAACCTTTTCAAAACCCAGATGATTAATAACTACAACAAACTTCCTATGAAGCTTTGGAGACTAAACTACTCTAGGCTTTCTTTGGCTTATGATAGGGTTATCCATTGACATTGCAAGGGCCAGTTGAAGAAGAGAGTTTTCATCATCCATTAAATCATTTGTCTTATTTTTAGCCTCATAAGTTTCAATAGTGGCACGCTCACCCATCAAAACCATAACCTAGAAACCACTTTCACCTTTACCATCCCGAGTGAAAATTGGAGTACTTATAAGTACATCAAAAAGAGCATTTGAAACATGAACAATGTGATTGGTGTCATTTTTGTTCACAACATTAAGAAGAGCTTCTAGCTTTTTTGGCCTATAATTATCCTCATCACCATATTCAACTATGTCGAGAGCTATACTATTCTTTTTAAACTTCATTTCATTAGAATTATTTCCATAAGCATAATGGCCCAAATCCAAACCAATTACGAGGTAGTTCAATTGAGGGAGGGAAACTTGATTCATGGATCTGTCCGGGAAGCCGAGGTGGTGGTGATCCACAGGGCTTTATCTTGGTGTCTAAATAAGCCATTGCCATATCTTCGAGTAACCTAGGAAAATGGTTCTCATCGGTTTTGAGATCTATAGGTTGGGAATACTTCATGGCAGCCAAACAAGCATCATAGGTGAAGAATCCAATGGTTGGAACGACCAACTCATCACAACGTTAAGAGAAAGAACTGGTGGTAGTGATGCTAGCCTTAGGTTCTCTAAAGGGTCTTCATAGTCGGTTGGACCAAACCTCTATCGTGTCGTCTTGGTGAACTCACTCCAAATGAGTGGTCTACGAAACTTTGCAAGCCATTTGTGCCATTGTAGGGCAATGCCTTCTAGATGGAAGGAAGCCAACTGTACCTATTGATCTGGTGTCATGTTCATGCATTTGAAGTATTGTTTGGCCTCATAAATCTAGCTGATTAGGTAATCTCTAGAAAATTTAGGGAAAGATAGACTAAGGTGTTGGTGAGGGTAATCATTGTTAAGGAGAGAATTCGGTGGGTACAAAGTTTCATCCCGTGCAAATGGATGGGGTTTCAGTGAGCTCTAAAAGGCGTGAAAAGCTCGTAGCTCGATCAACACCGATTGTAAGACAACGCCCAATCGCTCGAAGATGGACACAAGTCGTGCTAAGGTGTCAGATTCCTCATTGAGGAGCTCTGCATTGGATAACTTGTGGTTGTGGTTGAATTTATAGAACAAGAGGAAGAAGAACAATAAGAGAAAGAAGAGGCTAGTTTGTATATTTTCTCATATATTATTATGTCATCTCTCTGGCTATATATAGCATCTCCCCCTAATGGGTTAGTGGTCCCCCTTCTCACTATGTACCCTCTGCGCTTGTGAAGTGACCTTTGTACCCATACGTGCCTTCGTCCGTGCACCAATAACATATGAACATATCAAGTGTCCTCTGTGTAATCAAGAACTAGAAATAGTAGAACATTTATTTTTAAGATGTGATTTCTTTCATGCACTATGACATGATTAGATAGGAGGAACTTTACTAAAAAGATTTACAAATGATATCTTCTCATCTTATTTTAAAAGTATATTTCATCTGATGGGCTCATAAGAGGAAAGCTAAATAAATATGAGTTTACTTTGATTGTGACTTTAAACATGGTTTCTATTTGGGGAATGAGAAATGAACTCATTTTTAAGGATAAAATTTTGTTAAAGTCTCTAAGTGGGTGAAATATCTTTATGAGGAAGTACTTCACCAAAAGGAAAATGATAATGATCCTTGTGCAATATTTCAATAAGGGAAACATTATTAACGCACATTGAGTAAAGATAAAATAAATTCAATAAAGAAATAATGACATTGAAAATTTAACGTGATTCACCTTTTAATTTGGGCTACGTCCACGTGATTAACCTTCTACTAATAAAATTAATGAGTATAAAGTGAGAAGCAATACAAAAAATTGAGATACATCCAAAATAATGACACACAAATGTTTTCCAAACTCACTATACTCTCATTCTCTCACACACACAACACTATTTTCATCAAAGGAAATTTTTCCTTTGGCTTTACTTTGCTTCTCTTCTTTTGGTGTCTCTCTAAAGAAAAAACATTGTCTATTTATAGGAAAAAATATCTATTCCTTATGTGGCCAAAAATTGGCCACAAAGTTGCCCAAATTTTAGCCACAAAAATATTTTTTTTATTTAGTGAATTTGTCAAATGTAGTTGCACCTAAAAATTTTATTTTCTTCTCCTTCCATATGGGCGGGACCTACAAATCTTCCCCTCTTGACTTCATGGAGGGATCAACCAATCTAGTAGCTAAATCACATTATTCAAAAATTCTATCTTGGAAGAATTATCGTCAACATGTCTAATCCATTTTCCTCTATATAGATCTTCTTAAGCTGTAGTAGTTTTTTCTCCATTACATCCATAATCTAGTGATATCTCATATCAATATGTTTTGATCTCAAATGAAAGGACACATTCTTTCCAAAATGGATAGTACTCTACCATAATTCAGTTGCACTATCTTTCTCTATTGCATTTATTGTGTCGGTAGAGAGGTTCATTTGCATTATATATAGAGTTGTATGCTTTTCATCTCTAGTCACTACTAATGAGCCTTTTATAAGTTTCTATTTATCATAAATGAAGGAGCTATAATATCCTTCATTTGCAAGTTTGCGTACAAAAATCAAATTCAAGCGTATATCTGGAATATGCTTGACATCCTTCAAAAATATTCTAGTTATATTCTTTGTTTCCAAGAAAACATATCTTCTATCAACAATCTTTGACATGCTTTAATTTCCGATTCTAACAACACCAAAAATTCCAGGTGTGTATGATGATAAAAATTCTCTATGCAATGTACCGGGAATTGTAGCACCACTATCAATCACCCAACTAGTCTCGTGTAATGCAAGATTTACAAAATCTTCATCATAAATGATATTGAACTCGTCTATGGTATTTGTTCACTCATCATCACTATTGTCATCTTTCTTCACTACTTTGCTTTTGTTCATTTCATGTTCCTTTTTGAACACTCGAATTTTTTTTATGTAACCCTTCCTCTTACAGTGATGGCATTCAACATTGACATATTTGTTTGATTCGTCTCTACTCTTGCCTTTAGGTTTCTATTCTCTATATTGTCTCATTCCTTTGGACTCTGTGATAAGGACTTGTGCTTTTGAATCTCTCTCCCTATTCTATTTCTCGTATGACAACAAGGCTTCTACAACAACTTCAAACTATATCTTGTCTTTCGTATAAGTCAGAGTTATTATGAGATGATTATATGATGAGGGTAGTGATGCCAACAACATCACAACTTTCTCTTCATCACTGAAACTCACGTTGAATCTTTCTAAATGCAAAATATTACTGTTGAAATTGCTAACGTGCTGCATCATGCTCACATTATCTTCCTTCCTCATCTGATATAGCTCATTCTACAAATAAAATTTATTGACAAGGTTCTTTGACATGTACAAGTTTTCTAGAGTCTCTCATATTTCTTTTACAGTCTTGTAATTTTTTGATTCAATATTAATGCAAAGACACTCATCTCGTTGTTCCTCGGTGACGATTACTACCTCCTTTTCTTTCCCCAACAACGCCTTATGGATCTTTTGTTGAATGAAAATATCCTTCATCCTCTTTTGTCATAAAGATAAATTATTATTGTCATTAAATTTCTCAATATCTACCTTTTCGCTTGACATTTTTTCGTTATGTGTTTTTTTTTGTATAAAAATACTCTGGACCCAATAAAATCTTTTTTGATGTGACATATCAGTCTATGCTATAACCATAGAGCCTACTAAGAATTTTACTAGGCCAACTCTTATACCAGTTGTTGAGGCACAATGGGTAAAGATAAAATAAATTTAAATGAGTAAATAATAACATCGACAATAAAATTATTTCTTCTACTAATAAAACTAATGGGTGTAAAGTGAAAAACAATACAACAAATTGAGATAAATTCTAAATAGTAACACATAAGTGTTTCCTAAACTCACTATTTTGTCACTTCTCTTTTAAAAAAATATCCTGAATATTTTTTAAAAATATTCTCTTCCACACTCTCTCACACACAGAATACAATTTTCCTTTTATTTTGATTTCCTTCTCTACTTTTAAGTGTGTCTATCTAAAACAAAAATATTTACTATCCCTCAGTGCCATCAAAAATTAACAACATTGTTAGTCAAATTTTACTAAAAAAAAATAATTTTTTTTATTTAATGAATTTGTGAAATATAATTACATTTAAAAATTTTATTTTATTTTCTTTGGACGTATTATCACATGCATTGCAACTTAAATTTACAAACTTCTTGGATACCTTCTCCTCTCGATTATCTCTCTTTTAATTTTGACGCTGGTTTCAAGGACAATAAAGCTTCATTAGGGGTTGTTGCTAGAGACCACAAAAGCAATGTAGTAGTAGGTGCATGGGGAAGTTATTCTCCAGAAGTATTAGAAACAATAGCAATATCTTTAGCAGTGGACATTGCTGACACAATTGGTTTTGGAAATATTATCATTGAAGCTGATTGCAAGAATAATATTTGTTACTTAATAATATGCAATCAAGACATTTCCTTGCAGGCACGGGACGACAATATTTGGATGAAATTTCTCTTTTGATTTCAAAAAAATTCAGTATAATTTTTAGAAAGATTTCAAGTGTGGCTCACGCTTTAGTTAAGTGGTTCTTTATTATCAATTTTAGGGGAATTTTAATTTCAACCAATTCTCCCAACCAATCTTTCAATTGATTACTAACGAATCCCATCATATGTAAAATAACTTTATATTATACATATTAATGACTTTTTTAGCGAAAAAGTAACTTACTTGGGAAGAAAGAAAATAAACCACCAAGTGAGCTTTTCAAAAGTTGCCACTAGTTAGCATCCCTCACGAAGCAAACAAATACAGACAGAGCCAAAAAAGGAAAGAAAGAAAAGCACTCTCTGTCTCAGTCTCTAGTTGTTTATGGGAAAATCAAAAGATTCAAATGATCTGTGAAAAAGCAAAAGCACTACCATAAACAAACATTTCCATTCGATTAATCAACATCCAAAGTATCTTACCTATCTTTTTCTTTCTCTTTTATGCAAAAAAGAAAAACCAATGTTGAACACCATGAATCATTCTCTTTTATACCTGACTTCCCGAAACGTACACAAAATAAAGGTCCATAGTAGAGCAACAACAACAACAACAACAACGAAGATTGGTTGTTGGGTCAACGTTTGGAAATGGCGAGCTCCAGCGGGACGAAGAACGAATCGGGGCTGTCGAGAACGCTGTCAAGAGGTATTACGAGAATGGCCACTCGTATGGTGGATTTGCCTAATGAGGACAGCGGTGCAGCTCTTGATAGTGAACTTGTTCCATCGTCTCTTGCTTCAATTGCTCCTATTCTTCGTGTTGCTAATGAGATTGAGAAAGACAATCCCAGAGTTGCTTACCTCTGTATGCTACTTCTTCGATCGTTTTCTTAATTACCTCATTTTGTTGTTATCTTGCCGTCCATTTCTATTCCTTCCAATTTCTTGTTTGTTTATTTTGCTTTTTAGTACTAGCTGGTGTTGTTAGTTATTAACTATTAGATACTTTTGAATGTTCTGGTGAGCTGCTGGTTTTATTTTTCTTCAATTATGATGGAAGCGATGGTGGGTTTGCTATAGGCAGTTATGTAGTACACAGTATTGTAATTTGGGCCCTAAAAAAAAAGAACTAGAAGCTTTGGTGGGAATCATTGTTGTATTTGTCTGTAACAATTAGCAATGTTTAGAAAAATGATTATATGTAAGAACATGTATGAATTGCTGTTACTTTTCCAGGAGCCTTTTAAGTGTTACCGTGTTCATCCCAAGAGAAAGAGAGATATGGACTTATAATATTTTTGACAATTAGGGAGGATTTTAGATTTAGGTATCCTTCTTTGCATACTCAACTAATACCTATAAGTAAATGCCTAAACTTGTCTACTGTCATCAGGACCAGCGTAAACAAGTGAGCCTTTTTAGGATATTTGGAATGTCAGAGCTGACATTACCATAGGCAGATATGGAGTATAGTTGCAATATACAAAGCTTGGATCTTTGGTTGGAGTCATGCTTGTATGCATGTATGTATTATGCAGTTTTTCCTGGGGCATTTTGGGTGTTATATGTTCCATCCTGAGAGAGGGAGGAGAAGAATAAGGATTTTTATATATATATATATATATATGGACCTAGATCCACTTATAATGGTAGAGAAATTGAGCGGATTTTAGACCTTTGTAGAATTCTTACTTAGTCAACTGATAGTTCTAAGTGAATAACTGAACTTGGTCACTCTCATCAAGATCAGTAAGAGCAAGTGAATCCTTTTAGTATATTTGGAATAACATAATTGACCACTTGACCACTCCACTTCCAAGCCTTCAGAAAGATGGATGTAGTGCTCAGACGGTTGACACTGAAGTTTGATCTTCTTCCTGTTCTAACAATATATTGTAACAGCAGAAAAAATCAATAACAGCAGAAAAAATAAAAAACCAGAATGTTAAAGTAAAACTAATGTGGGGGTCAAGATGCGGTAATACAACATCCATATATGAGCTACATGAATTAGTATTCAATGTGGCTGACACTTGCAAGCTTAAAGTTAAATGACTAGTTGCCTTTAGCATTATTTCTACGACCAAGCTCTAATCATGTCCATTCATCCATCATCAAATGGCAGTTTCAGCTGACTAATTATTTCTTTTGTATTGTTTTGTTTTACTTATACTCGCACTTAACCTTTTATTAAATATTTGTAAACTAAAATGAATATGTCACTTTGCCTACTGCTTTCTTTTTTAATTGGCAGATGTTATGCTTGAGCTTCTGGGGTATGTTATCTTGTTTCATGTGCAAATCTAGCATTTCTTCATTCTCCACCCTCCAAAAGAAAAAAAAAAGAAAAATCACATGCACTTTTCCGCACTAATGTATTATTATTATTATTTTTAAAATTTGTTCATGGTGTATATGGTGCATAATTTCATTGCTTTCTCTGTGCTCTTCTGTTATGAAACACACTCTTTGCATCCTTGAATGTTCAAGAAAATATGAAAAGAAAGGCCGCTGACCTACCATAATTTCTTTAGGCCGCTTCCATGCATTTGAGAAGGCTCATACGATAGATCCAACATCAAGTGGACGTGGTGTTCGCCAATTTAAAACATATCTATTGCACAGGCTTGAAAAGGTATACATGTTGATTTTGATTGGCTTTGCTTATTTCTTTTCCATTCAGCTTTTGGGAAATCTTTAAATTTTTTTGCATATAGATCTGCTTATTGTTGCTTTAATTTTTTGATCCCCCACCCTAATAATCCCTGTGCAGTTCCACAGTTATGTCTTCTCTCACAAAAAATAATAAATAAATAAATGCTTTGTAAAATTCTTAATTATATTACTGTAATGATGCTAGCTACGTAGATAAAAAAAATGTAACAGTGAAGTCTTGTCAGAAGCATCAGTCTATTACAGTGTCTTATATAAAATCTGAAATAATTTTTTTTTTTAATCAAACAGTTAAGGATCTAAACTTAGAGCTCCTGTATTTTCTTGAAGTAGGGGAAGTATAAGTTCATTTTACTCCCTTTGAGCTTTGATCCTGAGTTGATATCATTGGTTTTCAATTTTTCATTAGATGGAAAGCCATGTAATGAAATCTGAAACAGAGTTGTAAACTAAATTTGAGTATAAAATTGAGACTTATCACATGCTTCTTCCGGTAATATTAATTCAGTGTCATTTCTAGAATCTATGTCTGTATGGAAGGGTTTGAGATTGTACTTTAGTACTCCTAATTATCTTAATGTTCTGCATTGCAGGAAGAAAATGAAGCAAAATATACTCTTGCTAAAACTGATTTCTCTTCTGATCCAAGAGAAATCAAGTTGTTTTACCAGGATTTCTATGAAAAAAATATCAGAGAAGGAGAATATACAAAAAAACCGTAAGCATTTATTTCAACTTTTTACCTAACTATCTTTTCTCATTTTCATTTCTGATCTCGCTTTCTCTTGTTATTTGAAGGGAGGAAATGGCTAAGATCTGTCAAATTGCAACGGTCCTTTATGAGGTGCTGAAGACAGTGGTGCCACACAACAAGATAGACTTAAAGGTATAATTTGCATGGTTTTGGTACAATGTCTCATTATTTACAGTCTTTATTGCATGGAAAGTACTAAAATGTTATTGTTGCAAATATTTTTGTTACAGACACAAAGAATTGCAGAAGATGTTGCAAGAAAAAGGGACCAGTATGCACATTTTAACATTCTTCCATTATATGCAGTAGGGGTTAAACCAGCAATCATGGAACTCCCCGAGGTTTGTTATTTTACTTCGCTTCTGTCCAGAATTCTGCATCATCTTCTTACTAATAATTCATAATTCTTCTCCTGAAATATGTAGATAAAAGCAGCACTTCATGCCCTACGCAATGTGGACAATCTTCCAATGCCCAGAGTTCACTTAAAACCAACTGGGCCAGATGATGATTTGACAGGAGTTAAACACATCAATGATATACTGGACTGGTTGTCCTCTATATTTGGGTTTCAGGTAACTTGCTCTTGAACATGTTTGCTGTGATTTGTAGATGTTACATGGTTATTCACCTAGGTTCTAGTTTCATCATACCAAAATAGAGCTGAAATTATGGCCTCAGCTGCTCCTAAACCTATTGACTTATTGAAATGCCTTTTCTGCAAAAGAAACACGAAAAAAAGAAATCCCTGCCTAAATTTGTTTTTTATAGATATTTAATAAAGGTTTTTCCAAACATTCTTTTAGGTGAAAATTCTTTACTTCGCTGCTTTTAGGCTATATTTGGATCTCATATTTGCATGGGAAAAAAATGGTGAGGAAAATATGGGGGTCAAAAATGAAAGAGAATGAAGGTTAAAAAAATTTCAAGAAATTTTTTATGAACTCTTATTTTCATCCTTTCAAGTAATCAAGTCATAAATAATATATTGCATTATGCATTATTTGATTATTTCCCTTTTTGTTTTTTACCCCTCATATTTTCCTCACCATTTTTTTCCATACAAATATAAGATCCAAACATAGCCCTAGTGCCCTTAGTATAATATAAACAAACGTACTAAATTAGCTGATCTACTCCAATTAGAACACTGCTTACGAGTGATATGGAATATTATACCTGTGTGTTTGGGATTAGCAATGATCCATCGATAATATGATGGCTGTAAGCCATATTTATTTTTTATGAAGGAAACAAGGCTTATCTAACTGCGTTTTCTTATATTTTTTTTTCTTGGGTTATAAAGAAAGGAAATGTAGAAAATCAGAGGGAACACCTGATATTGTTACTTGCAAATATGGATGTAAGGGGAAGGAATCTTGAAGATTATACCCAGGCAAATTGTCTTCAATGGAACTGTCTTGTATTTAATTTACATCAAGTTTATTTTCTGATGAAATTATCAAAAGAAATCTTACATTTTTTCTCCAATCAGTAAAGATTGATTACTATGGTATTGCAGTTGGATGGTGGTACTGTTCAGCGTCTGATGGATAAAATCTTCAAGAATTATAGTTCATGGTGCCACTATTTGCACTGTAAATCAAACCTTTGGTGAGCGATCCAACTGCTTTTCCAATTCTAAGTCAAAACCTTAAAAGTAGTTTACAAAATTAAAACTAGAACCATATTTTTTCATGATTTGGAGCACTGAAACTTCATTTTTTTCTCTTTCGGTTGCTTCTCAGGTTTGCCCAAGCTTCTGACGGGCAACAAATGAAACTAATTTATATTGCACTTTATCTTCTTATATGGGGTGAAGCTTCAAATATTCGATTCATGCCTGAATGCCTGTGCTACATTTTCCATAATGTATGTTTGTCTTTGTGGTCGTCATGCAGTTTATGTGGTGTGGATGTTTCTTTATCATATATCTGTGTATCCATAGGCATTTGCGGCAATAGTTTTTATTAAAATGCTCAACAAAGCTGTTTTCAACAATTCAAGATTGCTGTCTACCCAATATAGTATTTTTATATACCCTGTTACATACAAACACTCTGTAAAAATTTGCATGTGTATGCACTCATAACTTGGTGAATTCTCAAAACTTAACATTAGACTTCATAATGTCTGCAAAAAGTGCTATCAGATTAAGTTTAAATATCTGTATATGCTTATATGTGTATTCCAAATGCAATGCAAAACTTCTTTCTTGTGTTCAAGATTGTTATATAGGTTTCTTATATTTTTATCATTCTAAAGTCTAAACTAATGTTTCAGCAGAATGTTCTTGAAAATGTTCCATATATGCATATTTGTCCCATCACATCCTGGTGGGTTCTAAAATAAAAACTACAGTAGCTTGTTAACTAAACAGTGATTACACATTATGGTTCTATTTAACTGCTTTTGTATGTTTTAATTGAAAGTTTCATCGTTTGACCCAAAGTAGAGTGACTGCAACTTATAATGGAACCACATCCATTACTGTTTAACTGAGAACAAGAAAATATGCAGGCTAATTTCTTCATTCTCTATATATATTTTTTTAAATTGACTATTTTTGTCTCTTAATCCAATAGATGGCCAATGAGGTTTATGGGATACTGTATAGCAATGTTCATCCTGTTAGTGGCGAAACGTATGAAAATGAGGCACGTGACGAAGAATATTTTTTGAGGAATGTTATAACCCCCATATATGGTGTTTTGTGCAAGGTAACAATGCTTATTTGTATACATATCTATTTCATATAACTATCATTTTGCTTCTAAACACATTCATCCACTCATTTTTATCGAGAAGGAAGCAAAGAGAAATAGGGGAGGTAGGGAAAGTCATTCAAGTTGGAGAAACTATGACGACCTAAACGAATACTTTTGGTATGTATCTTGAATGATAAGTCTTGTTTTATATAAGTCTTGTTTTATATAAGTCTGACACCAAGTAGCTAAAAAAGTATGTTTATTTTCTGTAGGTCTGGAAAATGTTTTGGGCTAGGATGGCCAATGAACCCTAAATCCGACTTTTTTAGACATTCAAATGGGGTTCAGCCCATAAATGAGGTATATATCTCTTTTCCTTTTGTATACCTTTTGTTTTATGTTTCTTTTCTTGTCCCCTTTTCCCCCTTTAAACTTGGAAGAAGGTGGGGAAGTGGAAGACAGTAATTTGTTTTAGTAACTTGTTTAGATGTATTATCATATGACATTTCTTGAGATGGAAATGAAACTAACTGGTGTCCTATAAACTTGACATTATTTTGATTCACATAGTAAAGTACTATATTACATAGAAAATGTATAATCCATAAACATCTTTGACAGAGACCTAATCAAGTTGCTGCTGGAAGGAAAAAGCCTAAAACCAATTTTGTAGAAGTGCGTACATTTTGGCACCTCTATAGAAGTTTCGACAGAATGTGGATATTCTTTATATTGGCATTACAGGTAGCATCTTGTTTGAATATGTGCATTTGTTTTGGTATATTGCTTCAACTTTCCCTACACTAGCTATTCATATTATCTTGACTATATGTATAACTTTGACTTACATTAATTGCATTGAGTAGTCGTGTCCTTTGTAGTTTAGATGATCAGCAACTATTAAATTGAGCAAACATGTTAATTTGATGTTTAAAGAAAAAGAAGCATGTCACTTCAATGTTGGGATCCCGATTTTTAACTCTTAACAAGTGGTTTCCTACATCTGTAGGCCAAAATTGCTCTTAGTAATGTTAATGAAGTTCTTGAGGTTTATTGAGAGAATGGTTGTAGTGTTCCATTGGTGATCCATACAATTCCTTGTACAGTATGCTTGCATTTTTATTACTGAAACCCTATAAACAGGCTTATGTAGTAAATTCAAAGTTGGGTTTCCGTTCTAAGTGCTTAATCTCAATTAAAAATTTATATACGGATATGCAATGATAAATAGTATTGTGCTTTTTAGAGTCCATGAGAATTGCAAAGGTTGACTTAGTAGATGACGTAGGTTAGCCTAATGGATGATGTGACCATGATACTTCAAGCTTATAAGCTCTACTTTATAGTCATCCACAACTCTCTCATTTTATATTCCAGCACTAGGCCTATCTACTTGGGTATGCCACTTGTCGTGTTTTTAATAAGACCCATGTAATCTCAAGGACCATGTGTGTTCTGATACCATATTGAGTTTTTGGTAGAGTTTATAAATACCTACTTGGGTATGCCACTTGTCGTGTTTTTAATAAGACCCATGTAATCTCAAGGACCATGTGTGTTCTGATACCATATTGAGTTTTTGGTAGAGTTTATAAATACCATGGAGTGCAACTCCAAAATGTTAACTCAGTAGATGGTGTGGCCACGATACTTGTAAGCTCTAGTTTAGAGTCATCCACAACCAACGTGGACTCTCTCATTCTATATTGCAATTTGCAGCAAATGGAAACAAATGAAAATGGAAATGTGTCTGGTTGATCTATGTTAGCAGTGGTGGCTGACTGTAGAAAGGAAAAGTAGGAGTAAATATTTGTGAGGAATATAAGGGACTCTGGGAGGCTAGTGGCTATTACAGGCCTGAGATAGTGTTGTGCATAGAATAAGGACAAATATATTTCCCTTTTGAAGTGTACAAATGTTTATTCTGCTTTATGATTTTGACCAAGAATGAAGATTTTAAATGCCTGTCATGATTAATGGACGTGATTACACAATGTTCCTGTGTATGTGCAAACAAACCTAATGGGATGTTTCAGCTATTGTCAAACAAACAAGGAAAATTGAAGGAGTTTTCCTCTTTAGCTCGTCCCTTATCGTTTATAATCTATTTTTCAGGCTATGCTTATTGTTGCATGGAGTCCCTCTGGATCTCCTGCTGCTTTCTTTGATGAGGATGTCTTCCGAAATGTTTTGAGCATCTTTATTACTTCTGCTTTCCTTAACTTTTTACAAGGTACTGATAATACTTTAGACACGTGTGGTTAAATTTACAATAAATCTGCCAATAGGTTATTGAGGTAATTAATTCAAATCTCTGCAATATAAAGAAATATATGTGCGTGTTACGGCTATTAGAAGTTTTAATAATATAGAAATAAATATTACCGATAATGTCCTGTACTAATCATGTATTATCTTTTGACTGAGCAATCTTATTATCTGTGTTGTGCAGCCACTCTGGATATAATTCTCAGCTTTAATGCCTGGAAAAGCTTGAAAATCACTCAAATAGTTCGATACCTCTTGAAATTTGTGGTCGCAGCTGTCTGGTGTGTGGTTCTGCCAATATTTTATTTCAGCACAGTACAAAACCCAACTGGACTCATAAAATACTTCAGGAGTTGGGTTTGGAATTGGCGGAACCAGTCACTGTATAGCTATGCTGTTGCAATCTATTTGATACCCAGTATGTTGGCTGCTATTCTATTTCTGCTTCCACCTTTCAGGAGATCCGTGGAGCGGTCTAATTTGTGGATTATTACTCTCTTTATGTGGTGGGCTCAGGCAAGAATATCTAGTGTTCATATTTTTCATCCTTTTCTTTATCTGCCAATCCACAGTTCGTTTAGTTTGAACTTATCTAATTGGCGTCTTTCAATAGTTTATGATTCAGACTGATATAAATGTTGTATTATTATTTGTGGCCACACTGCAGCCAAAACTATATGTAGGAAGAGGCATGCACGAAGACCTGTTCTCATTGCTCAAGTAAGGAAAATCTGTGATCTGTTTTATTTTTATACTTTTCATCTTCTAAAATGGGTAGGTTGTCAGGAGGGACTGCTGGGGTGTAATTGAGCAAATTCCCAAAGACTTCTCTTATTTTCAACTTGTCTTGTGGTCTTACTGCCATTTAATGATTTCTCTTTTTTACCTCCTCAGATATACTCTGTTTTGGATCATGCTGCTGATCAGCAAGCTAGCTTTCAGTTATTATGTGGAGGTGAAAATTTGAGCGATTGTCCAATTAAAAATTATTCGAGTATATACACTTATAATGAAATTATTTGATTCTAAAAGATTTGGGGGTATATTCTGTTGGGTGTGTGATGGTAAAGGTCCCTTCATTTTTTTACATGAGATTGGGCACTTATAGTCTTGTTATTTATGCAACTTAAATACTGCAGTGTAAATTTGGTCTCCTTTTTATGGACTAGAAGTGCTCAACTTATTTATGGCCAACTTATTACAAGCCACCTTTCATATTACGTGCCTATCAAGTCTTAAGTGTTCATTGTCACATAGTAGCTGGACTACTATGACTATTTTCCCATATTCTGTTAGTAGTCTGTTCTCTATGAAAAATCTCTAGCCTGTTCTCTTTGAAAAAACTCTAGATGAGTAGAAGCATTTAAATTTATGCTGGCATTTGCATTTACAAGTACATCAGTGTGCTTGCGTAGAGGTGTATTCATGAACTTAGATGCATTGAATCAAGCATGTTAGTGAAAAAAATTACATAATTTTGGGTACTTGCCATTTGGAGATGTATTCAATATAGCCATTATCTTTGACAAGTTATGAAAAATGAGTTGAAAAATAAAACACCTATGGACTATTACAATTAACAATATTCATTTGCAACAAACTCATGTCTACATGGTTATGGCATAATAGTGATTATGATATTTGGACTCATTAAAATACTTTCTTGTATGTAATGTTTACTAAAAAGTGTTAACTTCGTTGTTTTACCATATTTTTTGTAAAAGCTTAAGCTTGTAGAGAGATTCTACAAACTTATCCTCAACTCATGTGTTCTGTTAAACAGATATTGCCACTTGTTGAACCAACAAAATTGATAATGGATATGTATATTGACAATTACCAATGGCACGAGTTCTTCCCCAATGGTAACATAGCAACCCTTCTTTTCTTGTCTTGTCTTGTCTTGTCTTATTATATGTATGGTACTGTAGCCCGTGCTTACTTCTTTTTTTCCATAGTTACCCACAATATCTTCGTTGTTATTGCAATATGGGCACCAGTTATTCTGGTAAGTAGATCACAAAGGAATTAATTGGAGTGAATAATTTGTCCTATGCTTAAAATTGTTTTTTTCTCTTACTTGCTGTAAAGATTCTTTGTTCTATTGGTATATAGGTTTATTTTATGGACACACAAATATGGTATTCCATATTTTCTACTCTATTTGGTGGGATCCACGGAGCCTTCAGTCATTTGGGTGAGGTTAGTGGAAAGTTTTTGACATATCACGGTAGTAGTGAGAATGGTGCTAGTAGCTTAGGATATGAAAATAGTGGTTTGGTAAAACCCATCAAAATGTGATTTATTTTTTGTTTTTATAAACTTGAAATTTTCATTTATTATTATTTTTACACATCAATTGATTGGGTTAATTATTGGCTTCCTGATGATTGAATCATATCATTTGGTGTTTCTTAGATACGGACACTTGGGATGTTGCGTTCTAGATTTGAATCAGTGCCTTCAGCTTTCAGTCGTCGTCTTTTGCCTTCAACAAATAAGGGTGGCAAGAAGAAAATTCCGGTAGTGCTGTTAATTTAGTATTTTTGCTATTATAAAAGTGTGGCTTGGACATCTGATGCAGTAGCATCTACTTAGTTTTTCTCTTTATTTTGCTTATTGTTGTTTAAGTATTTTTATTGTTGTTTTTCCTAGTTTTGTCTTTTTTATTTTTCTTTTATTCACAGGCTGGATTTAGGAGAAATTTAGTTCAGTTACCAAAACAGCAGCATTTTGAGTAACTTAATTCAGTTAATAGTTAAGGGAAGATAGTCTGGAGGCTCAGAGTGGATTGATTGCATTTCTTAGCTTTTTATTTTATTTTACTTTCTCTGCAATTTTACTGAGTTTTCCTTTGGTTGAATCATAGTGTTCAACCTAGGTTTATTGTAATTCTTAGAATTTATTAAAGGCTTATACACCAACATTCCATCTTTCTTGCCCTTATCTAAATGGAACACTCTGGCATATGCAGGATGAATCACTTGAACGGAAGAACATTGCTAATTTTTCTCTAGTTTGGAATGAGTTCATAGATAGCATGCGAGTGGAAGACCTGATCGGCAACAGGTTCTACTGCTTCTTCTGTATAAACTCTTTTGACAAAAGCATCAAGTTAAGGCTCTTATTATTTCCTTTGACTTCTAATAATTCAGGGATGCAGATTTACTGCTGGTTCCATATTCTCCAGGTGATGTTTCTGTTGTGCAGTGGCCCCCCTTTTTGCTTGCTAGCAAGGTAATATGCTTGTCATGGCTTCAAGCATAATTAAGACTCTCTTGGTCAGTGGAATTCTGTATCTCACTTATATAATCAATTTGGTTTTGAGTGTGATAGATTCCTATAGCACTGGACATGGCAAAAGGTTTTAAGGGAAAGGATGATGATGATTTGTTCAGAAAGATTAAGAATGATGAATATATGTATTCTGCAGTTATTGAATGCTATGAGACACTTAAGGATATAATACACCGTCTTTTGGAAGATGAAGATGATAGAATGTAAGGAATAATCTTTTATATTATCAGCATGAATTGTATAGACTAACATCTACTGATTGTTTAAATCATTCTTTGAAAAACATTTTTGCCTCCATCCTTAACCTCTTCATTGAAAAGCATCATAACATTTTGTCCCTTGTTATGGAATAGGATTGTGACGCAGATATGTGAGGAAATCAATGGTAGTATAGGAGGGAGGATATTTTTAATTAATTTCCGGATGAGTGGGCTTCCATCACTCAGTGAGAGATTGGAGAAATTCTTGAAATTATTGGTAAAGTACTTAAATTATGTATTTTGTCTCTAAGTAGTGCCTGGCATGCATGACCTAGAGATGCCACTCTTCCATACTGAGTACCTACTGATTACTTAGCTGGGTGTATTGACAGCTAGCTGAAGGAGATGATGTTGCGAGTTCCCAACCTCAGTTAGTAAACGTCCTTCAGGATATTATGGAGATTATCACACGAGATGTTATGCTCAAAGGCCATGAGTAAGTAGTCAAAAAGATAGTTAATAGGGTTATTTTCAATGGGAGGAAGGAAGGAGTGGGAGTATTTATGCATCTTAGAGATCAAAATGAGAGTTTATTTCTCCTTTATCTTATCAATTTTGCTCCTCTGTAGAATTTTGGAGAAGGTTCATCGTGACAGTGTCGTTGTGGATGGCAAGAAAGAACAAAGGTTTGAAAAGATCGATTTACACCTGACAAGAAATAAGTCATGGAGAGAAAAGGTATGTTTTACTTGGGGTCTGGTACCTTAGTGATATCCACATTATCACTTTGGTACTCATTTTCTCCCATATTACTAAAGGGTGTTTGTTTTAGTACCCAAGTTCCTTCTTTGGTATTCTTTTTGTCAAAATGTTATAGTAACTTTATTTTTTGGTCCACAAAAAATCATGTCCATAATACATGTCCTTAATAATGAGGGGTAGTTTTGGGTTTTGGGTTTTATTTTTATAAAAAATATATGTATTAAAAACTAGGAAATTTTTTGATAACAGCCCCTATGCATTATTTAAAAAAAAAAAACTGTGCACATTAAAACTCACAATTCCTTCCTTAAATTCACACAATAACTATCCACCCTAAAAAATTTCAAAAATCCCTCTATTTCCCCGACAGAAGGACCCAACATTATAAAACCTGTGCATTATAAAAAAAATAAAAGCAACTGTGTACATTAAAACTCACAAAAACCCTTCTTTAAATTCACACCATAACTATCCACAATAAAAAAATATTTCTCAATTTCCCCTGATAGAAGGACCAACATTTTTTATAAAAATAAAACCCAAAACTACCCCTCATTATATAGGAGATGTGTTGTTATGCACACGACTTTTTGTGGACTAAAAAAAAGTTACTGTAGCATTTTGACAAAAAAGGGTACCAAAAAGGAATTTGGGTACTAAAATGGCACTCTTTAATAATATAGGAGAGCATGGATACCAAAGTGATAATATAGGTACCATTAAGATACTAGACCCTTTTACTTGCATATAAATTTTATCTTGGGCTACTGTTCTTATTATTGACTGCATCTCTTTATAGGTGGTTAGACTTCATTTGCTTCTGACTGTTAAGGAATCTGCCATAAATGTGCCTCCAAATTTGGAAGCTCGCCGCCGCATTACTTTTTTTGCAAATTCTCTTTATATGAATATGCCGAGCGCACCCAAAGTTCGTGACATGCTCTCCTTTAGGTAGTCATGACATTACTTCAGTATTGAGAAATGGAAATATATTTAGAGATTGGTAACTACTTAATGGGAATATAGCACTAGTAGTTAGACTGGAGCCTCATTTTCTTACTAGTTGCTATATCTATTTCAAAATGAAAAAATATTGTTGTTCTTACCTATCATATGAAAAATATCACGCATTTTTTCTATTTCTAATGGTACTCTATCACTCTCAATATCTGCTAACATGTCCTTGCTTATTTCTCACGAGTGGTTTTAAGCCATTATCAAAAATATATTTTATGGTAGTTTGTCATAGATGACATTCTGTATTCTCTTCCTGCTTCTTAAATATCAATTTTCCTTTTTTGGTTTTATGAGTTTAGTGTTCTGACGCCATACTACAAAGAAGATGTCCTATATTCTGATGATGAACTTAATAAGGAAAATGAGGACGGAATAACAATTTTGTTTTACCTGCAAAATATATATCCCGGTGAGTTTAAGTAATCGCTACATTTTTCCTTTATTTTCTTGACTACCTGCTAACTGTTTGCTTCCTTTGGTTGTGAATTAGATGAGTGGAGAAATTTTGTGGAACGGATAAATGATTCTAAACTTGGATATTCCGATAAGGACAAGTTAGAGTTAACTCGTCAATGGGTATCTTACAGAGCCCAGACACTTTCCAGAACAGGTTTGGATAGTGGTTAATGATGAAATTCACTTTTACTTGAGTATATTATGGTTGAAATCAAAAAATTCCTTTTTGTTTTTTCCAGTGAGAGGTATGATGTATTATAGGCAGGCTTTGTTACTTCAATGCTACTTGGAGCTGGAAGGGGACAAGGGTTAGTGATTATTTTAAATAAGAGATTAGTTATTGTTCCTACATCATTTGAATATTGATACACAGTCAACTATCAGTATTTAGTATTTACTATTGTTTCCTTGGCAGCCACTACTGGTGGTTACCGAACTTCAGAGTTAAGCGAAGAAGATCAGAAGGCTTTCACTGATCGTGGACAAGCTTTGGCAGATTTGAAGTTTACTTATGTTGTTTCTTGTCAGATGTATGGTATTCAGAAGAAATCCAATGACCCTCGAGACCAAAGTTGTGCCACCAATATTCTCAAGCTAATGCTACAGTGAGTTAAATCACAATAGGACCATACATAGTTCCATTGGATATTTGAATTGTTTGAGAAACATTTTAAAATTATTGACTTTATGCAGATATCCATCTCTGCGTGTTGCTTACATAGATGAAAGAGAGGAGACAGTGAATGGAAAATCCCAAAAAGTTTACTTTTCTGTTCTGGTCAAAGGAGGGGACAAGTTAGACGAGGTATGAAATATATCTCCTGGCTTTAAAACATCTCCTTTTTAGTTGGATGACACCATTAACAAGGAGATAAAAAGGACGACAGGAGTGAGTAGCCTTGCAAGATTACTATTTTTTAAATGTGAAACATCGTATTATATTAATAAATAAACGGCTACAACTTGTGGAATAGTAATTCACTAAAAAGACATCAAACTACAGTAGTCAACAAAACTCCAAGCCTCTATACTTATGCAATACATGCTCTGGATTAAATCTATTAAGAAACTGAGAATTATCTTTCAGTTTTTTAAAAAATCACTTCTTTTTCCACAAACAAAATTGATATTATTTTTAATATGTTAAGAAATTCACTACTCCTTTCAATCAAAACTCAAAAAATAGCTCCAACACCTGCCTTCCTACTCCCATGCCTGTAAAAGGTTTCTAGCCATAATGATTGGCATGATTGTGAAGTAGCTCATTGTACACCATATTACTTTGTAAGTTGGAACAAAAAACGCACAACTGAAATTATAGAAATGGATGATCGATGTCTTATAACTATTCTTGCAAAGCACACACTAATTAAGACAGGAAAATAATATTAGCCTTGCAAGTTGAACGAAGTTGTAGTAATCTCTTATCATTTGCAACATTGTGCTCAGGAAATTTTATCTAGCTGATGCTTGATTATAGATAACACTCCTCTTACTTTGTGGGTCAATATGATTATGCTCTGATTTAACTATGAGCATAATTTCTTTTTCTGATCTGTCTGTTTCAATGAACCATGCATGACACATTCAGATATTAGTTCACTGAACAGCATTCAAAATAAGATGAAATTGCTTAATGGGACAATCAAAGACTAGTTTGCTAACACTAACATAATTTGGTGAAACTGACTTAGGATTCAGAAGATTAGGAACAAAACAGTAGGGGAGAAAGTTATACTAAATTACTGATTCAAGTCTGAATTTAGAAATACAATTTTATGTTTTATTTATAGGATTATCCTTATAACAAGATAAATTATTCAAATACAAATGATCATGATTAAAATTCAAAATACGATAAAATGAAAGCCTAATGGATAATCCAACCTAGATACCCAATTTAAAATCCTAATTATCTTTATTTGCATCAGGTTCTCTCTTTTGTTAGTTACTGATCTTTTTTTTATCTACCATCATGAGGAATATGGATGGAAAAAAATGAACTAGCTTTGATTACATTTGGACCACTTAATTTTCTGTTTTTTATCATGTAAGTTCCATTTTTCATTAGTTTATGCACTATGATTAGTTAATTCTTTGCAAGTTTGGCCATTGCATTTTGAAATCAAATTTAGGTGTATTATGTAAAGTAGCACGAATGCAATCTAAAAAAATAATATTTAACTTCTGCTATATGCATAATTTGCTTAAATTTTGATAGTACACTTTCTTTCGAAATGCTTAATTAGTATGTCTCTACTGTGATATCGCTTTAAGCATAAATATTACCAAGCTGTCAAACTGTTTGCATTTTAGTAGTTAGTTTTTCTCATATTTGTAGATTTACCTAATCATATTTACACTTGTGAAAGGAAAAATTCAAATGAAACTTCTCACAAATCTTAAACAAGCATTCTTGATGAATCAGGGATGCTGAATTAGCATATTTAGAGCTATACATTAAAACTAGAATTATTAAAATAATACTGAATTTTTGGAAACAAAATGTTAATACTATCAAATTAAAACAAAGTATTACTAGAGAATTACTGAAGATAGAAAGGAGCTGAGAGATACTTTGAAAGGTCGGTGTGGTTTAGAATGAAACTTTAGAATAGATTGTTCATTTCTAATTTTTGTATATGATTTGTATATATTTAGCCACTAATTTATACTACAAAGTTGTAGGAATAAAGAAGGAAACTAAATATCCTAGTTATGGAGGAAAAAAATCACCTGTTATGATATTTCTCCTAACAATCATATTTGCATATATGTAAATGTTGAAAATTAGGGATCAGATATTAACACTCACTTTCAAGTTAGATCATAAATGTTGAACATATCTAACTTGCGAATGAAATCATTGAAATTTTGTCGAGAAAGTTCTTTGGTGAATATATCCTCTGATTACTCTTTTGTGGGAGCATAAGTCTTGCAAATAGTTCCATCCCTAATCTTTTCTTAATGAAATGTCTATCCACTTCAACATGCTTGTTTCTGTCATGTTGAACGGGATTATGGGATATGTTTATGGCTGCTTTATTGTCACAGTAGAGTTCAATTGGAACTTTTACTATAACCTGAAGTTTTTTTAACAATTTTCATATCCACAAAGCTTCACAAATTTTATTTGCAAGTACTTTAAATTTAACTTCAGCATTGCTCTTGATAATTACATTATGTTTCCTACTCCCCAAGTTACTAAGTTCCCAAAAACATGGGAACAATACCCTGTAGTATACCATCTATCTTCTACTAAATCAATTGAATCTGCATCAGTAAAGACTCGTATACCTTTGGTGTCATTTTTCTTAAAAACAATCTTTTTTTTAAACCATTTTAGATACTTGAAAATATGATGTGGGCTTCCTTTGTAGAGTGCATGTGTTGACTCACTACATTAACAGTAAATGTAATGTTAAGTCTAGTGTGAGACAAATATATTAGTTTTTCTACCAATCTTTAGTATCTGTCTTTGTCTACCGATTTCCCATATCTTCATTCTTCTTTCCAAAGTCTATTGAGGTGTCACTTGGTTTACATCCAAGCATATTGGTTTCGATGAGAAGATCGAGGATGTATTTATGTTGAGATATATTGATTCCTTCTTTCGATTTTGCAACCTTTATTCCTAAGAAGTATCGCATATTTCCAAAATCCTTGATTTCAAATTTTGTAGTCAAGTTTTTTTCTTTCAATATCTTGATTTCTTCCAAATTATTTATAGTCATGATTATATCATCAACATACACTATCGATATTGTTTTCCTCCCATTTTTAATGTGTCAACAAAATAATGTGTGAACTGACTGGCCTTGTTGGTACCCTTGTTTCTTCATTACCTTTACAAATCTGCCAAATTATGTTTGTTATATAAGCCCAAAGCCTAACTCAACCCAATAAGATCTCATTGAGTTAAGGGTTGTCCACACTTATAAACTGTACTACAGCTGAACGCCTAGTCGATGTGGGACAATACAATCCTTCAACACCCCCCCTCACATCGGACAGGGGCAACGAAAGCCACAAACCACGATGAACCCAGGGCCTAGCTTTGATACCATGTTATATAAGCCCAAAGCCTAACTCAATCCAATAAGATCTCATTGAGTTAAGGGTTGCCCACACTTATAAACTGTACTACAGCAGAACGCCTAGTCGATGTGGGACAATACAATCCTTCAACAATGTTCAAGGTGATTGTTTGAACCCATAGAGTATTTTTTTCAATTTACACACGATGTTTTCTCCATTGCAGAATCCTGATGGCATGGTCATGAAGACTTCTTCTAACTCTTCATTTAGAAATGCATTTTTTATGACTAGTTGGTGTAGAGGCCAATCTAAATTTGCTGTTAGGGATAGAAGGACCCAGATTATATTCAATTTAGCCACAACTACAAATATTTCAGTGTAATCAACTTCATAGGTTTGTGTAAAACCTTTTGCAACCAGATAAGCTTGTACCTCTCTATTGTTCCATCAACCTTATTATAGTAAAGATCCACTTACAACCAACTAGAGTCTTTCGTTTAGGTAATTTTATTACTTCCCATGTTTCATTTTTTTTCAAGTGCTCTTATTTCTTCCATAACAGCTTCTCTTCACTCTGGATTTCAAGGGCCTTATGAATATTTATTGAAATTTTTATTCTGTCAATGTTAGTGGTAAAGGCACAAAACTCACAGGATAAAGTTTTATATGAAACAAATTTAGATATAGGGTGGAGAGTATAAGATTGTTTTTATTTTCTAAGAGCAATAGGTAACTCAAGAGGGGATTCAGAGTTACCTAGATTCAAACTAGAATCATGATGTATATTCAGATCTACCACCAATTTTGACTCTTTAGGTGTTTCAAGTGTCAAATTTTCCCTATCCATTTATTTAGACCTCTATGAATAAATAGTTCTCTCTTTGTTACGTTGTTTTTCTGTTTCTTTCCTTAAGTTCAAGTTATTCTCTATAAATGGTAGAGTAATATGGGAAGGTTTGTCTAGGTTAAGGGACTTATTAGGTTGATTATAGGTAATGGTTGAGATGGATTTTGGAGGAATTTGATCAAGAGTGATGTCCAAGAACTAATCAAAAGAGTTATTCTTTCTTAATTTCTCCCCATTAGGAAGAGGACTTTTGATAATATAGGGAGTTTTCAAAGAAGATAACATCAATGCTGACATATATCCTATTTGTGTAGGGGTCATAACATTTGTAGCCTTTTTTAGTAGAGGAATACCCAATGAAAACACTTTTAATGGTTCTTGGATCGAGTTTGGAATTTTTTTAACCAAATACTTTAAAGGATAGATCAAACTAGAGATGAGATGGAGGACAAAAATCTTGTAATTTTTGAAGTGGTGTTTTAAAATAGAGTACTCGACTGAGCATTCGATTGATAAGATAGGTTAAGGTTAGAATGACATCTTTCCAGTAATTTTTTGGTATATTTGTGATGAACATTAAAGCTCGATCCACTTCCAGTAGTTGTCTGTTTTTTCATTCAATTACCCCATTTTGCTGGAGTGTCAACACAAGAACTTTGATGTATTATCCTTTATTGTTGAAATAATCTGTTCTATTATCAGTTTGAAGAACTTGTATTTGTTTTTGAAACTGAGTTTGTATCATTGAGTGAAAATTAATGAATATATTACGAACCTCAGTTTTTTCTTTTAAAAAAATAAACCCAACACATTCGGATATAATCATCAATAAATGTAACAAATCATTTATTGTGAGTACAATTAGGAATACAAGTTGGATCTTATACATCACTGTGAATTAATATAAAGGGTTTGGAAGGTTTATATTGAAATTTTGAAAAAGCACGTTGATGTTTGGTAAATTCTGGTAAATTCACAAATTTCACACTGATGATTAAACGTTTTATTATTCACAAATATAGATGGAAATAATTGTTTCAAATATTGAAAATTGGGATGACTCATTCTATAATACCATAATAAAATTTCACTATTCTTTGGAACAGAAACAGTCACAAATAGCATTTTGATGACATCTATTCATATTAGTCTCATCAAAGCAGTACAACCCTTCACATTCTCTAACACTACTGTAAACTTTCTAAGAATATTAGGTTATATTAGTGTTGTACAGGCTATAAATTAGTATAAAACAAGCTGAAATTTAATTGTTGATACCAGTTGTTATATTCCTAGATTAGTGATCATTTGTCTAATTTCTTATTCCTATTTATAGTGTTGTATATACATTAGAATCAATAGAGAGAAAAAGATAGAATAATACTTTAGATTTTCTCCATTTTTCATAATATTTTCTTCAACTACTAATTGTCTTCCTTGATGATAGGTCCTAAAAAACATAATAGGATGAATTTTTTTAGCAGAATAGTGAGTTTTTAGTTAGCTGGCTAATAGATATAAGATTACAAGATAAGTTTGGAACATGAAATACAGACTTGAGAACTATGAAGTTAGAAATTTGAATACTCATTTTTCTAGCAACGGATAAGAGGGATCTATCTACAATTCTAACTTTAAGATTTCCACATGGTGAGTAAGAGGTCAATGAATGGTAGGCATCAATCATGTAATCTAACTTGTCAGAATCAATAATCCATGAAATTTTGGTTTTTATAACAAATGCATTTAAATGGTTACCTTTGTAGGCCATGGAGGCAAATGGAGCATTTGTAAATGATTGTCCAGATTTTTGAAAATTGGAAAAAAAGTTTATAGAACTGGTCACAATTATTCTGAATTGAAAGCTCCTCCTAAACTTACATTTTCATGAGATATTTGATAGTCAATCAATGCTTGATAACTTCGAAATCTGTTTTTTTCAAAGGAATCGAGAAGAGCCAATCTCTCTTGTATCCTGAGACCACCATGAGAGTCACCGAAGCTATCCTTCCTCATCATCACTTTGTGTCGGCTTTCCTGTCGTCGGATTTCGGAAAAGAGTTCGCAAACAGATGACAACAGTTGTCGTCCAAGCACCGTACCTCGAACATCATTGAGTTTCCTCTCTAGTCCGACCAAGAAATTGAATACCCACTTGTTTTCAACTCTTTTCTGGTAACGTGTGCTATTCCCCAGACATTCCCATTATTCTAAACTCAAATCAAGTTCTTGCCAAAAATTAACCATCTCCATGTAGTATAATGTTACTTTTTTTCGCCTTGCTTCCTTTGCCAGAATCTGGTTTTAATTTGAAATATATGAGACGAATCTTCATCATCAGAATAAGTCTACCAAATGGCTTGCCACACATCTCTTGCCGTTGGTAAAAAAAGATAAGTTTTACCGACGGAGGAAATCATGGAATAGATTAGTCAAGCTATCACCATGGAAATTTTTGAGCTCCAACGTTGGAGATCAGTGTTGTTGGTGGCTGTTGGTTTTGTTCTCTCTAGTGAGGTAACTCAACTTCATTTTTCCATCAATAACTAGCTTCATTGATTGAACCCATTTTCCAAAATTTCTTTAATTCAGTTTTTCCACAGTGAGTTGCAAGAATGGATTTGGGCTGTCATGGCTACTTGAACTCATGCTGGAATTATTTTCTGAACTTTTGTTGGGATTTTTAGAGTTTGTCTCTGGTAATTCGAGTGATCCTTGGGTTTGTCATATTGAGCTAATTTTGACAATATTTGGCTCTGATAACTTGTGGTTTAGAATGAAACTTTAGAATAGATAGTCATTTGTAATTTTGTACATAGTTAGCCACTAATTTATACTACAAATTGTAAGAATAGGAAACTAAATATCCTATGAAAAAAATGTCATTTAATTACATTCCTAATATTTCCATTAATTACATGTCCTAACAATCATATTTGCATAACTGTAAATGCTGAAAATCAGGGTTCAGATTTCAACAGTCAGTGTATGTCAGTGTTCTTATATCCTACCCACATTCCTGAGACTCATATCATTTGCACTTTTTGAGCCATAACTTTCGTGAATTTTCTGGTTTAAACAGTTTAGCAACGTACAGAGTATGAAGATTCTGTCCTTGCACTTTTGTATTCAGTTGCTTTGTATGAAATATAAAATATCCACTAATTGATGAATAATTGTGGAAACTTTTTTATATTCTAGGAAATATACCGTGTCAAGCTTCCTGGTCGTCCAACAGATATTGGTGAAGGGAAACCCGAAAATCAAAATCATGCCATCATTTTTACTCGGGGAGAAGCTCTGCAGACAATAGACATGAATCAGGTACTTACCTTGGTTCCTGTTTTGATATATCATATATTTAAGGTATTCATACAGGAGAGGTCAGAGGATCGCCAATGAGAACCAAAGTTACCTTGTTCTTCATATTCTCTTTCCAGGATAATTACTTTGAAGAAGCTTTCAAAATGAGAAATTTACTGGAGGAATTTCTGAAGACTCGTCATGGGCAGAGAAAACCTACAATTTTGGGATTGAGAGAGCATATATTTACTGGAAGGTAAGTTTGTCTTTGCACGGTGTAATGAATGTGAATAGGGTGTTGTGGTCACTTAACTAGCCTAGGGTTTGCTATGCAAAAGCACATTGCACGCACACGGAGAGTCAAAGTCTATTAATATGCTAATTGGTGCTTGTTTATTGTACAGTGTGTCATCGCTTGCTTGGTTCATGTCCAATCAAGAGACTAGTTTTGTAACTATTGGTCAACGCATTTTGGCAAATCCTCTTAGGTGAGCCTGTTTTTACATGTAGCTTAATGTTTATGCAAGTTTCCCTCTGCAATTTGGAGGCGCATAGGAGTTTTGATATCATTTTTCTGAAATTTCTAGTTATTTTTATCTTCTTTTTGTATTTTCTTATCTGTCCATGGACCGGTTCACAGTTGTAGCACTTAAAAAAAAGTTCAAGGGTTAGATCACCATTTTAGCCTTAGCAATGGATTTTTTTTATCAAGAAGTCACTGTTTCCAGCAAATTAATTCATTTTAAAATCACGACACTTAAGAGAGAAGCTTTATTCTCTTACAGTTAAGGTTTGCAATTAGCTGGGTAGCCTGAGTTTTGAAACACTTAACAAGGAGTGATCTATGCCACAGAAATTGGGCTGGCATGAGCTACTATATAATAATAAGTTTTCAGGCTTGGCTGGGGTTTAATGGAATTAGGTTCTGGATGACCTTGAGTTTGTGAATTGATTTACATTGTCAGCTAATTTGCAAAGTGCTACTGAAGAAAACACACTAGATAAGTAGATGACTGCTGTTAAAATTTTATGTCATGTACTCATATAATCTGTTCATTGTTTAACTTTTTAATCCTGTAAAATCAATAAAGTAATGCAAAATCTATCCCATGCTTTTGTTCATTATTATATTTTTTTTTTCATCTTAATCACATCAGCAGCTATATTATTGATAATTTAAATTTAAATTCCGTAGAAGAGTTATTTTACACGTTTTATGACAAGAATGTCAAGCTAATACCTTCAAACTTTACAGGGTACGTTTCCATTATGGGCATCCAGATATTTTTGACAGAATTTTCCATATAACAAGGGGAGGCATTAGCAAAGCTTCCAAAATAATTAATTTAAGTGAGGATATATTTGCTGGTAAGCTTCTACTCTTCAGAAGAGCACTGATTTTATAAGTAATAGGTATTGTTTAGGCACTAATTGAAATATATTTAGGATACAACTCAACTATGCGAGGGGGGTTTATAACACACCATGAGTACATCCAAGTCGGCAAGGGGCGTGATGTGGGGATGAATCAGATATCACTATTTGAGGCTAAAGTTGCAAATGGAAATGGAGAGCAGACACTAAGCCGTGATGTTTACAGGCTTGGACGCCGATTTGACTTCTACAGGATGTTGTCCTTTTACTTCACTACAGTTGGATTCTATTTTAGTAGTATGGTATGTAACTTGAACTAATGCCATTCACACATCTAGATGCAAATTAACTTGCAGATTCAATTGCTATTGGTCACTATTCTTTTTAAGGAGACCAGACTAATTGCTACCTTGCAGTTCAGATGAGTATATATATGTTGCTTAATGATGTAGTAGATTTTGTAACTAGATTTTTCCTCATGCTAAAATAACTTCTTCTTTTTTTGGTTTTTTTGACAATGGCACTAAATCATCCCTTGTTTAAAGAACCCTTAGCCTCTTAGAGGATTGTTTTCAAGTTGCCATCTTTATTTTAAAGCTACTGCAAATTAATCTTAGTCTCCCGTGGGTAGATGGAGTATGAATTGCAGCTCAAAGTGTATTCTATCTTGTTTCAGGTAACAGTGCTGATCGTATATGTGTTCTTATATGGACGTTTATACATGGTTATGAGCGGAATAGAGAGGGAAATTTTGGAGAATCCAATCATACACCGGAGCAATGCCCTTGAAGAGGCTTTGGCTACCCAGTCTGTCTTTCAACTGGGCTTGTTGCTGGTACTGCCTATGGCTATGGAAATTGGCCTTGAAAAAGGGTTTCGCACTGCCTTGGGTGACTTCATTATCATGCAGCTGCAACTTGCCTCTGTGTTCTTCACATTCCAGTTGGGGACAAAGGCACATTACTATGGAAGAACAATCTTGCATGGTGGTGCTAAATACCGGGCAACAGGTCGTGGGTTTGTTGTTTTCCATGCAAAGTTTGCTGAGAACTACAGGCTGTATTCACGCAGTCACTTTGTCAAAGGGTTGGAGCTATTTATCTTATTGATTGTATATGAAGTTTATGGGGAATCTTATAGAAATTCAAAACTTTATTGGTTCATCACTTTCTCCATGTGGTTCCTTGTTGCTTCCTGGTTGTTTGCTCCTTTTATTTTCAATCCATCTGGTTTCGATTGGCAAAAGACTGTAGATGATTGGACGGATTGGAAAAGATGGATGGGAAATCGTGGTGGTATTGGGATCTCACCCAATAAGAGTTGGGAATCATGGTGGGATGAAGAACAGGAACACCTCAAACACACAAATTTTCGGGGAAGAATTCTTGAGATAATACTTGCATTTCGCTTCTTCATCTACCAATATGGAATCGTCTACCACCTTGATATAGCTCATCACAGCAAGAATTGGCTGGTATTACTTATTTTCACTAATATTTGTTTGCTTGTTAACCTATCAATGTCTGTTAGGTTTAAAAAACCATCTTGTAACCTTCTACTTGAATTCTCTGAAGGTCTACGCTCTTTCTTGGATAGTTATGCTCACTGCTCTAATTGTCTTGAAGGTACACAACAGGAATTCACTGATATCTTATTTGTATTAAATATCAATTATTAAGTTTGAATATATTGGTTTGAACTTTACCTAATAGCTGGACTAATACTTCAGTAACATGTTTGAGACTTGGGAGTGCTTAGACTACATGTTTGCACTGTTAGGGCAGTCCAGAAGAAGACTTAATAATAATACTTGCGTATTGATTTAAGCTTGTATTCTCCTGTTTCCATTAGATGGTATCCATGGGCAGAAGGAGATTTGGTACCGACTTTCAGCTTATGTTCAGGATTCTCAAAGCGCTTTTGTTCCTCGGCTTCATGTCAGTCATGACTGTCTTATTTGTAGTTTGTGGCCTCACCATATCAGACTTATTTGCTGCTATCCTTGCCTTTTTGCCCACAGGGTGGGCCATTCTTCTGGTATGTTGTGTTCTTGTTTAATTTTTTCCCACTTATACTTGGCCACATTTTAAGTTCAAGTATGCTACTACTGTCTAGACGTCATGCTACTTCAGTGTAGTGTCCTAACTCCTAATTTAGTGTTAGAATATTAAACCATTCAAATGCTTTCTCGCCAAACCCTGAATAATTATTAATGATGAAATTTGTATTGAAGAAAGCATAATGCTATTTCTGATAATTTCTTAGCGGCACACTTGTTGGCTCAAGGACTTGATTACATTTAGGAATATGCATTTTTATCTCACCTTTTGTTTTAATCTCAATTGATGTATAAGTTTTATTACTGGCTCAAAAACAAATCAAACACCAATTAATGTGGATCTCGTTATGAAAGAGCTAATAAAATCATATTACCTCACTTAAGATACATCTCAACTTGCTATGTAAAGCTATGAATATCATTGTTGACAGTAAGTGTAAAATATTGAACCTACCGATATAAGCAGGACAAGAGTATCACTGCTATTTTCAAAAATTGAAAAGTAGACGGCAGTGTCAACTTGTTCTTTTCACGAATAACGAGGATTGAGATCACATGTACCACTTTTGTATTTGATTTGATTTGGCACAGGAAGCTAATATATGTACTTTATGTATTTATACTTTGGAAAGATAGTAGGAAGAGGTTCTACTTTACACAAAAGATTTGCTGATAGATTGAACTGGTCAACCTTGAATTTGTTTGTCTTTTAGATTGGCCAAGCATGCAGAGGCTTGCTGAAGAGGATAGGATTATGGGAATCAGTGAAGGAGCTTGGAAGAGCTTATGAATACGTAATGGGATTAGTAATCTTCATGCCTATTGCCATTTTGTCATGGTTTCCATTTGTATCAGAATTCCAAACGCGCTTGCTCTTCAACCAAGCATTCAGTAGAGGTCTCCAAATTTCTATGATTCTTGCTGGCAGGAAAGATAAGACAGTATCACTATCTCCCACTTAAAGTTATTTTAATTTTCTAAGAATGATCATTTCTAGGGGCTTAATTTGTTAGTTTTTTTTCTTCCTATCATTGCCTAATTGTATATCCTTCAATAGAAGTACATATCTTAATCTTTATCTGTAAGAGGAAGGTCATTTTTGTGCTCGCCAAAGGCAATTTAGGTGTTAGAATAACGTAAATTAATTAGTATTTATTCATTGATACCATTTCAGGCTTACCCGAGTGTGATATGGATCCATTATAATTTTTAATGAGTGGTACTGATATTCTCAATTATTTTTCATTTTTACTTACATTATTCTTTAACTATTCTTTAAATGATAAGTATAAATTTTAACTTTTTTTAAAACTATTTTCATATTTTTAAGCAACATTAATGTATAAAAGGAACTAAAATTTATGTGTTATTTGAAGAAGTGTAAAAGTGAAAATGTGAGTGTATTAGAATGTTGTTAGCAACTCTTTTAATGTGATTTTGCTAATGTGCAAATAAATTTTAAATAAGTAAGAAAATTGTCAAAAAACTTAACAAAATTATAAAAATAAACAGTCAACTGTTTATATTTTAAATTATTTTTATTTAATTTTATATTTATAAATGTATTTGATATTTATTTTTATCTATAAATAATCACAAGTCATGGAACATGCTCAAATTTTTATTAACTACCCTCTAATACAGTGATAAAAGTTTCGTATCTTATGAAATAAAACTTATTAATGGTTTGAATCTGCAAACCCTAACTAAAAATAAAAATAAAGATAAATGTATAAATATTTATAATATAATAAATGTACAAACCTTGACCTACAAGGATAATTTTCATTAAAAAAATAGCTGGTTGAAGTAAATAATGAGCTTCACCCTTAATTTTTTTTAAATACAGATACAAATTATAATCTAAATTTAAAAAAGCTTTGATTTAAGGGACAAAACTAAAAATTTAGAAAATAAAAGTGAAGTGCAAACACACTTTTTCAATAATATTTATACTATTGGTTGACATTTTGTTCAAAAATGATATTTCATAAATATTTTCTCAATATCTATAGCTCCTGAAAAATTCGATATTTTTTAACAAATCAAATAAGATGGATATTTTGTACCATGCCAAGACATTACAACTTCAATATTTCCGCGATAATGTCCAACATATTTTGATCCTTGCTTGTTGGGCAATAATAATCAGATCCTAATATCAAATCTTGATAATTAAAAAGGAAAAGTGGAAGCAAATAGATAACATCCATTTATGAGAAACTTTACTTTGCACATCTGTATTAGTTTAGTTTTAGACCTATATTGAAACTAAAATAATATGATATAAAAAATAAAAATTTATCTAAACCAATAATTTAAATCAAACCAATTTTTTTAATTTGATTTGAGTTAGGTCATTAATTTTATGAAACTTTTTCCTCATTTTTTCTTTTGTTTATTAAATTTATAACTATTGTATCATGATTCTAATATTTCCAATATTATTTTATTATAATATCAAATTTGAAGATTTTAGATTTCAATCACTTACAAATATATTTAAGTTCAATTAATAAAAAAATGAATTTTTAAAATTAGAATATGGTTCTAAATACTCTAAAAAAATGAATTTTTTTGACAAATACTACTTGTTTAGGCATATGTCATAAAGACCATAGAATAGCCTTGCACACCATCCATTGAACCTGTTGAACACTCTTTCCGATAGCCCGACATGAAGCTTGATGTTTGGACACATTATTGGAGCGTGGGGATATCTGAACCCGTAGTGAATATTCACGACATCATAGTACAACCTATTATTAGAATAAAATTAGCCCATTCCCATTACTGAGAATCGTCATGTACTAGGTAGGAGAGAAGCTTGTATAAGATGACACGTAACCCCATGAGACACCCGAGGAATTGGACTAGAATTAGACCGCTTCCAACATGACCTATGATCGCAAGCCATAGCCTAGAAAACATGATCGGTGAGACACCTTGGTTTATACATCATCTAGCACGATTATAAAAACCTACACTATTGTTACTAGACTTAGGTGCTATGATAGACTAATGACTATATCTATGGCTCATTGTGTATCTTAGGTTATGTGTCTATAATAGCCAATGGACATGGACAAAGATTGTAGTATAAATAGAAGATATAAGTCATTTAGGGACTTTTGAACGCCTATATATTATGATCCGATAGGGATTTACTCTCAAGTAGTATTAATAATTTATTATCTATATCAATCAAATAAAAATTTAAAAGTAAAAAAATATAATAAAGAATAATTATAAAAGTATAAGCAAAATAAAAATAAAATAAGTATATAAAATATAAGAATGAATAAAAATAATATATATATATATATATGTTACATTCATCTAAAATAATTCAATATAAATTAATTATATAAAAATAAGAATTAATTTAAATTAATAAAAATTCAAAACAAAAAATATTGAAATAAATTAATTTGGATATTATAAATTAGGTGGTTTCATTAAATTTTACATTCCTTAAATGTATCATTATCCTTCTTTGGCTTCTTTGTTTCAAGTAGTGTTTTTTTTTAATCCATGTGGGAATTATAAAAGGAAAAAACTTCTAATTAATTATAAATTAATTTATGTTTTATGAATATTCAATTTATTGATAATTTTATGTGATGCTATTAAAAAAAGCTTAATCTTGATTTGGTAGTTAGCTAATCAAATAAAAAGAAAAAGAAAAAGAGATAAAGGGAGCCAAGAGTAAGGAAAAAAAACAAAAAGTGAAAAAAGAATTAAAAATAAAAGTGTAAGATTTATGTGAGTATTGGTAATATTTATGAACAAAATATATAATTATAATTTTAGTTTTTAGGTGTGTTTTAGAAGAATTTTTCCAACTAAAGAAACTATTGGGCCTCAACGACCACATCTCAATTATATCTTTGTTCCCGTGCATATTAGATTGTATATTAGACACATAAGAATAATATGAAAATAAGCTACTTGATCGATCGAGCTATATTACTTGTTGAATTAACTATTTATATGATTGGATCGATCGAGAGATTAATACTCTATCCATCGAGCATTATATTGATCAATTTTTTTAAGAATTAATTAATTGATACATTGGACCAATCGAGATGACATTCGATCGATCGAACTATGTACTTGATCGATTGAGCGGTTAGGGCTTTGATTTTAAAGCCCAGTTTTAGTACCAATTGAGATGACACTCACGACATCAATTGTTATACTATATTGTCCTTATTCCTTAAAACTCATTTTATGAACAAGATGGTAATTTTACTTTGAACTAAAGTGCTTCAAAATATTCTATAAATATAAACCTAAGTACACAATTAAAACTAACCACACAAGAACTTAATTATGCTTATTATTTCATCTTTTATTCTCTATCTTGTTTTGTTAAAGCTATTGAAGTAGGCTTTTTCATTAAGTTAATTTATAAAATATTTGTAATTGTGTTTGATGGATTAACAAACCTACGATAATTGAGATATTATGTTTTTAAACTGATTATTCCATAGTTGCTTCGTTTTATCTTATATATTGTTTAAAGCGACTAGTTATGGTTGTTAATTATTGAATTTGTCATATGATATATACTTGCATTTGTATTTATGTGCTAACTTTTTAGGTAAAAGTTGTACGGGTTTGATTAACTCATGTGACTCGAGTTTGTTAGAATGTTAGTCTTGATTCGAACGTCTTTCTTATAGAGACTATGATGAAAGAAACGGCTTGTAAGTAGATTACTTGGAGACATTAACTTTGTGGGTAGTTTGAGTCATAACCTTGTAATTGGATACTTATTTTTCATAGTGGATAGTTAAGTGGTCCGATGAACTAATGGTTTTCCTCTTAGGTCATTGGTGTGACTTAGGTTGTTTTCACCTAAAAATCTCGTGTTTTAATATTTATATTTCCTCATTACTTTATTTACATACGAATACATGGATGACCTTGCAGGAAAATATTAATTTGTCATACTTCTGTGGATATTATTTTCACTTGTCTTCTAGTTAATAGATCCATAACTAAAAAGAAACTTTCATTTGGTACTAGATCAGGTCACTAGATATACTTAGTGCGCTTAGAACCTTGTTATAGATCATTTAAGAGAGAGTTTTTCCACTACTAGTGCACCTTACTTAGATAGGTCTAATTATCCCATATTGGAAGGCTCATATGAGAGCCTTTCTATGGTATTTAGACAAGAGTGTCTAGAATTAGGTACTTTATGGTTAAGAACCACCTACAGTTACTAAAGTTAATGTAGTCACTCCTAATCCTAGCAATGAATTGATCAATCAAGATAAAACTGCTAGCAACTGGAATCAAAAGAGTATTAATGCTATTTTTAGTGTTATATATGCTAATGAATTTCATTGTATTTCTCATGTTGATACTATTAAGCATGTTTGTAATATTTTAGACGTTGCCCATGAGGGAACCATACAAGTTAAACGAATTAAACTTCACATGCTTGAAAATAAATTTAAAAATATTAGGATGAAAGAAGATGAAACTTTCTTTGAATTTTATATTTGATTATGTGGTATTACTAACATCTCTACTAATCTTATAAAGAAAATTAATGATTTCATGATAGTTTGAAAGATTCTTTACTCATTACCAGATCGCTTCCATGGAAATGTTAAGACCATTAACAAAAGCAAGGATATGGACACCATTAAAATAGAGGAACTCGTTAGCTCACTTCAAACCTTTAAGATGAGCTTTAGAAAACCTCCAAAGAACAAAGGTATCACTTTCAAAATTATTATGATTGAAGATAGTGACAATGATGATAAAGAATTGGTACTCTTAACCAGAAGATTAAACAAAATTCTCAACAAAAAGAATCTTCAACACAAAGGAAAATTAAGTTCTTAGAAGGATCAGAATCTGAGAGAACTCAAATCTATGACTTCTATGAGTTTTGATGGTAAGAAATCTAAAACCATTGGACTTCAATGTTTTGAATGTATGGATTTTGGTCACTTCATAATTGATTGTGCAAACAAGAATAACCAAATTGGAAGAGCTTTCAACATTATACTTATTGACTCTGAAAGTGATAACGATAATCTAGTTGAATCAGACAACAACTGTTTGGCATTTACTGCAACTGTAGGTAGACAATTAAGTAAATCTGACAATGATTCAAATGATGAAGAAAGTGAGGCTGAATTTCTAATCAACAAATTTAATATCTTGCAAATGACATACTTAAATCCTTTGAAATAAATTTCTCAATTGTAGAATAAGAAAAACTTGAACTGTCTGAACGTGCTAATGTTTTGAATTCAAGTCTTGCAAATGTTAAATAGAAAAAAAAATCTTATGCAAGAACTTGAACAATTAAAGGAAGTATTAAGGAGATTAACAATTGGAGTTGAAAGGTTGAACAAAGCTCTCAAGCACACTAAGCCATCTTCTTCGAAATCGACTAAATTTTTCAAACCTTCAAACATGCCTCCTTACATTATACACATAACATTAGTTATAAGGATGAGATCTCAAATCCTTTAACATCAAAAATTACATCTGTAAGGCCTTCTAACCCTACTCCTTATGTTACTCATAATGCACAAAGAATAGTTGCACCTATGATTAAAAAATCTGTTAAGTTTATGCTTATTTGTCATCATTGTGGTAGAAAATATCATATTAGGTCAAATTATAGATTTTTGATAAATACTCCTAAATATAATAATACTTTTCATACTTCACATAGTAAAACTCATAATCATCATCCATCTATGCATATTGCATCATATTTTAGGATTAATGGAAATTATGGTAACATGTCCAAAAATCTTACTAGATTGCATGAGGTTGTTGACTCAAAGAGTTAAGTGAAATTCAATGCATTTAACTCTGATTAATTATCATTATCCTATCATGTATGTTGCATCTTTATTTAAGATAAACGTAAAAACTTAAAGTAAGTCCAAGAATATGTCAATAACAATTAAGGTAGTTAATTTCCAACCCAAAGATATAAAGAAACCAAAATTCAAGAAAATTTGGTTTAAAAAGGATTATCTCTTGTCGGTTACCTAATCTTCATTTATTATTCACCTAGATACTTTTATTTGAGTTCTTAATTGACCACAAGTAAGCATCTTTAGTTTGTTTGCTTGTTTTTATTTTTATTGATGTTTCTTTAGTTTAAAAAAATAAAAATAAATAAAAAGGAGGAAAGTAGACATGCTTTAACATTGATATGATCATTACATACTCTATTTATATTTTTTTATTATACATTGTGCAAATGGATATTGTGACTTTTTTATTTACATATTTCTTACATCTGGTGATCGATGTCAATATGAACATATTCACACATTCACTAGACACATAAATATGTCATGCTAGAAATTTATAATTAATTATATGAGATTTTAAGGCTTGAAAAAACATTGATTGTGAAAATTGTGGTTGCACTCTATCCTTCACTGTATAAAATGTTGTTATAGAGAGACACATAGTTTCGAAAGAGCTATCTACTATGGGTGTCCAAAAACCGAATTGAACTAGATCAGATCGGACCAGATCAAACGGTTTTATAAATCAAATGATCTTGTCCAATTTTTATTAATTAGAACTGTTTTTCAAATGATTTGATTCGGTTATATTAATTTTTAAATTGGTCTAATCGGACTGGACCGGTTTAATAATATATTAAAATTTTCATATTATTTCTCATTAGAGGTATCCAAAAATTAAACTAAATCGAATTAAACTAGAAAACCAGATCGAACCGAACGGTTTTATAAATCAAATGGTCCGGTTCGGTTAAATATTTTTTTCCAAAATCAGACCGGCGGACACCCCTACTACCTACTATGATGCGTGAAAGCTATCACAATGAGTTGAGAGCATTACTTCACAATTAATATGAAAGTCATCATGTTAGTTATATTAGCTCGTGCATAATTTCTTTACAAAAGAAAAATAATATGATAAAGAAAATAGTTGTAAAAAAATACAAATTTTTTGCATGCATAACAAAAAGTCACAAATGGTTATACAAAAAGAAAATAAATAACTAATCTCTCATACAAAAAATATATAATAAATATAAGAAGGAAGTAAAAAAATTAATTAAGTTCTCTCTTGATAAGTAAAAGTTTAATCATTATAAGTGATACTCTTTTCTTTGAATATTTCATAATTGGTCAAAATGAACAAATTGACATCTTATTGTAGTTCTAATACATATTTTACTTTTGTTGATTGTAGATATGTCACCATATATGTTAGTATGTTTGTATGTCTTGTCTACATATATTTATGTTATCAATGGATAGTCACACTTTGAACAAAATTAATCTTATTTTTTGTGTATACTGTTGTAATCATGGTTAGTTAAGTCTACTACCCTCAATTAAAAAATATATATATAAATCGATTTTTATGAAGTTTTGTTTTATCTTAATTTATTTAGAAGTCATAGAACTTAGGAGAAGTTTATTCATATTTTAGAAGACATATTGTTATTAGTTATATGTTTTGATTGTTCTGAGCTTTTTAAAATGTGTACTCCTCTTTTCAGATATTAAATACACTACTTGTTTGCTCAGTCTGTTGTCATTGCTTCATAATTATATTATTTATTCGTATGACAAAAAGAGAGAAATTTTGATATAAAAAAATTTGAACTTTAAAAAATGAGGATAGTTAATTTGGGGGGAGATTTTTATTTTAATTACTTTGAATTTTTTGAGATATTTAACATAGGGAGATTTGTTTTTAATTTCTGTCATTTGTTTAATATGCTTTTGAACATTCTTTGATTTTCTATTATTAGATACACTTAACTATTATGAACAATGAGTCATTCAGGACAAGTTGTTTGCTTGTTGGTGTTTTTGTTTTTCAGTGTATACACGAGCTTTCGAAATTCAAGCAAAGATGATTCCACCAGATCATAGGATATTATGTAAAAAATTATTTTTCCTACGAGCTTTATGTAGTGAGAGAGATTTTGTCATGTGAATATCCCAAAGGGGAATATTGTAAGGTTTATGTGAGTATTGTCGATATTCATGAACAAAACATATAATTGTAATTTTAGTATCTAGATGTGTCTTAGAAAAATACTTTCAAACCGAAGAAACTATCAAGCCTTAATGATCACATCTCAGGTATATCTACGTTCACGTGCATGTTAGATTGAATATTAGATATACAAAAACAATATGAAAATAAGCTACTCAATCGATCGAGTAATGGCTAGATCGATCAAACTATATTACCTATTGAATTAATTATTTATATGATTAGATTGATCGATGGATTAATACTCGGTCGATCGAGCACTAAATCGATCCATTTTTTGAGAATTAATTAATTGGTACACTGTATCGATTGAGAGGGCATTTGATCGATCGAATTATGTAATCGATCGATTGAGCACTTGATTAGATCGATCAATTAAGCATTTGATTAGATCGATCAATTGAGCATTTGATTAAATCATTGAAAGAACAGGGCTTTGATTTCAAAACCTATTTTTAATATGAATTGGACTAGTCTTTTGCTATATTGTCTTCATACCTTAAAACTCATTTAACTTATTTTATGGACAAGATGATAATTTTACTTTGACCTAAAGTACTTCAAAATCTTCTATAAATATAAACATAAGCACACAATTGAAACTAACCACATAAGTGCTTAATTGTATTTATTCTCTTCATATTTTATTCTCCTACTTGTTTTGCTAAATCGATTGAAGTAGATTTTTTATTAAGTTAATTTATGAAATATTTGTGGTTATGTTTAGTGAATTAACAAGCCTATAATAATTGAGATATTATACTTTTAAATTAATTGCTCTACAATTGTTAGTTACTTTCGATTTATCTTATATATTGTTTAAATCAACTAGTTAGAGTTGTTAATTATTGAATTTGTTACGGGATACACACTTGTACTTGCACTTATGTGCTAAATTTTCAGATGACAATGGTTTGGGTTCTATTAACTCATGTGATTCTATCAAAATATTGGTTCAAATTCGAATGTCTTTCTTGTGGAAACTACGATGAAAGTAGTGGCTTATAAGTAGATTATTTAGAGATATTATCTTGAATGATAGTTTGAGTTCTAACCTAGTAATTAGATATTTATTTTTCACACTAGATAGTTAGATAGTCTGTTGAATCAATAATTTTTTTTATATCATAGTTATGACTTAAGTTATTTTCATCTAAAAATCTCGTGTGTTAATTTTTATATTTTTATATTACTTTATTTACACACGATATCGTTATACAAAATTTTAATTTATCATACTTTTACTAATATTATTTTCTCTCGCTTTTTAGTTAATAGATCCATAACTAAAAAAAATTAAAAAAAATTAAAAAATATCTTAAGAAATCTCATGTGAAAAGATATTACTTTTGATAGATTTTATTTATAAGTAAAAATATTTAAAATTTTCAAAAGTTTTTGATTAAATGATGTTTTTAAAAATCTTAACATTTTGAATAACTAATACTTTTGCAACATTTAAAAAATAACAATTAAATATAACTAAATTTTTATAAACTTATAAAAAGTTTTTAGAAATTTAATTAAATATAACTAAACTTTATAAAAAATTTAAAATTCTAAAATTTTAAAAAAAATTAAAAAACCAGTAACACTCACAATAACTCCATTTTAATGTCTCAAGGTTCCCATCACAAACTAGTACTGCTGTAGGAAGGCCTGTTCAAGATAGCAGCCAAAAGTGCAAGTATCAACTATCAACTGAAGTTTACAATTTACCATTCTAATTTGTGTCCTCGTGAAGCTGAACCCAGTAGCATTTAACAGCTGTTTCAGAACTTTGATAGAAAGCGTATTGCCGTTAGTCCCACATTGCTCTTTTATCAAAGTATAATTCGTCCCTTATGGGACACGCATAAATCGAGAAATGCTCCAAAAAAAATTCTCTCAAATTCTTCGTCTATCTAGTTCTTTGATGCTGTGCGTTCAAAGTGTTCGATGAAATGGGGGTGTAACCAAAATATTATTATTATTATTATTAATTTTTTTTGTTTATCTCATCTTCTTTTGACGCCAGTCTTGATTCGGAAAGAACTTAAGATCTAGTCAGAATTTTGCTTATCCACTATTAAATGAAAAGATTTCGGAGTTACAGCAGTTTCTTTTGCAATACCAGTGTTTCCCTAATGTCAAATTTAGTGGAATCACATGCGGTTGCCTATTCAACGTTGGACAAGTAAGATTCTTATTCATACACAATGCTTGTATTTTTTGCATAAGAACATTTTCATTTTTGTCAAGCTCTGTTAGAAAAATGAAAAATTTGTTTGGTTGTTGTTGGCGTATTTCTGTTTCGGAAGCTTTGGCATCTGTTATAATTTGTATAATCAATGGGACGATGATATATGAGTCTGGCTTAATTATGTCTAGCTAATGTTGGGCATAAGCATTCATCAGACTTCGTGGTGTGAGTGGGTGTTATTAGTTAAATTCCGCTCTCCATATAAAAATCAATCACCAATTATGCACTTTATGTTCATTTTGGTGCTATGCTTCATTAAATTCTAGATATGTTATGGTATTCTAAAGATGAAAGATAAATTTATCTCAGTGCTTATGAGAATTAGCTGAATACTTGGAAAAGTTTAGATCTTCCTTTAAATCTATCTATCTATAGGCAAACCAGAATTCATTTTAATAGTTATGGGCATCAGTATGTGACTTGATCAGAAGTTATTGTGGAAATATCTGCAAAATGAAACTATTAAACTGAAAGAACATCTTTTAACAACTGAAATGATTTCCCTCCGGTTTGATTTGTGGGATGAGGCATCATGCTACTGATATTTGTCAGCTATGCCTTCCAAAGTGCACGAGGTGACATAGTGGTTACATGGTAGCCTTGCACATGTACAGGTTGAATTTTTGAGGTTTAGATATTATAGAAGAAAGCCGTTGGCTTGGATAGCAGCTTATGAGGTCTCATATAATTAAAAACATAATTCTGATGTTGGTGCCATCAGTGCAAAAAAATGAAATAAAAAAGTGATGCACACTGATTGTGCTCCTATAAAAGCTATAAAGAGTACATATTTCTTTGATCTTCTGGCACTCATGACAATTACTTAATGATAAGTTCAGTTCAGGATCTGAATGAGGCAGTGTTCCTCGATCAATTCCCTCTCTGTAATTCTTGTACTTGACATTTTTGGTGTTTTTCTTCCGTTCAGTTTGGAGCATGCAAGAGAAGTGTTCTTATGTAGAAAACAAACAAGTAATGTGTCTCAAGGAGATTTCACAAAGAATCGATCACTTAAAAGATTGCGGTGGAACTCTAGAGTATTTTACAACAATTGTGATGCTGGGCATTTATCATGTTGCCATTATAGCTCATATAGCAGTGACAAATGCGATGGCGATTTAAGAATCAAGGTGTGTCAAAAAACATATAAACTTTGCTTCCATCTATGTATACAACCCTTTAAAACTAGTAACCTTAGTGTATGATAGATCTATTGGATCCTTTTTTCTCATCTTTTTTCCCAAAAAAATTACTTAATAAATTACAAGACCTTCTGGACAGTAAATTACATTTAGGTAACACTAGTGTTTTGACAATACCTTCCGGACAGTAATTTATGCATTAACAATTTGATTTAAAAACAGCTTCTACTTTTGTTTTAGTATCTTCTTTTCATGCTTTGACATCTTTTGATTTTAGATATCAACTTGTGACTTTTGATTATGATACTACAGTTTATGAGGAATATTCCAGAATTTGTGAATATAGTTGAAGTTGGTCCTCGAGATGGATTACAAAATGAGAAGCATATCATTCCTTCTGCTGTAAAGGTTGAATTGATAAGAATGCTGGTTTCTTCAGGGTTGACTGTTGTAGAGGCCACAAGTTTTGTCTCACCAAAATGGGTTCCACAGGTAAACAAGCATTGTTATGTAAGGGTTGTTCTACATTGTTTAATTGTCTATCTTTATAGAGGTCATTGTTTCATCTAAATATGTTACTACTCGCTGGACATACACATTTGATGGTGTTCTTTTTATCCCCAATATTAAGCTTGCAGATGCAAAGGATGTAATGCAAGCAATTGTAAACATTGAAGGGGCTAGCTTTCCTGTCTTGACTCCTAATCTTAAAGTAAGACTTTCTTCTTAGAAACAAAATTATAAATTGATGCAATAAATGTGTAATGAGTCACTTATATGGCCTTTTCGGTCAGGGTTTTGAGGCAGCTGCTGCTGCTGGTGCCAAGGAAGTTGCCATCTTTGCATCAGCTTCCGAGTCCTTCTCAAAATCAAATATCAATTGCAGCATTGAAGATAGTCTCATTCGTTACCGTGAGGTTACTTTTGCTGCTAAAAGGCTTTCATTTCCTGTTCGAGGGTAAAACTCTCCCTCTCTCTCTCTCTCAGTTTTTTTTTCCTTTATTCTTTCTTGGGGTGGGGGGTGATCGAGGGTGCTGAAGAAATCTGTGCCCTCAGGATCGGTTATAGCTTCATACATTAAGTCATGAAGATAATAAGTAGAGTGAGTTTTTAACATTTATGATTTGTCAAATATGATGGATGATGTTTTATTGCTTAGATGAGTGAATATAAAGTTACATCTTTCAGGGTAATGAATGTTGAGCGGGTATTCCAAATGGAAAGTATCTCATCTGTTTCATCATGTGATATATGTACTATGCATTAGCTGCCTACACTGTATCACAATTGAAAGTATTGAAGTTAATAATGGCTTAAAACTTACTGGTTATTTAGTTTTTGGATATGAATTATGTAATAAACTGTAGCTCCTGTTAGTGATTGCTCTTATTTATTTATTTATTTATTTTTGTCAGAGCTTGCTCTCCTATCTAAAACTCCTGGAGCAAAAACTACAATCTTTTTTTCATTAAAACATATTTATGTAAGTAGAGCCTTTAAGGAATGATTTCTAGCTTTTAAGGTTAAAAAGCTAAAGACCCATTGTACTCTTGTTAGTTGCTACCTTGTATGTTTCCACACAATTGAGTGTCTGAGAATATGATAAATATACAAGACATATTAGCAAACAGAGTTTCAAACTGCAGCTTATGTTTTATCTTATTGCATTATTTAAAGCACTGTGATGTGAATTTCTTCAGATGAAAGAATTTGCAATAGTCTGAAAAATGATGAACGAGTATTTTCTTTCGTGTTAGGTACATATCATGTGTTGTGGGGTGTCCTATTGAAGGAAAAGTTCCACCATCACAAGTAGCATATGTGGCCAAGGAACTTTACAATATGGGATGCTCTGAGATTTCCCTCGGTGACACAATTGGTGTTGGTACTCCAGGTAATGCTTTAGAGTTCCATACTGGCTTTGCTCCTTCTGTTCTTTTATTAATGATTTTCCTTAGGGTTGTTAAACTTACCAGGCTACAGAAAACTCAAGTTTTCAATAGCTATTACATTCGCCTGTAATAACTGATTTGAAGTGCTTCAGTTTGGTGTTAAGTGTCCATCTATTAAAGTTACCTGATTATAATGTCTCTTTGAAGGAACTATCGTCCCAATGCTTGAAGCAGTTATTAACGTTGTCCCCATTGACAAGATTTCTGTTCATTTCCATGATACTTATGGGCAAGCCCTTTCAAATATACTAGCATCACTCCAGGTAATTATGTTAGTGGAAACTAAATCTTTTGTAGCAGATGCACCTATGTTGCATGCAAGCTGGTCTATTCGTCATAAGGGACAATAGGGGACATTCCTGAAAACCAGTCTCTTTCTTTGCTTTGTGGTGAGCTAACACATAAAAACTTCAAATCATTTGGGGAAGGATTAGGTGTTTGTGATGTGAAGGAGTGAGGATAGAATGAAAATATGAGTTTATTTCTAAGGCATGATTAAGGGTTCTGGAAGTGTTCGGGGATGTATTTTTGGTTGTGGAAAAAGCAATAATAAGCTCTTTTGTTGTATGTGTGGATGGAGAGGGATAGGAATATGGTACTGATTAGGAGACGTTAGCTTATTTTTCTTTTCTTCATGCTTAGATAGCAATATCACTCTTTCCTTGATTCATTGCAAGCCCAAATCAAATGACAATACCATATTCCTTCTATTCAATACCATAGTTGATACTCCCATCTCTCTCCTTCAATTTCTTGCTGTTCTTCCTCCTTACCAGCCATGCATCATGTTATAAATTTATCATAGTAATGTATCTTGGATTTAAGGACTGTAGTAGTACTGTTGTAATAATTTTAAAACTTTATCTTTTTGGTGCCATTTATATTGATAACTAGAAGCTGGATATTTAGGTGAGCATTAGAGCGGAGCCCTCTGCTGAAGGGCTTCATCTCAATCACTTTTGATCCATACCTGCTGGGTTCTTGTCGAGCTCACATATCATGTCCAATATGCCCATCCCTCGTAGTTGTTTGTGTATTTTTCAACTATGCAGTATTTCTGAAGGAATAGAACGCATGTTCTTAGTTTTATCACCATGTCTTCCTGAATGCTTAATGGAATACACCAATGTATCCTACTTACATTAGTTGGCCACATTGCCCTTGTCTCCAACTTCTTCGGACCAGTTAGTTCATTGAGCCAATTTTATTTTAACTTAAGTGGCTCATTTATTTTTCAATTCATTTATTAGTTTTGATAAAAGTTGTCCATTTTTAATTGCAGTTAGGCATTGCCACAGTGGATTCATCAGTCTCTGGTCTTGGAGGTTGTCCGTATGCTAAAGGGGCTTCTGGCAATGTTGCTACAGAGGATGTCGTATACATGCTCAACGGACTTGGTGTAAAAACCAATGTGGATCTTGGAAAGCTAATTTTGGCTGGGGAATTCATCTGCAAACACTTAGGACGCCATTCGGGTTCAAAGGCAGCAACTGCCTTGAGAAAAGTCACTGCTTGTGCCTCCAAGCTGTGAGGTTCAACAACTAGTAAACGATATGAAATGAGAAGAGTCTCCAGTAAATGATCTCCGTTTCAATAAATGGTCTTAATCTATAAACATTTACCTATGTGAAGAAATGAATAAATAAATATAGACACACACCCCAAAAAATTATGTACTCCAAAACTAACCTTGCCTTGAGTGCGTCTTGTGTGCTAAAGAACACTTTCGTGTGTCAAAAACTATGTGAAATGTTTAGCTCGAGAGAAACCAAGGACAGAGAAGTAGAAATAGCTTCTTGGTCCATCCCCTTCTTCCAAGCATCGATTTTTTTTAGATATAATTGGATTGCTTTCAATTACTTGTTATAACCTAGTGTTGTTGCTAAGAAATTTGATGTTTTATGTATTGTGATATCATGTCAATATTATACTTTATAAAAGAGAGAAAATAAAAAATAAAAAAATTGTACTAGTTCATAAAGCATTAAAGCATTTTAGTCAACTATTTATACATTGGAATGCTTAGTCGAATTAATATTATAAATAAATGTTTTTGACAAATTATAATTATTATTATTTTTGTGTAATTTATTGTTTAAAATCATAACTATGTAAAATAAATATTTTACCACTTAATTAACGTTTTATAAAGTCAATGGAACTTCACTTGAAGTGTGGCTGAGACGGTTAGAAGACCAAGGAGTTTAGGATAAAATTAAGGGATGTTTGTAAAATTTTCATGTTTATTTTAAAAATAATATTTAAATTATGTATTTACATTTTATGTTTGTTTATTCATATTATTATTAAACAGTAATAGAAAAATAATCATTTTTAGTGCTTTTATTTTTTTTTCTTCAATTTTATAAGTTATATTTTATTCAAATTCAAACATTTTTTTCTTTAACACAATTGAAAAAATATATATAGTTTTATTCCTTTGTGGTCATTTTATTAATAATAGTTATAATTATAATTATAATTATAATAAGTTATCATAAAAATATTTTTCTATAAAATTAGAAAAGGTAAAATTTTGTGAGATTATGAGGAAAGAAAAGACTGCCATTGAAAGAAATACAAGTGTTTATACTTTTATGAAAAATTATTTATTATTTTTAAAATATGCAGTGACATAGTATTTCAATTAAAAAGATAAATACCATAGATAATACAATATAATTGATGTATAATATAATTAATAACATAAGTTACTTTTATACTTGAATCCGTAGGAATACATCATAGTGTGATGTCATAATTGATGTATAATGTAATTAAAAACATCAGTTACTTTTATAATTGAATCCGTAGGAATACAACATAGTGTCATGTCACTTCTACTAGGAAGGAATCCAAGGAAGAGAATATAAGCCAAAGGCTGAATGATGGGAATTAGAGGCAAGCCGTAAATTTTTGGGTAATCACTTAAATAAGTTTCACACAACTGTATAACGTAGTTTTAAGTTACAGAAAGTAATAAAGATTTAATAAAGTTGCCACTGGTATGTGGGAAGAATGAATTTCTAAAAAAAATTAATTAAAATTTTATAATTATATGCATACTTTTTAAATATGTAAAAAAAATTTATATGGGTATATAATTGGAAAAAATGTGAAACAGTGTCCTAAATATATCATAAAATATGAGTAATTCAAGCGGTAAATATTTATATAATTTAAATATGTGTATTGTGAGTTTGCACCTTATTTATTTATTTATTAGTGGAATTGGCAATTGGCTTTATTAAGAGAACTCTGAAAAAGAAAAAGAAAAAAAGGACAGTTTAGGGGGAAAAGAGAAAGAAGATAAGTATGCTAATCAGACTATGACTCCTTTCAGTTTGGCCAAGATAAATGCATAAATGAAAATATCCGATACTTCTTGGTATTTTTATTGAATTTTTTGTAAAATAAAAATATGATATGAATATATTGTTTTCAAAATATTTTCATAATGTTTATAATTTATTTTATTTTTTGGTATTTTCGTAAAAATATTGAAAAATGTCAAAATTTTATTATATTTATGTAACTTCTTTCATAATTTTATAAAATTTCGATGAAAATTTCAAAAATATATTTTGTATAGTAGATTAAGTTAATAATTATGTAAAGGTAACCAATTTTAGTTTTTTATAATTTTTTGTATTTATTTAAATACTATAAGTTATAATTCATTTATAGAAATTTAGTTACATGATTTTTGTTAAAGTGAATTTGGTACAAAAAATGTACTTATAATCTCGTCATTTATAAAAGTTAAGCATTATAAAAATTCAATTTTAATATTTTTGATGGATTAAAAGTGTTTATTTTAATAAATTACAAGATTAAAATTATTTACTTTTCATAATAACAAGAATAATAATATCTAATTGAAAAATTACAGAATTAAAGTAATCATTTTAAAAAATTATATGACTTAATATACTTAACTTAATAATTATGGTATTAATATGTTATTTTGATAAAAATTACAATACTGACCTTTTTCCATTTTTTTTTAAATATCTTTCTTTTATTTTATCTCATATTATTTTTTATTTCTGAACAACATAATTCTTATTTTTTAAAATAATCTTATACTTGTATTAATCACTTAATTAATTGTAATATAATTTATATAGATATCACGAAATTAAAAATATTTTTTTTCTTAATGCAAAAATAATATTAATCATAATATTTTACTTTTATATATGTTGTTTTATGTCATAAAGATACAAATATAATATTTAAATAAAAATATTTTAACTACTCTAATATTATTATTTTTTAAAAATTCATACAATTTTTTTAAAATATCTATAAATTTCACAGTTTTATAATTTTTTAAGTATCCATCGATATTAATAATATCTTCAATATTTTCATAAAATTAAAGTTTAAATACTTTAATAGATAACATATATTTTTTTTTAAATTAAAAACTTAGTATTTTGATCTAAAAAAGATATTTTTCATAAAATTAAAGTCTCAATATTTTAATTGATATCTATATTTTTTATATAAAATTGAAATATCTATGCTTTAGATCATGGACAAATAGTGAAGAATGCTCTATATATTCACAACTTAGATAGCAAAAAGTGATTTGAAGAGAAAATTGAGTCTATCTGTCTCAATTATCAGATCACATTTTGCTATTTAAATTGATAATACATATGCAGTGAAAGACTTTGGCTAATATGAATGGAGAGAAGATTGAAGTATTACTTCGAAATAAAATATTGCTCAAAAACCAATAATAATTTTAAATGTTCTCTCTCTCTCTCTCTCTCTCTCTCTCTCTCTCTCTCTCTCTCTCTCTCTCTCTCTCTCTCTCTCTCTCTCTCTGTTAAACCTCAGAGTTTATACTGTTTAGCATGTGATATCTCTATGAAATAGAATCAAGTTTTTTTTAACCCAAAAAAAAAAACTGCATTTAACATAAATATATTGGCAAAAAGAAGATTTATCCAAGAGTATTAACTATTGAACTTATCAAAAAAAGTAAAAAGGGAAAGAGTAATATGAGTATTAATGACTAATGACTTAAGGGGGGATGGATAAGGAAGCAATATTATTATTTTATTTCATTTTTATTTTATTTTTTTGCAGCAGACCTCGTGCAAGCACTCGGTATATACAATGAAGAGCATCTTATTGGAATATCAAAAGGACATTTAGAAACCAACAAATTTAGAAATACTGCATGAGACTTAAATTTTTAGTTTAATAAAATTCCCATGTTTCTCTTGGGATGCTATGGGCAATTTGAAAAATATGGCTTTTGAGTTTTTACATAATTCACAATATAACATGATCGAATTTATCATATTTTATATAATGATATTTTATAATTAACTCAGTACTATATTTATATAACTTAATTATACTCGTATTTAATTGAATTACACTAAACTTAAAATACATAGTGATAGACTGATAGTGAAGTTTGTAACTTTCTATAAAATGGAATTTATAAAACAATATTTCCAATGAATGAGTTTTTGGCTAAATAATATGTTCATTTGAGAATATATGAATAATATATTTATATAAAAAAAATATTTTTATTTATTTAATTAATATACAGAACTTTAAAAACAGAAATGTCAGTTATATGTGTTTCAAAATGGCACGTGAAAATTAATTTAATTAATAATAAATGGAAAACAGTACTTATATAAGAATATTATATCAACAAGAGCATATGATACTGAAAAGTGAACCCCAATATGTATTTTTCTTTTTCAATTGAGGGCCTGAGCAATAAGCATATGATCGATGCTGATCTATGACAATAAATATTCATATTGCAAGCCTTACTTTCATCTATTTGAAATATTAAAAAAATAGTTTCTATCACCATTTAAATATATGTATTTATTTTAACTAAAAAAATCATTTGATATATGTTGGTGTGTACAATGAAATAAAAAACTCTTACAAATTATCGTAGAGTTTAACTAATGTTATCATCAATAAAATAACTAATCACGCCGATATTGCTCATCCATATATAATTTATTAAACATATAAAAAATATAAATTTTTAATTTTAGTTACTAGTGTGTAAGTTTTTTATTTAAAAAATCTATTAATATATATATATATATATATATATATATATATATTCTATTATAAATCAATAATAAAATAAAACTAAAAAAAATGAATGTCAACTTATCAAATTTTTAACATAAATGATGTATAAAGTAAGGTAAAAATACACTTAAAAATAAAAATGAATATATATATTTATAATAAAATAAGAATAATAATATTTATACAACTATTTTTGTTATTGCTACAATAAAATTATATAAATTAATCTGTTATATTTATATAATTAATTAACTTTAGTGTCATTATTGTTAAATAAATTTAACATTAATAAATTGTCATTTTAACAATAATAATTTGAATTGTATCCATATCGTTATAAAAAAAAATAATGTTATTTATGTACAATAATTGATGTACCAATATTTAATCTGATGTTAATTATGAATATGAAATGTTGAAGTAATTGTGAAATAAGTTATTAACAAAACTAATTCTATTATAATATATATATTTATATATACATAAAAATTTCTTAAAATAAAAATTAGAGAAGGTAATGCTTGCTTTAAAAACATATTTACTTTTATAAAAGGCTTTTTTTAGGAAGATAATGCAGATATATAACTATTTTATTTTTTAGTTATTTTTCTTTATTTATGACTTATGCTTACTATTTTAAGTTGACATTAATAAGATTTATCTTATAATTAAAATAAGAAGAATTTTGGTTGATTTTACAACCTTACATCTAGCCATAATGAATATTTTACTTATATATTGTTTTCCTAAATTTGATGTCGATTAGACTTAAAGCATATTTTGTTAATTTATTTTTATCTAAAAATTAAAATAATCACTTTGATTAACTCCTGTGCAATTTTTTTTTATATCTGTCATGAATAATTGGAATTTATATTCTTTTGCATGGTTTAATAAAAATGTATTGATTAAATTGAAATCTATTTTGTCAGCAAGGCAGAAGCAACCCGGGCAACATATACAAAGATTAAATTTATTGTATTTGTACACATATTTTTTTACTTTTTCTAAAGACCTAAATTTTTTAGTTAAACAATTAGTTACATATAAAATATTATCTATATATTTATAATAATATATAGCTGGTATTGCCTTTCAAGTTCAACCAAAACTAATATAAAAAGGAAAGTTATTAAATCCATATTTATTTGATAATTTTTGTATGATAATTATATATATATATAAGAATTGGTGATAGTAAAGAGTCTTGGAGATAGATTTTTTTAAGATTAGGATTAAATCATACATATTTTAAAATATCAAATATTAAATATAATATCTATAAATTAAAAATAATGAATTATAACTCAATAATATGAGGTTTGTTTTAATATATAGAATAGGTCTATAGATTAAGTCTTATTTATAGGTGTATTAGGTAAATTATATAAAATTTAAAAACTATTATAGACATAATTCATTGTTACTATTTTATTCATAATTGTATATATTATAAAATCTCACAATATAATTATTTAATATAATTATTATTTTTTTATGAAAAAAATATCATCATCTAATTAATATTTTATAGTAAATTTTTTTGATGAATTAAAATATAATGTGTTAAAAATAATAATCATTAATATTGATTAGATGCATAAATGTTTTAATACACACATTGTATCCTCATGCATAGCTGTGCCACTGACTATAAATTTATTTGACATTTTTATTTATTTGATAGCTTATATATTTCTTAAAAGTGAATTATTTTCCTTTTAATTTTAGCTCTTTATAATTTATTTAAAAAGTGTGATTATAATATTTAACAACGTAAATCTTTTTAGTTATGTTAAGGATAATAATTTAATTTTTTTATTAATTTAATCCTTTTTGTTTTTAAAAAGTAATAATACGCAAGTGACGAATTTTTTATTTTATTCTTAATTTTTATCATATTTTTAATTATTATTGACATATTAATTATACGATAAATTTTTTAATATGTTATTTTTCGTAATAAAATGATAAAATTATTATAAAAAAATATTTAAGTGATTAAATTTTTCTAAATTACATAACTAAGAAATCATGTATGTATTTGACTATTTCTTTAATATTGTTTAGGGAAAAATATAGTATAAGTCCTGACAGTAACTTAAAGGAATAAATTTAGTCATTTGAAAAAAAATGTTATTTTTTCATTTACTTTAGTAAAAAAGACTAAAAAAGGAAGAAAATTATTTTTTATTAATATTTGAAATAAAATAATATTATTTTCTCAATATTTTATTTTATTAATAAATAAGAAGATGATAAAATGATTTTTTATTATAGTATTTATCATAAATATAATAAAATATTGAGTGAATAATAAATTTTTATCATAAAACTATTAAAATATTAAGTGAATATAAAATTTATTTTCTTTAATATATTTTATAAAATATAAGGGGCTAAATGATATATTTTAAAATATAAATGATTAATTAATATAAATATTTTAATATAAAAAACCTTTACGATATATTAAGATATATTTTATTTTACTTGTGTTTTTATCTTGCCTATACCTATTGAAATTCACTTTTTAATACAACATTAGCTATTTGAAGCTTTCGTACTTTTATGTAAAAATGGAGTTGATTTTACTTTTTTTAACTTTTTTTTTTTGAGAATTAATTTTAAACTTACATTTTTCAATATAATTAAAATTTACACAAGTTTATGTTGTTAACAAATATTATTTTATTACAAATTTTAATCATAATTATAAATTTATAACTAAACAATACTTATAGCCTTTAATGTTTATCAATTTATTGTAAATTTATTTGATATTTTTATTTATTTGATAACTTATATATTTCTCAAAAATGAGTTTTTTTTAATTTTTATAATTTATCTAAAAAAATTAATTATAATATTTTCTTTAAATGTCAATAACATAGATCTTTTAATTATGTTAAGAATAATAGTTTATTTTGTTTTAGTAATTTAATATTTTTATTTTTTAAAAGTAATAATATAATAACAAATGAAGAATTTTAAATTTTATTTTTTATTTTATTCTCATATTTTTAATTATTATTAACATATTAATTGCATAGATTATTATCTATAAAATATTTAAAATTTGATTATTTATTCTTGTTCATTCATTTTTCATAACAAAATGATTAAATTATTATAAAAAGGTTTTTTAAATGACATAATTAAAAGATCATGTATATATTTATTTATTTTTTTAATAATATTTATTTTATTTTATGTGTGTTTTTACTTTTTATCTTACTATATCTACTAATCGAAGTTAACTTTTTTTAATACATATATAATGAACACTATATTTGAAATTTTATTACTTATACAAAAGAGGAGTTTATTTTATTTGAATTTTTTGGACAATTTTTACTTTTTTTTCTTTTACAATTATTTTTAAACTTACTTTTTTTAATATAATTGAAATTTACACAAATTTTTATTATTAAAAATTATTATTTATTAAAAAAATATTATCATAATTATAAGTTTATGGATAAATGATACTTCTATATATCTTTAATTTTTACTAATTCTATACTATAAATATTTAATTTTTACCAATTTTATACTATAATTTTTTAATTTTTTCTTTAGATTTAACCATCTAATTAATCTGTGTCATATAGCAGGATCCAAAAGTAAAAAATAAATAAACTAATCATGATTCACCCCAAAATAAACTTATGATGATAAATTTTATTATTATTTATGTCTGCATTCTCCAACAACAAAAGCATTATTAAAATTTTAAAAAATTAATATATGCGAGGATAGACAAAAGAAGGATAAAATGTATTTTCAAACTTCAACTAAATACATATATATAAGTTTTTAAATTTTTAAAACATAAGAATTATTCCTAAAAAATTTAAAACGTTACATAGCTAAACTTTTAAATCATACGTTTAATTCTTAAACTTTTAAAATTTTACATAGATTATAAATTTTTTATTCATAAATATGCATTTTAACAGTAAAGTTATGATCTACATATAAAATTTTAAAAATATGGAGACTAAATTGTAGGATTTAAAAATTTAGATATTTATCAGTGAAGTTTTAAAAACTTAAGAACATATGTATGAATTTAGTTAAAATTCAAAGATCAATAATATACTTTAATTTTAATATGATTACACTTAACATTTTTATTTTCTTTATCTATCATGTGAGAGGGACCTAGAGCTATTTCAACACCTTTGATAAATTAAATCTCAACCTACGTTAACCATCATTATATTTGTGTCAAAATATATGGAAATATCAATTTACTAGTTTTGGATACCAATTTTTTTGCCCTAATTATTAAGTGTACAATTTGGGACGCAAGTCGTCATTTTGGTCGGTTATTGATTAATTTTATGAGCGGATTTTGAAAAAAAAAACATAATAGACTTATAAACTCTCAAAAACCGATTTATAAGATCGGTTTGATGGCAATCAATTTGGTAATTTTTGATCCATTATTTTATATAAAAAATTATTTACAAAAGTATAATCTAGAATTAAGAAAAATTCTTAACGTGATATATCTTCGTTGTATGTTACTATATATAAATTTTTAACTTTTGTTAAAAATTAAAAAAATTTAAGAAAGATTTTAAAATCCCTACATTTTATATATAATTTATTTATTTATATGATTTTACTTTTTTGTTAGAGATGTATGAATAAATAATATATTCCATCAACACTAGGCTTGTGGATTAAAGAAGTCGTCAACTCTCTAATAAGGTGTGATCTCCCCATAAATAATATTTAAAACGTAGACTTTGTATCAGCAGTTAAGATAATTATTTTTTGTTGATATATTTTAGAGTGATATTATTCCTTCTCCTTAGACATGATTGGGCTCTTTGTTTGTCTCTATCACTATGCTTATTATCAATTTATCATATAAGGATACCTTTGGTGCAAGTTTGTCTTGAGACTTTGATGGCTATTGTGCCGAAAGCTTGGTGGCTGGTTAGTTCGATCTATTTTCCATATATGATGATGGGGTTGAGGTTTCAAGAGATACTCCAGCTATTTCTCAATTACTCTACGTAGATGATATGGTTTTCTTTCTCAGAGACCAATATGAAGGAAAGATCTTCAATTAAAGAATAACGGAAGAGTACTATTGTAATTGCTCAAGTAAGAGAATAAATATGCATTTTTCTTCTTAAAAAACACACAAGAAAATGTCAAAGTTCAAATTTGCAGCAAACTGCACATTTTCTAAATGGGAATTAATTATATTGAATATTTGGGCCACACTCTACCAATAGGGAAAAATAATAGTATGGAATTCAATAAGATTATAGAAAAATTAAGAGGAAAATTGGATAGTTGAAAATCCAAATTGCTATCACATGCAGGAAATGCCACTCTCATCAGTTATGTGTTTTAAAATATGCACATTTACTACATGAGTACGTTTAAAATTCCAACCAGTATAAGTGAAAGTGTTGATTCAATTATTAAAACGTTCTGGGGGACAGGAAGGGCAAATTCAAAACATTATTATACTCCTTTAGCTTGGGATAATATTTGTGTACCAAAATCTCAGGAAATATTAGGTTTTATGAAATTTGAAGGTATTTAACAAAGCAATGCTAACAAAAGCGTTATGGGATTTAATTTTTTAAATATATAAACCTTGGATCAAGTTGTTTAGTGCCAATTATCTCAGAGACGATAATTTTTTGAAAGTGCATGCAGCAAAGGAAAAGTGATTCTTGTGTTTGGAAGGGGGACTAAAGATATCTTTGAAAAAGGGTGTTGCCGGAAGGTTGGAGATGGGTCCAACATTAATCTGTGTACTGATCCATGGATTCCCGAACTACCAAATCAAACAATACCAGCTCAAATTTTGAACAATCAAGCTCCAAATGATATAAGGAATATTATCACTAATTTAAAAGACCTTTGTACTGTTTGGAATAATGGATAGAATGGAGAATATAACTAAATAAGAAGCTCTTTTGGAAGAAACACTATTTCTTTATTGCTAGCATCAATCCCCCAAGGGACGATACACAAGATCAAATTTGTTGGTATTGTTGGAGATTGTTATAAAGCTCTTTAATTTAAAGAGCAAATTAAGAAGGAAAACATGGAACAAAATATGGAGTAAAACATGAAGCAAAACATGGAGTAAAACATGGAGCAAAACAAGGAGTAAAACATTGAGCAAAACATGGAACTTAATTCAAGAAGCAATTCAAGAAACCATTAATTTAAAGAATAATTCAAGTAGTAAATTTTTCTATAAATAGATGTGTAATTGTAATGAATTAATCATATAAAGTGTTCATTCCAATTAAGAGTAATTTTCTTAGGTACAATTGAGTTGTGAGTTGTAAGTGTTGTAAACACCTCGTGTAATTTCTCATCTTTCAGTAAAAAGATCTGCAGCAGGTCCAGAGACGTAAGCAAGATTGGTCAAACTTTATTATCAAATTTGTGTGTTATTTTTATTCTTGTTTTCTCATAAATCTAACTTATCGGAAATTTGTGTAATTTCCCAACAGGTATGAGTCAGAAAAAGAGGTTTTTCTATCAATGATGCTTACAAGGTATTGATAAACTCTAAAAACAGGAGTTAAATCATTACATATATATGTTCATGAGAGAAAAAAAATACTGGTTTGAAAGATTCTAAATGATTGTCTTAATACAAAGAAGAAGATTGGCACCTTTAAAACCCTAGAGGATTACAATTGTCTTTTATGTCACAAGGAACTGTAGGATATTGAGCATCATTTATCAAATGCGATACACTAAAATCATGGTGGCTGCATTAAAAATGAAACATGCTATGGGATTTGTTTTGGAAAAAATGGAAATTAAAACTTAATTATATGAACTTCATTCTAGATCCACCTAGACAATGGCTTCGAAAGGAAATATCCAAGAATCAATTAATTCACTTCAGTAGCAATTTTAATGATAGAACAAATCTGGTGGCTATGAAATGAAATGGTCTTTAGAAAACAGGAGTTAAATCATTTCTTACGTGTCCATAAGGAGATTATTTTTAAGAATTAAAGAATATTCTAAGCTGTTAAAGGAGAAGGAAATGGAAAATAATGCCGGAGAAGGAATGAAGATAGCTAGCTGCATATGTTCCAATCAAATGGAAAACCCCTCCTTTTTCGACCACGAAGATTAATTTTGATGAAGCTTGGCAACAAGGAACGGTAGGATTGAGTTTTTCATAGTCATATAAATCATCATCATGGTAAAGCCACTCATTATTGGACAAAATTTACTAATACTAGTTCTATGGAAGAAGCAGAAGCTAAAGCTTTCTTATAAAGCTTTCAACTATGCCATGAAACATAAAAACTAGTCAGTGGGAGATACAAAGATGGTAATAGAAGCTTTAATAAAATAAAAATGTCAAAAAACTTCATCATTTTGCTATGATCTCAAGAAGTCAGATTTCAAGAGAAATTAACTATAGAGCCAACGATTAATACAAATAGCAAGTAAATTTGGTTGGGAACGAGATTTAGATGTCAAGAATCTACCTTTTGAAATTTTAAAAATTCCCTTAATTATCTATCGGGTCTTCAACAATTAATAGATAGGAAACTGTTTAGTTCGTTGAGTAGAAAAATATATATAGATAAAAAGCTTTGAATGGTGGAAAAAAGTTGTAAAATTAATATCAATGTTAGATACTTCTAATCGATAACCGTTGAACAAGTAAGAGTTTGAAAAGTTAAAAAAGATAATAATTAAAAGTTAGCATAATACTTATTACAATAAATTAATCAAAATATTAACATTATTTTCTATATATTTTTTAAATAAATTAAAAAATATATTTAAAAGTAAAAAAAAAAGTTTAAGGTTGTGTATTTTATATTAAAAATATTGTTTGCTATTGTTTCGAAAGCATTTATTAAAAAGGGTCAATTGTAAGCATTGATTATCATATCCCTATCCCTTTTAATTTACAATAGAAAATATATATATAGTTGTATTTACACTTAACTCCATCAACTCGTTTTGCTTTTTGAATGGACCAATTATTTCCAATAACGAAAAAATAAGTACAATGTCTTAGATTGAGATCATGTGTACACTATATGTATTCACTTGTTGAGAAAAGGATGTACACTGATCTTGGATGAAGTCGTGTCTCTATGCTCCAAAAATATCTTTGACTTAATCGACTTACTTCAAGATCAAACCAAATGCTCTATTAATATCATATCATATCATATAGTGGCTTGATTGATTAGGTTTTGTAGGAGATGGAGCTATGGCCTTCAAGACAAGTCAACTCTTACATGTTATAGGTGAGTTGGTCTTTAGAGGTCATGATTTGGCATGATTGTTAACGAAGATCTAATAAACATGCAGTTCACATGACATATCGTTTGTCACTATTTAGTACGTTGTTAACACTAAAGGTCACATATCTCGTTATATGTCTTACTTAACTATATTGTTTGTATCAAAAGTCATATATATATATATAATTAATTTAATAAAAAAAATGTTTTTTTACATGTAGATGTCGATAAATAAAAAACAAAAAGTAAGCTACTAATCAAATTAATTTTCTCTTGAATAATGTGCCGCTAAAAGTTGTTTATTTATTTAAAAAAAAAATTATGAAGTCACGGAAGTCTTTATGCTAATAGATCTATATTCATCATTTAAATAGGAGTAGGGTCCATGATATCATTCTAATTGGCTACTTTTAGGCAATATTATTAAATTCTTAAATGTGAATCTTTAAAAAGGATTTAAATTTGAGGAGACACACTTTAATCGAAAGTCATGCTTCAAATCAAAGCCTCTGTTTTTTCCTTCATTGGTGGCTTTACATGCCTTCCCAAGTCCCAAGCTATGATTATATTCAATAAAATTAAAGGCACATTTGTTTACTAAAAGGCTAAATTATTTATAAGGATAGAGTATACATGTTGTGATAATATAAAATTATATTGAGGTAAAATAGTTTATTATTAATAATTTTACTAAATAATAGTATTAAGACATAAAATTAATATTTTATTATAAACACAATAAAAATTATTGTTACAGAACTATTATCCACTCACCTCGTGCTAATGTAATTAGAATGCTAGGTTTGCTGAATTTATATGTAGTAATTTTTCCTTGAGAACCGTTAGACAATGTCTTAAAAAATAACACAGTGATATTCATATAATATATTTTATTATTATTATTATTATTATTTATTAATAATAAATTTATTTAATAATAATAATATTAAAATATAATTAATACTAAAAATAAAATAAATATTATATACATTTTTATTATACAATAACAAAAAAATTATTATAATAATATCATTACCAAAAAAATATTATATACAGTAAAAAATTAAAACTCAAAACTAATATTATCCTTTGAATTAAGTAAGTCAAATAAATATTTATTCATTTTGATTTCACCGTACGTAATTTTGTCTTTCTCATCCAAAATAAAACATGTTGGTAAATTTTAAACATTATGACATTATTTTATTAATAAAAAAATTTACGAAATAATAAAATATATTTAATGAGAGAAAAATTATAATTTTAAAGTTTTCTTTCTTTATATTCTTATCTCTTTCTGATTCAATTTTAGATACATTTTTAACTATGAAGTTAAAATATTAACATTTTCAGTTATATTTTTTTCTCTTCTTTATGTATTTTTTTTTTTTTTTGTTAATAACTTATATTCACTCTATAGTTAAAAAAAACTACCTATAATATTCGAGTTATCATGCTAACTAATATAGTGGTTATTATATTGTAATTTTTTTTAACTATGAAAATAAAATAAAAGATGGACAAAAAATCTATAAAAAAGTAGAGATAATAATATAACTAAAAAAATAGCTCCAAACTGAACGTAAAATTGAGTGAAGGATATAAAGGAAGAAAAACATTAAAGTAATTATTTTATTTTATTAAATATATATTATTTTTCTGTTATAATTTTTTATTAATAAATTATATTTTTTTTAAACCACTAATATTATCTTAAAATAAGTTAAATAAATTTAATATATGACTTTAAATATTAAACAGTCAAAATTTAGTTTAATTTTGATTGAAGATTTTGTTAAAAAAATTGACTAATTTTTTAATTAAAAATTATTTGATAAAATATATATCTATTGAAAATAAAAATATATATGTATCAATTTTATTCCGTTATAATTAATGTAAAATTAGATAAAAATTTAATTTTATTATTTTTGGATATATTTTTCACAAATAAAATAACTTAAAAATATATTTTTTAAATAAATTGAATAAACAACCTATAACATCTAAACAAAACATCTCCATAATCATACATATTACAATTAATTTTTTTCTTAAAAAAAAAAATAAAAGGATGCACATACGTATCCTCATCCCACTATACATTAGCGCCAGAGTAAAATGCTAAGAATATTCTTTCATAAAATCTCTCAATTCTTTAATTAGCATATCTCTTTTTAAAAAAAATCACCTTAATTTTAAATTAACATTAATTATATCAACAAAAATAAAAATAAAAAGTGAATAAGTGTATGGAAAAGTATATATATGAATCTCCTCATTCTTTTTTTATTTCTCTTCAAATCCTAACACTTTTTCACTATTTTTCTTTTTAAGACCTCTTTTATCAGAAAGAAATCTAATTCTATAAAAATTAGCCGTCCCTAATATAACAGTTTTTTTAAAATTATTATTAATGAAATCAAAACAATTGGGCCTTTTTCATCTATATAATAGGTATATAGTAGTTACATTTTATTATAATATAATTTAAGCATATTTTAATTTTAATATATTTTTAATTTATTCTTTAAAAATGATATTATTATAATAACAAAATACATAAAATCAATAAAAATAGTCTACCCTACTACAATTAATCAAAAAATCTAAGTGAAGAAAAAGCTAATGTATCAATTATATATTTTATATATTTTCAATTTTAAAGAATTAATAAAATTTATTATTATTTAAAAAAATCTTCCCACTATTTATCTTTTTGTAAAGATAAAAAGTTAAAATGGTTCACAAAGGATGTACAATCAATCTAATTCGTCATTTTTTTTTTCTTAAAACCAATCTAGCATGCCGGATAATCCAGGCATCAGAACAAACAAACAAGAAAATCTTGTCGTCTACTTTTTTAATTAACAAGTAATAAAAAATATTTTTTTAAGACCTTTTAATAAGATACATTGAACTTTAATGTTGAATTTTTATTTTGTTTTTGGCTTTTCAAAATCCTTGTTTAGCCTTAAAGATGATACATTTCTCTTTTTTAAGTGATAATAGATTAATTGGTATAGTAATTCTTGAAAAAACGTGATTTCATAACCCAAATCAAAACACTATTAATACTATAATTATAATAAAGATTAAAATTAATACAAAATGATTATTTAACCAAATACCTTATGTATTTTTCAACAGTAATTTTGTCATTTCAAAATATTATATTTAAAATTAAACAAATAAATAAACCTTACCATTACAGCCACATCCCTTTCAAATATTTTTCGCACAACCCTAAATTAACTTTGATATTGCACAATCCATGAACCCCATCACATGAACCCTGTTCTACTGAAAATTTGTTGTTAAGATTTTAATTACGAACCCCACCAACCCTAAAAGATGTCCTCTAATAATGATAAGATTTTTTTCCACAAAAACAATAGCACTTATTATAACTAAATTGGAAACAAAACAGAAGAGAAAACAGAGTGCAAAATAAAAAAGAGCAATGGAGAGGATGGAGGGATGCACGAGGAGACAAAAAAAATGTATATAAGTCGATGTGTAAAGTCGGTTTTTGGAAAAAACTGACTTATAATGAATTTAAAGTCGGTTCTCCACGTCAACCGACTCTATCCACCTAATATATTCACATTTGGATCATTTTTTACGCAGAATCCAGTTTTCTTCTTCTCTCCTTCATTTTATTCCTCACTCTTCTCCATTTTCTCCCAAAATCTACACCGTGCGCCACATTCGTTCTAAATTTCCGGCCACCTCTGACCACCATTTGTAACGTCGTTTTGTAAGTTATATTTCTCTTCTCACATTATCTGTCAGTTCTTCTATTTTTTGAGCAAAATATTAAAAAAAAATATACCCATTTTCTGTTATTGATTTAGGTATATATATTGTTTGTTATTATGTTTGACTTAGTTTATGCAGAATGCAGCTAGCTTATTATTCGATCAGTTTGTTTTATATTTTGTATAAATTTTTGATTTAGTTATGTTTTTTAGTTTGCTTGTAATAATGTTTGACTTATTGTATGTATTCAATAATATCTGAAATGTTGTGTGAGTTTGCGTGGATAAATTTATTTATATACGTATAATTAATATTACTTTTTAATTATGATATAGTAACATGCTTAGAAATTAGAATCAACCGCGTGATTGGTTTTTATATATTCATGAAACATGTTGCTTATTTTTTAATTTGTATATAAATGGTTTTGTAAAATGATTAAAATGATAACTGTTTTGCATTAGGTATGTTTTGATATATATTCTAATAATTAGGAAATTTATATATAATAATGCTTGAAATATATTCATTGTATACATAATTAAGTAATATGTTTAATTAATGTCATTAATAGAAAATGGACAAATCTTGGATGTCAAAGTGTAGAATTGAGCAAGACTATATTTCTGGAGTTGAAAGTTTCATGAAATTTGCTTGTAGAACTAGTAATACTAGAAGTAGTATGATTCGATGCCCATGCGTTAAATGTAAAAATGAGCGATTTCATGAATTTGACGAGGTTAAGTATCACCTTATCCGTAATGGTATTCTATTGAGCTATAAATGTTGGTATTATTATGAAGAAAATATTGATAATACTCATGGGGAAAAGTATAATAAGAATGTGAGTGGATTACATACATCTGATCATAATGTACAGACAGAAAATATGTGTTCATGGTGTTGAAGATGAATTACGCGAGGATGATCCCGAAACCTTTAATAAACTTATAGAAGGTGCTGAAAAACCGTTGTATCCAAAATGCAAAAAATACACTAAAATGTCGTGATTGGTTCATTTGTACAATGTGAAGGCAAAAGATGGTTTTTCTGACAAGGGATTCACAGAATTAATAAATCTACTAGTCGATATGTTTCCTGAGAGTATTGAATTTCCATCTTCAATGTATGAAGTGAAGAAATCTCTTAGTCGATTTGGCATGGAATATCATAAGATTCATGCTTGTCCTAATAATTGCATTCTTTATAGAAAAGAATATGAGACATTACATGATCGTCCTATGTGTAAAGAATCGAGATGGAAGCATGATACAAATGAGAGTACAACACATAAGAAAGGCGTGCTTGCAAAGGTTCTTTGGTACTTTCCTCTGATTCCTCGCTTTCAAAGGTTGTTCAATAGTAAATATACATCAAAGATGTTGACTTGGCATTCAGATAATCGATCTGATGATGGGGTGCTACGTCATCCTTGTGATTCTCCAAATTGGAAAGTAGTAGATAATTTATCTCCTCAATTTTCATCTGATCCGCGCAATCTTCGTCTTGCCATTGCTGCTGACGGAATTAATCCACATAGTTCCCTCAGTAGTAGATATAGTTGTTGGTCAGTAATTATGGTAACATACAACCTTCCTCCCTGGTTATGTATGAAAAGAAAATTCATGATGTTAACATTATTGATCTCAGGACCGAAACAACCCGGTGTTGATATTGATGTATATTTGCAGCCTTTGATAGATGATTTAAAGACGTTGTGGAATGATGGTGTAAATGTTTACGATGCACATATATAAGAATACTTTAACTTGAAGGGGGTCCTTTTATGGACAATTAATGATTTTCCTGCCTATGGAAACTTATCAGGACATGCAACAAAAGGTTACAAGGGATGTCCTATATGTAGTGATGGAACTTCTGCAAATTATCTTGTTCATAGACGAAAGATGTCTTATAGAAGACATAGGAGATTGTTGCCATCTGGACACAAGTTTAGATACCAAAAGAAACCGTTCGATGGTCAAGAAGATCATGATCATGCAACTCGACCTTTGCGAGGTATTGAGATATTAAGGCAATTGAATGGGATGACATTCAAATGATATGGAAATATGAAAAAAAAAATCACCAAGGTAGGGAAACGAAAGAGGTCAACTAATGAAATGGGTGAAAATGAAAAAGAGTTTGAACCGAATTACCATGGTTGTTGGAAAAAAAATCAATATTTTGGGAATTACCTTATTGGAAAGACCTACAGATTCGTCACATCTTAGATGCCATGCATATTGAGAAGAATGTATGTGAGAGCTTCATTGGCACTTTACTTAATATACCTGGAAAAACAAAGGATGACATTAAAGCAAGATTGGATTTAAAAAAACTAGGCATACGACCTGAATTGGAACCAAGGGTGGAAAATGATAAGAATCGAACATACTTACCACCAACATCATATACAATGTCAACAAAAGAGAAGGATGTGTTTTGTAAATGTTTGAAAGGTGTGAAAGTTCCTGATGGTTACTCATCCAACTTAAGAAATTTTGTGTCTATCACCGATAAGAGACTGTATGGATTGAAATCACATGACTGTCATATCTTAATGTAACAGTTATTACCAGTTGCTATTAGATCAATTCTTCCAAAACATGTTCGAATATCAATAATTCGGCTTTGTTCATTCTTCAATACAATATGCAAGAAATCTATATCAATTGGCGAGTTAAATTCTTTACAGAAAGAAATTGTAGAAACTTTGTGTCTAATTGAAAAATATTTTCCTCCTTCTTTCTTCGATATAATGATTCACTTATGTGTTCATTTAGTTCGAGAGGTTCAATTATGTGGTCCTACTTACTTAAGGTGGATGTATCCTTTTGAGAGATATATGCAAGTCCTTAAAGGATATGTAAATAATAGATATCGACCTGAATGATGCATGGTGGAATGCAACATTGCTGAAGAGGTCATTGAGTTTTGTTCTGAATACTTTAGTGGTTGCACTAAAATTGGGAATCCTACGCACAAGTTGTTCTTAGAACGTCACATGATCCAAGTAGGTAACCTTATGCTTGGTGGAAGTAAGAAATTATTTATTGATCACACTCGATGGGAAAAAGCACACCGAATCATTTTGGTAAATAATAATGTGGCACAACCATACGTAGAGTAAGTGATGTTCATTGTTTCATGATTGCAAAAATCATTTTTATTTAACTATTAATGATGATGTATAACTTAATATATATTTAATAACATTAGAGGGTGCATTTAAACTTATTGAAGATCGATCCTCGTTATAAAAAAAAGGAGGAGAAAAATGGTTGTATGATGAACATAAGCGACGGCTTATTAATTGGTTTCGCAACCACGTAAGTGTCACAAACAAAAAATCATGCATGTATCTTCCTAGATCTATTCAATGTTTTAAAACTTTGCTCTAAACACATTTTGTGTTTTTGTATACATAGATTCGAGATGAACTCAAGAAACCCAATCATAAAATATCAGAAAGTTTACAATGACTTGCACATGGGCCAAAATTTGATGTCAAATCATTTCATAGTTTCACAATAAATGGATCGAGGTTTACGACTCAAGCTAGGGACAAAGTCCGAGTAAATCAAAATAGTGGGGTGAAGATGGTTGCACAAAATATGCAATTTGCCAGTTCAAAAGATGTTAATCTTGTACTTTCTGATAGAACATATTATGGTATAATACAAGAGATTTGGGAATTGGATTATGAGGTCTTCCATGAAACAGTTTTCTTGTGTGATTGGGTTGAAGATGTTATCAATGTTGGATATAAAATAGATGATTTTGGATTTACCCTTGTAAATTTATCCAGGATAAGTCACACTGATGATCCTTTCACGTTAGCACTTCATGCAAAACAAGTATTTTACGTGAGCGATCAAATTGATCCAAGATGGTCTGTTGTGTTAACACCTCCACAAAAAGAGTTTTACCATTGTGATGTTGTACAAGACGATGACTCTATGCTTGATACATTAACCAATATTAGTAATTTCTCAAATAAATTGCCTAATGTACATGATGATCTAATTGATGATGATGATTCTTCGATATGGACTTGAAGTGATTGTGAAGGAATATATGTATACGATCAACAACCTAATTAAACATAATGTATGTTATATATTGTTGTAATAACTCTTGTATATATGTATGTTCCTAAAATTGTCAATTAATTTATATTTCTTCATTGTTTGCAGATATTTTATGGATATTCAACTTGTAGATCCAAATGATCCATTGGGGTATTTGAAAAAAAAGGGTTGGGCGAATATACCTGATGCTCCACTTAACCCAAATGATAAAATACACGTTCTATTTGATGCTACTGGTAATCCAATAGGGGAAAATGGTCAACAATTGAAATCCTCTATTGGTCGACTGGCAAAGTTCAGTATACCAATCAATATAAATCATTGGTTTGAGGTTGATTATGTAGAAAAGTTCAAAATATGGATAACTATTTATGTCAGTCTCTTATATTTTATAATCAATATATATATTATATAAGGTGTATTATATCTAATCTTTTGTACTGTGTTTTTACAGAATCGTTACAAATTCGATGACAGTTGGCAGGGCAAGTGTTATAAGATTGCAAATAAGGCGTGGAAGGAATACAAGACTTCCAGATTGGAAAAAATTTATGTGTTTCAATATTTGGAAACACTTGATGAGAATGTGATCTACAAAATCCCTGAAGGACACCCCTGGATTACACCTCAAGTTTGGAAAGACTTTGTGGATTATAGACGTTCAGATGAATTTCAAATTATTAGAGAGGATCATCAGAATTTCCAAATGTATAACATTCTTCTTAACCATACTGGGAGCTCTTCAAATCCTGAAGTTAGATAAATAATGGTATTATTAATTTGTCTTAATATTATAAATATTTTTATATTAATTTTTCTCAATTTAATTTCATGTCATTGTTAATAAAATTTTCTTAATTTATGTAGGAAGTTGAATTGGGTAGACCCGTTACCCGAATTGAATTGTACATAGAAACAAAGACTCCCAAAACGAAGAATGCAAGACCGATGAGTCAACGAGGAGAAGAATAATTAAATAAGTTGGTTAGTAATTTTGGTTGATAAAAATTCTGAATGATATTTAATAATTGATGTAATAATGAATGATATGTTTGTGTGCTTTATTATTTGTAGAGAGCTGTTCAAGAAAAAATATCCAGGGGTGAAATAATCGAAGAGCCTGGGAGAGATGCTTTATATCATGCATTCGGACGCGAGCATCATGTTCGTGTTAGGGGAGGTAGCCAATATGATGGTTCTATGGAGTATTTTAAAATTCCAAAACATAAGCCTCAGACGGTAAGTAAGGAGAAATACACTAAAATTGAAGAAGAATTCAACTTCTTTAAGGCCTCAGTGATGAGTGAGATTGCCACTCTAAAAGAACATCAATCACAACAACTGTCAGCCATGTCATCATGCTACAACCAGGGCATGCCATATTGGCTAAACATGCAACCATCCATGCCAGGCATACCACCTTCCATGCCAGGCATGTCACCTATTGGATATAGCCATCCTATTGGTCCTCACACAATCTCATTGCGCTCAAACTACATCCAGTATGGGATATAGCCATCCTATTGGTCCTCACTATATGCCAGGAATGCATATGCAATCAAGTAGTGGTTCATTTTCTCCAAAGCAATCTGCACATTCTTACCATAAATCAAACCAAGATGAACATTTTGGTGAGAATATAAATCTAATAGCTACCTCGCATGAGAGTCCTCCTTTATTTGATGAATCATATGTGGTAAGATTTTAATTTCTGGTGTATATAATCTATTATTTTTAAATTCTTATTATATGTTTTATTTTTTATATATAACACTTAACTTTTTTACAGAATATGAAATGTTTGTTGAAACATCCTTCGTCAACGGACTATGTTGCTATTGGAACGGTACAACAATTGAGCGATGATCAGATGATTCATAATCAATATTTGTCTAATCATTGGCGAATAGTAATTGATCAATCATTGTTTCATGATTGTCCACTACCTGTGCCTTCTGATGCTACCACAGTCCAAGAAGCGGTTGGACAGTATGTGGCTTGGTTATCGATTCAAGTTGTTCTAAATTTTCACATGGTACTATTTTTTAACTTAAAAAATAACACTTTTTTACTACTATTATTTAATTATATCTTATATTGTTACTAAAAATACATATATGATACTTTTTTGTTAGTCTATTATACCAGAACTCTTAAATGCGGCACATTTAAGAGATACGAAGCAAGTATCTCGTGCTAAATCTATAACTAGTGGCCAATCATCGTGCACCAAGTCATTCAAGAAGAAGCCTTGGAAAAAGTATAGTCATACTTATGCGTTAAGGTTCAGTAGAAATCTTGGCACTTTGATGACTATTGTTGGGAGGGCATCTAGCATAAATGATGGATGAACTGTACCACTTTCTATTGAAATTTCTGGTGTAGACCTCGACCAAACTTATATATCGATCAAGTGCTTATTTCAAATATTTGAATATCAAATAATCGATTTAAGTATAATTCAAGTGTGGACAAGGTGAGTCCTCAATCTAGTTAGTTTTCTTTTATTTATGCAGAACATATATAATTATATTTATATTATCTAATTATATATATATATATATATATATATATCTTTTATATAGGGCGTGCTATTATTGACTTCAACATAATCACTCATCACATTTAGCAATGTTCTATGATTCTTCATATGTCAATCAATATCAAGAGAAGGATGTTAGCATCAGAGCTAAACAATTATGTGATAGAGCATTAACGCTTAACAGAAATCAAAAGTTGATAATCACTTGGCCATTAAGGTTTGAACAAGGCCAAGATCATTAGATGTTGGTAATCATTGATATGTTTAATAATCATGCTTGGTACTGTGACTAAACTTCCATAGAACTGAGTAAAGATACAAAAGCAGTTGTTGAAATGTAAGAGTTATATATAGTTACATATTAGTTTCTTCTATTATTTTTTGTAATATTTAATAAAAACTAATCGTTTTATACCTTGATAGGGCATGGAAGTTGTGGAACAAGTTTAGGGGCATTGCCCTTAAAAAATCTCATAAGCTTATATGGACAAAAGTTATGGTATGTACAATTCAATATTAATAATTTTATTAATTTTACAATTAAATAATAAGGATGTTAGAATATGAAAATTCATGCATACATGCACTTTTTTTGTAGGTTCCACAACAAAATAATAGAGTCATGTGTGGTTATTATGTCATGAAGTTTATGAGCGAAATCATCACAAATATCAAAATTCCAATTGATGATGTGGTAATATATTTTACCCATATACATACAAGTTTTTAACATATTTGAGTTTATTTTTGTAAATAAATTAAATTATATTCTTATTTTGATTTTGAATGCATGTAGTTCTTTGGTTGGAACAAGACGGGTTACGACCAGCAAATTTTTGATGATTTACAAGAGGAATGGGCAGAACACATGGTTCAAATTATATCATCACAAGAAGAATCAGGAGAAGATTCTGATGATCTTGAATAGCATATGACAACATAATAGTAAATTTTTTAATGATTTAATTTCTCTAGCTATTCCTGTGTCTGAAATCACTTGTTTGATGATGATTAATCATATGCTCATGTATTTAGGGGAATGCATTGTTTTATGGACCTATTTTTGGCCCAAACTACATCTCATCTCTCTTTTCTACTTTCCTTACGAACTCATATTAGCACTTTATTAATCATTTGTTTATAAATATGAATTTATCTGGAATCTCTGCTAGTATTTTTAATGATATAATGAGCTCTAAATGTACAAATCAGGTGTACGTAACTCCGATTTGTTTCTTAGTTTATATGAGTTTTGGTGCCCATGAACGTGTTCTATATGTTTAAGGGCACCAAAACTCACACAAGCCAAGTAAGAAATCGAAGTTACAATTGATTTCATATTTAGAGTTCATTATATATAGCATTATAAAATACTAGTAGAGATTCCAGATAACTTCATATATATAGACAAATGATTAATAAAGTGCTACTATGAGTTAGTTTAATGTCGATGTACGTGGTAATATCTTTTTGATAGTAATATTTATAATGATTTAATTTCTTTATTCGTATGTCTGAAGTTTAAACTGCTTTTTTGATGGATGTTTTACGTGCTCATGTATGTAGGGGAATATTTGTTATATGGATCAGATGTTTTTTTATCATAATGCTTGTGAAGACCAATCAAGATTCTAAGCCAACCAAGCTTACTCGATCGCATAATAATTATACTTTGACGACATTATTTTATTTGTAATTTAAGTTAACTATATGTATTATTTATGCATTATTTGTTTTTGTAATAAATTTAATTATTAAGTAATTAAATATATTTAAATTTTTAATTATTTGTATTATTATTTATATTTTAGTTTTTTTATGTTATATATATATATTGAATAATACGAAAAATAAAAATAAAAATAAAAACAAATTTAAAAATGTTACACGTAAAGTCGGTTCATCCCGTGAACCGACTTTACATTTTAAGTCTCTAAATTTAAAGTCGGTTCAATGAACCGACTTTAATGCCTATTTATGTAGTAGTGAGATGCTGAGAAAATTGAAAAAAAATAAATGAAACAAGAGAATGTGTAGGAAATAATGTAAGATACAAACAAGATTTGAACATGAAAAATAAAGTAGAAAGATTAAAATTACATAAAGGAAAATGTTGTAAATTCCCAAATAAAATAGAGAAATGAAAAAATAAAAAGAAGATTGAGTCGGATCTACTTAAGATATATTTTTTCCCTTACATGAATATTTGAGATTAAAAAAAACTAACTCTAAGGATAAAATGATCCACAACAATTTATGAATATTAACATAAATTACTTTGGCGAACTGATTTTTACCCATTTCCTATAACATTGAACTTAGCTTTAGAATAAAAAATTTATGGAAAGAAAATAATTTTACTAAATTTTCTATATTTTTTCCCTCGATTGATAGAGCCAATAGAAAAATCTGGACCACTTAAGGCCTATTAAAATTGGATGGAATCCGTGTTCTTAGGATGTTTAGGCATGCAATTGGAGTTCTTGGTTTTTGGGCCTGACATTCGAAGATTTACGACCCATGTGTGCAATAGAAAGCGCCTTTTTGCTATATTCGCTTACAACATTTAGGAAATCAAACACTATATAAAAGTTGAGAATTCAATATGTAGAAACAATTATATAGAGATTAATTGTTTTTCTCACCAAATAGGCAACAATGATCTAAATGAGGTGTGGAAATGTCATCCCATGAAATTTAAAATTTCACGAGCACAATTCTAACTTAACCAAATAGACAACAACGAAAATACAAAACAATTTGTTTAATTTAACACACAATAAAAACTATTAACATATATGCAACAACAAAAATACAAAACAAATTACTTAATTCAATGCACAATAAAAACTATCAACAAATACAAAAGAATAATCTGTGTTAAACACACTAGTAACAGTGTGACTCATGGGGATCTTGTTTAGATAAACAACATGCATAAACATTACACAGCATTCGAATCAATCATACATACAAGAAAAGCTATAAAGAATTTTCAATCACTTCAAAACCTCATATATGAAAACATATTTGATAAATGATGATTGTACTTTCATAGCATGAAATCATACACAACACTGTATATCAAAAGAAAGAGTCAGAAACCTGATACACAATCAGGGTAAGAAGATACTGACTCCTTAAAGACACATTAACCTCGCATGCATGCATATTAATTTCAATCAGTAGAAGAAAAAAAGCTATAGGTATGCTACACAAAAAGAAAAGAAAGCATACGATGACATAAATCAAATAAGCTTTTTTTAGAGTCTAAATCTAGTATGTTGGTACATGTATGATAGAAACTCAGATTATAATAACAACATATATAATAAGATAAACTCACGTAAAACCCCTGTTTATGTGATAACATCATTGAGTTATTTATGGAAACCACTCAATAACAAACAATTCACTAAAAATAACAAACAAATACAATTTGATAGAAATATAAATACAAATACCTCTATCAGTCAAGACCTTTATCCTGACTAACTATTGTTGTTCTCGCTTTTTGTCTCTGTAACCACTTGGTCTGACACATAAAACCTCACTTTCCTCCAAAGCTAACATCATTCAATGTAGTGTGATTAGTAAAGTGAACAGATAATAAATAGCTAATTGTGGGAACTAGGGGTGTTTGTGGTCCGGTTTTAAGTAAAACAAAATTAATCAAACCAGATTGTTCATAATGCTCAAACTAGACCAGATCAGACCGTTTGGCTATCCAAAATTTTGTAACCGAACAATTTAGTCCCGTTTGATTAACGGTTTGGAACAGTTTGGAATGCTTAATAATACATAAATAAGTCAAATGTGATGCTCATCAATCATACATAAATAAATATTATTGTTAAATACATAAATACAAAAATAAATACACAAATTGTTATTGAAATCCAAAATTAAAACAAATTAGACATGAGGAAATCAAGTCCCAATATCTCATTTACATAGAATTCTTACTCATTATTAATCATTAATGATCAATGTAGTGTCTTTAATGAAATCTACAATAAAATAAAATCATATACCATTAGATAATAATATTTAAAAAATAAAATTAGGAATAATTTTTAAGTATTGTAATTACCTAAATCAACATCTTCATAAATCTCTAGGTCATCATTGTATTTTGATAAGATGATAAAGTCATTAATGGAGGAACGAAACCAATTTTGATTACATACTAATGCCTCTACCATTTTAGGATTCAAAGAACTCCTAAATGGATCAAGAATGCGACCTCCTGTGCTAAAAGTTGATTTTGATGCAACAGTTGAAACTTGAACTGCTAACACATCATGTGCAATGAGAGAGATGATAGGAAAGCTAAAAGAATTTTCCTTCCACCATTTCAATATATCAAACTTATCCAATATAACATTTTCACATGGGGTGTTCAAATATTTCTCAACCTCAGTTTTCAACTCCAAACTATTTTTCTTTTCTAAGCGTTTAAGAAATTTCAACTTTCTTGCTTCATGAGATGAATGAATCCTTCCTATTACTAATTAGATCAAGACATATAGATTATAATATAAACATGATAAAACATTATCCATTTCATTATAAACAGATTGAAACAAACGTAATTATATGCAATTATGTAGCTTAAATAACACATTATATTTTATACTAGTAAAGAACATATATGTTTAATACTAGCTGAAATCATAAATCACATGATTTTTTCTGCTTTATTTTTTATTAGAAATGAGGGGGAAAACACATGAAAATGAACATGTTATTTTAATCACAATCACGATTGATGCTTAAAAAATGAATAAAATATTACTAATGTTGAGAATATGTAATTTACATTGAAACTGAAAAATGATATTTATTATATTTTTTAATAAAATGAATAAAACTAATAATTCAAAGCAATATCATAAACAAACAAACACAATGTAATGATAATTTTGGCATACACGACTAGTGAATGAGAGAAACAGAATTTAGGGATGTCTAAAACTCCTATCAAAAACTTATTTGAGGAGGCATTTCAGAAACTTAAAAAAAGTTGTATCATAAACTAAAAAAAAAAATTTATTAGAAACTCATTTGAGGAAGCATTTCAGAAACTAAAAAAATCCTATCAGAAACTCAAAAAAACTATATCATAAACTAAAAAAAAATCCTATCAGAAACTCATTTGAGAAACTCAAAAAACTCGTATCATAAACTAAAAACAAATCCTATCAGAAACTCATTTGAGGATGCATTTTAGAAACTCAAAAAAATCATATCATAAACTCAAAAAAACTGTATCATAAAAAAACAAAAAATCATATCATAAACTCATTTGAGGAAACATTTTAGAAACTCAAAAAACCCTATCATTAACTCAAAATAACCCTATCAGAAACTAAATAAAAAGACTTAACAACCAATCCAAAATACAAAGCACACATAATGTCTCGTACATAAAATTTTACTAAGAATGTTTGGAGAAACAGTCATCTCACTACATAGTACATACATATTTCGTCCATGGATGGCAGGACGCGATACGACACGAGAAGAGGTGATTGGCTGGTGGTAGAGGCCACGCGAGGATGGTTGGGTGGTTAGGTGCTGCTAGAGGCAACGACGACTGGCTTAGGCTAAAGTTATTTTGAGTCTCATTGAGTCGAAACCGACCACTGAAGCTAAAAATGAATTAGGGTTAGGTTAGGAGACACGTGATTTCTTAAAATATATATATATATATATATATATATATATATATAGTAACAATTATTTAAAAATATATTATTAATGAAAACTGGTTCGGTCTGATTGATTTATAATTTTTATAACCGGACCGTTTGAAAATTGGTTTTACTTAATGCAGACCGTACCAGACCGTTTCAATTATGAAACTGTTCGATTTGGTCCAGTCCAGTTTTTCGGTTTAAATCGGTTCAGTCCAGTTTATAAATCAAATTTTCCAATCCGATTTGTATTAATTAAAACCATTTTTCAAACGGTCTGGTTCGGTTTGTATTAATTTTTAAACCGGTCGAACCGAACCAGATAGGTTTAATAGTATATTAAATTTTTCATATTATTTCTCATTAAAGATGTCCAAAAATCGAACAAAACTAAAAACCAAACCAGACCGAACGGTTTTATAAATCAAACGGTCTAATCCGGTCCAATCTGGTTAAAAAAATTCCCCCAAACCGGACTGATGGACATCTCTAACCACGATTGCCGACTAGCAAACACTACCTTAAGTATTCATCACTAAAATATGGTTTTGCTCACTCAGTCATGAATCACTAATATTGAACTACACCTAAGGTAATAGTGATCCACATATAGAAAATAAGATTTTAATTTGATAAAGCTTCACTACAATTTTTTGGATGAGAAACAAGAAAAAAAGGGATGAATTTATAGACATTACCCAAGCTCACGATCACCCTTGTTGAGGCTTCACCATGGGTCCTTGTTGACCACCTCATATTGGGTCCCACGATGGCCTTGTAAAAGTGCACAAAAGTTTCATATTCCCAAAAATACCAAGTAATTTTCACAAATACCCGCACATGTAACTCAACAACGACAACATCGATAAGCACCTAGCATGCACACTACGAAAATTTACATTGTGGTATGTGTAAACATGCTTATATACAAAGTATACCTAACTTTCTATATGTATGTATTACAAATTGATAGTAACCAACCTTATACAGAGAAAGATAAAAACTTAATAAAATAAATACACTCTCTGTTTTGCACACAAAAAGCCAACACAGACACAAAGATTACAGAATTTACAAAGCCTTTAATGTGTTGTTGGTTTTTCTATATCGAAGAAATTTAAAACAATCATATTTTTTCTTCTCATTAAGTGAACTTTAAAACTCAATTTCTCGTTTACTTCAATATCATTTCAAGCACGTAAATATATGATTTTCAAATTCTCACAAAGGGAAACTAAAATCAATCAGAACCATACATTATTGCTAAGTGGGTCCATGCCAAATGATGCATCAAATTGTTATATCATCATGGGTTAAAATCTTATTTTTTAAATAGAAAGTGAGAAAGGTGAGAAAAGAGGGTTGATTAGTTATAATGGTGGAAATTGAGGGGAATGAATCTAGCAAGGTTTATATTTTAGAGAGAAAATAATTATTTTGAATAATCTAAAAAATGCCCCTAATTAAAATTAGAATATGCCTACACATGATACAAATATGTAATTTTGTCATATTTTAAAACTTTTTTCAAGTTATTGACTTTCAATTTCTCACAATATTAAACAATATTTTTATTAAAATTATATGCTAGTTTGACACCAAACTCTTTTTTAAAATATTAAAAACACACAATGTATTTTTTATATAACATTTTTATCATAAATAAAAAATTAGTTACATTATCTACATTAATTTTATCATAGTTATATGACCATGTAATTGGATGTAAGTTATAAGATTAATGTAAATTAACTTTATCATAATTATATGAAAATATTAGGTGTCAAACATAAGATATATTTTGTGATTTTTTAAGACCATATATGTTGATGTTTTATCCAATTATTTTGGTACCAGGTTTGCTCTAAAACTATTTCAAAAGTGATGCAAACTTGTGAACTCAAATCTTGAAACTCAATAACACTTTAGGTATGAACACTCTAAGAGAAACACATAAAAATTCGTCAACAATATATGATAAATCAACCCAAAGAATGCTAATAACAGATTTTATTGGGATAGGAAGTACCACAAGGTTACCTAAGTCTTGATAAGCTATTGATGAACGCCACAAGGTTTCTTAAGCCTTGAGAAGTTCTGGTTTGCATTAGGTGCACAAGAAGAACTTAAAATATTTAAATTAAATAATGTTTGAACTAATCAAACATATGAGAAAATAAAGTTTAAGTGTGCGAGCCATGACGTAAATTAATTCATGATGTGGTGCCAATCAAACATAAACTAATTAAAATATTAAAATTAAATAGTGTTTGAACCAATCAAACATGTGAGAAAATAAAGTTTAAGTGTGTGGACCATATTGTACATTAATTCATGCCACGATGTAATTCAAAAATTGAAAAAAACCAAAGTATCTAGAGAAAGGTATGCCACAGTAGACATTCATTCATGCTTTGGTGCGATATAATTGACTAAAATCCAAAAATCACTCGAGAGTTGTATGCCACAGTGTGTTTTAACTCATGCCACATCTCGGATCTACTTTTTGAAATTTACACATTTATTTCTTGGCTTAGCCCTTGGTATGAGTTATGCTCTTTTTGTGACACCTTTTTGGCCTGGAATTTGGAGAACATATGAAAGTATTAGCTCTAGAAGTTGAAAGAATGGTAGATAAAAATATCTGATTTTAAAATTTTCTTACTCAACATAGAAAAATCAATGATAAAGATGTTCACATTTCACTTTAAAATGTATTAATTGAAGTACTAATTTAGAGCATTAATGTTTTTTTTGTGTATTTTTATCATGTTTTCTAATTAAAAGTAATGTTTATTTTTTGCAATATAATATTTAGTTCATATAATAAATATAATATTTTAGTTATTGAATTTATTTATTTATTCTTACTAAAAATATAATTTTAAATTTATTATAATTAACTACATAGTAAAAACATATAACTAGTTAATTGATTTAATATAATAATTTTTAAGAATTAATTAATATAAAAAAAATAAAAATGAAAAATTACTTAAAATAACACCTTAAAACTCATAACAATAAAAATAACTTGTAAAATAATATACTTTATAATTGGATATTTAATATAATGGGTAGTGTAGTGTTTGCACTAAAATAATACAAAAAATGTACTAAAATAAAGCTTTAGGTTGGAGATACTCTAAAGGTAATATGGTACGTACAATTAAAGTTATATGAAATATATATTAAAATAATCGAGGCATATTAGTAGTTTGTTTTTGTCATAATTTATAGACAAATAGTGGCTTTCCGTAATTTCTTCGTATGTATTCTGGATAATGTTTAAAGAATTCGTCAAATATAAAAGTAATGGAAAAAAAATTAAAAAAGCGTTGTTCGAGCAAAAATTAAAGAGATATCTCTATTTTCTGATTTTCTGCTTATCATTTATCAAAAAGGACGTGGAAATTAACTTAAACACACTAAGAATTAGTTTTGGTTGAATAATTATGTAATAATATTATTTTTATAATAAAAATATATAAAATATCTATTTTATTTTTAATATTAACTATAATTTAATAAAATTATCATTAAAATATATAATTATGATAATAAATTTTTTTATTATGATAATATTACTATTCATAAATTGATTAAAGAGAAAATTCCATAATATATGAAAAAAATTCTTTTAATTTTTCCTGATAATTTAGGTTAAAAAAATTGTACATGCTTCAATTAACAGACATATAAAGGCGTTTATTAATGGTAAAAATAATAAATAAATAACAATGTCTACACAAAATAAATTTATAAAAAATTATATATTAATTTAAAATAAATTATGTTTATATTTTTATTAATTATATTTAAAATAAATTTAATTTCATAAATACATTATAAACTTTTTAAACATATTTAAATTAAATAAATATAGGATACCCCAAATTCGAGAGTCTAAGAGTTTTATAAAGCATTTTTTATGAAAAAAAATGTGAATGAAAGATCTCACTGAATTGAATTGGGTCCATAAATCTAAGAAATAATGAAAATTCTTGATCTCTCTTAATATCTCTCTCAATTCGAAAATCCAGACATGTTAACATTTGAGTTTTGGTAACCTTCGAAGTAATTGGAAAGAGAATACTAATCATATTAATAGACATAATACTATTTTTAATTAGCATTATTTTCTTTAATGATTTAATATAATTTTTTTTATTACTTTTAATTTAAGTTTAAATCTTATTAATATAATTTTTATTTATTTAATAAATAAAAATACTTTATAGGAACTCATCAAAACTTTTTCTATCTAGGGGTGTCCAAAAACCAGGTCCAATCGGTTTAAACCAAAAAACCGATCAGGTTCAATATATATTAAGTAAATTTGATTTTAAAACGATTCAGTCTGATTATAAAAATTATAAACTGATCGGATCAGTTTTAATAAATAATTATTATTTTTTAATTAAGCAGTGTATATATAAATTGTAACTTACCTTTTAACATTCATCATCTGCGAGACTACGAGTGCGAAAGTGCAAAGTTCTACAAACCCTAATGAATCGTCGTTGCCTCCAAGAGCACCCAACCACCCAACCATTCTCATGTCAGCTCGCGTCCTATCATCTATGAACAAAATAGGTATATGATGAGCTAATTGATATATGTTTGAGTTTATGGACGAACTGTTTCGTGTGACTTTTCCAAACATTCTCAGTACAATTTCATGTACAAGGCGTTGTTTATATTTTGGATTGGTTATCAAACCTTGTTTTTTGAGTTTCTGATAGAGTTTTTGGATACTCTTAGTTTCTGATATGTTGAGTCCAAAACTATGCTTTGTTGTTGTTGATTTGCAAGCCTTTATTTCTCTCCTTCACTAGCTATGAGGGCCAAAATTATCAAGTCATCGTGTTTGTGTGTTTGAGTCGTCTGCGATATCTTGAAGAATTCAGATCCTAAATAGTATATACATATTAAACATAATTAAATTAATCTCAAAATAATATTTAAATTATATATAATATATATTTTACAATATATTGCCTTAAAATATGTGGACAATTCAACCTATTTTACATTTGAAATAAAAAAACTGTACCAATTTAGATGTTTGTTTGCACATCTTATTAGTGTAAAAAACAAAATTATTATGTTTATATCATAATATGTAAAATGAATAATTTCTAAGACAAATGATGACATGTAAGTGGATTATGAAATATCTTTCATGAAGTAAATTGTTAAATGTTATAATTGATTAACCTAAAAGAAAGTACTAGAAAAAGTAGATATACGAATGTTTACTTGAATTCACCCATTTTTGCATCTAATTGCGTTTATTTTGATATGTTTATAATGAAATAGATAATATTTTGTCCTATTTATATCATAATTTGTCTAACCATATTGTTTATAACTAAGATCGTTTAGTTATTTTAGTTTTTTAAATTATTTTTAATTAAGTATAAAATGTAATATTTTAATATATTAAGAATATGTACCGATCTTTATGTCTATTTTTTTTTTGCTTTTGAATTTCGATAATATCTTATGTATTTATTTATATATTTAATAATAATATATATTTAAGATTGATGAGCATTACATTGGATTATATTTTATAAGATTATATCATATTTATATATTATTAACTGTTTAAAATCGTTAATCAAATTGGACCAAACTGTTCAGTTATAACATTTTGGATAGTCAAACAGTTTGATCTATCTAATTTGAATAATATGAACGATTCAGTTTCGTTAACTTTTTTTATTCAAAACAAGATCAGACCGAACCGAACTATGGATAATTCTAATATGTTTATTGTAAAATATGTAGTGTGGGACAGACCATCACTGAACTATATTATAAAAAAATATATTTATATATATATATATATCAAAATATAATATAACATTATTAATAAATATAATTAAATTTATTAATGATGTTAAATAAAAAGCCATTAAATCAATTAAAATGATAATATATTTATAATATATAAACATAATTCTTGTAAGAAATATTCAAAAGTGAAAATTTAAAGTGTGTTAATTAATTAAAAATAAAAAATGAAAAAAAGTAATAATTTTAACTTTTTATGTTTATTTGATAAAAAATATATGAAAAAATGAAATAAAATGACACCTAAAATCCTCCTTTATTCTTCAATTTCTCGCTATTTGATTCCCTATATTTCTTAGGATTGTTTTCTTTTTCTTCTTGTTTTTTATTTTTATTTTATACAAATTTAAGATAATTTTATCTCTTAAAAATATAATATTTCAATAATATTCTATAAAATTAGATTTCGATAAAAAAAATGATATATTTATTCAACCCAATCTTTTAATATTAAAATTTAATTTTTAATTAAAATAATAAATATTATTATCTTAATTTTTTTTTAAAATATATTAATTATAAGTCAAATTTAAATAATAATTTATTTATAAAAATAGTTTAATAAAGTATACTTTTTATTTTTTTTATTTTTATTCTAAATATTTATTTTATATTTTAAAAATAATATATTTTTTAATTATTTTAATTCTTATAAATTATTGATAAATATTATAAAAAAATTAATACATTTATTATAATTCTTTCTCATTTAGATTTTAATTAATGTTTATCATTGATTAATAAACACAACCCTAATACAGGTATAGGAAAAGCTAGATTTAGGGAATTCACTACCCTTCTCGTCGATTGTCTCTCTCTTCATATTTTCACTGTACTTTTGCAGGTTAATCAAATTTCTCTGTAATTTTTTATTACCAGGCTATAAATGCTACAGCTTTAATCACCTTATTTTTGCTTTTCCTTTACTATTTCTCTCTCTCTCTCTCTCTCTCTCTGGTTTCCTCCATTGCAAACCAAGCTTCCTTTCCAGCCTGCTGAGGTCCCTCACTGGTTCACACAGACAAAATATCCACCAACCATTTTACCCAACTTTTTCTTTTGTGCCTCCCTAAATCCATCCCACATCTACATATTTATTCACATACAAAAAACTCTTCACCTTCTCTTCCTCACTACATGCTCCCTTCAAAGATTAGATTTTGTCTGGCCTTAGCCCTCTCCATCTTTTCATTTTTCTCTGATTTTTTTAGTCCAGTGTAAGTCACAAACGCCTACTTGTAAACTACTCTTCTTCGGTTCTGCCTTTTGGGGCATCTGGGTTTTGGTGGGTTTTTGTTATTTTAGGTCTGCATTGGCCTATCTATGCTTATTAAGTCTCTGTTGAATCGTGAGGTGCCTCTTCATTTGCTTCTCAGAGTGCTCGAAGAAGAAGATCAAGGAGGTTAGGTTAGTGCTTTCTTCTGGAAAACATAGTCTCTTATTCTTTATATTTTTTGTTGCAAAATTGACTTTTCACCTTTATGGGTTTCTTGCTTGGATCGTAAGTGATGCTCTCCGAGATTTGATTCTTTGCCTTTTATAATGTGAAATTTTGATTTTTATCTTGGTTATTCAAGGATATGGTGTTGCTTTTTTACATGAAATGTTTAGTTTAGACTTGGTTATAATGGTATATGCTAATTGGTTATGTCTGATTGGTTTGATTTCAAATAAAAATGTATAAAATAACTAATGTACATTTTCAAGTCAATGTATATGCGTGAAACTTTCATTGCTAATTTTATCAAAGTAACCTTTGTTTTTGTATTGATTGTTTACTTCCTTGCTTCTTGCTTTTGGCTCCATTGTTTCTAATTGTTGTCAAATTAATTCAATAGTCTTACATTTTGTAAGATTGTTTTTATTCTGAATCTTAAGCTTGGGACAATGATTGAATGTGATAAATTAGTCTGGTTCTATGAAATGCTTACACTGTGCCATAATTTTATACAAAATTACATCTGAGAAATGTCAAACCCCAGATTATTTTATCGACATTTTGATTGCATCGGTGGTGAAGTGTTAAATTGCTGGAACTGGAGCATAGAGTACTAAGCAAGCTTGGACAATAACGTCTGCAACATCAGCAATGCCATCTCAGGGTTCATTGAATGCAGAACTATCAAAGAAGACATCTGTTTTGGGTTTAAAATTATGGGTTGTGATAGGTATTTGTGTTGGTGCATTTATTATTTTGATTCTTTGTTTCTTATCTATATGGGTCACGTTCCGAAGAAAATCTAGGAGATCTCTGGATAAATTCCCAGTCACCCAAATCCCTAATGTCTCAAAGGATATTAAGGTTGACAGGGTTGGAGCTCAGGGTACCCGTGATCATCCTGAGAGTTTATTTGTGAAAATAAATGATAAATCAAGTGAGAAGAATTCAGAGAAGGTATTTGCTCATATGGGCATAACTAAATCAAGCGAGCATGATAATATCAGTCAGTGTAGCTCAGTTTATCATCATGAAAGAGGATGCAGTTCGCAATCAGGAGAAGAAGGAAGCTCAGGTACTGGTCGAAAGCCATATGGAGGACTTGTGACTGCCTCTCCGCTAATTGGCTTGCCAGAAGTTTCACACCTTGGATGGGGTCACTGGTTTACTCTTAGAGATCTGGAATTTGCAACTAATCGTTTCACTGCAGATAATGTCCTTGGTGAGGGTGGATACGGGGTTGTTTACAAGGGTAAGCTGATAAATGGAACGGAAGTGGCTGTGAAGAAATTACTTAATAATTTGTAAGACTAAACTTTGAAGTGCTATTTTACCTAAGCCATGTTTTCATGAAAGTTGCTTTATAGCAATTTCTCATCTTGTTAATAGGGGGCAGGCAGAAAGAGAATTCAGGGTTGAGGTTGAGGCCATTGGTCATGTTAGGCACAAAAATCTTGTGCGTCTCCTAGGCTATTGCATAGAAGGAGTTCACAGGTGAAAATTCGTTTATTTTGTACGGAACATCTACTTTACTTTATTGTTGTTTTCTGCTATATTCATAATGCTGCTTTATGAAGTTGTTTTGCTTATCTGTTTAGAAAGTTTAAAATGATCTGAGGTTTCAATTACCAATTTCTAAAGGAAATAATTATCTTTGACTACTCTTTCCTCATAGGATGCTTGTGTATGAGTATGTGAACAATGGGAACCTTGAGCAGTGGTTGCATGGGGCCATGCGCCATCATGGTACCCTTACATGGGAGGCACGTATGAAGGTTCTTCTTGGTACTGCTAAGGCGTAAGTTCGTTACTATTTGGTGTGATTTTCCAATTTTACCTTGTTGGGGAAAAATAATCATATAGATATCACAAGGTTTTGTAGATCATCTATTAAAATAATCGGAGACAACAGTTTTTTTTTTTTTTTACTCATATGGGATTACATCTTATCTGGCATATGGTCTGTGATCAATCTTCTTGCTCTTAAACATAACTTCAATATTCAACTTTTAGAGAGCATGATCTAATTTATGGGACTTTGTCCATTCTTCTGATTCCACTCGAAGCTCAACTTTTTATTAAATGTTAGGTCTTAGTTGAAAACCAATTTCTTTTGTATCTTACAACTTACAAGTAAATGATTTGTATGTTGATTTGCAGACTTGCTTACTTACATGAAGCAATAGAACCTAAAGTTGTACACAGAGACATAAAATCAAGCAATATATTGATTGATGATGAATTCAATGCCAAGGTTTCAGATTTTGGATTGGCAAAACTCTTGGATTCAGGAGAGAGTCACATTACAACTAGAGTAATGGGAACATTTGGGTATGTATGTTTGAATGCCCTTTTCCTTGTCCCCAAGATACCTATCAACTATCATATATTCCTGATATAGCTTGTGATGAAGTTTATGATATGGTTCGTTTTGGTGATTTCAGTTATGTAGCACCAGAATATGCTAATACGGGCATGTTGAATGAGAAAAGTGACATTTACAGCTTTGGTGTTCTCTTGCTTGAAGCAGTTACTGGAAGGGACCCTGTAGATTATGGGCGACCTACTAATGAGGTCCTTTATGCTTAAGTCTCTTCTCCCCAACAGTATAGATTGCTTACTGTTTATTGTTAGATGATATTCTTTTTTGTGGAAGAATGTGAACCATACATTTTTTTGTTCTTGTTGCAGGTTAATCTTGTTGAGTGGCTAAAGATGATGGTTGGGACAAGAAGAGCCGAGGAGGTTGTGGATTCACACCTCGAAGCTAAACCCAGTACTCGTGCTTTAAAACGAGCACTATTGGTTGCTCTGAGGTGTGTTGATCCTGATGCAGAGAAAAGACCAAAAATGAGTCAGGTTGTGCGAATGCTTGAAGTTGATGAATACCCGCTTCGTGAGGTGCCATTATTTTGCTGATCTTGGAACAAATTTATAGTATATTTTTATGGTTATGATAACCTTTAAGTTTAAAAAATCTGAGAAAATGGTTGATTTGGACAAGTCTTAATGCAGACAGAGTTCATAAAAGCTGATCCCAGCTGGTTCATGATAACATTTATTTATTTATTTTAATGAAAGTGCACTCTCCCTGCTCACTCTTTTGTTATGTATTGTCTCCTTATCACAGTGTGTTTTGAGTAATAGGTGACTAATGATTAAATTCTATTTACTAGAGTTGGACTGTTGTGGATATTTTGTCACTCGTTTGTATAATTGTTGTTCAGGATCGAAGAAACAGGAGGAGCAGAACTACAAGCATGGAAATTGAATCAATGAAGGAAATTTCTATTACAACTGAAGCAGATAACAAGTTTGGAGATTCAGAGAACCAGGCATCCGAGATAAATGAGGAACAGAGGAAAGAGAGCAGAGAGACCAGCATGGAGACTGATTCTCTACATGAAATGCCCGTTTCAGCCGGTACGAACACACTACAGGATTCAAGGAGCCAAACTTCTGAGACAGTTCATGGATAGAACTACAAGTAATGGCCTTATCATCTGCCAGTAAAAAAATTCAGTATGTATATGTCTTGGAGTGTTATGTTTTTAAAAAAAAATCTGACTTTGAAAGATGTCTTAAGGTAGCTTAGATAGCCAATCTGCGTCTTGAACTATCAGCTGTTGTTCTGGCTTTGCCTTTTTGGCGTAAGGTTATTCAATCGAGAAGACTGAGAACCAAGAGAGGTGTTCCCAACCCAAGAGAGTGGAGGAAGAGGGGAGGGTGTGTGAGTGGCTCTTATTGTACAGACTGGACAGGTCTTAGGGGGTACCTTTTCAACCAGTGTGTATTCAATACATGAACATTGCTGTGATTTTTTTTTTTGGTTCTTCACTCGATTACTGTTGTTGGGATGGTGATGACTCCTTGGTTCACTTTTTCCTTTTCCTTTTTTCATTACCTGCTTTTTAATTGATTATTTTGTATGAGGAAGACAAACATTTAATGAATGATAATTATTTCATCTCACTTTATGCAGTAGACTCAAACTTCTTCCTTTGCTTTTTAACCTTTTGGTACCACAAAGTTCTAAACCTTTAATAAGAAATGAAACAATCATGTACATTAAATTTCATGTAGATTTCAATGTTAAAAAATTGATATATCCATGCAGTTCTCGTGATGTAGTTGAGGAATTTTATTAAAAGAAAGAAAAGAAAAGAAAAATAAATACATTGCAGGAAAGGGTGAATAATCTACTTTTAGAACAATTCAATAGGAACCATATATTTATAGCAAGCAATATAAGTGTATATATATATATTTTCTTCTTTTTAATTCTTCTTGATGTACATTATTAACTAAAACGGTTGAGTTCATGCTTGTCATTATGATTAAGTGGATAAATTTTTTCAACGATTTTCACGTACCCGTAATTGAGATTTAATCTCAAATTTTTTAGATGTTTAAATGAGATACATGCTATTGGGGACCACAATTCCCGTAGAAACGTTTGGAAGACAAAAACTGATTCAATTAATTCATCATATGAATTAGTGGATAGAGGATACGCATACGCATTATTTGGCTGACAAAAGGGTGCCTTTTTTGTATATATTGGTAGACCGTTTGTTTGGCTTCTTATGATAAGTTATTTTCTTTGCCTACAAAAAGGCTGGCTATACATTAGTAGGAATAAGGCTTCTTATGATCATTATGGGCAAGGCCAAGTCTTTTCCTAGGCCATTATGATTGAATTCTGAGCTGTCCACCTCTTGACTTTTCTTCTCCTATTCATCTATAACGGTCAGATTTTTTCATTTAAAAAAAAAAATGGGGATGAAATGGAATTTTAGGAAGAATAATCCTATTTTTAGAGTAATTTTTATTAATATAATAATATTTATATTTTTAAAAACATTGGAGCATTCAATTGAAAAATTTACTCTAATCTTAGACACAAGTGTTTTCTTCTATGGAAATAACAACCCTTATTTTTCTTATTTATGTTTTATAATTTCTAATGAAATAAATGTTTGAACATATAGATCACCTTGGAACCCAACCCATAAACAGTTTAAGCCATCACACGTGTTATTATAAGAATACTTAATTTGTACCTACGCTTACAACGATACTCATAGGGTGTTTTTATCTATAGATAGTAACTTTAAGTATTAGAAGACCGACCACCAACTCGAGCTATAAAGATGATCGACAATAGGTTAAATTGTGATTTTATATATATGATCTCTTGACACGCTACGACATGACCCCTATATGATCGACACACACACATATATATATATATAGACCTTATCTGATATCAACACAATTCATTCAATTGTGACCATTGAATTTGAAACGTTCGACGTGTCCTAGTAAATACTTGTCAGTTAGAAAGAGAAGATTTGCACCTCTATATAACGGGGAGCCAATGTGTTATTCATTTTATTATTTCCAAGACATCTAACATAAATTAGAATATAAACGCTCTATCTTTTTAGCTTGTATCATGTAACTTCTCTACTCGAGTAGTAAGAAAAATAGTTTGACACGTACTTACTTTTGCTCGGGCTTTTAGAAATCAATTCTTGAGTCTAACAATTTTTCTTATTTCTTTTTAAGTTGGTCTCTAAATTCATTTCTCTTTTACATTGAAAACTCATCTTTAGGTAACTTTTATCTCCTCGTACCTTACTATTTTGTGTTCTATAATATTTTGTACAGTCCATGCATTGGGAGTTATCGTCGCAGGCTATTGGCAATGTAGTCCTACCTTCATGCTCCTCGGGCTCTTCTTCTTGGGAAAGCCTTCAATACCTTAACTACTCGAGTTAAGCAAAAAGTGATGCATCAGGGTCCTCTAGTGAAGCAAGAACTTTGAGCAAAAAAGAAATGTTTGAGCCCCATCCTTATACGTCTACTTCTTAACCTCAAACCACATATACAATTAGGTTGAATGTGCCTCAGATCCATATATCGGTCTCAAGATCATGGAGTACAAAATTTAGGAGGAAAGGCACCAATGAACACACAGGTCGAACCAAAGGTTGGGAGGCTAAGGTCAAACCTTGTGGTTTATCTCTCCAAGATAAGGAGAGGCTAAGAAAGATGTATGATATTCCCTCATCAGTTCAGATAATGATCCTCAGGTTGGACGTTCTTGATAACGATCTACCTAAAACTAGATGAACAACCTTTCATGAAAAGGCATTGTGACTAAAGGTCAGATTCCCACTATCTCCCTTCATAAGGAAGTTTTTGGCCAAGACACAACTCGCGCCAGACAACTGATGCCAAATAAGTGAGGTACCTGTTTTACCTCACCTTCATATGCAGAGAGCTCAAGATCGAGTTGGAAATGCCTGAGTTCAATGAGACATATGTATTAAAGTAAAATTCTACAAGCACGAGGAGGTTCTATATGTCAGTCAAGTAAGACCGAGGCATAAAAATGATTCTTTTCGAGAACGAGAAGAACTAGAAGGAGTACTTCTTCTATGTGTCTGGTCACTGAAAAATGTCAGATAGTGACGCAAGGTTGATAAAGAACACTTGACAACAAATTTATGATAAGGAATATGAGTTCTCTTGTAATTAAACATATATTATTCTTGAAAAATGAATTATATTATCATTAGAGATATGCAATAATCTACATGTTATAATAATATAATTAACAATTTATTAGTAAATGATATCACAATTACTTCATGTCTCTAAATAACTTCACATTCAATATAATATTACACTTATTCATGCATACAAACAATTGATACATATAACATTATTTATTATTAATACATTCATTTTGGTCAGTTATGGGACATTAAAAATAAAACATGTGTTGCACCTGGTGAACTTTAATTTAAAATATTGTAGTTAACCATAATATAGTGTTATTAGTTTAAATGTCATATAAATTTTATTTTAAAAATACATAATCTAATAGAAAGTTATTATTATGATATTTTACTTCTTTTGATTTTGTGACATTATCAATTTAAAAAAATAAATCAAAAATATATAAAGTAGAAAATCCAAAATCAAAATCAAAGTGGTGAAGATAAAAATAAGATAACACAAAAATATGTGAAATGACTAATCTCATACTAAAAAAGATAGAATCATCAACAATAGCAACAAAATTCAATAAGTTTTGTAACTTTAAAATTTATCTAATTAAATGAATATCTCTTAAAACATGTAAATTTTATATTTATCAAAATGATTATTTATTTAGACGAATATCTATGCAATATATTTTAAACTAAAATATGAAAGAGATAATTACATTGATATAAGTTTGATTTTGTGCAAGATATACATTAATAATCCAACATATTCAATATAAGTAACATTCAAGATTTGGAAAGAAAAGATGTGAAAAATATCAAAATCTTAAAAATATATATTGGACATATTATATAATTATAGAATAGGATGTCTCTTTTTATAACTTTTTTAATTATATTAATTAGATTGCATTTTTTAAAATATTAATTTAATACATATTGATAAATTTTTTAATTTTTTTAATGCCATAATAATATATATTATTATAATGTCCACAAGTCTTTTGATTTTTCCTCTATGAATTTTTACTAAAAAATACATTATAAATTTTAAATATATTCAAATCTATGTTAAACGATACTTATGAACTTCATCAAATCTTTCACATAAAATCAAATATAGTAAAAGTTTTTTTATTTTTTTCTTTTAATTTCCTTACTAAAAGAGAACTAATATACGGATCAATTATTCTTTATGCTAAATATAGTTTAAAAAATAATTAAAATTTAATACATATTTTTGATACTTTTGATTTTTTTTAATTTCATAGTAATATATAATTATTATAATATTCCCGAGTCTTTTGATTTTCATTTTTTAAATTTTTGCTCGGAAAGAATTTATAATAATAAATAATTATTATAATATTTATAAATTTTTATTTTTCTCTTTTTATTTTTTTACTAAGAATGAGTATATAAATTTTAAATATATTCATACAAAATTAATTATTTTATGAATATTTCACTAAAAAATAATTAATATATAGAGTTAATTATTTTTTACACTAAATATAATTTAAAAAATAAATAAATTAAAATTAATTTATGACTGAAATAATTATATATAAAAATATATTGATAATTGTAATACATTTTATGAATATATGTTTCACATGTTATTTTTACGACTATGATCATTTTCGTTTTCATGACTAATTACGAACAAATTTTTTAACTCATTTATTTTCTAACTATAAATATGACTTAATCATATTCTTGTATGACTTTACAGATGAGCTAAAATGGAATAAGAGATTAATTGATATTACCATATTATCTATACATAAAAAGAAAGATGGAAACATAAAGCATGTAAGTTGAGGTCTCAATTCACCATTATAGTACTTTTAATATATATATATATATATATATATATAACTTTTGACTCTTTGAGCTGTACACTATCAATCAACTAATATTTAAGTACACAATATATTTATAACTATACTTTATATAAAAAGTCTAAATTATACTTCAAATAACTTTTGATAAAAATATATTTATATTTTAAAATGATAACATATCTTATTATTTTATATTTTATATTAAAATTAAAAAAATTAAAATTAATCATCTTTATTAAAAAGACTTTTATTATATTAAGTATTTACTTTAAAACTTATTAGATTTCTTTGTTCACAATGAATTTAATTATATTTATTCTTTCATACATATAATCTAATTAATTCAAAAACTTATTGTTAATTTTTCATTATATTATATGAATTTTAAACATGTTTTGGAATTAAATAAAGATAAAAAATGTTAAAAATATTATAGCATTTTACGTACAAAATATGTATTTTACTAATCTAAATAAATATACAAATTTAGGCTGAAAAATACTTTACTGAAATCTTATAAATTTTAATTTCAAAATTTTGCATTCTTTTTTCTTTTTCACATGTTTTACATGAATAAATAATTTTTTTTATTTTGATAAATCCTTTACCCATTTTTTTAAGTTACACGAGGAGTTTAGGATTGATATAAATATTATTACAGTGAATAATAAAATGAATAAAATAAGGGATTAATAATTAAAATATACATTTTAAATAAAAAAATATTTACATATCAATAGTACACTTTTATTGATCATAAAATCCTAAGTCTATTATATTTAAAATTATTTTAATATTTTAATTATAAACCATATTATTTTTATGTATTAGATGTAAATATCAATTATACTTAATCTTTCATTTCCAAAATCTCCGCATGCATCTTACAAAACTAAAATTGTACAATAGGCCCAGCGCATAATTTCCAAGAACATATACAGAATCAACTAATATCTATATACATACACAATTATCTAAATAAATCCATAAACAACGTCTCCACAATCTTGAATAATATAAACCTAGTTTTAGTGTGATAAAATTTAAATTACAAATTTATCCTTACTTTATTCATATGTTTTATCTAGATAAAACATTTTTGAATTTGAATAAAGTCTTTTTGAACCGGCCATAGACTCGGTTATTTTTTAAGTTGCATGTAAACTCATGAAGTTGTTTTAGTGATTGTTTAGAATAAATTTATATATCATAGATTATCATAAATAATAAATATATATATTTGAACAATTTCAAAGAAATATATACATCCACAATATTTGTAACTTTTTGTTTAAAAGTAAAAACAAAATTTAATACACCCTGCTAAATTACTAAAAAACAAAAATCAAATGTAATAATGTCGCTCTTGTTAGAACAATTTGGTCTAGTTTTGGGTTTATCGTACCCATCTTAATAATATTGTTTACCAATATTTTAATTTAAATAACTTTACAGTTGCATTAATTATATATATATATATATATATATATATATATATATTTCGCACATGAATGAATGAAAATATATGAGTACATATGAATATGTTTATATCAAATACACATATGCTTGTAGAAGATATATATTGTGAAGATATAAACTAATATTTTAAAAATATATTTAATTATTAATTGGTTTAGCAAAGCTAGGATTACTATAGTATTGTTATTCGGGTGAGCTTAATTAAGCAGTTGGATCTGTTATCTTGATTTGTTACCGTAGCAATATTCTAAGTTGTTGTAGCTTCATGTTAGCCATTACTACTATAAATATGATAACAATATTGTAGTTTTTGACATTAACAATTTCCGCAAGTGTTTCTTCTCCAAATCTCTCTTTAGCTTTCGTGATTTTCTTCTGTACCTCCTTTGATGTTTTCTTTTGCACTCCCTTAATAAGAGTTTATACATGTAGTTACCAATAATTTATTTATAGAAAAAATTATATGTTAGAATTCATATAAAATACCTCCATTTATATTAGAGTTCATAAATTAATCATTGTTCGTTTTCAATAATTTTAAAGCAAAATTTAGTAGCATATAACTTTTACATTTTTTAAAAAATTGTGTACAACTAAGGTCAGATATATAAGAACTATGTTTGTCATTAATCATTATGTCCTAGTTGTAATATTCTTTTATCATTATCAAGTTCCTATAAAACTTAATTATTCTGAACTTTTCTTCCATATTTCTTCGTGAAGTTTATTAATTAGGATCTAAAATCCTAATTAAAGATTATTGCACCTAATTAATACTATTGAACATCATTATTACAAAACATTTCACCAATATATTTTTTTTCCTGACAAAAAAAAAATGTAACTTTCATTTCTTTTTTCCTGACATAGTCAAATTAAAACTGTTTTGTATACATATATTACACTCTTATAAGTATCATGCAACCGCATATTTGTGATTTAACATTTAAGATTACTAGATTTTGAACATAAAATTTTTAGTTTTAATACTACGTTAAAAGTTTTTGGAATATTAATTCTCTTAAAAAAATTACACTGTTATATGTGATAATTAATGCATGTGTGCAATATTGAGAACAATTATTATTCATCTTTCTCAAATTTAGGTCCTCTCATTACCTATGCCGACAAAATGAAGTAGACCACCATACCCTAGTAGAAGCCTCATCATATATGATATATCCACCCTTTGTCAAATTTTAGAAGCCTAGCCGTAAAGTTCTAACGTGTGTACTATAGGACGATAGACACAACAATAAGCTAGCATTCAGTGATCTTAATTCGAGCCATAATTGCTACAGATAGCTATTCATTAATCTACAAAAGTTATAAGTTACAACATTATATATATAATTTTCAGATAAAGATAAGTACATATATATATATAGTGAACGAGAGTACTTAGTAGAAGTGGAGTTTAACAGAACTCAAAATCTTACATGGATATGTAAAACTAGCTAGCTAGGTAGCTAATTCACGAAGGTCCTTGCTTGTGAGAAAATGAAGAAGGAACTATATCTTGCAAGAAGCCAAAGCCTGGAAGTTGAAGTTGATGCTGGTGAGTGAGATTTGGATGGTATAATAATGAACTTGGTTCACCTTGATCAATATTATTGTTACTTATAGGAAGAAATTGACTCAAAAACTCATGTGAAAAGCTGGGTCCAGTAGCTAATAGGGAATTAGGAGAGAACATTCCAGAAGCAGCATGGCCTCTAAGGGTTGCTGGACAGGGATGGTTGTGTTGTCCTTCATAGGTTGTTATCACAATTGATGAATCTTGGTATGACCTCTCGACTCTCTTCTTCACACTACATTTTTGAGTTGTACATCTATAGTAACTTCTGTTTAATTAAAAAAAAAAAGATATACAACAAAAAACAAATATTCTTTAATTAGAATTATGCATATACAAATTTTATCAAATTTTCATAAAATGTTAATCACCTTAAGCATTTACAAAGATTTTTTATTTATTTATTCAAAAGATATCTAGCTAGTGTGATTCAATTATGTAATTTGAAATGACACTATATATAGAATTGATGATAAGTTTTATCAGCATATCAATATTAGATGAAAACCACCATTTGTAAAAAAATTAAGAGAAATATGATGGTATGTATAGCTTGAGAAAATACATTAGGATATTAAAGCAGTAAAATTATATAGAAGGACACATATGTAGTTGTCTATCTGGTATATATAGAACACTTGCGATGCAAATTAATAAGAGAACGATGACATATAATTCTCCATTGAATTAATACAATCGTTATAAATGGAACGAGTATTAAAATTTTATGAACTTAGTTTGTTATAATTATAATAATGATTACTATTTTTTTAGATAAAATAATATTTAATGTAATTCGAATTTAAAATGAAATAAGAATTAATCTTACCACTTATCGATAAAATAATAAATTTAATCATATATATATATATATATATTTACGTGTAGAATGTACATAACTAGCAACACATACGCGTGAGTGTGAAAGTAAAAACAAATAAAAATATTCTTTTCATACTCAGAAACAAGAAAGTAGAGTATTTATTATAATTAAGTGAAAAATGTTGAAAAAGAATAATTAAATAAAATAAACCTTGGATAAGGACTATTCTTGACAGCCTTCTGTCCATATTTTCTCCATCTATAACCATCTTCAAGGTGATCGATCTCACTTTTAGTCAAGAAAGCAAACCTTGGTTCCTTTAGCCGTTTCTCTTTCTTCTTTGTCTTATTGTTCCTGATTTTTATTAATTTAAGATCATTAATTTCCCTTGCTAAATAATCAATTTAAAACAATCTAATTAATTTGGTAAATTAATAAACATATATGAATCAAATTTTTAATGAAAGATTATAGTTGACATGTCTTAGTAATTATACCGCAACACGTACCAACTAAATTGATAAATTAATAAACACATATGAACCATATTAATCATTCGAATTCTAGCTAAAAAATAATGTATATATGTTAGTAATTGCTTACATTTATTTTTTTAGGGTTATATATGCATATAAGAAAATCTCTCAGAAAATACAAAAAAAGTCGTTAAGGGAATAGAAAGATCTATTCACGATTCCTATCAATGATGTAGTATTAAGATTCCTATTTAAGATTTTTTGATATATTTTAAAATGCATAAAATAGAAAAAAATCCTATCAATATGAGTATGAATAAAATAAGATATAAATAGGGAAATTAATTAAACACTATAAGTCAATAATAATAATGATAATAATAAAAAAGGAGGAAATCAAACATACCCTTTGGTAGACTTATCTTGATCTACATCTTGAGAGTCTTTTGAAAGATGCTTCTCTTTCTTGGTAATTTTGACATGAGAATTATCATCTTCAGTAGTACTAGCAACAACAGTTGCTTCGTTAGATGATGAAGATATTGAAGAATTTGGTGTTGATGGATTTTCACATCCAATATTATTATTCCCAGCTGGCAGCTGATGATGATGATGATGATCTCCATCTCCATCTTTCATCATGTTTTCATCCATTTTCGACGAAGATCTAGAATTACAGGACATGTCAAAGGCTCTAGAGTAAGTGTTGTAGTCTAAAGAAGAGCCATTTAAGCAATCAGTGAAACTTGACATGTATGAAGGATAATTAGGATGATCAAATCCAAGTACACCTTGTAGGTTTTGTGAAGAAGAATTGTAATTATTGTACATAAATGATGAATATTGATCCATTTCTTGGTTGTTGTTGTTGTAATAGAAAGGATCATCATCTTGATGCATCTCTTTGATATTTGACATAGCTAAGTATAAGCTAGCTATAGCAGCTGGGAGAGATTTTTCCCTTAAAGGCACTTTCAAGAGAGAGCTTTTAAGGGAGAGATTTTCGGTGTAATTAGATCATTTGCCTTTGATGTTTTGAGAAAGTCATCTACTTTAAGCTTAGAATTTAGAAAATTTTCAATATCTAGCTTTTGAACTTAAACCGGAGAGAGAGAGAGAGAGAGAGAAAGAAGGGGTTAGATGGATAGCTTTGGCTACTTTATACTACCTTATTAGTGCTTTTTGCCTTTTCCTAGCTACTTGTATTCCGTAGTTAATTAGTTTTGGGAAAAACACAGTTGGGGTCCCAACTCAATCTTCTTACCTTTTTTTCTTTATTATTATTTAATTATGATATTAACTTCTCATAATTTTGAACTTAATTATAACTACTGCCCTTTCATATATTGTAATTGATAATCTGTTTTCTAGTCTTCGTATTAATAAGGCAACCCAGTAAGGTGAAAATCGGAAGGAAAAAAAATCATAAAATTTATAACAATTAATAAAAATAACACTAAAAATGATGCTATTTTTATTATTTTTTTCAAAAAATGTCGAAACTATTATACCATCAACATTTATTGATCATGTACTAACATATCTTATATATATTTTTACGCAAATGTGAGAGTTAATCTTATTCAATGAATTAAAATTGTATTCTAACTTTTAGGTAATTTTTTATGTATTAAAAAAAAGGGGATAGCTTCTTTATGAGAATTGAAAAAGTAAAAATTAGTAGTAATGAAACCTAACACAGCACTTGATAAGTAATTAAATTCAAGTATAAATTGTTGGTTACTCTTTGATAAAATTGAGGCATATATTTGACTTTGCATAACGTTCTAAACGTGTGTTTAGTTAGTTTGGAATAAAACCAGTATTTGATTACACAACACTTTGTACGAGTAGTTATAACTTAGTGGTACCAAAACATATACTTATAAGACATGTAAATATAAGATCAAAGTGTATAAGTTGTGTAATGATATTTTAAAAATAAATTTATCCATAATATATAAACTTACATAAAATTACTCTTAAAGTAATAATTAGCGATTTCTCATTGTAATATTTAATAACTTTTTTTACATTTTAAAATAGAAAGTGATAATTTTCTTAAATACTTTTGCATTTAACCGATTGTATTAAATGTATATATATAACCGTAAACGTTTGTACACATGTTTAAATAATCACGTAATATTATTATTATTTGAATAAAAAAATAAAAATGAATAAAAAAAATTAAAAATTAAAATAATAAATGATTCACATTCTTTCATGAATAATCTTCGAATTAACATTTTGACAAAATCCAAGAGTAAATCCATTTTTATGCATCATAAATGATGAACGGCCATATTTAAACATCCATGCAAATGCAATTACTAGCTAGCATAACTCCAAAATGAAATAAAGAGAACAAAAATTTGTATAAATTCTAGAGAGAGAGAGAGAGAGAGAGAGACATTAATTAACAATGTATAAATTCAGATAATTACTCATATTAATTTCTCTCTTTTATTTTTAATCTTTTATAAAAATAAATTAAATTTAAATTTTATTAATTTAAAATAACACTTATATATATATATATATGTTTTAATTATTAAGGCATTTGAAGGTGAAGTATGAAAGGAATAGAAGTAGTAAGGAGTAAAGTGAAGTAGGGAGGCAGTCATATTCAGATAATTAAAAGGAAGAGGGGAGTGGGTGGTTTGGGAAGAGTTGGATATTATTTACGTTGGTCAAGCACTCAATTAAGCAAAAGCAACTTTTTTTTTTTCCAACTTTACGGTTTTCATATAGGACCTTACACGTGTCTAGTAATTGGCACCGTCTTTTGACCGTCACTGGCACGTGGGAGAATTTTTCTGTTTATCAATCTCAGTTAATTGAATTCCAATTAATTAATAATAAAATTGTCTTTCTCTTTCGATCTATTCCCTCTCACGCCTATGTCTGGCTGATTACTGTCCAACGTCATCTCCGTTACCTCCACAATTTCAGGCCTTTCTTTCTCCGTTTTCTCATAAAAAGGTTGGTCAAGCTTTTTATATCAATCCAAAATAATATTCAAATTAATTAATTAAAAATACTAAAAAGTTTGGTCAATCCTTTCATTCGTAACTCTCATCTTCTAGGCTTTTTGAGAGTCACAATTTTCTTTTTATGATTTAATTGGATACCATCATAATTATTTTTTTTATAAATTAATTTTAATTTTTTTTTAATTAATGTATATATATATTTTTCTCTAATATAAATTTCATATCCGATTTCTTGTCCTTTGTTTATATATATATATATATTTAAAAAAAGAAGAAGTTAATTATCTGGTCAATTATATACACCTAAAAGAATCAGGTGATGACTATGAAAACTTTTTCCCACACGACTATGATTAAATGTATATTTTTCTTCGTAAGTGAACAAGATTTGAGTCGGTATTTTTATTTATAAAATTAATTAAATCATACACAAAATGTGTGTCGTTGTAATAAAAGAAGAAAACTTTGAGTAATTCTGGCATATATGTGATGTGTTACCGCTTACTTAACTGCTTAAGTAGTTCTAAACCATGGCTAGATGTATATGGTAATTAAAACTAAGCAATTCACACTATCTGTGACCCAAAAATCTATTATAGTGTAATTATTTTAATGTAAAAATTAAATTATCTTTTTCTTTCGTCATTAAATATAACATTAAAAAATATATATTTATTTTACAAAAATAAAATATTATTTTTATTTTTTATTAATTAATTCTAAGAGATATTATATCTAATTAATTAATTGTATAATAATATTATTTGATTAATTATAATAAATTTAATTTTTTTTATTTTTAATAAGGAAAAATAAAAAATTCACAAACTAAAATATTATATTTATTATGTGAACATACATGAATGAAAAATAATTTGATCAAAGAAACAGGACAGTTAGATATTAATATTTTAAATTAGTATATTCATCATCAATTAATGTGTTTTAATAAAAAATTATATAATTTAAATAAATTTTAGTTAAAGATATATAATTAAGGTAAAAATTACATTATTTTACTGCTTTAAAGTCTCAACATCGCCAGCATTTTGATGATTATATTAAATGATCGATGTCATTTTTGTTAAGTTAGTAATTTTTAAAACACAATTTTCTCTTTTAATTGTTTTGTTCATTGTGTTATATATGTACTGTAAATAAAACGGATCCAAAAGGGCAGAATATATAGCATTTTCATCTTTTCCTTTTTCATTCTTTCATTCTTTCATTATTTCTTCTTTCTTCTTTGCTTCTTTGCTTTCTCTTGTCCGCCATAAATCCCGTCAAAGGCTCAAAGCTAAGGAGATAGTGATATCGTTGGTATGTTAGGTAGCATCTAAACTAAATGGTTTTGCTTTCTGCCACAGTTGACAATTGGTATGTCAGAAAAGGACGTGGACAAAACAAATAATATAAATGCATGATTCTCAATCGATCAAAATGTTTGTTGCATGTGTATCTCTTATATGTTATATATTTTCCTTTATCATGTATATCATAATAAAAGTGGTTTTAAATAAAGCAATAATAGAAGAAGAAAAAATGAATTTATGAAGAAACACAATAACTTATTTTTTGTTGTTTTTATTAATAATAATAATTATATATTTATATGTGATTAAATTTTCAAATTTATGATCTCTATGTTTACAAAGAGAATGTATCAGACAATTGATTAATGTGATTCTTTCTAGGAAACACAAAATTTATATGTTTATTTGTCACCATTAAAAGTGTTTATAATAAATTCTTTTAATTTTCTTTATTTGGGGTACTGTAAGGTGATTTTTTAAAAGAATAACTTTACATAATTAATCTAAAAAATATATGTGTGATTTATGTAATTAGATAGCTTCTAACCTGATGATACACATACATAAATAAGCCAAATGAAATGTATATATTAGAATTGACAAGGCGTACGTTCATTAATAATGGAAATTTTGACTTCTCGGCTGAAAAATCAACAATCAACCTTGCAAATTTGTCTTCCCTAGTGCGTCCTAGAGTTCTTGGCTAAATTAATTGACGTGACATTCTAATTCAAGTCATTAGAAATCGAAGCTGCAGATAATTAATTAAGCAATATTGATATATAAATGAGAGATCTCATATCTTATATATATATATATAATCCCCTCAAACAAAAGATCATAGAATGGTTTGTGATTTTAATTTTTGGTCAACTTGCTTTTAATTTTGATGGATAGCTAAAATATGATAGTTTCACGTTAACGATGAAAAGTTGTAATTAACCTAGTAGTAGATAGTATGACGGTATAAATTTTGATTTACTTGGATGGTATAATATTTTTTTTTAAATATAAATGGTTTTATTTTTAACTTTATTTAGAAAAAAATATGTTTATAACTTAAATGAATACATGTTTTGTAACGTTACAAAATGAATATATATTTTTTATTTAAAATTAAAAATAAAATTAATTAAATAATTGTATTATTTATATATAAGAGAATATTATTTTCTAGTATTTGAAGTAAATACTTCGAAATACATTAAATATCGATCCTTTGATTTAATTTTTTTTTATAAAAACTCTTAATAATCAATTAATTATTTTTGGAGTGACACAATACTTAAACATTATATAAAGCTCAACTAAATTTGTCTCCACTGTTGATCATTATTTGATAAAAATTAAAATATTTTTTTTATCAATAACTTCAAATTACTTCGTACAATTAAAATAAACTAAATAATTAAAATTTAAAAAATAATTCTAACCTTGGACAAATTGACCCAAAACTCAATTTTGTCGTTTCTTATCTGACCCAAAACCCATTGTTATATGTGGGGGGAAAATAAACAATTGTGGTAGTGATAGTCAACCTAAGTAAGTTTTATACATATGAATCCATTCACTTGTTCTTTGTATATGGAAGAATTTATGTTGCAAATGTGGAATGTGCTTTGGCCTTCCCTTTCAACTTTTTTTTTTATTTAATTAGTTTTAGTTTTAGTTTTATTCTCTTTAAAAAAATATTTTCTTCTTCATAAAAAATACATATATATTATATATTTAAACACATAAAAAAATATATTTTTAAAATTAGTAGAAAAAAAGACATATATACATAACATAAAAAATATAAAAATAAAACTTGTAGAGTACTTATGCCGTGCATTCAATTAGACCTTTATTTTGATTCTTTTTACTACCTTGCAATATTATGAGTTGTGATTGATTTAAATATTATTTATAATCAAAAATAAAATGAACGAAAATATAAGGTTAGATGTTATTTATAATCAAAAGTAAAATAGATAAAAATAAAAAAACATTAATTAAAAAAACATTTTAAACAATAAGAAAAACATTGACTTATTTATAATACGTCTTTATTGATCTCTAATTTTTAACCTGTAAATCTTATCAATACACATTTATTAATCTCTAAATTAATTAAATTTAAAGTTATTTTAGTTTTAAACGATATATTTTAATTATTAAACACATCATTCTTATTCTTTTTACTCTTAGATATAAATATCCATTATATTAAATCTTATTATTCGTAATAATATATTATTTTAAAATTTATGTTCATAGTACAAGTTAGTATTTTTATTTTATTTTTTGATAATCTATGTAGCCTTTTTTAATTATGAGAAAATTATTTTAAGTTTTCTGTTTTTAAGAAAATAACATTTTACTACTTTTTATTATTTTTGTACTCCCTTGAACCATTTTCTAAAAGAAGAAAAAAAAAATGAAGAACTTTATTCTAAAACATAATACACACATCCATTGGTATAATATATGATAATACATGTACACTATTTATTTTTCAATTTTCGATTTTAGTAGATGATAGTCATATCGCTGTAACTTGCTGCGGCGGATAAGTGAATTGGGAAAAAAGAAAAAGAAATTGACATAGCTAGGCCAATTATTTGATAAGATATAAAGATATCTCTAAATGATTTTTTGCGTTTCAAACAAGTCATGATCGACCACATGTGGAATAAAGATATGGCAGATCGATTTTCTTTATGCATAGTATATCCTCCATTATTGCTAATATCAGTGTTGACCCAAATCAAACCAGTAATATGAGTTTTGGTGGAATCAAATTAACCTCAAAACTATATATATATATATATATATTTTAAGACCAAGTGAAAAGAATAACTTATCTTCTTCATTTTGTACTTCTCGAAGAATTTTCAAAACTATAGACGTGGGTTTATGTACAAGGCTGCTAAGATACAAAGAACTTGATAACACATGTGTTAATTATTAGGATGCGAACCCTGGTTCTATTCAAGCATAATACACTTTTTAGTGATTTGATTGATTTTATATTAAAAAAATTAATTTTATTAATTTAATATGTTAACTCAATTTTTTTTTTATAATTTATTGATTTAATTAATTTTAATATTTTTAAGATATTAAATTAATTCAATAGAAAACAAAACAATAATATCTCAATCCAATTGAAGATGTTGAATATTAGTAAAAAAAAAAAAATAACTCGATGAAGTAACAAAAATGGGTGTACTAATGTGAAATTATAAATATCTAATTTAAAGATTGTACTTCTTAAATATTTTTCAAAATTTTTGACGAACTAAATCCTTCTTAGCTCAATGAATGTGTCGCAAGTCAATTTTAGGGCTTGGTATTTTTTGAAATATATTTTTAAGGGTGATATATTAAATATTTTTATTTATATTAATGATATATATTTTAATTAATTTTAATAATAATTGATATTTTTAAATTATATTAATTTATTAAAATAACTGTTAAATTTAAATAAAAATATATTAATAACTTTTCATACATCATAGTTTTAAAAAAATATATAAAAATATAAAGATACTAATTAATTTTGGCTTCTGCCAATGAATCAAGACTGTAAACTTTGCGTCCCCGAGTTCACTTACAGTCACGAGGCGTGATGGTGTACATAGTACTACTACATCGTGACAAGAGGCTTTTTCCCCAGCTCCAAGAAAGTACTTGAGGAAATGATAAGAGGCTTTTTTTTTTAATGAAAATATGACGTACTTGATTATGCTTTTATATGGTACTATATTTAGAAAATGATATTTTTTTTTTCATCCATTGTTTTTATAAAATTTTAGTTTAATACCTCTATTTAGTAAATTAAAATTAATAATTTGAAAGTTAAAATTAATATTATTCATTTTACTTATACGAAAAAATGTCATTTAATTCCCTAGAATGTGATATTTAATCAATATATTTTTATAAATTGTATAAAAAAATATTTAATAATTTTAAAAAATAAAATTATTAAGGTATTCTAACCTTAAAGATGAAAATAAAAGACGATAATAATTTTAACAATTATATTTGTAATTTTTTTAATTTGATATAGAAGATAGGTGACAAAAATATTCTATCTTTATTTATTTAAATATTTTTTTAAATATTTTTTTTATCAATAAAAACTTTTTGGTTAAATTTTAAAGTAAAAAGATTAATAAATATTTTTTAAATAATAGTATTAGACAAGTTAGGGAAGTATTTTTGGCAATACTAAAAACTTAAAAATATAAAAGTAATTTAATAATAGTAGCTAGGCTTCGTCATCTGAGTTGTGAAATCAAAGTACTATGTTCAATAATTTATCAGTGATTAGCGAAATCACAAATTATTAGTTTTGATTAGGTACAGTGAAACATCGGACTGTGTGCATATACATACTCTATATCTCATGAGAATTGTTAATTCTTAAGCTTAAAATATTAATATAAGAATAATTTAAAAATTTACTTATAATAATTTAATTTTCTCTTATTTTTAAAAATAAAAATATTATTTTAATATTAAAAATTTTGTTACGTGAATATGATTATTCTCTCTAGTTAGGCAGTTAGCTACTAATTAAAAATGCATGTTTAATTGCTCACCTATTATTATATAAATGTGGGTTATTATATTGCTAGTGCTACGACTTTTGTTGGGGAGACGCAATCTCTGTAAATAATATTAATTCAGAATGAATAGCTTGAAATCGTCAACAATTTTCATCTCGTCGCTTTTTATCAAAATTATTAAAATATATAATATGATAACGAAACACACTCGTATTAATTATAATATAGATATTTATTTTAAAATTTTCTTTTAACATGTGATATAAAAAAATATTAATATCATATAAATTACATATATTTTATATTATAATATGTACAAAAATTATTTTAAAAATTAAAAATAATCTGTTTTTAAATAATATTTACATAATTCATTAAATAAAACCTAAAAAATAAGTGTTATTTTTATTTATCATAACATTCCTTCCTGACATTATGCCATGATAAATAGGTGTAAATGTTTCTGGTCACGTGCTATTCGGTAGAGAAAAAACTAAGCACATGCTGTTTCGACAATAAGTCAAAAGAGGGCAGGTGTTTTGTTTGGTGGCGGGATGCAATCTGGCAGTACTATGAAGATTTATCATACATTTACGAGTTAAACTTGATGTAACGTAATGATAAATTCTTAATTATTTTATAATATTATTTATTAAAAATATAAATGAAGTAAAATTATAAAATAGAAAAAATCTAAATAAAAAAAAGCAGAAAACAAAAAGATTAACTTTGTTTCTCACTTTATTTTTGTAAGATGATATTAGCATACCTAAAATTAGTATTGATATAATAATAATTTATTAATGACTATTTTATTGAATAATATCATTAAAATATATTTAATAATATAAATAAAAATAATTATTTTATATTTTTTTATGATAATAAAAAAATTATAACAATATTATTACTTTTTCTTATAAAAGTTATAATTTAAGGTTTATAATTTATTTCTTTTTAAATGGTGTCAAGTTCGTTACTCTATTTATTATTTTTCTTTATTTTTTCTCTTTGTGTCATGAATCAAAATCTTAACATTTCACTCTTGAGACCACTAAAAATTAATGTTATCATGCAATTTTTGTTCTTTTTCTTATTTTCTTGTTCTTTAATGTAATTTTATATAGTGTATGAGCAATCCAATCTTAAAATGTTAACATAGCATTCTACTCTTCACAAATATAAATATTAATCTTATTATGTAATTTTCATTATTTTTCTTACCTCATTTTTCTTTGATATGATTTTGTATGGTGTATAAATAGCATGAACCATCTAATTTTAAAAGGTTACATCAAAGAAAGATAAGTTTTATAATACTTGTTAACATTTTGTAATATTAGTGATAATTAATTGAACTTCTACTACAAGTCTAGCATTGTATATTTGTTTCTTCTTATAACTATTTTTTGTTATTTTCCTATTGCTAGTTGGCATGCTAGCTGTCAGTTAGCACCCACATGAAATGGTTACAAGTAGTTGCATTTTCTTGGTTTAGTTGTAGTATATAAGGACCTCATGTATTGCTTGTTACAGATGAAATCATAAATGTTCAATACAAGCTTTCTTCCTCTTATATCTTTCTTTCTTTCTTTCATTCGTATGGTATCAGAGCCTAACAAGAAACTTTTTGTGACTGTTCTTATAGAAACTCTAATAAAGAACTTGTCTACAATTGTATATGAAACTAGATTACCAATGTAAACTTGTTTCACTATTTCTACTCCACTTGTCAAGTGTCAATTTTACTATCAAATTAGATTATACAAATTTTTTAATCTACAAAAAACATATGGTTTATTTGATTACTACTTATGGTTTTGAAAACTACATAGATCATATCATTGCTCCTCCTTCTCAATGCTTGTTAGGTTCCATATAAATCAATTTTGTGTTTGTTACTTAGACTCGATTAAATGGTTTTGGGAATAGTTGGATTTATTCTTCTATTAGTCCTAGCATATGTTCACACCTTGTAGGATCTAGTTCTGTAGTAAACATGTGGCACAAATTACAAGCATTTTTTTTAACTTAATAGGAGTTCAAGTAATGGATTTATGTCTCTAGCTCCAAACCTTCAAGAAAGGTGACTTCACTATTGAGGATTATATCCTTCGAATTAAAATGATCTTTGATTATCTAGCTACTATAGGTAAACCAATTTCATATCATAATCTGGTTTTATATGCTCTAAGAGGTTTGGATTCCAGTTGGAACTCTTTTATATCTGGTATTACCTTACGGCTTACACTAATTCTATTTGATGAGTTTTATAGCCATCGTCTAGCAAATGAAAGGATTCTTGATCAACAATTTGAAAATAGTGTTATTCAGTCAAGTATTACTAAGATGAACAATCTACACATAAAATCTCAGGCAATAACAAATATGCTCATAATGGTTATAATAACAATAACAACATATCGTCTTGTAATCTTTAAGATCTATTCATTGGTGGCTCTTATCTTACTCGCAATAGCACTCAAATTGGTGGTAATTCTTATTATTCAAGAAACAACAAACCTATAAGTCTTGGTTACAACAGACCTCGTGACAAGGTTTAATGTTAGGTTTGCAACAAGAATGACCATTCTACCGGCCAATGCTTTAAGCTTTGTAGTCTACTTCTTAGTAAAACCACTGGAGGGACTCGTGCTATAGTTTTTGAAGCTTCTATATTTATAACAAAGGCAATAGTCTTAACCTAGCCTGACTTCTTAACTAAGGAGCATCTCATTGTATGACTAGAGATGGTTATCTTCTTTAAGCTCCTAGCCTTTATTCAAGCAATGATACCATTATTATAGGTAATGGCTCTTCCTTACCTATTTTAAATTCTGAAAATGCATATATTCAATTGAATGATTGCACACTCAACTAGATGATATATTTCATACACCTTCTATTTCACATAATTTACTTTTAGTTTAAAAATTATGTGACATAAATAATAGTTTGTTGAATTTCATGCTAATGAGCTTCTCATTAAGGACGCTCAAACCAAGACGGTTGTCACTCTAGGTAGAGCCAATAATGGAATATATTCCCTTGGTGAGGATGCTAAAAATTCCATGAAACTTAATGCTTCTTGTCTTGCTTCCACGACTGCACTTGATCATAGTAGTTTTATTTGGCATGCTCATCTAGCACATCCATCAAAGGAAGTCCTTAAAAATGTACATACTACTTTGAAGTTGTCTTATAATACTATAAATAAGTGTAAATGTGAGATTCCGTTCTCTTGTAAAGTCTCACAAGTGCCTTTTACTCATTCTCATAAACATGTTACTACTCATTTTGAACTCATATACATGGACTTATGGGTTTCACCTATAGTTAATGTAATTGGTGCACATTATTTCCTTATCATTATAGATGATTTTTCATGCTATCAATGGATTTATTTCCTAAATGTGAAGTCTGATGTTAAAGTTGTTTTCACCTCTATTATGCATATAGTAGAAACACATTTTTTCCACTATGATAATATTCATCCAAATTGATGGTAAGGAATTCACCTTTGTCTCTACTCTCTTGTCTAAATTACGCATAAATAATAGAAAAACCTACCACATACTTCTGATTAAATTGGAAGTGTTGAATGCAGGCATATACATGTTGTTGAAAAAGGCCTAGTTATGTTACTTGAGGCTTCTCTTCCAATGAAATATTGGATTCATACTTTTCGATCCTTCACCATAAATAGACTTCCTTCCAAAGTTCTTTTAAAAAAATCTCCTTATGAACTCTTATATAAAAGAGTTCCTAGTTACTCTTTTCTAAGAGTTTTTGGCATAATTTTCTTTCCTTATTTAAGAGATTACAATAAACACAGATTGTAACCTAGATCCTCATGTTGTTTGTTTCTTGGTTATGATCATCAACTACAAGGTTATCTCTGCCTAGACATCGAATCCAAAAGATTGTACACCAGTAAGCATGTAATTTTTCATGAGTTTACTTTTTCTTTTAAAACTTACTTAAGAGTTGACATCTTTTGATTTATATTTTCCAGAGTCTTTTTATATGATAAAACCTATCATTTTTACCTTATTTTTCTATTGTCCCAAGTATTCCTCACTTGTGGTGTCTACTTCACCATAACTGTCTTCCTCACTTTTGTTATCTTCTTATCACAACACATTTTTTCTCCTTTTTCTAATAGTCTTCCAATAGTTCCTCTGTGTTTCCTTCTTTTTTGTGTCTTGCTCTTTTCAAAGTAGTGAGCTCTCCATTCGTTTGTCCCTTATGTTCACCTATCCATCAAACTCCTTATCTTTTAAAGCTTTTACATGATCCTAATAATACTATTCAACTCGTTATTAAGCTTCATCCACTAGATGTTTCTTCTATTAACTCACATCCAATGATAACTCAAGTTAAGGTAGGTGTTCATAAACCCAAACATGTTTCTTTTAATGCCTAACTTACCTCCACTTCATATGGTGATTTTCACCTTAGTCCTTTAGTAGTTCCCTCTTCTATCTCTAAAGCCTTGAGTACTCCTGAGTGTTATAAAGCTATGAGGCAAGGAATTGAAGCTCTTTTATGTAATAGCACTTGGGAACTAGTTGAGTGTCCTAAGCAAAACAAGCCTATTATATATAAATGAATCTTTCAAGTCAAATTTCGAAATGATGGCTTGCTTGATAAATATAAAGCTCACATAGTAACTAAAGGCTTCATCAGGTTAAGGAATTGGTTACACAAAAACTTTCTTAGTTATAATCAAGCATAAACCAATTTGAATTGTTCTAAATTTGGCTTTTGCTTATGACTCGTCTATTAAATAACTAAATGTTAATAATGCCTTCTCAAATGGAGATCTCCATGAGATAGTTTTTGTGAAACAATCATCTGAATTTAAAGATGCCTCTATACCTTATTTGGTTTGTAAACTCCAAAAGGCACTCTATGACTTTAAACAACCTCTTCGGTCTTGGTATTAGAAATTAAGTGGTGCTCTAATTGATCTTGGTTTCACAAATTCTATAGCTGATCCCAAACATAATTTTCAAAAAGTGGGGATTGAGTTTATTGTGATGCTTATATATATATATATTGATGGTATACTATTAATTGGTAGTAATGATAAATTTCTATATGAACTCGTGTTAGCTTTTAACAAGAATTTTTCTCTTGATATATTAAACATCTAACAAAAATATATTAAATATCTAGTCCACAAGTTTGGTCTCGAAGCATCTAAAATTTCCAGAACTCCTATAAAGTCAAGTGTTGTTCTTTTCAAGCTTGAAGACACTGCTCTTTTTGATCCTTCTGCTTATAGAATTTTAATAGAGGCTTTGCAATACTGTGTTTTAACACACCCTATTATAGCATTCTCTATCAATAAGATTTGTCAATTTATTCATGCTCCCTTGCATGTGCACTGGATATCAGATAAAAGAATTTTGAGATTTCTAAAATGAACCATCACTCATGGCATGAATCTACATAAGTCTCGATCCTTAGATTTGGTTGGATACTATGACTCAAATTAGGCTAGTTTCCCTTATGATGGAAGAAGAACTGGAGGCTCTGTTGTATTCCTAGGATAGGCTCTTATCTCTTAGATGTCTTCCAAGCAAAAATTAGTAGCCAGGTCAAGTATTAAAGTAGAATATAGGGTGCTTGCTTTAACATCTGCAAAAATAACTTGGATCAAGTCTGTTTTGCGTGAACTTTACATAATTTTGTTCCATGTACCAATGTTATACTGTGACAATATGAGTGTTACAACGCTTGTTGCTTATTCTATCATGCATGTATATATGAAACATGTTGAAATTGACTAGCATTTTGTTCATGATCAAGCTATCCAAGGCTTGCTTGACTTGAAGCGTATCACTTATGCTGATCAACTCGTAGACACCCTTACCAAACCTCTTTCTGAGCCTATCTTTCATTCTTTGAAAAACAAAACTCACGATGCTTCCTCTACCTTGAGTTTAAGGAGGGAATGTTAAGCTTTGTAATATTAATGACAATCATTTGATCTTCTACAAGTCTAGCATTGTATATTTGTTTCTTCTTATAACTATTTTCTATCGCTAGTTGGTATGCTAGCACCCACGTGAATTGGTTACAAACAACTACATTTTCTTGGTTCAATTATAGTATATAAGAACCTCATGTATGGCTCGTTACACATGAAATGATAATTGTTCAATACAAGCTTTCTTCCTCTCATTTATTTCTTTCATTTGTTCATAGTACTTATAAAGACTAATATTAACATTCTTAATTAGTAAATGACACTCTTTTTTTATACAAACGATCACTTTCTCCGAAAAAAGTTCAATTAGTGTGGTAATTCAATCATCACATTTTTATTTTGTTCTTCGACCAACGAGTTATGTCTCAAGATGAAACTCATTAAGATATGTAAAAATTCTAGTGTTTCAATCTCAATTAAGAATGCATTAATAGTGTAATTCTTTAAAAAAAAATTAATTAGTGCTTCTTTTCTCTTGCAATTTTGATAATCAGTTTACTTGAAGTTCTGAAAATTTTCATTTTAGAAATGAATATGCGGAGAAGATTGACAAAATGAGTGTAGAACAGTCAAATAAGTAAATTTTAAGATTTGTGAGATTAGATTTGAATTATTTTTCTAGTTCAAAACGAAATTAAAATAATAATAATAATATATGACTATTACAAGGTAGTAGTCATGAGGTCGTTCTCATCAGGTCGCACTGCATCGATCTTGAACATTAGATTAGGTCTTGCTCACCAGGTCGCAGATATGAGATCTTATGATGACCTATCCAAGGTTCTATGATCATAAATGAATTGATTGCTTCCAACAATAAGGTCGTTATGAATGGGTTGCCAAATGACAATATTACACTCATAATATAAGCAAGATGTCACAGGTCACTAGAGTTGCACACCTAATACTTGTATAATATCAAACATTAACTCTTTTATTTCCTTGATTTCGAGAAATTAAGGAAATATTCAAGAACTAGGTAAATCCTTATACTTCACCAATCAGAATTACTCCATTTCCCTTTCAAACTTTCTTCAACTCGTTTTCAAGCCATTTTCTAGGTAATTTCTCTACCTTTCATTTTTTAGAAAGTCTTCAGCGGATGAAGGGAAAAATATAGATCGTCAGACTACCTCAATGGATCCCCCATAGGGTTATACAAAAAGTGTTCTTCTAAGGATTAGGACTTCTCGAAAGTCTTCTAGGGATTATGCCCATCTATAATTAGAAAATATTCAAATTAAACGACCTCAACAAACCACAACATGTCACAATAAGGAAAAAAATGTAATACGTTAGGGAGAAAAGGCATTATGCCTCTCCCCATTTCATCTAGCTCGCATTCAGTCTTTATTCATCATCATATGGTCCTATACCCATAATTAGGATCCCAATGACTATAAAAAAGGTACAATGCTCCAAGAAAAAAATGTGACTCCAAAGGTGAGGCAACTCATAGGAACAAAGACATGCATCAAATTGATAAGATGTACAATGAATTGGAGGTTGATGATCTAGCTCAACTATGAAGAGAATACAATATTCCATCAAGAGTTGGGATGATGCTCGTACATTTCCACCTTTGTGATATAGATGATCCCCATGTAGGATGATGGGTAATCCACTCCATCAATTTAAAATTGAGACTCAAATGTCCTTTTTCTATAATGATAGCTTGTGCCTTAAACATATTTGATATCAACCTTGCCCAAGTCAACCTGAATGGATGAAAAACTCTATTATGTGTCTCCATTGTCATTGGGGAACTGGGATGGATTTGAATATTGAAGAAATAAGTTGTATGTACTACCTTAAAAAACAACCTCGATAAAGATAGGGTATACATTTTAACTCTCATTGGGCACGAATGCATTTGAAACACCCCGATAGTGCCTAGGGTGAAAAGATAAATATTTTTACATCACATGAGATATTTGAGGTGATAGGGTAGAGTTTCTAGTCAATAACTTATGGAACCACAATTTTAGTAACACTCAACCTCGTGCTAGCCAACTAATTGGTAAACTAGGTTCTAATGGTAAAGAGAAGATTTGGAGAATTATGCTCCAAAACACTAATAATAAGATTTATAAACATATCTTGACTCTAGATCATTTTAGGGACTCTTGTGTATGGAAAGACTACAACAATTTGTACAATATATTTTTTTACGATAGAGTACACAAGTTTTATTATCTAAATTATAAACTAATTTAAGTTTATTTTTTCTATAGGCATGGACTATGCAAACATAAACTTGGAATATCTGATTGACACATTAGGTGTTTACGACCTGGAGCTCATATGCCCTAGGGTTATCACCACCTTGCCTTCACACACTGAAGATGCAATTTGCTTAGACAATAAGCATATTGAAGTCCTTCCCCTACCTCCGACTGGATTTTTGAGCATTCTTAACTTGTCTGCTTTACCCTTTTACTATTACCTCTAAGATGATGAAAATAAGTGAAAACATAACTCCCTCAATCCAAACCATTTACCTGGACAACTTCAAATTTAATAAAGTCATTTTGAAGGATTCCATCGTTCTAAACACTCTAATAACATACTTTGATAAGGGTATCTTTAGGTGGCCCAAGTCAATACAAGACCTATACTGTCACTTTGGTAGTGATGCCAAATGGGCTAGGGTTAAAGAAACTCGTAAGGAAGAAAAAATCTCTAATAGGGAGATAATGGTAGACTATATATTAGAGTTAAATATATTTCTTCTTTACTGTCTTATTTTACCCTATTTTATACTCTACTTCACTTTACTTATTTCAAACATATGTATTTTATTAGGTTTTGGCACTGGCAAGAAAAGGTGAGCTCTCTCTATCTCAAATTGTACAAATGAGAAGTGCAAGAGGTCACTTATAAATAATGAAGTACCATAAGGCCATAGAGGGCATGGATGCTATCCTGGTTGAGGGTATCCTTTATAAGTTTGGAAAGTTAAAGAATGTAGACAACTACATTTATGAGTAAGGTAACAAGGTATCTTGTTATGAGAAGGAGGCCAAGGTTATTGTGAGCTCCCATAAAGATTAGATAACCATGTTGAATGAAAAAATGAGTTTGTTGTTTGACTTGTAAAGACTCTAAACATAGAGTGTACTAAAGCTTATAGGAATAGGGTGAGGTTGTGATAAATAGTTTGAAGATCCAGGTCAAGAATCTAGACTTGAATATTCCTTAATTCATATTGGTGCGAGCTTTTCAGAGTAATAGGACCAAAGCTTCCACTGCCATTACCCCGCCACCCTTAGCTTGTTCAGTAGAGATAAATCAAAGAGGCCATGTGGAAGGACAGATCTAAGAAGCAACCTCATAATAGATATTGTTTACTTCTTGTTCTTATAAGTATAAACTTTTTCTTTTATGATATCACCATCAATACCTGAGCAATTAATAGCCTTCTATTTTAGGACTATTTTGTTTTCTTTGTAATCGGTGCCTTTTTATAAATACGCTTTGTACACCTTTCACATATTTTGAAGTGTGTACAACTAGTATTTTTGTTGTACTTGAACAATATAAATTTATCACTTTGGATTTTCTTCTAGTTGTTGAATACTATATTTAATGCACTTAGTAATATTTCCCCCCTATTTATATGCTGAATTCTTTCATTTTAATTTCCTTATCATTGAAATTTTCTCTACAATCAGTCTTGATTTTAAATCCTTACTCTAGAATTTGAGTCCATGAATTTCAACTCAATCTTTATTTGGCTAAAAAACTAGCCTGTATTAGTTATAAATCAGACCATATAATCATATCCCATGGATTATTTAAAATTTAACTTTGATGATTTGATAGAAATGAGGATGTGCTTTTCTTACACCATGAATTCCTTTCCATAAGATAAGAAAGGTTTCGCTACACATGATTGGGGTAGAGATAAATGATTGGGTAACCATTTTACAAATGGGATGCTTGGCAACCCCATTGCTCAAAATGACCTCTATCATCACTTTGGGGTGCCTGCTGATTGTTCCATTATATACTCCTATTGTAAGAAAGAAAAAAAGGAATATATGGCACTTGAAGGCAATACATATTCTTGATGTATATTGTCTTTTGTCTAACTAATTGTATTTTTTTAATTTCCATAATGTTTTTTTTTGTATTTTGTAGTCCCTATGACTTGAAAGGATAATAAGAGACTGCTCGAGAGACTTTCAAATTTGTTGATCAAGAACTTTGCAAACTTAAGGCTCCCTATGAAGTTATGGAACAAGAGTTGAAGGATGTGTGCAATGATCCAATCAAAACACTTGCTTAACGAGATAAATACAAAAAAGGAGAAATATGATCTCTACAAATTAGTTTAGTAGTAGAAACAAAGAGCACTGGAAAAAGGAGAGTTACAAAAAACCTAATTTTGAAAGTACTGGCTCATATCCCCATCCCTGAAGATAATATGTAATGGTTAAGAATGGCTATAGTAAGTCATCGCTTTTTCTTGTAATGCAATAAAATACTCTTGGTATTCAAAATGTAATAATAAAGTATTCTTTCTAGTATTCAAAGAAAAGGTCAACTTTATAAACTCATGGTTCTTTCTTATAATGGGCATCATGCCTCTTGTCCCGCATCCTAAGTTGAGAGTTCATTTGACCACTTCACATTATACTTGGGGGTTATCATGTTAATTTTTCATAAGATAGAAGACATATAAGGGTGAAATTGAATCCAATATTTGCATGTACTTTCCAAAGAGAAGATTCATATTTTTGAACTCAAGACTCTCTCTTAGGATGGATATCATATCTCTTATCCTGTGTCCTAAGTAGGGGGTTCATTTGGCCACTTCACTCTATACTTGGGAGTTATCACATTAATTTTTTACGAGACATGAGACATATAAGGGTGAAATTAAATTCAACCCTTGTATGAGCTTCCAAAATAGGGAATTCACATTTGTGAACTCAAGACGCTTTCTTAGGATAAACGCCACACCTATTATCCTGAATATCAATTGTAGGGTTCATTTGGCCACCTCACTCTATACTTGGAGGTTATTGTGTTAATTTTTTTCTGGATGGGAAACATATAATGATGAAATTGAATTTAATCCTTGCATGCACTTTCCAAAGATGGGGTTCTCAATTGTGAACTCAAGACCCTTTCTTAGGATGTGCATTATGCCTCTTATCCCGTATCCCAAATAAGGGGGTCCATTTAGCTACGTCATTCTATACTTGGGGGTTATCATATTAATTTTTCTCAAGATAAGCTATATACAAGGATGAATTCTTCCCAAAGAGGGGATTCACATTTGTGAACTCAAGACCCTTTCTTAGGATGAGTATCACGCCTTTAATATCGCATCCCAAGTAAGGGGTCCATTTGTCCAACTCACTTCGTACTTTGGGTTATTGCATTAGTTTTTTACAAGACAAGAGACGTATAAAGGTGAAATTGAATCTAACCGTTGCATGCACTTCCCAAAGAGAGGGCTTACATTTGTGAACTTAAGACCCTTTTTTAAGACGAGCATTATGCCTCTTAATCTACACCCTAAGTAGGGGGTCCATTTAGCCACCTCAATTTGTACTTGGGTTTATTGCATTAATTTTTCATGAGGTAAGAGACATATAAGGGTGAAATTGAATCCAAACCTTCCATGCACTTTCCAAAGAGGGATTCACATTTGTGAACTCAATATATTTTCTTAGGATGAGCGTCATATCTCTTACCTTGCATCCTAAGTGAAGGGGTTCATTTGGCCACCTCACTCCATACTTAAGGGTTATCATGTTAATTTTTCATGAAATAGAAGACATATAAGGGTGAAATTGAATCCAACCCTTGCACCCACTTCCCAAAGAGGGAGGTTCACATTTATGAACTCGATACCATTTTTAAGGATAAACGTCATACCTCTTATCCCATATCCCAAATGAATGGTCATTCAGTCACCTCACTCCATACTTGGGGGTTATCATGTTAATTATTTACAAGATATGAGAGATATTAGGATGAAATTGAATCCAAACCTTGCATGGTATTCCCAAAGAAAGGGTTCACATTTGTGAACTCAAGACCCTTTCTTTGGACAAGCATCACACCTCTTATCCCACATCCCAAATAAGGGATCCATTTTGCTATCTCATTTCATACTTGATGGTTATTGTGTTAATTTTTCATGAGAAAAGAGACATACAAGGGTGAAATTGAATCCAACACTTGCATGCATTTCCCAAAGAGAAGGTTCACATCTACAAACTCAAGACCCTTTCTTTGGATGTGCATTATTTCACTTATCCTACATCCCAAATGGGTGGTCTATTTGGACATCACATTCTATACCTAAGGGTTATCACGTTAATTTTTCGCAAGACAAGCATAGATACCTAAAAAATGAGTTTAAATGCTTTCATTTATAATATAACAACGATTTTACAAATAAAATTTCTACAATTATTCTCTATTATAGCTTAATTAATCTCTTCTTTCGTGACTCTCAGTTAGATACGAAACGCACAGAGTGATATCATATATTCAATAAGAGCTTTCCAATGTTACAGTGAATTTTTCGTAGGTGGTTTCAACCTTGTTTCCTAACGCTTTATGTAGAACCTAATCCCCTATCCAAAACTTTTATGACTCATGGATTTATTGTATGATTTTGAGAGTGTCCTTCTTTGGGATTTGATCTATATAAAAATGTTCTTCCTTTTTTTCTTTAACCAGTTGAAGGTTTTTTTCTAAGATAATCATTATCTTCTTGTGTGATATTAGATCGAATAGTAGATTCTTGTACTTTAGAGGGTATTACCACTTTTGTACCATATACAAGAGAGAATGGGCTTTCCCTAGGTTTCATTCTTGATGTCATTCTTGTTGCCCACAAAATGCCAGGAAGTTCATCAACCCATTTTCCCTAGCTCCCTCCAGTCCCTTTCACAGTATTTTGATAAGAGTCTTGTTTGAAGACTCTACTTAGCTGTTAGCTTATGGTTTGTAAGGGGTGGAATGTGATATTTTTTATTTTCACCTCTTCACAAAATGAGACTATGCCCTAACATGTGAATTATAGACCATTATCTATAAATAACACATAAGGTAAACCAAACCTACTTATCATGTTATGCCAAATAAACTTTCAAACATCACTTTCTTGAATCCTTGCCAATGGCCCAACTTCTATCCATTTTGAGAAGTAATCTATCGCGATGATAAAAAATTTCCTTTGGTTTAGAGTAAGAGGTAATGGGCTTACTATATCCAAACCCCACTTTGGGAACAACCAAGGGTTGACTATGGATATCTCAAGTTATCGGCTGGCTAATGAAGGATATTGGCATGTCTCTAACACTGATCACACGCATGGTTGATACAATATTTTTGAAGAATAGGCCAATAATAACCCTATCGTATGATTCTTTAAGTGAGGGCTCTCCTTTCTGAATGGGCAACATATGGCCCTTCATATAACTCTTCCAAAATCACTTGCACCACCATAATATTTTTGATAGAGTGCTCCTTGAATAATGATAGAGTTCTTTGATGTAATCACTATTTTTCACGCCTCTTCCCTATCAGAAGGCAAAGTTCTGTGAATGAGGTACCCTAAGTTAGGGGTTATCCATGAAGCATGTGTTATGGTATTGGTATATTTTTGTTCCTTTTCCTTATCCTCCTCTTCGACTATAAGGATTGGATAGTCATGAAATAGGAATCATCATTTTTAATATTGCACTTACTGTAGATGAAAAACTAGCTAAGGAGTCTGTGCGCATATTTTCTCTACTTGTTATTTGTTTTAAAAGCTAAGATCTCTTGCTTTACCTTATCCAAGTACCTTTTCATCTATTCTTCTTTTATCTCAAAGGTCTCATTGACTTGATTCATTAAAACCTATGAATCATTGTGGACTAAGACCTTTCTTGCTTCTAATTAATGATTTTAATTATTGTAGTGCCAACAAGAGTGCTTTATACTTCATAATGTTTTTAGTTTCTTGAAAAGTGATACATACACACTACTCTATTAGCCCTCATGCGAGAGTGAATATAACAATTACTACCCCAAACCCTCTCAAATTTCTAGCTCCATCTACATATACTTTCCAAAGGTTCATGGTTGTACTATTAGGATTAGAACTACCACTTGATCCTCAATTTCAATCGCGAGGTCTTAAGTCCATCCAACAATAAAATCGACCATAATTGGTCCTTTGATCATCGATAATGATTTGTATTGTATTTTAAACTAGATCAATTCAATGGCTATCTAAGAAAGATGGCAATATTGGTCAGGTTTACCCAAAATATTCTTCAACATATGATATGTAAGAACAAACATCTTATGAGCTCCAAAATAGTGTCTTAATTTCCTTGATGCCATTCTTATTGTAAAATCTGTGTTGTCCAAGAAAGGATACCTCTTTTATGCTCATGTTAAGGAATGACTTACACAGTATACTAGGTGTTGTTTTCCCTCCGTATCAACCATTAGTATGGCGCTAGTGGTAGGGTGAGATGTAAGAACAAACATCTTATTAGCCTCAAAATAGTGTCTTAATTTCCTTGATGCCATTCTTATTGTAAAATCTGTGTTGTCCAAGAGAGGATACTTTTTTTATGCTCATGTTAAGGAATGGCTTACACAATATATTGGGTGTTGTTTTCCCTTCCTATCAACCATTAGTTTGGCGCTAGTGGCAGGGTGTGTTAAAAAGAGTGCACTTCCCATTTATTCTTTGACAGACTGAAAAGCCATTTAATATTCTTCACTCCATATGTAATCTTTGTTTTTCCTTAATATTTGAAAAAAAGGAACATTTATCTTTGCATTTGGAACTGAAATGACACAAAATCATTATCCGTCCATTTAGTTGCCATACCTCTTTAATAAACTTTGGCTACAATTTTTTTAGGATTGACCTTGATCCCACAGGAAGATATTAAATGCCCTAAGAATTTTTCTTATGTCACCACAAAGACACACTTCTTTAGATTATAGTAAAGACCTATTCTAAATCTGAGAGGTAATCTTTAGCGACCTTTGATTTGGCCAAAATATTGTCCACATAAACCTCCATATTCTACCCAATCTATTCTTCAAATGTTTTGTTTACTAATTTTCGGTAAGTAGTTTCAACATTTTTTAAACCAAAAAGGCATCATGGTGTAACAATAAGTCCTTTTTTCGTTGATGAACTTCATTTTTTCTTCATCTCTAGGATGCATTCAGATATGATGATATCTTTAGTATGTATCCATAAAACTCATTGTTTCAAAAATAATAATGGCATCTACTAGTTGATCAATGTTAGGTAAAGGAAAGCAATCATTTGGAGTATTTGTGTTAACATCTATGAAGTAAACACATATTATATAGTCTCATCTTGCCTTGTTTGCTAAAACAAAGTTCAACAACCAAGTTGGGTAATTTACTTTTTTTATAATGTCACTTTTCTCTCATGCAAATCTCCTTTTTTGTTGGATTGGTTTTTTAGTGTGGTCAACATTCAATTAGTGGAAAATGATGGAGAGATCAATACCTAGCATAACCTATAGTTTTCAAGTGAAAAAGGTCCATATTATTCTTCAAGAATTCAATCAATGAGTCCCTTATCCCAGTTGAAAGTTTCAAAATGATTTTTAAAGACTTGTCTTCCTATGGACCTCCTACCAAGATTATTTCATAGTCTTTCAATGGTATTGTCATAATATGGTTGTTGACTAAGCTTGTGGTCTTTGGGTTTAATGCCACGTGTTCTTTGGTTGCTATTTTGAATTAAAAGGTAATGCCTTTTTCATGGAAAAACTATAACAACTTCTTTTTTTCTTCTTATTATCCTCTTATTTCTTTAATCATATACACGAGTGGATACTTGATAAGTAATGATAAGTCAAGGGGACAACTCTATTTTTATGGATCCAATGTCTTCTTAAAATTGCATTACAAGTAGTGGGGGTGTTCAATACCACGAAATTTGTAAGTGTGATAGCTCCTTTCCTAGAGACTGAGAGTTGTATAGTTAACACATACATGGTTATGCTAGGATTGAAACCCACTATGGGCTTTTATTGTTGCGAAATTTCCTTGGGGTCTATCTCTATGTCCAAACGTGCATACAAGTATAGAAAATCTAAAGAACTATCATTATCCATCAAAATCCTATGCATTTCATAATGTGCAATTTTGACAGTGATAACCAACCATTATGAGGTGGTAAGACCTCCCTTCCTTTGAAAATGATGGGGAGCAATAGTCCCTCTTGTTTTAAACTGTAGACAAGTTGGTCTGAATCTCTAGCTTCATGAGCACACCTTTTTTCTAGAATTGTGAGTGTTGCTTAACATTATCAGTTAACCATGTATGGTGTGAATTACATGTACATCTCCTTGTGGGGACTGATTAGGCCTGTTATTTTCCCATGGAGGAGGATTGGGAGCTATAAATTCTCTTTGATTATTCAGCCCTTAATTTTCTCCTATTAGACCTCTATTTCCATAAACCAAGTCTTTCAAATGTCTATCAGATGAAAGATGTTCAATTTTTTACTTAATATGTCTATAATATTTGGTCCAATGACCTGTATCTTTACGGAAGTGGAAATATTTGTTGGGGTCCTTGAATATGACTCTCATAGGTTACGAAAAATTTACTTTATCCATGAGTTCCATTCTTTGTACAACATCAACCAATGGTACATGCAATGGTGGACCTCTAAAAGGAGATAAAGCTTTCACCTATGTTCCAAGTATTCCCCTATGTGTTACCACTATTTTAAAATAGGGTGGATTAGAGCGACTCTCTATATAAGGTTTTCTTTCTTCTTCTTTCCTACTTGTGGTTGGCTTGTCACAATATTGGTTCAATGAGCTCTTTGCTAACTTTACTTCTTTTCCATATTGACAAACTTCTAGGCTTCTTCATATACTTTGTCCAAGGATTGCAAAGTTGTTTTAGTTAGTTCAATGAATAGACTAATGTCTCTTTTAATTTATTTTAAAAAATCTTCAATATCAATAGAGCCGTAACATTGAGATATCTCCATTTTTTAGCATTTTAAACCTTCTCATGAAGGTCTCAACCATTTCATTATTTTTCTAGACGATTGAAAATAAATTATGTGACTCCTTTATGATGGACTTGTTACATACATAGTTGGTGACAAAAAAATTCACTCAAAATTCTTTACACATTAAGGGATAATTCAATAAACTATTGTTGTGTCGTTTCCTAGAAAGTGGTGGAAAATAACTTACAACACTTGACCTCGCTTTTATCTTCTTTCATGTTTACATCAACTATAGCCATTTTGAAATGGATAACATTTGTTATGGGATCTTTTATCCCCTTCTAAATAGGACACTTTGAAGTATAAAACTTGGGGCATGGTATCACTAATTTGATATCATCCGAGAAAGAGAATGATGAAAATATATTGTATATAGTCTTGATATCATTTAGACGACGTAAATTTCGTTGAATATTCAATTTGTCACTCATTTTTTCTTCTTTTTTTTCTTCCATATCTTTAAATTTCCCATTCAAATTATTGGAAAGGTCAAGTTGGATTGTGTGCTCCTTCAAAATAGGATTCTCTAAACCATGTGACCAACAAAAATGTTGAGAGATGGTTTGTACTGGGTGTTGAAGGATCACATATGCTAGTTCTTAAATTAGACTTGTATGTGTTGGTTGTTGAAAAGTATAATCAGGTTGGGGATCTCGTTGGTTGATGAGAAGTTTACCTAAGTCTTACCTCGTGTCGCGGTCTTTCAAAAGGTGTTTCTATCTCAAAAGAACTTTCAACCTTCTTAGAATTGTCTTGCATCAAAAGTGATTTGATTTCGTTGTTATTGTTCTATGACTTAATGAATTGTTGTGATTATGTTTCTTGTCATTGTAATCTTTCCATGTTAACATCCCTTTTAACCTATGATATGAACTGGTTATTTAATGAATCCTTCTCGTCGTTTAGGGCTCACTCTTATGTGGTGCATGTCATGCAGGGTCATACCCTAACCCATGATATGGAGTGATTATTGGTGAGATATGAGGTATATGATTGTTAAGATATAACTTAGGGATTGGATGTACATGGTTGTTTCTTGATGCGAGGTGGGTTTGACGACTAGTCATCATGAGAAGAGTGAATTTTACTGTAACACGAGTTGATTCTTCTTATATATATAGACACACACACACATAATGGACATGTGTCATCAATACATTGGTTGGCAATCTGTTAGTGTCAAAACTAATCTATATATAATAAAATTACAAATATAAATAGGTCGCTATTACCAGACCATATAAGATACCTCATTGTTAAGGCAGGTAGTAGTCATCAGTTTCATCAAGTCTTATTCCACAAAGCTTACCCAAGATAGTAGTCATGAGGTTGTTCCCACCAGGTCACATTGTGTTGATCTTGAACAATAGATTGGGTCTTGCTTACTAGGCCATAAACATTAGATCTTATGACAACCTATCCAAGGTTTCATGATCAGAAATGAATCAATTGCTTATAAGTATAAGGTTGCTATGAACGAGTTTGTAAATGAAAACATCACACTTAAAATATGAATAAGGTGTTATAGGTTGTTGAAGCCGCGTAGCTAATACATGAATAATATAAAAAAAATAGTAATGAATTACTTGACAAAATTCACTAATTCTCATAACAATCCATCCATATAATTGTTCATGTGACGCAAATTCTAACTATAAAAATATAAAAGACAATGTAGTTATAAATTATAATGGATAAATAATTAAATAGTATAGAATTATTGTCTCACATAGATAAGAAAGAAAAGTGGAAATAGTACTTACTCTAAAAGTTGTTGCATAAATTTCGCTTAAATATTCAAACTTTAATGAAAAAGGTAAACCTGTTTATCTTAGACTAACAAACTAGAAGAAAAAATCTAATTCTAATATATTATCTAAAATAAAAAAATTATCTTCTTATACGAAATTTGAAACATAACAAAAAACAACAAAGTAAGACATATAAATTAAAACCTAAGGAAAAAATGGTAGAGCAAAGAGTCAAAAGGGAAAGGAAACTAAAACCTAAGAAGATAAAGATTAAAAAAATCAATCATATGAAATTTATAAACCCTAAATGAAAATATAAAAATAATAAAATAAAATAAAATGATTTGATTGGTTTGGTTTGGTTTCTAATCGGTTTAAAGAATTGAGAACCAAATCAATCAAATATTAATATTTTTTGTAAAGAGAAGGACCAACGTAAACCAATAAAATCTTAAAATAAAAAATATTGGGTTTGATTCGTTTGGATATGTTGAGTTGGGTTCCGGTGCATTTTACACATCCTTACTCACCACCCAACAACCACTTATGTTTGACAATTTTTCAATTTTTTATTCTATAGGACATAAGTTGCATGTTTTGAAAACTAATTGTTGATGAGCTTTTAGACGATGGCAATGACCACCCATCATATTGCTCTAGTTTGTGCCAATTTCGTATTCATTTTGACACTAGACGATAATTGAAAAATTTGAAAGATAGATATAATAGATTTGGGAATGTGAGGGAAATAGGTTGCTCCGAGTGAGACGGTATTGTCTATTTAAAAATAATTTTTGTAATTTATTTATTTTAATTAAATTTTAATTTTATTTTAAAAATTAATTTTCTTAAATTAGACATAATTAGATTTAAAAAAAAATAATAGATTATAATTATTTAATTAAAAAAATTACATAATCTATAACTATTTTCTGATAATGCATGATATTCTCTTTGTCCACCATTTGCGGCCTATATCCTGTTCTAGCGCATATTGCTAATTACACATTACAAATAAAGTAGTATACCGGGTGCACGTCACCCCTAAGGCCCTAATCACTAGACCTACCAATGATTATACGTTAGCAAGAGATAATTAAAACTAATTGTTTTATACACAGATTTTAAAAACAAATATGCATATTACATAGATTTTAAAAACAAAAATGCATATATATTACCTATCAGATATTGTAATCTTGAACTATTTTAGTCAAACTTTATATATACCACAACATTTACTTTATAGATCTGTTTATTTACTTGGGTTTTCAGTAACTACCTAATATGAATTAAATAATAACTATTTAATTAATTGTCAATAAATTTGTATCTCAACGTATATCTCATTTAACATCTAAAATATTTGGACTGCGATTCTATGTGTAAATATTATAGTTTTTTTTTTAAGATTATCTAATTAATTGAGCTCAAACATGGACATGCAAATAAAATTTAAATGGCTGGCTAGCTAGCCAGCTCATATATAATTAACTTTAATATTTTGTCATCATCATGAGTTATATAACAAATCACATGGATCAGCTAGCTAGAAGATCATTCAGCAATTAATATTATTATTTCAAAAAGTGAAAGCAAAGATATATATGATATTATTGTTAGGCAGTCTTGTCATGATCATCTAATTAATCTAATTAATTAAATATTTCAAAAGAAATTCCGTCTTTATCATCCTAAATTAAATCAATAAATGATTCTTATGTATAATTAATGTATGGTTGTCCTTCCCTTAAACCTAGTGGCTAATGGTTGTGTACCGTGTACGTCTTCTTAAACTCGTACAAATATAAATAAATAATTGAAATTCTAGCATAAGCACATAAGATTTGTCTTGCTTGGAAAAAAAAGTCCCAACAAAATCATATATAATTCAAACTAATTTCTCAATTTCCTGAGTAAAATAATTTAGCCTATGTTTGGTACATACTATGTTAAAACAGCTGTTCTTTAAGTTAAAAATATTATTAATTTTTTTAATAATTTAAATTTTAAATAAAATTAATTTACTAACAATTTTTAACATAATATCAAATATATAAATCATATTTGAATCTTATAATTCCAATTATTAAATTATATATGTTAATTTATAAAAATATTAATTTCTCTTCTTACAATAATTTAAACCTTTATATATAAGATATTATTTACCAATATTTTCTAAAAATATTACAATATTTACAATTATTTCAAATTGAATAATTGTTATAATCTTTAGGAGCCTAGTCATCATTAATTTTTTTTGAGTAAATTTCAATAACAAAGACTTAAAATAGGAAAAAAAATAACACAAATCTATTATCTTTAACGAAAATATATTTTAGTTCCTCACCTAATAGTCAATACATGTATGTTACTTTTACAAAAATATCGTAAAAGTCCAATTTATAAAGGTAATATATTTATGTTGTTCTACTTTTTGCAAAAAAAAAAAAGTGAGATATCATTGTAAGATTTATGAGTGTTGATGTTATTCATGATCAAAACGGTTAAGTATAAATTAGTTTCAAAACACGTTATCGTGTGTATTATTCGACGTCGAAGAAAGACCAATTTTCAAATTAATGTACTTTCGGTATACACTTATTTCCTAACATGTGTTAGAATTAGATTCATGCATATAATTGAAATTTTTGGGAGTTAATCAATCGATATTATGTTCAATCGATCGTGTTCAATCTAGTTTGTCTCGCGTTGAAAGTATTAGGAGTAGATCGATCGAACTTATGTTTGATCAATCAAAATGCTATATCGATTGAGTTGAATCTGGACGCTCTCAAGTTATGTTTAATCGTTGCTGGTTCAATCAAAAAATGGTATCAATAGATCAACTTATTAGTTCAATCAATCGAGCATATTTTAGATCAATTGAGTGGGTACATTTTTAGTTTAAAATCTCTTTGTTTACTCGAGCCAATTGTTTCGATTACCAAATTACCCTTATTTTATAGTGCATCATTAAGTCTTGTATGAATAGAAAAGTCATTATACTTTAGCCTAGGGTTTTAATTTTCTTATATAAATAACCTAATGTTCATTGTTTTATTATCACACTTATTCTATTCATCTTGTATCTTTTGTGCTTTCTCTCAAAACAGTTTTTAATTACATCATATTTCTTTAGGGATGTTCTTGATTTAATTTGTCAAATCTATTGTGTTGTTATACTTGATTGATTCATATGCTTAATTATTTTTATGATATTGAGTTTTTGACTTTTGTTTTAAGGTTTTTTAGTGGATTTGATTTATCTAATTTACGTTCTTGAATCTTATAGTTAAAATTTTTCATTATTAAATTCTTTTTTATGACATATTTTGTGCTTGTGTTATTTGGGCTAACTTTTTAAGTGCTCGTTAGATGGGTACAATTGTTCATGGGAATCGAGAGATAGGAAAGTTGGTCTAGATACGTACACTTACTTTGTGAAGATTTTGAAAGAAACGACAACTCATAAGTAGATTTCTTTGAGAACTTTATGTGTGAATGGTAGTTGACCTTGTTTTATAATTAAACGTTATTTTTTATAGTGGATAATTAGGTAGTTTGGTAGATCGATTTTTTTTCTTTTAGGTTATTATTATAACATAGATTATTTTTACCTAAAATATCGTGTGTTGTATTTTGCTTTATTTATGTTTCTGTTGGTTATACACGATTAATTGTCTGATTAATATTTTTTAATTATAAATGATTTAGCAAAATCTTGCTCACCCAGTATAAGTTAATTAGATTTGTAAATTAAATTGTAAGCAAAAATTTATTACCTTTATAAAATAAACTTAATTACGTGATTTTTTTTATAAAAATAATAATTTGTGATTTTATTTTTATAAAAGTGATCATTTGTAATGATTTAATTAATAGATATTAGTTTAAAATATATTTTTTTAAAGATAATACGATTTATCATTTATTATTTTAAAATTCACTTTTTGATTAGAATACTTATGATTTTTTTTTAAAACACTAGCTTGATGTGTTTAGTACGTTTGAACACAAGTATAAAATAGGGTTTTCAAGTCTTTTGACATGCATGGTTTAATTGATGCTGTTTTTCACCGAACATGGTATATTTTAATTTCCCTCGGTCTCTCTCGCTAAGTTGATATTGCCGTCTTCTTTATATAAACTAAAGGTCTAAAGGTCACATAATGAATGCTGAAATTGACTAGGAATTAGGAGGCAGTCAAAATCAACTTTTATTATTATTATTTCAAAAAATTAGTGTCAAAATCTGCTTTTAAGCACTGGAGTTTTTGGTGGGCGTTGTTGAAGTTGGTTGGTATGGGGCAAAAGGCGGACGATTACTTTTTTTTGGTATTGGCTTTAGTTGGATCAAATTATGGGCTCAAACTAGCTAGCTAGTCTTCTATGACCTTTCAAGTGGACCCAATTTTGATGCTCTCAGTTTACCAAATCCAGGAACTTTTGTCAATGAAATAGATGGTGAAATAGGGTTGATTGTTAAAGTAATTTCATATTCATATTTTTGATATTTTAAAAAATATATCAAAAATATTTTAATTAAATAGATCATGTTGTATTATTACGTATATAAAAAGATTTAATTAAATAATAAATTATATTAATATATTTTTTATATAAATACCATCAAATTAACACCTTAAAAATATTGATAAAAAAAAGTACAAAAAGTAAAATTATAGTACTACTAAAATAAGGAAGTCTAGTATTTGAAAAAAATATTATGCAAAAAATGAATCCACGTTACGCTTGAATTGATTTTGGTATCTAATAGTATGATTTTAAGATTATATGTATTATTCATTATTTTTTAAGTATATTTTTAACTTATAACATTATTTTTAATTAATTATTATATAATTTTTTAAAATTATATTAATTTAAAATACCATATAATTATACACTTTAATTAAAATGACTAATTTTTCGCATCAATTCACTTTAAAAATGTCAGTTACAATATGGGTGTCAACTTGAAAAAGTGTGCATTTAGTACTCAAACGCATACGTGCATTTATTATGCACACACATATATGTGTGAAATACATGTGACACATTATGTGATGTTTCTTGGAGAGGTGGAAAGTTGGGTAACACATCTATTTACCAAAAAATATTTATTATTTTTAAAATATATAATAACATAATACTTAAATTAGTAAAATATAATATTAATATAATTTTTTTAAAAAAAACAAATACATATTATTTAATAAAAAAAAATTAATACTACTAATGAATAATATATTCTAAAAATAATAAATAATATCTATTAATAAACGGAATGTATTTAAAACTTAGCTTACGTGATTACCTAATATCTTCATGATCCCATGATTAATTAAGAGGTAAGACCTTATCGGACAGCAGGATTGTACCAAGTTGAAAACGATTGAGTCGAGTCCATCAACTTTTCTTTTGAGCTCAAGTAAGTCCTTTGGGTTTCCACTCAAGTTGAGGAACAATGAAACAATAACTCCAAGCATTTCATTTCAATTTTTTTTTAGAAAATAATTTTGTGTAATTTACTAACGAAAGCTATATCCCTAATTATATTTGCTTTTTATGACAAAATCCTATTTCATTATCGTAAATTTTTGTATAACTTGATCAATGTAACGAATAGATCGACAAAATATTTCATCTATGAATTATTTATGTGACTGAAATTGTTACTTTGAAGGGCAAAAGTTTTTGTACATTTTTTTTGTTTTTTGTTTTTTTGGTAGTGTAGGCCGGTCATAGGGTATTGGGTGAAGACCTATGTAAGGGATACTGCCTTAGGAAGCAACGTTCATGGGTGATTGGGTACCACGTACCTGACCAAACAAATTCAGATTACAAACCCATGACACAAACAAGTTCCAACCTAATACTGTTTAGTTTTTAGTTATAAATTAACTCACTTTTTTACTTGAATTTTCTTAACATTCAAAATAAAAGAAAATTGGCTCAAACTAATATAATAACTTTTATAATATTAAAAATGAAATAGGGTTACAGAGTTCTCTTCTATTATATGTTCAACAACATTAAATATTACAATAATGTAATTCTTTTTGTAGATTATTTTTTATTAAATAATATTATTTATAGTCTAATCTAATAAATAATACAAATAATCCAATACATTAATTTTATAACACTGTCAAAGGATGAGAAGATGAAGGAAGCATATCATACAAAAATACAACACAACATGATTTACACGTAAAACCATGTTTGTCGCAAGTGCTTTTATAGGGAATCCAAAAACTGGAAAATTTATCCAACAACGAAAAAATAAAATCGTATATGAATGATCAACGCTCCTTTTTAACCCCTTGAAATTATTTAATAAACAACATGATGACGCCTATTTCTTTGATTGCTGCTTTGGTTTTGTATACACATTACTCCAATTTGCTAAAAACTAACATTTCTTTTTTGGGTTTGTGCTTACATCGTTGACATCGATGCCAAAGATAATGTTAAATACCATACTCTCACTCAATTGAAAAATAAAATAAAAGGTTACAACCCCATCTCTATTTTGTCTCCTACGGAGAGAAAGATAGAGTAAACTGAAAAAGTTAATTTTTAATAAAATAATTATAATATTTATATCGATATAATTGAAATTCAAACTCATATCTAAATAAATTACATATTATTTATTTACTTATAAAAGACAACATTGTTAACTCAATCTATGAGCTGAGGTTTTGTGAAAAACAAATTAATTGTGAATTGAGGTTAGCATTTAGCAATATCTTCACAAAAATGATCGTCGTCACTCGTCAGAGCATAATCTTTTCCTAACATCTGCCAGTGATATGTATAAAAACATTGTTAAGAGCTTTGTTGTTTAATCTTATTATTAGGCTGACTAGCACTGGTGAGGCCCATTGGGCTCAATATTGCCCAGTATCTTTTTACTATTTTTGGAAAATGCTTAATGTTCTCATTGGAACAATTTCAATCTCAATCAAAATGGCTAAATATTATTGGATCTAATTTGAAACAATAGCATGATGGAGTGAGTTTGTATTAGCCCTACCTTTTATAAAAATATAAAATATATAAGAAGTAGATATAAAATTAACAATTGATAATAAGAAAGATGTATTCTTTAAGATTTTCTCTGCACCCCACGTTCTCATAATTCCGCCTACAATGGTTTTCCATATTATAAGCTTGGATGAACCACAATTCCACGACTTGGAATTTATTGTATTACTCGATATTTTATTTTTTTAAGATTAAATGTTAAAATTAAATATGAACAAGATGCTAAATAAATATATAAGAAAATATTTTAAAACCTTCTTTATTTATTCTATATTATTTTTTAGGCCAAATAATATGATATTTTCAACTCAATTGAGGAGTAACTTATCATTGAATCATTTTAGTTTTAACCATCCGTCTAATTATGAATTTTTTTACCGGATTATTAATTATTAAAATAGAGAAGACATATATAAATAATAATAAAATAGTTTTTAAATCTACACACATTTTCTAAGTAAGCTCACGTCAAAATATTCAAAAATTTAAATAATACTAAGTAAGCCCATAAATATCCATATTTTAGTACCTTTGCATATCTTAATGGTTAATAAATATGATAAATAAGTTTAATTATTCATTGATCTAATTTAATTCATCCTACAAAGCAAATATTGAGACTCAAAAGGGTGAGGAGTACCATGAGACTCAAAAGGACAAGGAGTAACTGCAAACTAACAAAGATGTGGAGGAATTAATAGATAAAGAGAACAAAGAATTAATGGATAAAGAAAGTAATGAAAAAAAATTCAGCCAAAAAAGAGCAACCTCTACAAATCCACTATTCCTTTCCCCGAAGATTACAAAAGAAAAAGTTAGACACAGTTTTTAAATATTTTAGATGTCTTCAAGAAGTTGCACATAAATATACCTCTTACAAATGCATTTGAACATATGCCTTCTTATACCAAATTTTTGAAGGACATCCTCAAATAATAACCTTAGTTGGAGGTTGTATTGACATCCTTGCTAGAAAACTACCCCATAAATTGAAATATCTAGGTAGTTTTAACATCACATGCACTATTGGGAATATCCACTTTGACAAAGCACTATGTGACTTGGGTTCCAACATTAACCTTATGCCATTATCGATTTTCAAAAGATTAGGGGTTGGTAAAGCCAAACCCACTTCAGTAACATTACAAATGTAATATAGATCAATTAAGTGACTTTGTGGTGTGGTAGAAGATGTGCTAGTGAAAGTAGACAAATTCATCTTTATGGTAGATTTCATTGGACTATACATGGAAGATGGCCTTAACATTCCTATCATACTTGGTCGTCCATTCTTAGAAACCAAAAAAAACACTTATTGATGTACAAAAGGGTGAGCTTATTGCAAGATGAATAAGTATGTTGAAAGTTTTTAAAACATCTAAACCCCCTGATATTGATAATGCTAATGAATGTTTTAAGATAAATGTTACAAATTGTGAGGATAACTTAAAAGAATCTGTTGAGTTTCCCACATTTAAGACTGTTATACATGATGATATAAAAAAGGACATAAACTCATCAGAAAACAACTCAACCAATTTTTACTTTGAAAGTATGAAATCAAAGGTTGATATTGTAAACTATGTGAAGTTTTTGGTAGACACGCCTCTCATGTGTGTATCAAAGGCATTTATGATTTTTTTAGATAGTATGTAAACCATCAATTGAAGGGCTACCAAGGTTAGACCTCATAGCTTTACCCTACCATCCCCAATCAAGTGGATAAGCAGAAGAGTCCAATAGAGAGGTGAAAAAGATATTGGAAATACATAAATTGGATAAGCTACGATGGAATGCTTATAAGAATTCCAAAAAAATTAAAAAAAAATATGGCATAATAAGAGAATTGAGCATCATGTTTTTAAATCAGAACATAAAGTTTTGTTGAACAAATCAAGACTCAAACTGTTTCCGGGTACTCTAAAAAATAAATGGACACATAAGGATGTACCTTAGGACTTGATATGACCGTCAATTCAAGGACATTAAACATGATGTTGGTTAGGAGACAACCCAACGTTATTTTCATTGTTTTTGTTTTGTAGGTGAATAAATATGGAGAGCAAAGGCGTAATAAGATTGAGAATTTCAACGAGAGATGTGATGTGCGAGGACTAAGGGAGTTTTATTTTATTTTATTTTTCATATTTATATATATATGTTGGGGAAAATATGCAATTTAAGTTTAGGGGAGGAAACTTCATTCTCTATTTTAATATTTAGTATGCATTTTAAATTTTTAGAGGTTTTTTTATAATGCTTTTAATCATGATTTTGGTAGAAATTGATAAATATATGGAAACTAAATGCATGCATACTTGATATGAAACATATGCACTCAATGATAAAAATTGATTGTTATGACTAGGATAAGGAATGTAACATGCTTGTTAAGATACTTACATTAATCATGTGATATACTTGCTAGTTTTGATTGGATTGATTCAAGTTTTTATGCATATGTTCATGATTGATTTTGGTGTTCTTCTTGAGAGAAAATTTGTAGTGAGTTATGAGAGTTGATAAGATCACCATGTTTTAGAAACTACTTGATCATCCTTTGAGGTAAAATTCTAAATAGTATTTAGAAAAAGAAATGATTTAGGGCTTATTTTAATCGATTGAGTCTTTCAAACTAACTATTGTTAATATCCGTAGTCACTCATTTGAGTCTAATAGAGAACCTTTCATACCCTTAAGCCACATTTTATGTCTAACCAATAAGCATTACCTTCCCTTGCACCTTTAGCTTGTATGAAAAGAAAAAAAATGAAATCATGTGTTATGCTATAGAGTGAGGTGAAATGTAATGCACTCTATAAAAAAAAGAGAAAAAAAAAAACTCGCAACATAATTATCCTTCTAAAGAAAATTAAAAATAAGTTTGGGTGTGTTGTGAAGTTAAAGAAAAAAAGGATGTGGAATAAGAGAATATGAAAATAATGATAAGAGATGGTGCACTAAAATATTAAGTTAAAGCTCAATTGCAATTAACAAGTGCATGATGAATAAAAAGAAAAGCTAAGGTGTAGAAGAGCCTAAATGTCTTCATTTATCGACACCTACCTAAGTCTTACATGCAAGCATTTAAAATCCTTATTAATCTCTATCTAAGTGCATATTTATATTAGTGGAGATAGATGTAAAAAATAGACTTATGAGACTTGTTCTAAGATTGAATTGATTAGCATGTTTGTGTAAGTTGATTTCATGAGTACATTCGATGATATCATGTGACACATACACACACAAATCAATTCATCAAAAACCTTACATATCCTTGTATTAATGTAACATTGATTGATGAATATATGAATCTTTTTGTCATAGGATTGTATGACTTTAGAGGGAGATAATCTTCACTAAATATGCATGTATTAATATATATATATTAATGAATATACTACCCATGTTATTTTAGTTGACTAGACTTGTGTTAATAAATATATATTTTATGAATATATTACCAAGTGGATGCCATGCAAGCACAAAGGCCCAATCAAGTAATGTCATGCATACAAAGTGACAAAGCCAACGTCACATGTCAGTACAACATTCATTTCGAGTTTGTCGATCAAATGTCGTGCCATGTGTATTTAGGCGATTTGTCCACTCCTTCCAATGATGCACCACACAAGCTGTAACCATCAATCATATCACACCATGTGGCACTGGCTCAGTGAGTGTTGACCTAGACCAATCCTTCTTACCATGCATCATGCGTTGATTCGAGTATTAAATCCCACATGCCATGTGGCATTCTTCTATTAATTAGTGCTATTAATTTTCCTCTTTTTCGTCTCAACCTTGATTTGAAGTTGATTTGGTGGTCTAGATTCTTCCATAGTTATATTTAACTCCCTAATTTCCCCGTAAACCCTAATGAGCCAAGATTAACATAATTTTTATCAATTTTAGGAGTTAAGAAAAGAGAGAAATACAAAAAAAATCAAGAAAAAATACAATTTTTGGTGAAGATTCAAATGATACTATAATTCAAAGAATTGATTGTTTTTTTTTCTTCTCCTTTCTTTATCAATTGTTATATCTTTACTTATAGAAAATTATGGGTTTTATGAACAAAATTATGTCTTATTAATTTATTAATATATGGGTCTTATGAACCCAATTTTTAACATGTAATGATGAAATATTTTACACAATTATGATTTAAATTTAATTATATTATTTAATATGATTTTTATGTTATTAATTGTTTGGCCAACAATTGATCTATAGTGACAATTAAATAGGTTTGAGAGAATTGTGTAATTATTTATCTTAATTAAATAACATATATAGTTTCTAGGCAAAAATGTATGATTCTTATGTATGTGATCCATAATTGATGAACTTAATAAGTAGTATGCAATTTAATTGATACAAGAGTATGATTAGGTTAATTAATATATAATGTGTAGTTTACTTAAGAGATGAATACATACTAGGTTAAATTCAATTGATCACGTAATTAATTGATAATTATATTTGAGAATTTTAGTGTTTCGTATGTTTAGAAAATTAATGATTAAGTATTTCTAGATATATTATAATATATCTTCTTAGTTGTCGAATCTAGTTTAATTAATTATTTTTAGCTCTTTTAATTTTGCTTTCTTAAAACATAAAAACTCAAAAAAAATTGATTTTTGTTTGTTATTTTAAAAATTAGTTTCTAATAATATAATCTCCGTAGAAACGATCTTTTTTATCATTATATTACTTATTCTGATACATATACTTACATATTTATTGAACACAATTCATGTTTGATTACTTATTAACAAACCTAAATTCTAAACAACCTAGAGGTACGCTTACTAGATTTAATTTATTCATTATATTAAGATCTAAAAATATGATAACTAAAATAGGCATGTTTAAAGCAATCATTTAGCCTTTAGTGAAGCTATTCAATGCTACTTGTGATAACAACCATAAGGTATCACTTTGAATAAGAATATTAGTGATTACTTACTAACATCTCTGACTATATATAAATATATTCATGCAACAAACTAGTTAATTACTCTAATTCATATATGCATAGTTTTGGCATTCAAACATAGAATTGAATACATCAAAAAGAAAAAAAAATTAAAACTAAAATTATCATGACATTAAATTGATTAAACCATAGTCTAGGGCTTGAAATTACCCATAATTATATTATTAAATTAGCTAGATTCTATACAAACCAATATTACAATCACAAAAAATCTAAATAAAAGAAGAGTAAAAAAGCTTATGAAAATCTTCAAAATCTCCTCTAAAATTGTCATAGATGTTTTATGTGATCACTTTTGTTTCTTATTGCAATTATTATATTGATTTTATTAATTTTGATATTTTTCTTATTTTGTGGAGTGTTTTTTTGTATTTATAAAAGAAAAATCAAATCATAATGTGAATATGATTACTGGTATTATAGTGGAGATAAGATTAATGTGCATCACGTGTCAAAATGATAGGATAAGTTAAGATAAGAATAAGTTGGGACAAAAATAAGCATTGATGAGAATAAGTTATGATGGGATAAGTTGTGATGAACATCCACTTCTTTTCTAAATTGATCCACCTATAAAATAAAAATTATAAAAAATTCATAAAAAAATAATATATTTTTAATAAATATAAAATAAATATTTTTAGTTCAATATAATAATATATGTATGTATATGTATATATATAAAGAAATTGATTTATAAAAATATGTATAAAATTGCACTTATCATAAGTCAATCAAATTTGTGGAAAAAAGGATCGTTTACCCTTCCATTCATTCAAGACATCTACAAAATCTTTGTAAAAAGATTGCCCACTCATCTTCATCTAATGAATCTTTAAAAAGATATCAACCCTTCTTCCATAAAAGAATAAAATAATTAACGAGTTCTAATACTCAAATGGGAATCACATGGCTTAATCGACCATTAGTCTCTTTTGTGCTCTTGTAAATGCCTGAGTTACAGAGCCCATGCTTGCTCTAACTTGACCAAAATTTTCTTAATAGGCTTGCAATTAAGGATCCTAAGTAGATACTAACACCTATCTCAATATGATAAAGATAGCATTACAAACTATCCTGGAGCACCTCCCGGAGCTACATATTCCATACCTACTCCTTGTCCAAAAAAGGTCCATATGGCATCTTTCGAATACCTAAAATGTACAAGATCCAACCCATACCAAGACAAGGTTTGAATAATAATGTGACCATTACAATAGGAACCAAGATCTAGAACTAGGCAAATAGAGCTTGCCTATAAAGTACAAAGTTGTCCATCTATGGATGACCAAGATGTTTCCCTCATACCATACATCTTGGACTGGTTGTGACCATCTTGAGTTGCTTCTATCCATTGCAATTAACAGGACCATCTTAAGGCCCGTAGGTAGGGGCACTTTGTCCAAGCCAACCATGTTTAACTATGTGGCCTTAATGGCTAATGGCCACCATAGAAATCATCACTTAGATGAGGTATCAACAATCATCTATTTAACTATTAACTGACTTATATGTAACAAAGGTTGAGCTCAAGACTTAACCATCTCGCTCGATTTCCCATTCATGCTAGAAGTTTTGGTTACTCCACTCTTGTAAGTTCAAGAGCCCAACATGAGCACCGATACTAACGACCCCTTAGAGCACATAAACAAATTCAAGGGATGGAACCATTTATCTACCTTGAAATATGAAAAATACATTCCATAACATTCTAAAGTGCCTTTATAAGCAATAAGATCAAGAACCATTATCCATCAACCAAGATTTCATGTGGCATTTTCTAATGCATGGATTGTCATAATGCCCACTCTTGTAAGTTGCATAGTCTAAACCATCGTCTATCAAGTCACATAGTCCACATTGATGCCTTCCAAGTCCAGATTGTTACCTTATATGCCATGACATCTACATTACTACTACCTCACATGTCGCCTAATCTACACTTCAATATTTCAATAATAATAGTTTAGGATGTGCCTTAGCCTACGCTAGATGTGATAATTCATCACCTTCTAGATCACGTAATCCCCTTATAATATGATGTCATGGTTTAGATTATAAATTCTTGAGCACCGTCTAGGTCATATAGTATGTGTCATATCTTTCAAAGGTGCATAGTCTAGGACACTTCGTACCAGGTCATACCATATAGGATAGTGTGCCACCAAATAGGTTGTACCATCTCACATAATAGATCATGTAGATCGAGTCTTGATCACCTAGAGTATGGTTATGGAATCTAAAAGTCCAAGACTTTATTATTCAATATCTTATAAGAAGGGATAATTCATCAACACAATTAGAAATATTTTTCTAAGTTAAGAGACATCTCATGCTTGGATCATTTGACAAGTTCAAGTATTTCAAGTAGGGGTTGATATCGAAGGCTTAGCCAAGTAACACATGACTAGTAAATTACCTTAAATTAGAACAATTCTAGAAAACATAACAATGCTTGGACAAAATAAGACTAGGTATATACAAGTCAAAGATCATATGAACATTGAATCGTCACCCGACTAGATGAGACAAGACTTGACAAAGTATGGCCAATCAAGACCAAGTATAGCCAATTAAAACCAGATGTAACCGATTAAGACAAAGTGTGGTCATCTAGGACCAAATAAGTATGGCCAGGAAAGGTGTGGTTGTCTAGGACTAGATGTTGTTGGCCAGGAAGTGGCGATCAAGAGTGTGATATACCAACCAAGATATGGCTAGCCAAGAACGTGACCAAATGGATAGATAGCCAGCTAGATAGGCCCGAACTGTAAGCTAATCTATCATTTCACATTTTTCATACACCATCTCGCCTTAGGTCCATATCTTACTCTCTACCGATATATTCTCTTATCCTTACACATTGACTGAAAGGCCCATAATTTCACAAATAGATGGGACCATAATTAGGTTTAGAAAAAAAAATACTAATGAACTGACTGAATCAAGGTCAAGAATATATATTTGTATATGTTCAAAACATTTGTGCAAGAGATAAAGTCTGCAATATAAAGTTACATCCTACCAAAAAATTGGATTTTGACATGCCAGAAGGTGGTTTTTAAACATAGAGGTGAGATCTATTCTAAAGTAGTGAATAAAAAGAATTCTGACAAGTGAATTTTATGCTTTCAAGGCCAGGACATCAAATATTCCACAAAAGTTTAGTTGCATTAAGTTACAGTGAGGAAACTTCATAATCATATGATATGCACTCAAGATTATAACTAACATAAATAGTAGCTTAAATGGGTATATCGCCCTTTAATTCATCATAAACCCTAAAAAGGGGCCATGTCTTGAAAGCCATGCCACTCTAGGACTAAGAAAAATAAATTCCTTAGTACTTTACTAGGGCATGCACCCATGTTAAAGTAGTGAATGAGAAGCATCCTGATAAGTAATGTTTATACTTTCAAGGCTAGACCATCAAATAGTCCATAGAAGCTAGGCGTGTTAAGTTACATATTAGATGCACCCTAACGATATACTTAGTGAGCTAGACTAGAACCAATGCATAGAATAACCTAGCTAAGTTCCTATCACCGTTTAATTGACTATAGACCTTGAAAAGGGACTATGGCTCAAAGGTCACTCTACCTTATGTTTAGGAATCATTTCAGCTACCTACACCATACCAAAAATGTAAAATTAGGTTTGCGGGACACAAATAAGGCATGTATCCCTACTAAGGTAGTGAATAATAAGCATATCGATAAATGGTCTCTATGCTTTTAGGACTCAAGACACCAAATAGGCCACAGAGCTCTATCCATTACCATTCTAGGTTGTGCCACAATATATATCCTCCTAAAGAATGAAAACCTCTTGTGATGCAACTCAATGTATCCTTCTTTGTCAAAATACCTCTCTAAAAGTTCAACCACATGTCAACATTCTATACAAATTCCAAGCACAAGTCAAGCTTAAAATTTATTAAGTATACTAAGATACTAGTCATATCAGAACTTGAGGTAGTCAAGATATGATCCCCATTTCCTAGACTTCTTAAAAGTGTCTGGAATCTCATTGGCTAGGAATTTGTTAGCCAAGACTTCATGGGTAAGGAATTTGGTATCCAGGACATTATTGGCCAAGTCTTCATCATTTATAACTTTATTGCCCATGATTTTATCAACCAGGGCTTTGTTGACTAGGAATTTATCATCCAGGACTTCGTTGGCTAGTATTTTATTGGTAGGAATTTGTTGGATATGACTTCATTGGCTAAGGCTTTTCCAACTATGACTTCTTTGGCCACGACTTCATTGGTTAAGACTTTGTTGACCAGGACTTTACTGACCAAAACTTCATCGGCTAGGATTTATCGGCCAAGACTTCGTTGGCTAAGACTTTATGGCAAGAACGTATTTGGCCACCAACTTATATTATTTACTCGGTCACTATGCCATATGGTCTTCCTTAGTCTATCACTATCCTAGCACACACCCATGGTAGCCAGATCCACCATTGGTGGTAAAAATTGCCCAAGTATAACTCCCAATTTTTAGGAGGATGAAAGGTAGTTAAGGATGAGATTTTAGAGGCTTAGAAAGGCTATATTACTCACACATTTCCTACCTAGATATAAAGAGTTAAGTTCCAACTTTGACGTCTATATCACACTCTCACTGTAAGTCTAATTGGAAATCTAAAAGCATCGCCAAGGACAAAAAGCTATCACACACATTTTGAGTGGCAGAACACATCATGAAATCCCTCGCTTAGATAGGTAAAAATCATAAGAAAGTTGGCCTATTGTCTCAAGTGTGATTGAAAAGGGTCATGAATCCAAATATTGACAAGAATTACAATCGGACCTTATCATCCCAAGTTCATAAAGTCTGAGGGTTTGATGTTAGGTCTAATTTAATGTATCCCACGTGGTAAGAAAAGAGTAATCTTAATAAACAAAAATCCTTATGGGCCAAGTCTAGTAAGCGCTAAGTCATCATATAAGTATGAGTACAAGATAATCTTCATAAAAGATAAATACCCAATAATTATCTCATAATTATCTTAAAGAGATAATCATGGATAGATGTTCACGGTGTTATAACAAATCAATTGTATATCAATAAGGAATATGTATCAGGTTAATTCGTATCCCTATATATATTTATATATGTACATATTCATAGAGATCTGATATGATCTTATAATATCATATGAAATAGATCTATTCTCACATAATAGAAAATCACAATCAAGCACAATTGTTTATCATAATTGTAAAGTGAGATCATAGATCTTATCTAAACTTCATCATCTTGTTACTGACTTAAGCATTGAAAGAACAAATACTACCTTTTATGGTGATCTCAAGATCCTAAATGTTTGTTTAATCTCGCAAATCCATGGAAGGCAATCCTACCTTAATGTTGATAAATATCAACATTAACAGATACTAATACTAAAAAGATACTTATCTATTTGAACTTATCAAAATGAAAAAAAAACATTTATTAGTTGTTAGGGTTCAAATAGTGTTGTGACTTCTTTACAATGACAATTGGTTTTTTTCTTTAAATAAGTTTGGTACCTTGGTCAATTAATTCTAATTTTTTAATTTTTTTTTCAAAAATAATTAAAAACTAAGAGCTTGTTTGATAATTATTCTGATTTTGGATTTCTAATTTTTTTCAAGTGATTTTTCAATTAAATATGTTTGGCAACAATTTTTAATTTTAATTTTTACTTTTTTAAGGAATCATTGACAAAATGTAAGGTGATTCATGAATATTTAAAACGAAGATTTTTGAATTATATTTTTTATTTTTGATTTTTTTTCATCAAATATTTTTTCAAAGTGTAAATCAAGTCTTATGATTTTTATATTTATAAATATTTGAAAAATAATTAAAAACATAAAATTTGTAAATAATAATAAAATAAATTTATTTTTTTAAGATTTCAAAAAAATAAAAAAACATAATGGATTATCAAACAAGTTGTAAGTGATTTTTGATTTTTTTTTCTTGAAAATCAATAAGTAAAAATTGTTATCAAACATATTACAGATCATTTTTACAAAGAATCATAAATCATAAAACAAATTATTTAATTATAAATTATATATCATAAATCAAAATCTTTCTATAATAAAATCCAATTTATCTATCTTTTTAAATAAGGATGATTTAAAAGCATTCTAAAATTTTAAAAACTTTATTGAAAAAAAGGTTATAAAGTTTAATCACACGACAAAACCTTTTCATGATATATGTTTTTTTTTAACAAAAATAAATAATATATATTTATATTTTTTTTGGTCATAAATGTATTTTTTATAATTAAAAATAAAATCAATTAAATAATTGAATTATATAAAAATCAAATAAAACAGATCCGGAGAAAAGCCAAGTCAGATGGGCTTGACATAATGTCGGCTTTCTTATCGTGTGCCCTTAGTCCTTACTTCCAGCTTAGCAACAAAAAAAAAAAAAGGACTAGGGAGAGGTCCTTGTGCTTCGAATTTCATCCAGACACCCAGGGGAGAGAATGAAACTGTGGAACACAGGCGTTGGCACAGTCATGGTTGCCCCAGGAAGGATTTCATGCAGGCCCATATACATGGCTTCTAAGCTCAACTCGGAGCAGCTACGTTCGCAGTTGGATGAGCTTCACTCCGAGGCTGAGATCACCAGAGCCAAAGGTAACTCCCTCTCTCTTTCATATTTATTTCATGGTATTTCATTGGGTTGCATATCTTATACTTCAATTTTCAATGGAATTCATATTTCTGTTATGATTTTTGTTATGACTGGTTCTACTACGTTATTTTTATCTCTGCTGAACCTGATATATCTTGGAAAATAAGTTCATTTGTTAGTGCTCTGAAAAATAATAGGGGTGACAATCTGACACGACATGCCAATTCCACATGAAGATGAGCATGATTATTACACGACCAAAACATGATTGAATTAAAAGTTATCACTAATTATTTTATAAATTAAAGCTTGAATTGTTCCTTACAATTACAATAATTTACTTGATTGTCTAAATATTTTAGGAAAATTACAAAAAAATAACACTTCTAAAATTTATAATAACAAAAATAGTAATTTAATAATATTAAACGGGATCCAATTAGATTAAACAGATCTAAATGATCGTAGTTTAATTTGAACGGTATCCAATTGGATTACATTCAAAATTAAACAATGTGTTAGATTTTTTATATTAGAAAAAATACATGAATTGAACATAATGGGTGCTATTTTTAAGGTTACAAGTTTTAATGTTGTTATTTTTGTTGTTTTCTTATTTTATTATATTAACCAACACGCAAAAGTAAACATGACATATCACGAACACAACATGTAAACACGAATAGATTGCCATCTCTACATGGAAAGTTGCAATTTTGTTATCACTAGTTCCACGAGAAGTTAAACTTTTCCTCCATCTTTTGGAGTAAAAAGTTCAATGCTCAGGTCTAGCAGTTATCACAGAGTTTGGGTTGAAGTTATGCACTATTTTTCCACTTAAATTACAGGACAGTGTATTAAACTTTTATTGAAGTTGATTTGTATATCTATAGAGACAGTCTCGAGCATAATGTTATGGTTTGTGATGTAGCAAATGGTGCTAGATTGAGACTTTTGCGCTTGTCAAAGGTAGCCGAGAAACTTAAACGACAAGCAGCAATCAATGTCCAAAGTGGGAGGGAAAATGATGCAAGGGAACTCCTCTTTCAGAAGAAGAAAGTCATGGAAGCTCTACAGAAATCAAAGAGTCGCATTGAATTGCTTGATGAACTTTCCACTAAGCTTAATGAGGTACTATGGTGCTTTACTTTGCTGAAATTGTTTGATTATTCGATTTGCAATGCACAACCTAGGTGTTTGTATTCTTCACTCTTGTTAGATGCGGCTAATGCACAGATTCCCTCCTATGTGTTTAAGAACGAAGGCCTTGCTCCCTCTAGCAGTTTATGATGTTATCTGCTTTTGACATTGTAGTAGTGTATTACATCCCGACACGCCTCCTATGGTAGAGTTAGATTGAGACTAACATTTCCTGTTTTCTGTAGAGATACAGATAACAAGCTCATGAATTATGCATAGTTCCTGACATTTCTTAAAATCTTTGTTGACCTCCAAAGAGCTGTGTCAATCACCATGTTGTTCCAAAACATTCTGTTTAAGGGTTCAGTAGCTCAAATATGGTGACTAATACAGATCGACATACCCTCTAACATATTTAGTTTTCTATCATTCTTTTCTACTTCTTATTCCAAATTTGATTCCTAGCGTTTTTCAACAAATGTATACTTCAGATTATATGATCAGCAGACTATTTTGGTTCAGGTGATATCTGTAAAAGAAAGGCAGCTCATTGGAAATGTTTCTGTAGATCTTGAAGTTGCCAGAGAAGATACTTCTAGTCTTCGAATCGTACCTCCCACTACAGAAATTACAGGAGATATTAATTATAATGATCTGAAATCGAATGACGATCAGGAATTGCAGTTTCATGAAGACTTTCAAATTCATCAAGAGGATGATTCTCAAGGATCCATGTCAGGGGTGATCCACAATGATGATAAAATTATAAGCAACTTGAAAGGAGTATCCACATATGAGGGTTTTTTGGAAAATATGGATCAACAACTCAGTGAAATTGAAGCAGAACTTGTCACTATTATAAGAGTCTCGAATTTGATCTTGGATGGTGTAGAGAAAACAAATCATTTTAAGGTTCAACAAGCAATGGAGCTTCTTGAGAGCATTCGTGGCACCAGAGAGAGGTAAGCATACTAATCTATTCAAGAAATGATATGATTAGGGTGAATTTTTCCTGTTTTTTCCAAAAAAAAAACATTGCATATTTATTTTGAATGTGTGCTTGTTATGGTATTGTACACATGCAATATCAAGATGGTATTGATTACTCCTAGAGTAGATGATGTGTCACTCCAATCAATGATATATTGTGTAAGTGTAACATTTATTGTGAAGAGTCAACACTTTTCAAGATAATCTTTGCAATATCACTAGTTACGAGTAAACACATTAGCTTACTTCAGGAGCAACTAATACTATCTTTGCAATATTTCTCTCGGTTACTAACTTGATTTTGTACCTATGGGCTTCCTATCGTAGAATTACCAATATCAAGTTGGCAGAGGTGGAGAGTACATGAAGCTTCATTTGGTTAGTTCAAACCCTTCCAGCTGATAATGACTAAATCGTACATGTACTTACGTGTTTGTAGTTAGCAAGAAAGTTAGGTAAACCTGAAGAATGAAAGGCATATATAAGCAGAGTACCTAATTATTGCTTCCTGTAGACTTGTTATTCACTATTATCATTAATTATAACTCGAAGAGAAGCCTGATTTTGGGTATACTATTATTCACATGTAGGATAACCAATTTTTAAGCTTCTCCATTTTAGGGATCAATCAACCTTCATGATTTCTTTGTCTTCTAGAGTAATTTGTTCTTCCTTAAACTGATTGTTTTATGAGGTGTTGAGAGTAAAAAAATAATAACAAATAAATAAATAACGTTGCTGGATTAGATAGATAGAAGTGTTAGCCGCAAAAGCATTTTAATTATCACAATCTTTTAGCTACTACAGATAACATTGGCAGATATTTAGCATTTGTGAAAAATATTCAATAGAAACTGTCCAATGTTTTAGTTCTGGCAGCAGGTTGCGCTGATTATAATCCAATTGATCATGAATGTAATTATGGGGCCTGTGGTCAAACACATGTCGTACCTGTGTGTATAAAATTGCTATACCTGCTATTTCCTCTGATTTAAACTCATCTGAGGGAGAATTCTCATGGTAGAATATTTCATTTATGAGTACTAATGATCAGGGGAATTGGGAAGGTTCTATATCTATCTTGTATGCAATAAGGGACCAAACAGTAGAAATATTAAATGGGATTATGCGGAAGTAGATATTAAAGAATCGAAATAGGTAGAGAGGAGAACTAAAAAATCAAAAAAAGATATTCTAATTCTCATTCATTAATAATATTGAAAGATTACATGTATATTTATAGGAACAATAAGACTGAAATCATAATTCTTTTAAATAAGACTCCTAAACTAATAAGAATTATCTAATATTCTAATTATAATAATATTAAGTATTTAATATTCTAATTATCTTCCTTTAAGTTGAACATATATAAATTCAATTTGAGCAACTACAAAGAACAATAAAATAGAAATAAATAAAACAAAAATATATATGCCTAGTTGAATCTCAAAGCTGCTTACAGAATTCTTTCTAAAGAGTGTAAAAGTAGTCAATGAAATTCTTTCTAAAGAGTGTAAAAGTAGTCACTGAACTAATCAAAAATAACTGATAATAATGGGATACATCACTTTGTTAAGGACATGAATTTTGATTGAAGTTGTGGGCCACGTATAATAGAAAGTCCTTAAATATATAGGGTAACATAGAAAAATTCCTTAGACATAGAAAACAATAGAAGACGTGGTGGCATAAGCTAAATAGCAATAAATCACATAGAAAAATGCTTTCTAAAAATTAGGACAATCAACGTTTGATAGCAAAGACACCTAACAAACAAAAGTTGATGTAAATAGCTATTTACAAATAGAAGTAAGACACACTCTTACTCTTCCCTCAAGTTAGAGCATAATGTACAAAAATACTATCAAATTTTTTTTGTTACTTTCATACCATTAAACTTTACAAAATGTACAAAGATACCGTCGACGTCGATCAGTTATTAATAAGTTATACATGTATCTATGATATTTTTGTTACATTTGTAAAGTTTAATGATATGAAAGTAACAAAAAAAATTAGATGATATTTTTGTAACATTTGTGAAGTTTAATGGTATGAAAGTAACAAATCGAAATTCGATGATATGTTTATAACAACCCTTAAAATTTGGTTGTAAAAAAATATATTTACTCTATATATAGATATACTATATTATTCTAAAAGAATAAATATAATATATGTGTGTGTTTGTATATATATATATATATCTATTTACGTAGTTATATATAGTTAGCTAATATATATTAGTCTTGATATCATTAATTTAAAAAAAGGAAAAGAAAAGTTCAACAATACTATTGTCACAATCATATCTAAGGATCAAATCGACCCACTATCAAACACTTAGGCTCCGTTCAATAGTAAAATTATTCCTACTATCATACAAATAGTTCATCCTTTATAAATATTAAATTGGATGGTACTAACTGTCATATTTGGTCTAAGATTTTAGAAATGCATATTACTGGCAAGGAGAAAAAATGTTATATCATAAGTAGAAAAATTGCCTCAAATGATGATGATAGAACTTATGATAAATGGGAAGTCGAAGATGCCTTAGTAAAATCATGGCTTATCAACTCCATGTAGAGAAGTTGATATCTCAGCTTGTTCAGTGTAGAACTGCAAAGGAAGTGTGGGATGCAGTGAGAAAGAGCTACCTCAATGTTTTTGACTCTTTATAGGTTTATGAGTTAATAAAGAGGTCTTTTTAACTCTGTCAAAGTAGTTGATCTCTTACAAAATATTACAATGAACTTAATCTTCATGGAGTTGGGTTATCGTAGACCCAATGATATGGCATGTACTATTGATATTGAAAAATTGAGAAAACATACTACTGATGATTAGATTTATATTTTTCTGGTTGGTTTAGATCAGAGTTTGGATTAAATTAACAGTCAGATTTTGGCTACTTCACCTTTGCCATGCTTAAAAGAAGCTTATTCATTGGTTCATCATGAAGTACAGAGGTAGGCCACGATAGGTACTGAGGACAACCTTATACCATCAACTCTCATTGTCCAAAAAAAAAATAGGCCTCGTTCAGATCCTCTAATTGCAATCTATGGTTCTCAATTTTGCACCTATTGCAATAATTTCAATCATATTGTTGATAGTTGTTGGAAGAAACATGGTTATTTGGAGTGGCACAAACTTAAGCAAGTTGAGCGAAAAAAGAAATCTTCTCAAATTGTTACATTTGCTTCTTAGATTTCTCGAGTAACTATTCAAGGAGGTAATTTTGATTTTTCATTTAGATTTATGAAAGACTTGTGCATTGATATAGGAGTCATTGATTATATGACCAGTAACCCCTCTGTTTTTTATTCTTTAACATCATCTCATGTTAAATCTGTTAAGGTTGCCAATGTGACACCGATGTTAATTATGAGAGCTGGTAGAGTTTCACTATCATCCACTTTTTTCATAACCTCTATTTTATTTGTATCCATTTTTAAGAATAACCTTTTGTTAATTAGTAAACTCACTAAGAATCTTGATTGTTCTATAACTTTCTTTTCTACTCACTCTATATTTCAGTACAATCAGAGGAAGATGATGATTGGCACTGGTAGAGAGAGGAGGTTTGTATTACTCAGAAAGGATATGACAATCTTAGTTGTGGTTTTCAAATGGATAAAAGAAGTGATAGAATAAGAATTATGTTATGGCACTGTCATCTAAGACATCTATCATTTGCTTATTTAAAACGTTTGTTTTCTAAACTATTTTCTAATATTTTTGTTTTTAATTTAATTTGTAAACAATGTATCTTTGTCAAAAATAATCAGACTACTTTCAAAATTAGTTTTAATAAAAGTTATATTTCTTTTGCTTGTGTCTATACTAGTATGTAGGGTCTTTTCTCTACTCATACTACCTCTTGATATAAATATTTTGTCTTTTATTCATGATTGCACTTGAGTCATTTGGATCTATTTATTGAAATCTAAGGGTGATATTACTCGTGTTATTTCTCAATTTTATAAAATGATTGTCACGTAGTTTTATGTACTGCTTAAGGTTTTTTGATTCTGATAATGGTTGAGTTTGTGAATCAATCTCTTATTGTCTTTTCTAAAAATCGTGGCATCCTTCACCAGACAATATGTGCTTATACACCACAAATAATAGAATGATGTAGTAGAGTGGAAGAACCGTCACCTTCTTGAAATGATGTGTGCTCTATGCTTTACTATTCGTATTCCTAAGCACTTTAGGGCTAACGATGTCATAATTGTTGCTTTTCTTATAAATCGAATGCCTGCTTGAATTCTTGACTATCAAACTCCTTTGAGAAAATTATCTCATTCATACTTTATCCACTACACTTAATATATGTCCTAAGGTGTTTGGTTGTGTCTGTTATGTTCATGTCTATGCACTTCATTGAAAAAATATGTTTTTTTGAGATACCCTAATGCACAACAAAGGTATAAATGTTTTCACCCACCTACCCATAAATATTTTGTATCCATGGATGTTCAATTTTGTGAATATGTCTTATTATTTCTTCAACGACATCTCTTTGACTCCTCTTTAGGGGGAGACTAAGAGTAAAGAAGAGAAGTTGTGGATTTTTGGGTTTTTTTTGGATAGGGGAGTTCTTCTTGATTGAGAGAACCCGAACTTGAAAAAGAGAAACCAACTAATAGGTTGAGGTCACCTCATATATTCCCCCTACAATGTGGCAAGAGAAATGAGGACCTTACTACTATGGCCTCACCTTATAACTCAGATGGTCCTCTTAATGATACTACTATGCTTTCTGTTATATAAGCCTAAGGCCTAACTCAACCCAATAAGATCTCATTGAGTTAAGGATTGTCCACACTTATAAACTGCACTACAGCCGAGCGCCTAGTCGATGTGGGACAATACAATCCTTCAACACTTTCAAATAAATCTTCTAAGATTGATGATGAGGTACATGTTCATTCTTTATATTCTGCTAATGATATCTCCGCTTTTGACATACCTCCTGACCCTATAATGTCAGCACCTACTATCTTAAGTCCACTAGATAATGATCAAGGTAGGATGTATCCTCTTGGAACTCGTACACAACCTGATAAATTGGGTTTGTCTAAATCTTCATTTTATATTGTTTGTCCCATATCTGACTTTATTTTTTATCATCATTTATCTAAAACTCATCTAGTTTTTACACTTTAGATTTCTTTTGAACTTATTCCTAGTCATTTTCAGGAGGTTAAGAAATGTACTTGGGAGTTGGTCGAATTATCAAAGGGGAAAAAGACTATGGGTTGTAGATGGGTATTCACTGTCAAGTTTCATTCCAATGGAACATGGGAGAAGAATAAGGCCAAATTAATGACTAAGGAATACGCTCAAACTTATGGGATTGACTCTCAGAAGACATTTGCTATGATGGCCAAGATGAGTACTATTCGAATTATACTTTCTATTGCTGTGAATCTAGACTGGTTGGTATTTCAATTTGACGTAAAGAATGTTTTTCTCTATGGAGATCTATTAGAGGAGATGTATATGGATCCTCCTTCTGGATTCTCAACTGAAGATAGGAAGGTGTGTAGGTTAAATTAAGCTCTGTATGGGTTAAAACAGTCACTTAGGGCATGATTTGATAGGTAGAGTTAGTCAGTGAAGAAATATGATTTTAAACAGGTTGAGATAGATCATATTTTTTTTATAAAAGAAATGGTGATGATATTACCTTACTTATAATTTATGTTGATAATATTATTGTCATAGATAGTAATGCTGGTGAGATAGAATGATTACGCAGTTACATGACCAAAGAATTTGAAATGAAGGATCGAGAAAATTTGAAATATTTTTAGGTATCGAAATTTCTAAATCAAAGCAAGAACTCCACTCTTAACAAAAATATATATTAGATCTCTTGATTGAAATTGGTAATTTTCATATTTCTATAGACACACCTATTAAGGTAAACCATGATTTAGCTATTTATCTTGATCAGATTCTAACTAGGAAAGAGAGATATCAAGGATTAAGGAAAATAGATTTACTTGGCTCGTACTCAATCTGATTTATCTTATGTTGTGAGTGTGCTAAGTCAATCATGCATAATCCAAGTAACATATACATGAAAGCTGTGAACCGGATTTTGGCCTATCTGAAGTCCTCCCTAAACAAAGGTTATTTTGTTCTCAAAACATGAACATCTAGATATTATGGGTTACACCAATTCTGACTTTGTGGGTTCCAAGATAGATAAAAAGTCTACTTCAAGGTACCTTATATTTATTGGAGGAAATTTGGTGACTTGAAGGAATAAAAAAGAACGTGGTATTGTTGTCCATTGAAGAGGTTAAGTACCGCGCTCTTCATCATGGTAATATGGAGGTTTCTTGGTTTAAGGTTTTGTTGAATAAGCCTAGTATTGGTCTTAAAAAGTTTATTAATTTATTCTATGATAATATTGTAACAATTGAGATTGCAAATAATCTAGTGTAACATGACTGAATTAAGCACATTGAACTTGACATAATTATGTCAAAGACAATTTGAATACTGGCGTCATTAAAGTCTTATCCATCAGGAATGTTGATCAATTAGCTAGTATTATGATTCATGTTGTTACAGGAAGTTCCTTCCATACGTCACTATCTAAGTTAACCATGAGTGATATCTATGCTCTAACTTGAGGAAGAAAGTCGAAATATACATTTATTACATTTACTCTTAGAATTATTATAGGGATATTTATTTGTTTATTATTATTATTCTGTAAATATTTGTATTTATTATTGTGATATATTAATAAAAAGATTAAGAACTTTTCCCATTCCAAAACTAATTTCTACCTATATCCAATAAGTCCAAGAATATCACAAATCATCCAGACTAACCCATAAACACTCTATTGAACTTGAAAGGTGCTGAGAGGCCCAGGTGGTACTCACGATGAGATAACCATACCAAAAATCGGGTGGAAGCTCGGTGTATAACAGCACTGAAAAAACAGGCTTGAACAGGTTGTCAGTGGCGCTAGAACAAGCTGTTAGTGGCAGAAAGTAGCAACCAGTGGCAGAAAACACTTAAAAAAGTATAAATATATAAAGTGGCAACAAGCAGTGGCGCTGGCTGGGTATGTGCCTGAAAACAGCAGCTATGGACATGAAAGGAAACCAGACATAGATATCATCGACAGGAGTAGGGGCGACTGGGTGTTTGTCTCTGACAACGTTGGCGAGCATGACCCACATGATGGTGACTAGGTTCGTTTATTGGTGGTAGATGCAAACTGGATATAGGTCAAAGGTATAGAACTTTTTTCACGAATTTTACTTCTTTTTTCTTTTAAGGCAACTTTGACCGTCTTGAATTTTTATTTTTTTTAGAGGAAAAAAAATTAAACTAGGTTTAGAAAATAACTTAGAACTGTTCAAGAACAAACACGGCTCTGATACCAATTAGAAATATGAAATAGGATTATGTAGAAGTGAATATTAAAGAGTCAAAATAAGTAGATAGGAGAATCATAAAATCAAAGAAATACATTATTAATTAATAATACTGAAAGATTACATAAGGTTGAAATTTTAATCCTAATAGGACTCTAAATAAGATTCCTAAAGTAATAAGGAAACATAATGATAATTTTTTAATATTATAATTATAATAATATTTAATATTCCAATTCAAACAATTAGGGGGGATGAAGTACAAACCTGAGCTGAAGCTGCTTGAGAAAGGAAACTTGAGGTTTGTATGGATACTGATAGAGAAAGTTAAAGAACTAGTTGATTCAATTAAAAGAAATTACAGTAGTCATGAGTTATTGTAGAGTTGCGTTGTATTCTTAAGTTCCAGGTTAATGATCTTAGTGCTGTTGTCAATTGACCTGAGATCAGTATCATTTTAAAGAAACTTTCATTGAAATTGTCTACATTGTATGTTTCTCTTTGTTCAAATGTGCCTTGTATTTTTCTCTGGTAAATAGAAAAACCTGTATGTTGTTTGAACTTGAACATTAATACTTGCTATGTCTGAAAATATTGCAAAGTAGATAAATCATATAATGTACATGATTTAGGATATGATAGAAGCCAACCCTGATAAGCAGAATAAACAAAACAAACCATCACACCTGTTTTCAGCTCTGCATAAGTAATAGAAATGCTTAAGCCAAATAGGTCTCTGTGTATTTGTTTATTGCCTTGGGATGATTTCTGAGAATCCTAAAGGGAATATCAATTTCAATTACTCACTTCCCATTAGATCAGCAAGAGTGATTTTGCCGTAATTGTTATGTTCCAATGAATCAAATTGTTTGCATATCTGCAGTATGTCATTCTCTGCTATTTTCCCCATCTCCTTAAGCTTGTATACGACAAATTCAGATTTGCTGCAATCACAAACAAGTTGAAGTTATTGTGACAAAATAATATGATATGACTGTTATAGGTTCAAATCATACCAACTACTGTTTGAACTTAAAAAAAAAAGAAGTTAAGTTTTCATGTGCTTTGGCAATATTCTTGATATTATAAGGGTCTGTTTTGCTTTTATGACATATAAAAGCACCTCTAATAACAAAAAAGTGCTTATGGATCTAATTAAAAAATTATCATAAGTGTTTTCATTGTCAAAGTATGTTTTGTGCTTCTTGACAGAGCACAAATAATGTGCTTCTTTCCTAAAGTGTTTTCTTCTTAAACCATTTTTGACAGAAATCACTTTTAGCAGAATTACAGGCAAACAAATCTTAAGCAAGCTTAAGGAGTATTCTTGATATCTGAAGTAAGTTTTGGCTTCCATTTGACCACAACATCTAAATTCTTAAAAGCTTTGCATGTATAAGTTGTGTAGAACTTCGAGTCTTCAAGTTTCATATAAAAGTTAAATATATTTCCATACTTTGAAGAAAATAAATATAGTACCTGATACATCCATCATTGTTAAGATCTGCTGCAACTAAATCTCCAAGAGTAACCTTCTTCTGAAGTACCCATTTTGCAATCCTTCTATTCCTTTTATCAATTCTTAACTCAGTTAGATATAGAAAGGCTCTAGCAACAGCTAATGTGCTTACCAATAGCCAAATAATTGCAAAACACCTTCCAGTTATGGTAGTGAAATAATAATCCCCATAACCAACTGTTGTAACAGAGATAACAGAGAGATAAAAACTATTTACCCAGCTCATGTCCTCCAAGAAATGCGCAGCAAGTGTTCCAATAGCTATACAACCGGTAACAACTGCCAAAGCCAAGAACACTTTAATTCTTATCCTCATTCTCCCTTTTTCCTGATCAACCATATATGTTCTAACCATTGCATTGAACTTATTCTCATCTACAGTGCTCAATAAAACTGCTTCTTGCCTATCACAGATGTATGTAACCAAGCCATTAAGCAGAATGTCAATGATACCAAAACCAACTAAAATAAAGAAACAAGTAAAGAGTTTGGTAAATGTTGAATCTGGAACAATATCACCATAGCCAATGGTACAAAGGGTGACCACAGTGAAGTATAAGGCATCTATTGGTTTGAATGTTTCCTTGCTCTTGAAACTTCCACTACTTGTCAAGTATATTGCAATGCCAATTAGGACATACACAACAATGCCAATAAAGGCTTGACGGACGATCAAAGGGGTCGATTTTGGAGGAGGTCTAGGATCTGAGGAGTCTTGTAATGCTTCTTCTTTAAAGTCAGTGAATACTGATGGAGCAGAATGTGATCGGTGGGTCCTTTTCCTGTTGAAATTGGCTATGATATTTACATAAGAAGCAGAGTTGGATGTTGCAAGAATGGGAATGATAACATCATTGGTGATAAGATGCGCGTTAGATTGGTGCCGAGATAGCCCAAGATCTAGGTAAGGTTGGGGTAATTCTCTTTGTAGTGATCCTCTGCTGGTCCCTTCTTCTACTACTGTACTGTTGGACAGAAGAGTTTCATCCATGGTAGTTCTGCATGATTTGGAATGCGGAGTCAAGCATTTTCTGGAGATAGTTGGTCGTCTTGGACGAAAGATGTAATTCCAACTACAAGTCAATTCATTGAAGACTAGTAGCTCGGTTGTGTTTGAGAGGTTGTTCGTCTCTGTATTTTCTACTTGCAACTAGTTTGTGCTTCCTGGTAGTTGAAATTTCTCCAACTACTTGGGTTTAAAATCTTTGATACTTACTATTGGGCCTACTGATAATATAAGGCTAATTCTCACACGGGCATAAGTGATATATTATTTCTCTTTTAGTAAATGGCTTAAATAGCATTATATTAAACAAATTAATCATTTTCCCTAAACTAGCAATTGAGAGACCCAAAACTCATAGTTTTAATATTACATTAAGTGTCATTTTACACAATTACCTTCACATGCCTCAACTGAAATTGTTGAAACAAATTTCACTATTTGCACCTCCATTATCGCCAAATTCAAAACAGAGTAGTCCAAAAAAATTGTGAGAAGAATCAATTATAAAATTAGTCTAAAAATCTTTTGAAATCTCTAGAGAATAGTGGAATTTTAAATTGGTTACATTCTAAATTAATTTAAATAATGCAAAAGCTATCAACATCGATGTAGATTTCAATCACATACTCCATTATTGAATCATAAACTAATTTTTGAATTACATATGAAGAAACTTAATAATAATGCAAATTGAGATCGGATCAATCTCTGTAAGTGATTTTTTAGTCCATCATTCTATTTGTTCTTTGTATATTTTGATTTTGATTGTTTTGTTCTTCACTCGATTTTATGTGCAATTGGTTATGCTTATAAATTCTATAAAATTTATTTCTTCTATGTACATTTGATTTTGATCGAGTGTTAAAGAAAAATTTATATAGATATTGCATTAAGTAACAAAAAAAATCATGATTTTATATGGTAATCATTATCTAATTTTTTTCATTTAATTATATGATATAATAAAATAAATTCATATGAACTCACTTAAATATTGTTATAGTGTATTGTATTGTTGATTTATAAATAGATTAATGCTATATACGAAATAGAGTATTCTGATACAATATGATGTAGCATGTTAAATTGTTAAAATCATATAATGAAACATGTTACATCATTTGAAAATTGACTTTAATATAACATGTTATATTTTTTATTGTATTTGTTACATTAACAATTTAAATAAATTGTCTTTCACTATTTATGTGTATCTTTTTGGTATTTTTTATATAATATTATAAATATAATGTAACTTTTAATATTCATTAAATATGTGATACAAATATAGGAATAATCCTTATTCATAGTGATCAATGGATATTTTACGAAAAGAAGAAAAATATATAAATGGTATTTCAAAGGGCTTATGCATTAAAAGAAATATGACTTTAGAGGAATTGAGGGAAGAAATATGTGATGCATTACATCTAAATAGCTATATCGACATCAAGATGAAATATATGAGTATTCATATAGCCCTAAGCCTAACAGATGATAGAGATGTGGAGTAATTCATCAATACAAATATTGGAAGACATAATGAAGAATACCACAAATTGTATGTAACTCGTACAATCTAACAAGATATCCAAGAAGAGATCAATTTACCTTTAAATTTTGATTATGTAACGACAATTTTAGGTAGTGAGAATAACTCAACAACAAATTTCAATACCGAGAAAGGGTTATTCACTGGTAGGGTTTTGATAACATAAACGTTCTCAAATTACATGTCTCAATATTAGTAATAAATAAGATGTTATACTACAAGATTAGCAATTCCAGCAAGATAAACATTAGAATAAGTGTAAAGATGAAAATTTTCATTGGAGACATGCAACAAACAAGATTGGACAATAAGATACATTCAAGGTTACTACTTACAATGATGATCATTCATGTTTACAAATGTTCAAGGATCAAAGACAAACATGCAACATACAAGTATGTAGTTGATAACTTCAAAGACTTTTACCAAAATCCAAGTAAACAACTAAGACCAAAAGAAATAATATGTAACATCAAAAGGGAAAAACGTCACTATCACTTATAAGAGGGTGATTATGAAAAAAAAGGAAGCAATAAAGCATGTATGAGGAGATCCCAAAGAATCATACAATAAATTGTCTGGATTTTTTAGTATGTTAAAAAAGATAAACCTAAATTCATACATTAAGATAAAAACGAATACATAATCCAATTTCAGGTATAGATTCATGACAATTGATGCATGCATAAATGGATTCATCAACTACATGCGGCCATTAGTATTTGATGGGACATTCATCAAAGAAATAAGATGATGGGCATTACTTGTAATAGTTACAAAAGATAGAAACAATCAGATATTGATGATTTATTGATATATATGTTGTTTACTTAATCATATTTAGTAAATAATTCTCAAATATAAATTTACATTTCTTCAACACTCTTAATGTAACATGTTACATAAAATATTACTAATTAAATATATAATGTAATGCAAATTTATCCTATTACATTTGGAATGATATATGAAAAAAATCACAAAAGCCTGGAAATAGATTTTTAGAGAACTAAAGTTGCTTATCAGAGAAAGGAAAAATTTAGTTATAGTATTAGATATAATTTCAACAATAAAATCAATACAATTCACAATAACATGACACATCATTGTTATTGTTACTATCACATGAAACAAAACCTCATAATATACTATCATTACGAAAAGCTACAAACACTTACTTCAAACTAGCTTCTTTCGCTTACAATGAAGAGAAGTTCAATAAGAATACGTACATGCTTAATGAAACTTTAAAAGCAATGATGAAATACATAATCAAGATAGACTACTCATCTTTGGTAAGATCAAAATTTCATGTTCTAATAACAAGGTATGACTTCATAACTTGAAACAACACAGAACACATGAATTCAATGTTAAGACATGTTCGAGACACCTATATAACACACTTATTGGGAGAGATATGAGACATAACCCAAAGTTAGTTTGCAAATAAAAAAATAGTTGCTTTAGATATGAGAACACTAACAAAATGGGTGCAAGTTAAGATTGAAAAAAGGCAGATCAAGATAAAACAAATGAAAGTAATAGACATAAATAGAAAAATAGTACAAGTGAAGAGTGAGTTTAAAAGTTACATTGTAGACCTAAAACACAAGACTTGTACATGTGGTAAATTTTAAGCACTAAAAATCTCTTATGCATATGCAATTGCAACATGCAATGAAAAAAAAACTTTTTAGAGAAGACATATGTTCAATATACCACCACACAGCTTACTTGAAGTTAACATATAAAGCTCCAATCTATCCAATAGAACAAGAAAGCAAATGAAATCTACCAATCACTATAAGAAATGTCTTAATGTTACTATCAATTATTACAAAAAAATATGACACCATAGAAGAAAAGAAGAAAGAAAGAATAAGAAAATCAAGGATATCATCACTTGGTGATTTTAAAAGACTCAAGAAGGAAAACAAGAAGAAGAAGAAGAGAAAGGAACCCACAACACAATAATAAATTCATACCACTTGATATTTTATATTATTATAGATTTACTTCATATTTAAATTTTCATTTTAGTATTAAATATACATATGTATTCTTAACAATTGAAATGATAAAAACATATAAATTATATATGTTAATATGAGTTTACATTGGTTGATAAGGATCTTTTGTTAAAATGTTATCATTAAGTAATATTTGTAAATATTTTGTTCTTAATTGTTTCATTTTTTAACCTAAACTATGTATGTCTTAAGAAATATATTGTTTTTCATACATAATGTAATATGCTACATTGATTTATGATACAATGTAACCTTGTTACATAATAAAAATTGTATTATCGAACATAATACAACAAATTTCATTAAAAATGTTACATAAGTGATAATAAAATATTGAATATAATGCAACATGTTATATTGATATTACAGTACAATGTAACCTGTTACATAATATAATCAACACTTAATAATTTGAATAATTTTTAATACACAGGAAAAAGATGGATATCATGATCACTATATGATTACACTTCTCTTACAGATTTGATAAGTCCAAAGAATCATACAGTTTAATAAATCATTTATTTAATATATTATATCGCATATCTAATGATTACCATCAACATTAATTGGTATATAAATACGTCTAAATCTTTCCAATCAATTGGCCAATATTCAATTAAATGTGATGATGAAGCAACAAATTGAACCAAATAATTATTGACATCTAAATGGATATTCCTTGTATTTTCATAACAATAATGATCAAATTCATACATTCCACCTGCACAAAAGAATATCTAATTTAAAATTAAAGTATTATTAAATATGATGAATAGTTATTATTATATAAATTGATAACAAGTTAAAATGTAATCTATAACATGATATATGATATGCTATGTAGCATGTTAGATCTTTTTTAACTATTATGTAACATGTTACATAGTTTTGACTATGCTACGTATCATGTTACATTGTAATTGAAAAGTAATATAACATGTTACATAACATCATATATTGAAAAAATAAAAATCAACTCAAATCTTACATAGAAAAAAGTCTCTAAAGTATAATAATTCTTAAATTGAATTATTATGTAAAAATAAACAAAACTATTATGTAAACTTAACTAAAAATAAAAATATTTTATGAACTCATATGTAACATGTTACATTATAACTAATATACAATGTAACATGTTCGAAACACCATAAATTGAAAAAATAAAAACCAATTTAGTACTTACATTAAAAACAATCTTTAAAGTAGAATAATTCTTAAATCCAAAAGTACCGAAAGAACGGGACTTTCATGCACGTATTTCATACAATATACTATCTGAAAGCTATAAAATAACAAACAAATAAATCCAACTATTAAACTATATACTAAAAAATGTTCACGAGTATTAAGCTCAAACAAAAATAAATTGTAACACTTACAATGCCATGAAACAATCTTCTAACCCTCTTCAAAGAAATAATGAAATCTTCCTTATCAATAGTCAAGTCTCGATATTGGATTTTAATAAGATCACTAATTATAGAATAGAACAATGTCAATAAAATATCCAAGAAACATAAAAATATAAAAATACATATGGAGATATCTTTCTAAACCATTCATTGAAACATTGTTTTCAATCCTTAGTAAGAGGTTGGTAAGGGTAGCTTGGACACTCTAGTGCATTATCATGCTCACAAATATATGTAAACTTATGCGGATCGTCGACAAGAGAACTCAATCCCATAGGTTTAAGTGAAGACTTCACTTGTATTTTGTAGTAAGCAAAAGACATACTCTTCTTGGGAGGACAAACATAGGGACTATAAATAGCTCTTAATGGTTTAATTGATCTTATTTTCCTCTCTAACATAAAAATAGATATAAATTCAAAAGTTTATAATTAAGGATCAAACCTTATCTTAGACCCAGAATGATATAATTAGACATATTATTCAATTGATTAAATGTATCTTCATCAAAATTTGGATAGTAAGAGGGAGAACGTGAAGTCTTCAAAATAATTAGTAAGGCTTCCAACATTAGATGTCCTACCACGAACGTCACCCTTTGTAAGTCAAATCGGTGTAGTATAGACCTTAGTTGGAAACTTATATGATCTAAAAGTATGTTGTGTCTATATAACATATAAAATTCAAAATTAAATCACTAATAAAGTTGATTACTAATGTAATAACCAAAAAATAATAATATTAGACAATAATTTCTAACTTACAGATTGAGAAAACCTCGAAGAAATCATTATAAGATCTGTACAAGGTCCATCAATAGAACCTACATACTCATCAAACTTTTGATCAAAATAAGCTCTGTGTTGTCTAAACGTGCCATCAATATATAAAGTCAACTTGTTATAAAAATCATTGAAACCAACATTGGATGACTTCAATAATTCATCAAACCCATCTTCCTGATACTTCTTCTTATTCTATACTAACTTCTCCTTCAACAAAACATTATCAACAAGTTCATATTGTGAATCTCTAGCTTGACTTTGACACAAACCCACCTCATCATAATAAATAACTTTGATATGTGACAACAAAGATTTAAAACAAGGATCATCCTCATGTGCTAGTACCATAGTCATATGAACCTAAAAAAAACAACATAATAAGAAACTTTATCAAAATAAAATAACAATAAACTTAAACATACTAATTCAAAAGTTATTTAATGTATTACATATTATGTAGGCTATTATAATAACTTGTTATGTAATATATTACATTATACGTAACAAGTTATGCAACATGCTACATCATGATACATTCCGATTTCTTCCTTTATGTAACATGTTACATCATATGTTAACAAACAATGTAATATGTTATAACAATGTAATCTGTTGATGCAATATGTAACAAAACATACCAAAAATAATGTAACATGTTACATATGATGGAAAATAATGAAAACAAGATGTTTAATACTTAAAAAAAAAACAATATACAACAATTAGAAAATAAAATATTATCTCATAAGGCTTATCAAGAATACCTTTGGCTTGAGCCAGATCTGGCTTGATAGTAGTAGTCCACCTTGTTGTCTGTTTTGCATAACATAAAAACGTGCAAACATACACGGTCACAAGTAATAATATTTGATAAGTAAGTTATCGTTTCCACGAAGATTTGTTACTATAGTTTGTTGAGTATTAAAATTATCTCTTTCTGATTTTATTCAAAACGCTAGTTGATTGTAACAAATTTAAGAAAAGAGTTTAATAACAAAATAAAAGAAATCTAGGATTGCAATTTTTCACTAAATTAATCAACTCAAATCATATTATTTTCTTTTGATTTATATTTTTTAGTACATTTAATTTGTCAACCGAAAACTTCTAATTTTATTCATACATCTCTTCTGAGCTCCGTACAAACACACCTCGTTAAATTAATTCACTATATTCCTATGAGAATTAAATTCACCAAGATTCATTACATTCTAAGTTCTCAAATGGCCACACATACAATTAGGGTATATTCCTATCCTTCATCATACATGTCATTCTATCTATGAGCAATATACACAAAAATGCTTCTTCCAAGTTTATTTATGTGCCACAGATCATTTGATAAAATTCGTAAATAATCAAAAGCATTAAGCACAAAATAGAATAAACAACTCAAACGTCTTATAAATCGTTCAAAAATAATTAAAATAAAAGCATCATAAATTTAGATCAAATGCAACCCTAGAAAAATTAAATCACTTCATAAATTTAAAATAAAAATTACAACATATACAGAAAAATTAGATGAAGAAGAAGGAAAATTAAAACATCACTTAGAACAAATATTTGGCACACGCAGAACACAACAAAAGCCAAAAAATGTCTTTTGCGTGTTCTGCAGTCCAAAACTGAACAACACAAAATAATCTCCAAAACTAAACTCTCCAAAACTCCAAAACTTTTTTTACTCTCTCATACTATCCCCTATTTATAACATCAAATTTATAAAAAAATACATTTAAAAATATATTATTTTAATACACGCGGGGGGACAGATAGGTATGGAGAAATTAATTAATTAGTACGCGTGGGGGACAAAATTATATCGAAAACGTAAACTGGTATCGAAAATGCAAATTGGGATAATGCGCGTCGTTGCTCATTTTTTTAGATTCACGCTACCACTGTTGGCGTTTGATTCGCTACAAGGATTAGTGCAGACACGTGGCAAAATTCCATTGGCTGTGGGAAACGGGTGCACGATGGATTATCGAATGGGAGACAACGGCTGCAACGCGGGCGTGATCCTGCGCTTTCGCGCACATCGTAACATGACACGTGTCATAACATGAATGGCTTAAAATAGAGTGGGACACGTGGCATCTTCTGATTCGCTGCAAGGATTAGTGCAGACACATGGTATCATTTGATCAGTTGAAGATCCGGTTGCACGCAGAGATCAGCGCACGGAATTAGAGGCGCACGTAATGTGGGGGACATCGGCTGGATGCGTCAGACACGTGGGTCCCACCTGCACGCTGGCCTGCGCGGTAGGTGGGCCCCACTCGGGCGCCGAGCCGCGTGAAAGATAAGATCTGCACCCACTTGAGTTGATCGGGTGTGATCGGGATGAACGCATCGTAGTCGTTTCTTCTTTGATCGGACGGTCCACGTTTCGCACGTGCTGTATGGCGCGTAGATTCTTCTCACCTGCGCAGAAAATTAAACTTTAAATAATTTCATTTTGGCCCATAAATCTAATTCAAATTACAATTTCAACTTTCTTTAATTACAGTTTAGCTCTTTTCTAATTTAAATTAAATTTTTTAAACTTTTAATAATTAAAATTAAGCCCGATTTTAATTTAAATTATATTTTCGACTTTTATAAATTGCAATTAAACATACTTTTATTTGAAATTATATTTTTGGACACAAATTTGCAATTAAGTACGTTTTCGATACAAATTATTTAATTTTCTTAAAATATATAAAAAATAGTAAATACTAATTTATTAAACTAAAATTAACTAAAAACATTAAAAACATAGCAATTATAATTAATAAAATAGATGAAAATAACTATATAAAATACAGTTATCACACCTCAACATTGTTAGGAATTCATCGTTCAAACAAATAGCTAGTTCATTTTCGACATTTGGAATGTCATCATATATCCAAACTTGAAACGCTAAACTAAATCCATATATTTGGAAAAGAACCATATTGTCCTTCTTTTGTTTTAGCTTAGTTTTGTCCTTTTTATATGCTTATGTGCATAATCTTTGTTTAAGTTGTCAGAGTAAGTTAAACACAATGTCACCCCAAGGATAAGAATTGAACTTGTCCCAATCACCAACCAATAACAAAGCTTATCTACAAGGAAATAAATTTTTCAATTTGTCGAGTAAACCGCATTCAAAAAAGTAAACCAAACAAATCATAATGGTATCCTCTTCTACAACCTCAATAAACTCAAAATCATAACCAACAATTTGCTTCATCTTAGAAGCCTTACTACTTGAACCAACCTCTCTTGGTTTTGTAGTACCCTTCTTCTTAAGGGTAGTAACAAAACGAGGATTAGGCCTCCCAATACAATCCACTAAAAACTCAAGATATTTGATAATATAAAACTTATAGAAATACTTGTTAATAATATAAGTGCAATCCTTATCAACATCAATACTCATCTTCGTTAAGCAACTTGAGACTAGTATTGATCCAAAATTCAATGCAAAACAATCTCAACAACTTAGAGCTTATATAGAATCATATCTCTCTCACTGATTTGCAAGGGATACATTTCCTTAACAACAACGAGTAGATCAATTGCCCACTAAATTTACATTTTGGTAAATTATAAAATTTGTTGAAGCAATGCTCTTGAAACTTTAATTTCTCGTCCTCGTTCAATACACTCTTTATATGGGTCATCATCATTTGAGGTGTGGTGTTATAGCCACAAGAAACATTAAAATCATCTTCTATGCCAAGAAGATTAGGGAACAATAAATTATCTTTGAGATAAAAAACTTAAAAATTAAATAAAAAATCATATCATATATATTTCTAACACTAAAAAAATATGTAATAAATTACAACAAGATTAACAAAGAACAAAAAAACACAAATAGTGTAACCACACACAGGAAATATAATAAAGAACATAAACATGTTCATAAAAAATTAAAACATTTAAAATAATTTAACAATAAAAATATCACATAACGCTTACAATGAAACTTGTTACATTAACATTTCACTTCAATGTATAACTTACGATAATGATATACAACATATAATCACATACATAATACAAATTATAAAAACATAAAAAATGTAACTTGAATATAAATAATAGACAACATATAACCACGTACATAATTACAAAAAATAATAATGTACTTATACATCACAAACTAAACAATAGAAATTCATAAAGAATACAAATTAAAAATAACACATAACTAAACAATAAAGCTTGTTAAATTATTATTCTACTTCGATGTAACATCGTACATTATAAACAAATCTAATTTCTTTTGCAAATACCATACAAAAGATTATAAAATCTAAAAATTATTGAAAAAACAATGTAAGGAGTGAAACACATGCTAGACAATATATAATATTTTAAAAAAACAAATAACAATGAAGTAGAAAAAGAACAATGTAATTCTTTACATCAAAAATTTAATACAATGTAACAACATATATTCAACACATATACAATTTACAATTGAAAAATATATTACATATATCAATTAAAAATTATAAGAAGAAACTCAACCTCACTAACATCATCCTCCTCCAGATAAGTCATCTTAGGTTGATTTGTTATAGTAGTATTAATATCTTTTCTTTTAGACATCCTACAAGAAAATCAAAATTCAAAACATTTGAATTAAATATAAAACTCCATATAAAATACAAAACAAAAAATTAACAAATATTTCAAAATGTAAAAAAAGAACCAAAACTTTCAGAAAATCAAGATAAATGTACAAGATAAGATACCATATATAAAATAATAAACACAACAACTTCAATTCTAACATAAAAACATTCATAATAACTCACATGTTAATATTAAATAAAATAATAGTTATAAAATAAAATAAAAAACAACCGTAAAAAAATTTATTATATATCAAAAATACATTAACAATCAATAAAACAACTATAAACATGAAAAATCCAAAACAAAACCAAGAAAAAATATGATACACTCATTAAACAAGTGAGAACAACAAAATATCAAATCAGAAAAATAAAATATATGAAGGCACACATACTTAATACAAATATAAACAAAAAACATAAATACACATGATCAAACACACAAAATCATAAAAAAAATGTAAAATATTAGATGCGAGATGAATGAATCAACAAAATTAAAAAAAAATCGACTATTTATGACGAAAAAGAGTGAAAAAATGTAGTTAGTGATGGAAATATAAAAAAAATACACACAAAAACATCGAAAAATATTAAAAAAAAACATGCCAATAGCTCAAACAAGAAATGAACAAAATGTGTAGAAAATCAATAAAGAATAATCGAAAATCAATTTAAAAAATCAAAGAACAAAATGGAAGTAAAGGAGAGATACATGAGTAATTGAGAAGGAAATATAAGGTAAATCTGAAAATTGGGATTTGAATTCTCGCAACCCTATATATCTATATTAAGAAAATAGGTAAAATCATCATTTTATTTAAGGGTGTCCAAAAATCAGACCGAACCAGATGAAGTCGGAAAATCAGACCTAATCGAACAATTTTATAAATAAAATGGTCCAGTCTGATTTGTATTAATTAAAATTATTTTTCAAACGGCCCGGTCTGGTTATATTAATTTTTAAACCGGTCGGATCGGACCGAACCAATTTAATAATATATTAAATTTTTTATATTATTTCTCACAAATCATTGATTAAATTTCTCATATTTTAATCAAAGGTATATCATTAGGTGTATCATAATTATGTATTATTAACCGGATCAAACCGTTAATCAAACCAAACAAAATCGTTCAGTTCAATATTTTTAATAATTAAACGATTCTGTTAATTTTTTTTACCCAAAATCAAACCGAAAAAGACTATGAACACCCTTAATTTTACCATAGTAAACGACATCGACTAGCGATTTGTGATAAAATCTCATTGACTCTGATATATGCTCTATATAATGACATTTTCACGTTATTTTTTCAACTATATATTTAGCCATTTTCTATTAATTCTAGTTTTAAATCAATGTCTTGCACGACTTCTTATGTAAATATAGTTTGATTATTAAAAGTTAATTTATTAAATTAAACAAATAATTTATTATATAATTACTAATATTAATTAATTAATTATTAACTATTAATAATAAGTATCTTATAATTAATAATTACATTTTTATTTTTTTTTAAATAATTAATTCTAAATTCTAATAATAATAAATAAGTAATATAATTTTTATTTATTTTGTTTGAACTTAATGATATTATGAGATTAATATAAATTTATGGAATGATTTTAACAATTTTTAGTATAATCCCAAATGAGTAATGATCAATAAATAATATATACATTAAATTTAACTAAATAATCTATCATTTCTTTTAATCAATAAAGAATACATATTTATAAATAAAAATAATAATAGTATTAAGAAGTTAATCCAACTTAAATATGATAGATACAAATTTGATTGAATTTGGTAAGAGTTTTTTTATTAAAAAATGTATATTACTTAATTATTTTTAGTTGTTATGACATGATCTTGACATGAAAACGATAGTTTATACAAACATGATCCGTTTATTAGTAAATTGATTATACCTAACTCATTCATTTAATAGGTATGGATAAATTACATGAATTATTATGCTAAGCATTACAATTGTAACAACTTTTATGTTTAAAAATTATAATAAAACCACCTATACAGTTAATAATATGATATATTATTATAGAGATATTTTTATATTTATTGGTGTAAAAGATAAAAAATAAAAAAAAAGATGTAAGGACATTTTAGTCCTCACAAACACAAAACACCTATCAAACTTTGTGACCTTTTATATATAAAGATATCTGTTAATCTTGTAGTCCTTTGTGTTTTTGTTGGTTTTTTGTATATAAAACACAGATTTTGTTTATTTTATTTAGTGTATCTATCTTTCTCTATGTAAGGTTAATTATTGACGATTAATAATGCACACACACATAGTTATCACTTTGTATGCAAACATGTTTACACATACCACAAGGTTGATTTTCGTAGTACATATGCTAGATAGAGTGGGGTGGATTTTGTTTGGCATTGTTGAGTTGCATGGGATAAAAACTATTTTATGCATATTTTTAGATATCAATTTATTTACACTTATATATTAATTATTATTATAATGAGTTAAATCATTTATTTTGCATTTGTTAAAAAATATTGATCTTCTGGAGTTTTTAATTTTTTTTATAGATTTTTTATTATTTTTATTTAACATGTGGATGTATTAAAAAAATAAATAAATTTACTTAGTAACAAAGTCAACTTTTTACCGTATTATATCACATGCGAGAAATTTGAATTAGCAATCATTCTCATATGATGCCAAGTGTCACCTAATTAATATTGTATTTATCTCCCGTACTAATTAGAAGCATGCATGATTTTCAACTTACTAATCCTAATACAACTCTAAAACACATCAGTTTTTCTTAATATAAATATTTAACTAACACTCCTTAATACATAATGAGTGTCAAAATTATAAAAAAATAAGAGAAAAATAAAAAATAAAGAAATTATAAAATTAAGTTGAAGGTAAAATTTGAGAAGAAGATGATTTGATAAGCAATTAAAATAGTTAAAGATTAGATTCAAGAACAAAAATCCTAAAAAAAATTCCCTTTTCACTAATGATTTTATGATATTATTGTTTGTTATGAATAGTTAATTTTATAATTGATTATAAGTGATTTCAAAACCCTAAACATAAATTATAATATTTAATAAGATCTGTAATATTCTATTCATCTATATTTTTATTATGTATTAACACTCAATTTTAATAGTTGTATAAATTTACTTGATTATTTAAGTTTGTCATTAAATAATCAAATTAATTCATCATTAATCAATTTAGTTGAATATGTATGTAATCGCTTAATCAATTTAAATAATTAGTAATAAATTATTTACAATGAGAATTAAGACTCAAGATAACTAAACCAAACTTATGTGTTTAACCTTGATTCGATTTGATTGTTTAAAATTTAATGATTTTGATAAATTAAATTTATAGGACTTATTATAGATTGTCTATTAAAAAGAGTTTGAATTAAAAGCTTGTCAATTTTTATAAGTTGATATAATCAAATAATAGGATAATATGTTATGTTTTTGTTGATTTGATATATATGCTAGTCGTGGAGAATGAGTATATACTCATTTTTTTATTTGAATCTTTATCATTATCTTTATATTTTATTTTTATCTTTATTAATCTTTAGTTATTAATTAGATTTAATTTTCAATTTATAAAACCAAAACTCTTTTTTTTAATAAATAGGAGTTAATTTTCAAAATCATATGTGAGAAAGACTCTTACTTGTTATATACTAATTTACACATTTTAAGTAATTTAAAGTGGGGTTTAAATTGACTATTCATCTAAATCGTAACAATTTTTGGCATTATTGCCTTAGATTTCCATTAAATTAACTCTTATTTATTTTTAAGTATTATATATTAAAAAAATTAGAAAATCTTATTAAAATTAAAAAAATATTTTCTTTATTCTTATTTTTATTTTGATTTATCTATATTTATTTTGATTTTATTTTTACTTCATTTGTTTGTAATATTTATTTACTTTTTAGAGTCACATTGAATGAACTTATGCTACAATCTAAGATCAAATTCACACATTCTTGAGCAAACAATTCAGACAGATCTTCCAAGTTCAAGCGATTCATCTGACGATTCGGATAATTCAATCCACGTAAAAATAAGTGTGAATAATTCCAATGAAACTCTTAGAGAGATAGAAACACTATCTTTAGATCAACAACCATTATGCATTCAATACGATGAAAATGGTGATACTATTGAATTGAAGTATGGCATAATTAATCTCTTGCCTACTTTTTGAGGTCTAGTTTGTGAGGATCCAAACAAGCATTTAAAGAAATTTCATATGGTCTATTCTAGCATAAAACCCAATGAGACTACTGAAGAATAAGTAAAATTTAGAGCATTACCATTCTCTTTAACAGATAATGAAAAATATTGGTTGCAATACTTACCATCGGACTATAAATAGTTGGAATGAGATGAAGCAGGTTTTCTTGGAGAAATATTTTCTAACTTCAAGGGCCACTCTAATTAGAAAAAGAAATTTATGGTGTTCAGTAGTACAATGGGAGAATTTATATGAATATTGGGAGCAATTCAAGAAATTATGTGCAACTTTCCCTCATCATCAAATAAGTAAGCAACTCTGAATTTGATACATTTATGAAAGATTGATACCCATGGATAGAAGCATGATGGATGTAACAAGTGGTAGAGCTTTGGTTAATAAGACTCTTGAAACTATAAGGAATTTAATTGCCACTATGGCTGCAAATGATCAACAATTTGGCACCCAATCTAACCTACCATGAAAGATCAATGAAGTTGGATTTCCTAGTAATATTGAACAACAACTGAGTAGCCTTGCTTCAATTGTGTCCTACTATTCAAGGTCCTAATGTTGAACAAGCAAATGCTATGGGAGAATATCAAGGAAAACAAAGGAAAAAATATCATCTCTACTCTAGCACTTAAAATCCTGTGTGGAACAATCATTCCGACTTTAGCTATTCTAAAAGCAATTAAGTAATTACCCTAGTAATCTACCGGGTTTTCCTTTTCTAAGAGACCAATAACCTTTTCAAGTAAGAACACAAAATCATCCTCGACCTCAAGGTAAATATTTAGAGGATTTGATAAGCGTGATGACATCTAACACAACTCAATTCTAACAAGATGCTACTAAGTTCTAATAAGAATCACTAAGATTGAAACAAGACACAAAACCTGCTATCAAGAACCTTGAAAATGAATTCAATCAATTAGCTACAATCGTTGGGAGATTAGAAGAACAAGGATATGGTAAACTTTCCTCTCAATCAATGGTCAATCCTCAAAAAAATGCAAATGCTATATCATTTAGAAGTGGTAATAAACTTGAAAAAACTCATAAGGAACAAACCAAAGAAAATGATACTAAGGATGAGCTAATCCAAGCACAAACAAACAATTCTAACAAAGTTGAAAACAAAGTTGAAAACAAGGAAACCAATTACAACGAAGCAAAACAACCACCTAAGGTACAATCTAAAGTTCAAATTTCTACTCATGAACCCATATTTCTTTTTATAACAAGTTTGCAAAATCTAATAAGGAGGTACATAGCAAGATGTCTTAGAAACTTTTGGAAAAGTACAGATTAATATTTCACTGTTGGATGTAGTCAAGCAAATGTCATGCTATGCTAAATTTCTCAAAGAATTGAACAATAACAAGAGAAAGCCCAAAGGCAATAAAGTAGTCAACATGGGAGAGAATGTGTTGGTATTCTTACAAAGGAAACTTTCACAAAAATTCAAGGACCTAGGTAGTTTCACCATAACATGCATTATAGATAACACTAAATTTGAAAGGGTTATGCTAGACACAGGAGCTTCAATTAATGTTAAGTCTTACTCAATTTATATTACTTTAAATCTTGGTCCAGTTAAGGAAACTAGCATAACTATCCAACTCGTCGATCGATCTAATGCTTATCTCAAGAGATTTTGGGAAGATGTTTTAGTGTAAGTTAATGAGCTTATCTTTTTGATCTATTTTTATGTGCTTGATATGAGATATGACTCCACTGTTAATTCCACACCCTTTATTTTGTGTAGACAATTCATGAGAATCGCTCGAGCAAAGATAGATGTATATACCGAAACACTAACTATGAAGTTTGATGAAGAAGTTATTCCCTTCAATTTTTATGAAGTGATAAGGTACCCTAGTAATTATAATTCTTTTTTTCCTGTTGATATACTTGACTCTTTAATTCAGAAAATGATTGATATCAAAAGTATAGGCCTATTGGAGGTTTCCATAAGAGAAAGTTTGATAATTGAAAATTTAAGTGATGAAGAAGAGGATATTAATAGAGTAAAGGAATTGAAAGAGGTTGTCACCTCTCTTGACTCTTCTTTATAGATAAACCCAAGGAACAATCTTTCCTATATTTCTTTCCATGTATCTAATGAGAAACTTTAGCCTTCCATTGTGCAAGCACCCATTTTGGAGCTAAAACATCTCAAATATGTATACTTATGAGATAGAGATACACTTCCTGTGATAATAACATGTAAGCTTTCAAATATGAAAAAAGAGAGCTTAATCCATGTTTTGAGAGAATACAAATTAACGATTGGTTGGACAATTGTCGACATCAAAGGAATCAATGCCTTTATATGCATGCACTAAATATTACTTTAAGATGTGACCAAACAAACAAGAGTACCACAAAGGTGATTAAATATGCCAATCATGGAAGTGATTAAGAAGGAAATTATCAAGCTATTTAAAACGGGTGTAATTTTTCCAATTTCAGATAGCAAGTGGGTTAGCCTAGTCTAAGTCGTTCCAAAGAATTCGGGAGTTACAGTGGTAAATAATGAGAATAATGATTTAATTCCTACCCGACTTTAAATTGGGTAGAAAATTTGCATTGGTTTTTGAAAGCTCAATTGTAATACTCAGAAAGATAATTTTCTTTTACCTTTTATTAATCAAATACTTCAGCATTTAGCAAGTCATACTCACTATTATTTTCTTGATGGTTTTTATAGTTATAATTAGATTTTCATTGCACTAGAAGGATCAAGATAAGACAAAATTCATTTGCCTCTTTGGAACCTTCGCTTATAAACACGTGTCATTTGGCCTTTGTAATGCTCTCTCCACCTTCCAAGGGTATAATAAGTATATTTTTTGATTATATAGAGAGCATTATAAAAGTTATAGATAATTTTACTATATATGAAGACTCATTTGATAATTGCCTCAATAACCTTACATTAATTATAAAGAGATATGTAAAAACTAACATTGTACTTAATTGAAAAAAATATCATTTTATGGTAGATCAAGGTACAATTTTAGGGCATGTAATATCATCTAAGGGAATACAAGTTGATAAATCTAAGATAAATCTTATTAGTTCCTTACCACCTCCCACTTGTGTGAGGGAGGTTCGTTCTTTTCTTGGTCATGTAGGATTCTATCGAAGATTTATAAAGTATTTCTCAAAAATAGCAATGCCTCTATGCCAATTTCTCCAAAAAGATATTGCATTTGTTTTCAATGAAGAGTGTCTCAGAGAAATTAATAGATTTAAAGAAATTTTAATCACATCACCTATCATTAAGCCACTTGACTAGAGTCTACCATTTGAGTTGATATATGACACAAGTAGCTATGCAGTTGGAGTTGTTTTAGGACAAAGAGTTGGCAAGATACCAAATTTTATATATTATGCGTCATGGACTCTAAACGATTCCCAACTCAATTACTCCACAACGGACTTTAGCTATGATTTTTACTTTAGAAAAATTTAGATCATATATAATTGGAACTAAAGTAACTGTTTTCTCTTATCATGCAACTCTTAGGTACTTACTCATGAAGAAATATGTCAAGGCAAGACTAATAGGGTGAATTCTTCTTCTATGAGAATTTGACATTAAAATCAAGGATATAAAAAAGAAGTGAAAATGTATATCACCTCAGTAGATTAAGTCAAGAAGAGGAATCACTTCCAATATGAGAGAAATTTTTAGATGAGTAACTACTTGAGATCACATTATTTACTCCTTGGTATGTGGATATATTGAACTACTTGGTCACTTAAAAGTTCCTACAAGAGTTATCACAAGCTAGTAAATTCAAACTTAAGAAAGTTGCTAAACAATATGTGTGGGATGACCCCTACCTTTGGAAACATTACCAGACCAATTGATAAGAAAGTGCACACTTAAGTTTACTTTTATTCTAACTTTTTATCAATCTTATGCATTTGAAGGCATTTTAGAGTAAAATGAACCGTTCTCAAAGTCTTAGTGAGTGAATTTTATTGGCCAACTTGTTCAAGGATGCCTTCACCTTTGAAAAACCATGTGATTGTCAACAAACAGGTAACTTAAGCCCTGGGAATCAAATGTTACAAGTTTTAATTCTTACTGTTGAAATTTTTGATGTTTGGGGTATTAATTTCATAAGACCTCTTTTCCATCTTCTTATGATTATATGTATATTTTACTTGTTATGGACTACGTGTATAAATGGGTGGAAGCTAAAGCCACCAGAACTTATGACTCTAAAGTTGTTGTGGATTTTCTGAAGTCTAACATAGTTGCTAGGTTTGGTACACCAAGAGCAATCCTCAGTGATGGTGGGATACATTTTTGAAATATAAATTTTTAGGCCTTACTTAAAAAGTAAAATGTCAACCATAGAGTCACTATCCTTTATCACCTATACATAAGTGGACAAGTTGAAATGTCTAATAGAAAGATCAAGTCCATCCTTGAAAAGACAATCAAACCCAATAGAAAGGATTGGAGCTTGGTACTAGATGATGCATTTTGGGCATATAGAATTGCATATAAAACTCTAATTGGGTTGTAGCCATTATGGTTGGTGTATGGTAAACCTTTTCATTTACTAGTTGAGTTAGAGCACCGAGCATTTAGGTGGTGAACACAAGGTAATATGGAATTAGACAAAGTCGAAAGATAACAAAACTTACAAGTAAATGAGCTAGAGGAAATTAGAAATGATGCCTATAAAAGCTCAAAAGTTTACAAAGATAAAATAAAGACAATTCATGACAGTATGATATCGAGGAAAGAATTCACCATTGATGATAAAATCCTCTTATTACATTCACACCTTAAACTATTTTCAAGTAAGTTACTTTCTTTTTAGGTCAGTCCATTTATTATTACTAATTTTTTCACCCATGATGCAGTTGAAATACGAAGCCTAAGTACCTGCAAAGAATTGAAAGTTAATAGACACATATTGAAACTATAATACGAACCTTTTGCACCAATCAATATAAAATAGGTGATTCTACACGAACCAAAAGATTTGGATGATTAAAGAAACATACAAGACAATGTTGGGGCTAGTAATGTTAGACCAAGTGCTTTATGGGAGGCAACCCATTGTATTTATTTTTTACTCCCCTTTTTACTTATTATTACATTACATATATTCATGTGCTTACATTGAGGACAATGGAAGAATTAGGTGTGAGAGAGTATTAACATATCACTATCTTTATTTTTTCTACTTTATTAGTTTAGCATGTTTTAGGATGCATGTCTTAGGATTAGTATGCTCTAGGTAGAATAGTTTTTTTTTGTTTTTAGTATTTATTTGTTGAATATTTTTAGAATAGTTAGGATTAATAGATGGACTTAGAATCAATCACATATTCTCTCTTTATTTTCTAGCATCAACGATGAAATTAGCTAAACAATGTTAGGTTAAAATGATAATGAATGTTGAAAACGTGTTGACCTTGTTCCTAAGTGATTGTAACTTTATGATAATTTTGCTTAAAAACTTACATGCATAATAGCTAAATTGATGATAAAAGAATTTATGTGCATGAGCTTGTGAAAAATATTGTGAATCCCTTAGAATCGTACTATACTTTTAATGAATGAGAATAAGTTGCCAGAACTTTTCTTTAAGTTTATCAAGGTAAATGTTAAATGTATTTCTTAAAAAATGATTAATGAAATAGGATTAACTTCTTTGGATAAATTGTCCTACCCTTAATGTTATTATTTCAAGAACAACCCTTTTAGAGAACAAATTTAAGTCTATATGAGCCAATTGTTTGTACCAATTCCTTATCCTTTGAACCAAACACATTGGACATACCATATTGTCGAAGAAAAGTGGAGTCACAAAAGATAATAGATTCTATGAAAATGCTAGAATAAGATTTAAGAGTAACAATTGTACAATAAATAATTAAATACCCAATACACAGAAAATAATGCTTACTACAATATGTACCCTACAAAAAAAGAGTATATATATAATAACAAGTGGGAAAGCTGAAAAAAAAATTATAAAAAGAGTTGTGTGTTATTCAAAAAAATAAAAATAAAAAGTGAAAAAAAGAAAAGAAAAGAAGCCAATAATGATATTTGGGTCTAAAACAATTTGACCATATTTTATTCACATAACTAATCTTATGATAGTATTATTTATTATTCTCTTTCTTTTACTTTATAGACTTGTGAACTTTTGTTTCTTTCTTTTATTTGATTGAACCAACAAACATAGCCACATATTAGAACCAAATGAAAGATTATTTGATTCTAAAGAATACTTTTGTTGAGTGGAGATACAATTTTAAAGAAAAGCCTATGGTATCCAATTCAATTCTAAAAAAAATTGTGATATTTTATAGGGAGAAACAATGCTTTAACTTGTTCATGTTATATGATTTGACTATTACTAATTGATACTACATCACATACATTTTAAGTATGATTATTGTATAATAGATGTAGCAAAGGGATGACAAGAGATCATACTTAGCATTTATTAGAATTTGAAATCATACTATTGTTAAGCTACTAAGATAAAATATCAAAACAATTATTTTTTTAATCATGTGTGTTGACTTTACTCTAAGAACTAATAAAGAATAAGTGTGTAAAAGTTTGATAAGTGATATTTTATACACATTTTTAGATATCAATTATTTTATATTATATGTTATTTATTATTATAACGAGCTAAAATTATTTATTTTGTATTGAAAAAATATTGTTCTTCTAAATTTTTTGAGATTCTTTTATGATTTTTATTTGATGAGTAGATGTATTCACAAAATAAGTGGATTTACCTAGCAAGACAAGTCAACTTTCATTGCATCAAGGGTCGACAAGGTACTCATGAGTTTTTAAAAATCACTAAAATTAATACGATTTAATGTACTTTAATTGATTAAATAAATTTATATTTGTATGATTTTATCATATTTTTTTATATAAATTTATCCTTTTGAAATCACAGGTATTTTTATTGTTTTATAAGTATTTTTGTTCAAAAATAATTTAAATACTCGAAGAAAAATATTCGAGAAAATACATCACAAATATGTTGAGAAAAAATAAGAAAAGTCAAAAAATGAAAAAAATTGGACAAAAAGGGTCAAAATGCCCAACACACTCATGCGTCGAGTCTTACGCTATCACACGTCCGCGTCAAGTCCCATAGGTGCCAGCACACGCCAACGCTTGTCCCAAGCACACCAATGCATGTTTACTGCAAATCTCATCCCTACACGCGTGCGAGTCTGTCCAAACACGTCCAAAATCAATTTTTGAGATATTTTCCATTTTTTTTGGCCTTTTTCTCCTCTATTGTAAAAATCATCCCTCAAAATCTCTTTTCTCTCTAGTTCTTGGTTTTTTAAGTTTTAAAGTTTTTCCCTTTTTTGAGAAGAACTAGTTATGATTTTATAAATTTCTAGTTTTTGATTTAATAAACGAAAATACAAATTTGTTTGGAGATTTTCCAGCAACAGAATTAGCATCAAAGTTCTATAAGGAGTCTTTTGAGGTATAATTTTAAAATGAAGTCTTTATAGCTATTTTTTATATTTTATTCTTATATGTTATGTTTAATTTATATATGATTAAATTTAACATTACTATCTGTTTATAAATATAATATAATAATAACGTTATTATGCTTGCAAAATATTAAATAGGTAAAACATATATATAAAATAAATTGATTTTGTTTTTATTTAAGATTTTATATTAGAGATGTTAAAGAGAAATATATTATTTTTCATTACATACTTAAATCTGAAAATTAGATTCTAATGTTTAATTGTCTGGTCTGATTTAAAATAATGTTTTTTTTATTTATTGGCACAATCGGTTGATAGTTAAAGTAAATCTCTATTTCAAAATTTTTTATAAGAATTATTATTCAAAAATATATTGATAACATATTTTCAATAATGATTTTAAAATTTGAAAGTTAGTACTCAGATAATTAAATTTGTATTTAATTTGGACACTTTATTACCATTTAGGTGTACATGATTATTCTAGTCTTGTAATTATGTTATTTATACACTTTGGTCTTAAAATTTTTTAATTAAGTTCTATTAATCCTGTAATTTAAAAATATAATCAATTAAATTAAATTTTTTTCAAGATAAAATGAAAAATATATATTTTATTAATAATTAAAAAAGAAAAAAGAGAAAGAGAGACAAAGTTAGAGAAGAGGCAGAGAAAGGAAGTAAAAGACACCACAATGCTAGTTTTTTTATTAATAAAATATATAATTATTTTTTTATTCCCAAAAAATTAAGTTTTTTAAAAAAATTGATTTAATTGATAATACTTTAAAATTACAATTATAAGACTAATAAAGTTCACCTAGCAAATTATTAGATTAAAATGTTTAGTATATTTGTTCTTGCTTTCCAAACCAAAAATGTGTTCAATGACCAGGGCAAAAAAATCTAATCAAAAACTCATTTTATGCCTCTCAAAAAAAGCATATATGCCTTTTCTGAAACAGATTGTGTGTTTGAAATTACTTTTAAGTGTAAATATTGTAACTACTTTTTGGTTGTTCTGAAGAATGGCAGCCTCGGACTGGTTCCTCTTTTCTCTACTTTTTTGGTTTGTTTTGAAGAATGTCAAACGAGATTAGAACAAAATATAACTGAGAATTTACAGAACAACAGAATCAGGCTAGCCCACTTATATTCTTACAAGAAACACAGTCTACCTAACAAAATGAAAGTAACAAAATTTTCAGGGGTGTGATTTACATCGACATTTGCCTGTTTTAGGGTGCGCCATCTGGAAGTTTCCGAGCAGCAGTTGGGTTAGTTGGGGGAACAGTTTTCCTCACTTGTCCATGAGACTCAGCTTCTTGCTGAAACATCCTAACCAGATCTTGTAGCTCTAATTTTCTCTTCTCAACATATTCATCACTAATTGGTTTCTTTAACCCAAGATAAACCAACCCAATTCCAACTAACACTGCTCCTTTCAGGAAAAGGATCCCACTAAACAAACCAAATGCATATGGTGTATGTTCAGCTCCTGGTATTCCATCCACATTGATCCCAAAAAGTCCAGTGATTATTGAAAGAACGAGACCACCGCCACCAAAAATAGTCAAATTGTGTGTAATGATTGTGAGGCTTCTGTCCTACAGTAAAAATGCAGCGACAAAGAGCAAGAGCACCATAACATATATTTATACAAACTAAAATCAAGAATCTGTCATAGGACTTGTAACTAAACCATTAATATTATGTGACAACATTGATAAGATACGCTTTCTATTAGAAGCTGATAGAAATCAACCCTCCTAAAACTTAAAGAACAATACTTTTTATACACCTATAAATTTCTCTAAATGACAATAAGGCATGCATCATGGCACAAAGAATTTTAGTAATGTTTATACATAATTTTGAAAAGAATACTTACATGTCTCAATTTGCACAGTTATCATAAGAAAACATTAACAAACATATCTTAGCTAAATGGGAAAAATTGGTTTGCTAGATGAAGCAATTTAAATTTTTAAGTAAGAGTTTGTTACTTATAACCTGAACACTTGTATAACCTAAATAAGGCATGGACAGTACTCTGCATGACATCTTGTATAGTAAACAAACGGCCACGTACTGCCTCTTGCTCTTCAATCATTGCCCTAGTACTCTCTATAATTTCTTCTAGTGATCCCCTTGTAGCATTTCCTTTATAATGTTGAAGAAGTTCAAACACAATCTCTTCTCTTGTATAAAGTGACCATTTTACTCTCCTATAACCTGAACACTACAATCACGATTCGATCGAGTTCAATGCTTCGATATATACTCATACGTGGGTTGACAGCCTTCTGATTTCTTGGTTCAATATTATACTAAAGAGATGCATGTCTTCATGAGTTCTCCTGTTTAGATGTGAAAAGACAATCTGTTAAGTGAACTGTTTCAAATAAGTGAAAGGCGATCGGATATCTAAAACAGTACTTGTTCATAAACTATTGGAGATAAAATTAAGGAGTAATTTAATGAGTAATTTAAGGAGAAAATTAAGGAGTGTTAACTTCTTAATTCAATGAGTAAATCAAGAACCTTAATTCAATGAGTAAATTAAGGAGTAAATCAAGGAGTTGTTATCCTTAATTTAAGGAGTAATTCAAGGAGAAAAACAAAGAATCCTTAATTCAAGGAGAAAAACAAAGAATCCTTAATTCAAGGAGTAAAACAAAGAATCCTTAATTCAAGGAGTAAAACAAAGAATCCTTAATTCAAGGAGTAAAACAAGAAATCCTTAATTCAAGGAGTAAAACAAGAAATCCTTAATTCAAGGAGTAAAACAAGGAATCCTTAATTCAAGGAGTAAAACAAGGAATCCTTAATTCAAGGAGTAAAACAAGGAATCCTTAATTCAAGGAGTAAAACAAGGAATACTTAAATCAAGGAGTAAAACAAGGAATACTTAAATCAATGTGTAAATTAAGAAATGTTTAATTCAAAGAGTAAATCTCTTTATATATAGCTATAGAATTGTAATGAAAATATGAAAGAAATAATACAACTTTGAGAGAGTTTGTTTTATTTGGCAAGGCCTTTAGGCCTTTGGCTTTGGCGTTTTCAACTCAAATTTTCAACATGGTATCAGAGCAAGTCGATCTTCTTGAAAAAAAATTGTTATTCCTATACTCAAAGTGTGTTTGACACTCTATCAGAGCGATTTCTTATTCTATTTGTTTTTTTTTCAAACCAAATTTCTTAGCGATGATGGATTAAATCTCTCCTGTAGCTTCTACCGACTTGATGTGGAGGAAGAGTATTATGGTAAAAGGAAAGGTCCCACATTGAAACCAAGATCTTGGCGATGATGGATTAAATCTCTCCTACAGCTTCTACCTACCTGATGTGGAGGAGGAGTATTGTGTTAAAAGGAAAGGTCCCACATTGAAACCAAGCTCTTGGCGATGATGGATTAAATCTCTCATACAGCTTCTACCTGCCTAATGTGGAGGGGAAGTATTGTGGTAAAAGGAAAGGTCCCATATCGAGAACAATATTTTTTTTTTTGCTATCGTAATCAACATTTTTTGTTAGTTTTACATTTGCTGCCTTGGCTTCTCATTAGTTTCAACGACTTCTGTGCAAGCTTATATCCATAAACCTTATGGATCCAGCTTGAGGGGGAGTATTGGAGATAAAATTAAGGAGTAAATTAAGGAGTGTTAATTTCTTAATTCAAGGAGTAAATCAAGAACCTTAATTCAATGAGTAAATTAAGGAGTAAATCAAGGAGTTGTTATCCTTAATTTAAGGAGTAATTCAAGGAGAAAAACAAAGAATCCTTAATTCAATGAGTAAAACAAGGAATACTTAATTCAAGGAGTAAAACAAGGAATACTTAATTCAATGAGTAAAACAAAGAATATTTAAATCAATGAGTAAAACAATGAATACTTAAATCAAAGAGTAAAACAAGGAATACTCAAATCAAGGAGTAAATCAAGGAATACTTAAATCAAGGAGTAAATTAAGAAATGTTTAATTCAAAGAGTAAATCTACTTATATATAGCTATAGAATTGTAATGAAAATATGAAAGAAATAATACAACTTTGAGAAAGCTTGTTTTATTTGGCAAGACCTTTAGGCCTTTGGCATTTTCAACTCAAATTTTCAACATAAACATCAACTCGATTTCATCTGCAGCCCTAAATATGTACTTGCGAAATAACCTACATATCCAAAACCAAAAATTAAGAAGCAGAAAACCATTGCAAGCATGTGTATGGTACCAAAATTTCACATACATATATACTGAGAACTTTCTACACATAAATAATAGAAAATAAATTGAAAATATCTCTAAAAACTAAAGAAATAACAGAAACTTCAACTGTCAATATATTAAATGATATGAAGTGATGCAAAATGGGAAGCTAAATATGCTATGACCTCTTGAACAGTTTGTGGTATGTGACTACTTCCTACAGAAAGCAGAAAATTGATTATAAGTCAAAATTCAATCACAATGACTACCACAAGTTTATTTTATTATGGAAATAACTTTGTGATGATCAATAAAAGAACAACTAATTGAGTTAGGGATGTGAATTACTCAAATACAAAGTGAAAGAGTAAGAAATGCAAAGAAGAAGAGAGAAGTGATCAGTTCTATTATAAAAGGAGAGATACAAAAATACAATATGGAAAATAGAGAAATAAGAAAAATATAAGTAAAAAGACTAAAAGACTAAAATATCCTTATAGTAATTATTCTAATACCCCTCTTAAACTCATGATGCAGCTGCAAGAAGCATCAAGAGCTTGTTAACTAGAAAACAAAAAATGTGAAACAGAATACGACTTAGTAAAACATTCGGCAAGTTGCAAGAATCAAGAAACAAAAGGCAACGTAATGATGTCATTCTTGAGGTAATGACGAGTAAAATGACAATCAATTTCGATGTGTCTAGTCTGTTCATGAAAGACTGAGTTATGAGTAATCTGAATAGCATTTTTTTTATCACAATACATAGGAGTGAGAGAAGAAAGAAAAATGCACATATCAGCAAGTAACCAACATAACCAAACAATCTCTTTGGTAGTAGATGTCATAACACGATACTCTGCTTCAGTAGAAGATTAAGAGACAACTGTTTGTTTTTTGTTTTTCCACGAAATAAGAGAATCCCCCAAAAAGATACAAAAATTAGTAACAGATTTGCGACTTATGGAATCACGACCATGATCAACATCAAAATATGCACACAGTTCCAATGAAGAAGTTGATGGAAGTAAAAGACTATGAAAAATGGTACCACGAAGATACCACAAAATACGAAGAATAATTTCCCAATGAACGGTAGTAGGAGAAGCAACAAATTGACTAAAAATATGAACATGATATATAATATCTGGATGAGTGATAGTAAGGTAGACCAAACTGTCAACAATAGTGCGATATAAGGTAGAATCTAACAAAGGATTACCATCTGAAGAAGAATACTGAATGTTGAGCTCACAAGGAGTATCAATAATTCTGGTATCAGTAAGACAAGCACACTCAAGAATATCAACAATGTACTTAGATTGATAGAGAAGATAGTCTTTTGGAGAGAAGGCAACTTCAATACCCAAAAAGTACCGTAAAAGGCCCAAATCCTTCATTTCAAACTAACAAGTTAATTCTAACTTTAATACTACAATTTCATCAACATCATCACCAGTAATAATCATATCATCAACATATAGAGAGAAAAATACGACCAGTAATAGTGCACTTGACAAAAAGAGTCGAGTCATGATTACTGAAGAAAAACCCAAGAGAAGTGATAACTGTAGAAAACTTCTTAAACCAAGCTCAAGGTGCATGTTTGAGACCATTAGAGCTTTCTTAAGCTTGCAAACTTCACCATGCTTATGAGAAACACTAGGCGAGGGAATCATGTAAACTTCATGTAAATTCTCATTCAAGAAAGCATTCTTAGCATTCATCTGAGATAGATGCCACTGACGAACATATGCAACTACAATAAGAGTACGAACAGTAGTCATTTTTGCAACATGAACAAAAATCTCCTCGTAATCCATACCATACTATTGAGAGAACCTCTTTGCTACCAATCTAATTTTGTAGCACTCAACAAACCCATAAAACTTGGTCTTGATTTTATATATCCAACGAGAACCAATTATACTTTTACCAAAAGGTAAAGGTACCAAATCCCAAGTACCAATTTTTTGCAAAGAAGAAAGTTTCTCAGCATGCTGTCAAAGGGGGTCAAGAATTTCTTCTTTATAGGATAAGGGCTCAAAGAGACTAATACGAATAATTTTTTTCATCTAATCTCACACTAATGGACTATAACGAGTCATCTTTATTACTATCCATGGCAAAAACAAACAATACCCAAAATTCCAAAAATTACAAATATGACCTTGAGTTTTCCAAAAATTGCCAATATACCCTTAAACTTTCTTGAAATTGCAAATACACACCTAAATTTTCTTGAAATTTCAAATGAACCCTTATTGTTTCAAAAATTACAAATATATCCCAAAAAATTGAAATTACAAAAAAAAACCTCAAACTTTTAAGTAATTATAGAAAATACCATAATCTTTATACAAATTATAAATCTTCTTAAAATGTTAAAATTTTGGCAAGATGATTCCTGCAAATCTTCCAATCCTCTCAATATAGAGTACCCAAAACTAGAATATTTTCCTTTCACAACAAATTTCTCACTATAACATCAACCGTCCAAAATACAACCACAAATTTGAAAATAATCCTAATATGCCCAAAATTAGGATCCGTCTCTATATAAACATGCTTGATTTTTGTGAAACTTGAAAGAAATTGATTACCCAATATTAGAATAAAAAATCCTTACTTGATTGAAGCCAGAAAACAAAATGAAGAAGTTGAATCAAATGATAATCTTGAACCCTCAAATTTTGTCCTTGTTCTTGAAAAGATAAAAACTATCTTTTATAATCAAAACTCTGATACCATGTGAATTATTCAAATACAAAGAGAAAGAGCAAAGAAATGCAAAGAAGAAGAGAGAAGGGGTAAGTTCTATTGCAAAAGAAGAGATACGAAAATAAAATATGGAAAATAGAGAAGTAAAAGAAATATAAGCAAACAAACTAAAATACTAAAATACCCTTATAATAATTATTTTAATAAGAGAAAGACTTTTGTTATTCCTATCACATTAACATTTGTTACATAACCTTTCACATGCAATGTTGTCAATAGAAAATTTTGAGCTTGCCATGATCTTAGAACTACAGGAATGTTATCTCCATCAGTAAGTGGGTCACCTGCTGACTGCCCAAGGAGCTCAAACAACAGTCCACAGGCAACCCTAACCGGAACCTGTTAACATAGTAGTAACAGTTAGAGTGTAATAGTATTTTGGTGCAGTGACGGCAGGTGAAGAATCCAATACATTTACCACTTCTACAAAAATATTGCTCTGGAGTGCATTCAAGCTTTAAGAATTTCCAGAGGGTTCATTTACATTCATTTCTGGTTTGATAAGAGGGTTACTGCTAATTCTACTTTTCAGCAATGCAGAATCTAGTGATTAAATGGATAAAGCAATCACTTAGAACATGCTTGGAACTGCTTCTTCTCTCTTTGGCTTGAAATTACTCTCAAATAGAACAAAACACTTCTAAGACTGCGTGGCAATCTCCAAGATAAGTGGTTTCAACAATTTTGAGAAATACTAAGGGTTTGTTTGTTTGTGTTTCTGTCAAAAATGGTTTCAATCTAAAGAAATTATTTTAAAAAAATAGTTTGAGGAAGAAGCACATCATGCATGCTGACAAAATGTGTTTTCTAAGTCCTTAAATGTGCTTGCTTTCAAATTATGTGTTTTTTGAGCCCTAAAAGCGCTTAAGACAATTTTTTTCATGTTTAATCATGAAGCATTTTTTTGCTGTTAGAAGTGATTTTACATGGTCCAGAAGTAGAAATAGAAATAGACCTTATTACTTTGAATGCACGCTCCTTTCTACAATAATTACTAAAGTAACACTCAAAATCAGTTAAATTGAAACCACTTCACTAAGAGGAGCACATCTAAATAGGCACTCAAAATGTCATAACAATTATACATTTAGGAGAAAAAAATAATTGATTTACCTTATACAATAGATGCTTCATTGGCTCACTTATCAACCTATTTTCATCTCTCAAAGCTATACTGATAGCAGGATGTAGCCAGTAGACACTACTCAACCATGAATTGATATAGGGATTACCTGCAGCTACATGACACCACCAAGTCGGACCAACATGCCTCTCCAAATAAGGAGTTTCCATATCTACAACTGTTATACCATCTTCATGATCTATGAATTCTACATATTGCAAATTCCAATTGCCAAAACATTGCACCGTCTGAACTAGCCCAGAAATCCTATCCCAACCAATTGGCATCCAACAATTTCTTGGAAGACCACCTCTGCTATTAAAATTGCCTAAATGAAAATTATGGTCGCATTCACGACCATTATTACTATCATCAGGTTCATGTTGTAGTAATTCACATAGGCTATTCTCACTAATTTTTTCGGATGACCAACCATTATGATCAGATGAACAAACTTGCTTTTTAACAACCTCTTTAGCAACCTGTTGTGTTGTCTTCACCTTCTTGTATCCATGAACAAGCTCAAAAGCATAAATGAGTCCATCAGTCCAAAGATCATTGTAATCACTTTCCTGATTATCTTCCACAAATGAGTCCATCAGTCCAAAGAAATTCAACAATAATAACCACAGTTCTGATACCACTTTGTTAGGAGAATCACAATTTCAATTCGAACTTAATCAAGCTCTAAATAGTAAAATTCAACCTATTCTCCTTCTTTGTGTGAATATTTTAGGAAACAAATAAATAGAGCTTAAAATAAAACATGCACAAAATCAACACAAGCAATTTACGTGGAAAAATCTTCCCGGTGTAGGAAGGAAACAACCACGGTACTCCTCTCTAAAACTTTCACTATCAAGAAACAATTGTACAACAGTTCTCTCTAGGTAAAACTAGAGGCAAAAAATCAACAACATCATCAAGAATACACTTCTTGGAAACTAACAATTATTTCAAGAAAAATTGAGAGATTTAATTCAATTCGTAGTCACTGTTCACTGCTCCGAATTTCTCAAACCGGTGAGCCAAATCCAAATCCCACCGTACAGATTAAATAGTCTTGAGTCGTGAACCTGACTGCAAAATTTTAGCTTAATCGGATCACAAAAAATCTTCCATCGGAGCACTTGATGAAGGCTTGCTGGAGAAGGAGAAACTGAAAAACTGCTCTCAGTTTTTCTGCTGCTTTTGCTGCACACATTTTTCTCTGCTTATTTTTTTCACACACCAAACCCTAAATGGGTTTATTAATTAAAGTAATTAAATGACACAATTGTCCTTCTTACTCCATGGGCTTCACTTGGGCTCCTTCAAATAAGAGGAAAACCCAACAAATCTCCCATTTTTCCGATTAGATGGAGGGATCTGCCATCCCAACAATTGAACAAAAAATCAAGTTTTTATCTTGACACTGCTTTTGTCAGCATGTCAGATCCATTCTCATCAGTATGGATTTTCTCAAGTTCAAGTAACTTATTATTAAGAGTATCTCTTATCCAATGATACCTCACATCAATATGCTTTGATCTTGAGTGAAACGCCGAGTTCTTCACTAGGTGAATAGAACTCTGATTATCGTAGAATAACACATATTTCTACTGCTTGAAACCAAGTTCCCTTAAGAACTGTTTCATCCACAACAATTCCTTACAGGCTTCCGTTGCTGCAATAAACTCCGCCTCTGCAGTAGAAAATGCAACACACTTTTGCAATCTTGATTGCCAAGAAACTGCTCCACCAGAGAAAGTAATTAGATAACCTGAAGTAGACTTACGAGAATCTTCATCTCTTTCCAAATCTGAATCAGTGTATCCAACTAACATTGGTTTTCCACTTTCAAAGTTAAGTGTTAACTTGGAAGTACCTCGAAGATATCTCATAATCCATTTTACTGCATCTCAATGCTCTCTTCCTGGATTCGAAAGAAAACAACTAACAACTCCAACTGCATGAGCTATGTATGGCCTCGTACACACCATTACATACATTAAGCTTCCTATTGCTGAGGCATATGAAACCTTTTCTATATCTTCCTTCTCTTTATCTGTTGAAAGGTCTTGAATCGATCTCAACTTAAATTGATTAGATAAAGGAAAAGAAACCACTTTAGATTTATCCATATGAAACATTTCAAGTACCTTGTTGATGTATCGTTCTTGTGACATGTACAACTTCTTTCTTTTCTTGTCTCGACAAATTCGAATACCAAGAATTTGTTTTGTTGGCCCTAAGTCCTTCATGGCAAAGGACTTACTCAATTGTTTCTTCAAATTATCAATTCTTGAAGAATTTCTACTAACAATCAACATGTCATCAACATAGAGTAATAAAATGATAAAGTCATCATCAGAGAATTTCTGCCCAAAAACACAATGATCAGAAGTAGTCTTCTTGTAACCATGCTCCCCTATAACTGACTCAAACTTCTTATATCATTGTCTAGGTGCTTGCTTTAACCTGTAGAGGCTTTTCTTTAACCGACATACATAATCCTCTTCTCATTTAACCTCAAAACTTTCTAGTTGTTCCATATAAATCTCTTCCTCCAACTCACTATGAAGAAAGGCAGTTTTCACATCCATTTGCTCAATTTCTAAATCCAAGCTTGCTGTTAGACCTAGAACAACACGTATGGAAGACATCTTCACAACAAGAGAGAAAATATCATCAAAATCAATACCTTTCTCTAACTAAATCCCTTGAATACTAGTCTAGCTTTGTATCGTGGTTGTGAATTGTGTTCTTCTTGCTTCACTCTGTAGACCCACTTGTTCTTCAAAGCCTCACCCCAGAAAGATCTTGGCAACTGATCCTGCGAAAGAAGACATCTTACTTTTTCAACCAATGTCATGGTCATTCTCTCAGCCAACCCATTTAACTGAGGAGTCTTGGGAGGTGTCTTTTGATGTCGAATGCCCCGATGCCTATAATACTCATCAAAAGGACCTGAATACTCTCCCCCATTATCTGTTCGGATGCACCACAATTTCTTCCCAGTTTGTCTCTCAACTAAGGCTTGAAACTATGTAAACACATCTAATGCTTGATCTTTGCTCTTCAAAGTGTACACCCATAACTTTCTTGAACAATCATCTATGAAGGTCACAAAATAACTGGCACCACCCAAAGTTTTTGTCTTCATAGGACCACATAAATTTGAATGTACCAAATCAAGTATGTATTGTTTTCTTGAAGGAGGGGAACTCTTGAAAGAAAATCTATTTTGCTTCCCTGCCAAACAATGAGTACATCTTTTTAAACAAACATTATTCATTCCAGAAAGAAGATTTTTTTTAGTCAATACTGCCAAGCCTTTCTCACTCATGTGAGCAAGTCTCTTATGCCACAATTCTGATATGAGCTCATCTGTCACAGCATTAATAACGCCTTTAAAGAGTCTCGCATGCAGTATATACAAACTGGAATGCTTGTTCCCACGAGCAAAAACCATGGCACTTTTAGTAAGTTTCCATTGACCATTACTAAAGGTATTGCAATATCCTTCATCATCAAGTTTACCTGCAGAGATCAAGTTCAAATGAATTTAAGAATATGTTTTACCCCTCTAAGAAGTAACCTCATGCCATTATTCATCTCCAAACACACATCTCCAATACCAATGACTTTAACCAAGCCATCATTACCTAACTTCACCGTCCCAAAGTCACCTACTGTATAGGATGTAAAGAAGTCCTCTCGAGATGTAGCATGAATGGAGGCTCCACTATCAATAACCCAACTAGTCTTGTGACATGCAATATTGACAACATCTTCATCATAAACAACGAGAAATTCTTCTGAACTAGCGGTGGCAACTCGATCATTTTCCTTGCCAACATCACCCTCTTGTTCTTTTTCTTTCTTCTTGTTATCCCGCTTCAATTGTCTACAATATTTCTTGATGTACCCTTTCATGCCACAGTGATGGCACTCAACATTAGAAAACCTGTTGAACTTGCTTCTTCCTTTTTCTTTGCTCTTGAAATCTCTGCTTTTACTCCCCTCTCTTCTTTCTGTAACCAAAATCTCTGACTGTTGAGAAGACCCATGTGATTTTCTTCTCATTTCTTCATTCAAAACACTACTCTTAGCCAAATCCATGTTGATTACACCATTTGGAGCTGAGTTACTTAATGACATTCTAAATGTTTCCCAAGAGTCCGACAACGTACCCAATAAACACAACCCTTGAAACTCATCATCAAACTTCATACCCATTACAGCTAACTGATTGATTATTCCTTAGAACTTATTCAAGTGATCTGTCAACGGAGTTCCATCTTGGTACCTTAAAGCCATCAATTTCTTTATAAGAAACATTTTATTATTTCCTGTTTTCGAGCATACAACTCTTCAAGTTTATTCCATAGTGACCATGCATGTATTTCTCCACTAATATGATTCAAAACATTATCATCTACCCACTTCCTTATATACCCACAGATTTGTCGATGTAACAAAGTCCATTCTTCTTCAGATAATTTTTCTGGCTTCTCAGAGACAAACACCGGTAAATGAAACTATTTGACATAAATGAGATCTTCCATTTTTTCCTTTCCAAGTATGATAATTAGAAGCATTCAAAGTAATCATTCTACTCAAATTTGCTTTCATTATTCAACATAAGAAATTCAACAATAATAACCACAGCTCTGATACCACTTTGTTAGGAGAATCACAATTTCAATTCGAACTTAATCAACCTCTAAACAGTGGAATTCAAACTATTCTCCTTATTTTGTGAATCTTTTAGGAAACAAATAAATAGAGCTTAAAATGAAACATGCACAAAATCAACACAAGCAATTTACGTGGAAAAACCTTCCCGGTTTAAGAAGGAAACAACCACAACACTCCTCTACAAAACTTCTACTATCAAGAAACAATTGTACAACAGTTATCTCTAGGTCAAACTAGAGGCAAACAATCAATAACATCATCAAGAATCCACTTTTTTGAAACTAACAATTATTTCAAGAAAAATAAAGAGATCTAACCCAATTCGTAATCACTATTCACTGCTCATAATTTCTCAAACCGGTGAGCAAAATCCAAATCCCACCGTACAGATTAAAGAGTCTTGAGTCGTGAACCTACCTGCAAAATTTCAACTTAATCGAACCACAAACAACATTCCATCGGAGTACTTGATGAAGGCTTGCTGGAGAAGAAGAAATTGAAAAATTGCTCAGTTTTTTTGCTTTTGCTGCACACGTTTTTCTCATCTTATTTTTTTTCACACAACAAACTCTAAATGAATTTATTAATTAAAACAATTAAATGAAACAATTACACTTCTTATTCCATGGATTTTAAATTCATATGTGTTTCACTTGGGCTCCTCCAAATAAGAGGAAAACACAACACAACCATTTTGATCAGATGAACAAACTTGCTTTTTAACAACTCTTTAGCAACCTGTTGTGCTGTCTTCACCTTCTTGCATCCACGAACAAGCTCAAAAGCACAAATGAGTCCCATCAGTCCAAAGATCATTGTAATCACTTTCTTGATTATCTTGCTCCATCATTTCATTTCTCATTCTCAAGGAATATTTTTGGTTATTAGTCACCAGAACCTCCTGTCAGCCACAAAAATTATGTCCCTACATATCAACTAAACCTTGTCTGAACCGAACTCACCTAATTGTCGTAAAACTTTATTTTGTAGAAAATTTATTGACATCCAAAAGAATTAGTATGATCATGTCCACATCAGTCCCATTAGTACTAACTCCTAACTAATTGAGATTATTATTTCCATTTGGGAAACTTCTCAGCAAGCAGAATGTTTACTACTATTAAGGAGGCATTCATCAAATAGGTTATTTTGTAAAAACCAATTAGAAATCATGGTCACCATCCATTCATGGATAATTTTGGCTCACATAAGTATTTTTAACAAATTTAGGTCCATTTTCTTTTGCTTACACTTCTGATAATAAAAGTAGTTTCATACATGGAAAAAATAACGTGCTTTTTGGGCTCAAAAGTGATTCTAACCAATTTTTTGCTTTAATACAAAAACACTTTTTTTAAATGTTAAGAGTAATTTTGCGTGGTCTTGATTAAACCAGGTTTCTAAGACCCTGTTGTAACCCAAAAGCCCACCATATGTGCATATAGTGTATTTTGTAATGAATTATGTTTTTTTTCCTTTTAAAACCAGTTTTCTCCTTTCTTTAAGGAGATTTCAGTTTTCTAATTTTCTTTAAATAAAAAAGATTTTCGAAAGAAAAAATTGTTCGGTAAAAGTGCGTTACGGGTTGTGTTTTTATTTTTATTTCCTATTTAACATTAGAGCGAGAGGTAGAAATACCCTCATTTTTTAAAATATATTTTACTGACGTTATTTTCAAATTGAATATTTTAATTCTATAATTTAAAAAATATATAAATTTTAATCCTAAAATTCAAAATTAATAGACTTATATTTATCTTTTAAGATTAAAATTTACATTTTTGCAATGTTACGATATTAAAACATTTTAGTCCAACAGTTCTAAAACAATAAATTAAAACTCCCTTAGATACTATTTTTGCTTTTTTATATTCAATTTAAGTTTAATTTATTTTACTGAGCAAAAAGACATGGGACATGGCGCCTTCGTATAATTGAGTATTAAAGTGTGAACTGAAATTTAAAACCATAATAGCAAGTTACAAAATTTGGCTAAAAGTGTAATTCTTTGTTCCATTTAAAATAAAAAATAATTAATTACCAAACAATATTAAATTAAAAAATTAAAAAAAAAATAAGTTTGAACATATTAACTCCCACTATACAGTTAAGCGTCCATGTTAATGAACAAACATGAAATCAAATTTTGCAGGCACACTAGATTTCTCTACCAGATATAAATTTATCTGATTTTTAGTTATTTATTTTAAATATATATATATATATATATATATATATATATATATATATATGCCTCTAATTTTGACTTATTAATAAAATCCAGAATCGAATATAACACAAAAGATGAAAAGGGTCTAAAGTTGTTCCCTTTTCCCCCAAAAAAAAAAGTTAAAATTTATGGAATCAGTTATAATTAAGGCATAATTGAATTGATTATACTTGAGCTAAGTGTAAGAAAAGTGCTTTGATGAAGAAGACATATTGAGAAACAAGAAGCTAGGACCAAACCAAACTTGAAACAACATATTTTCATCTCACCAATGAATAAAGAACCAAGCAGATATATCTTGGTTTTGCAGAGAAATTAATGAAAAACAAAATGGGAAGGAGTAATATATATTGTAGGAAGCTTACCAAATAGTTATATATATATATATTGGTTCATGATTTGAACCGACAGCTCTTTACCGAATATTTTTATTTTTATCTATATTAGAAGATGATGCGTCGGAGTGATAGACATTCCCCACATGGTGAACTATACACTGCTGTGTGGCTAATGAAGTCCGGAATATATTTGGGTTAATGGATTGCCACACGCCTCAAACACAAAGACATAATCAGCTGTTCCATCAGATTCTACAATGACACATATTATGAAAATATAATAATTTATACTTATACTAATTAAAATATAAAACATATATATAAATTTAAGGGGTTTAGCATTACTTGAATTTTAAATATGTGATAGGAATCGTTATAAGCCTATGATATTATCCTTTAAGATATTTCTGTTATATGTCATTAAAGATTTTTATCTAATAATTTTTGTAAAGTTATATAATTGGTTGTAAGGTAAAAAGAATTATAAAAAATAAAAATAGTATAATTATGTAGTATGCATTGATCTAAATCATATTTTATATTTTACTTAATTTGTCTGAAATTTTAATTTTAAAATTATATTTTGAATTTTTCTTTCATATATGATAAAAAGATTTTTTTTTAAATACAAGAAAATATAAAAATAAATTAAATTTAAATTTAAATAAATTATTTTAATAGTTAAGTAAACTATATAAAATAAATTAAATATTATTTTAAATATAAAATATTTATTATTAATCCGAATAATATACATAATAATTATAATACGAATCGTTTAATCAAATATAATTATACCTAATTTATCCAACATGATACACCAAATATATAGCATTGATGGTAGCAAAAATACTCTTAGACATATTTGTTACTTAATATTAAAAACTCTAATCATATAATTTTTATACAATAATATGCTTGGTTATGAATTTAGATAGTATTTTATAAAATAAAATTTTTACATTATGTAAAAATTTAGTATTAACATGTGGGTCTAAATCGCATTGTACACGTACTTAATTTATCTAAAATTTAATTTAAAAATTATGTATTTTAACTTTATCTTTTATTTTAAATTAAAAAATTATTTTTAAAATAAAATATTAAATATTAATTTAAATAAAAAATTATAATAATATAAAATAAATTAAATATTATTTTAAATATATATTATTTTACTAAAATATATATCATTAATTCTATCTAATTATATAATAATGATTATTATAAATATAATATAAAATAAATATAATTATATTTAATTTATTTAATATAAAATAATAAGCATGTCATCGATTTTAACGATACAATTAACCATATTATCATAAAATGTTAGACTTGAGTTTCTGAGGAGGGTTAGTGGGTTAGGCTTTAATTGAAAATATTAGACTTAATGGTGGGCCTTAAACTCAAAAATAAAATTATTAAATTTAAAAAAAAATGGTAAATAGTATGGGTTAAAATTAAATACCAAATTTACAAAATAATCACAACATTATAATATATTTTGATATTTTTTAAAAAAATTAAAGTTTTTACGATTATACCCCAAAAAATTTTGGTTATAAATTTATATAATTTTTTCCTTTTTATTTCATTATATCGTATTCGTATATTATAAATAATATTTTAAATATAAGTAATTAAAATATAAAAATTTAATTTTTTTTAAAATAATAATAATTGATAAGGTATAAGACAAAAATGATTATTAAAATATTAAAAATGTAATTTATCGAAATCGAACATAAATTAATTTTATTTTTATATACATATAATTACGTATAAAAATAAACTTTTAATGAAAAAACACACAAAACTTAAAATAATTAAATTAATTTTTTTTATTTTTACTTTATATTTTTATTTTATTTAAAAATAAAAATAAATATTAATATTTTAAATAATATAATAAAATAAATTTTATGTTAATATTAAATTTTTTTAAAACAAAATATATATCTAAATAAATATTGTAGTTAAACTGTTAAATTACTTATTCATAACTTATAATTATTACATGGATATACTTAAAATTACTATAATATGGTTATAATTATATCGTCTTTTATGAAATTTATATGCAATTTTATTAAATTACTGAGATTTCCGAATATTTTACCCTAGCAAAATTATGGAATAATATTTATATTCAGGAAAAAAAATATAATATGCAATGCCACCTAGTTGTAAACAAAATTGTGAGTCGTAAGGAATATAATTTTATAATTTTAACAGGGGAAAAAGAGTTTTACTAATTGGGAAACTTAAAAAGACAAATCCGGTGCGAAAAAGTGAAGAATAATTTGTTGTTTTTGTTTATATATAAATGGAGGCATAGCCGCATAGACACACAAGGCAGAGGGTTTTATTTGTGTTTGGCCGATAGGAAAATTTTGAGTAATCGAATAGTCATCTTTCTGAAAGACAAAGAGAGAAGGAGAGAGATGGGTAGTGAAGGCGAAGATGGTTCTGAAATGCTACAGTTTTCACCAAAGACAAAGAAGATAATACAGAATCTTGAGGAAATTGTGAACTCTTCCGAGTCGGAGATATATTGGGCTCTTAAAGATTGTAATATGGACCCTAACGAAGCCGTTCAGCGACTCCTCTCTCAAGGTTCGTTCTTTTGCTTACTTTACTTCTTTTACCTTTTGGTTCTATTTGAATTTTAGAGGTTTTTACTTCGGGGCTAGTAGTAGTACTTGTTTCAGTTTCCTTTGTATTTGGTTTTATGGAAAATCTTCGGACGACAACAGGGGGAGAGAACTTTGAATTTGGTGGGAATGTTGTAAAGTCAGTTCTTTGTTTTTGATTCTTCTTCTTTTATTTTTGTCCTCTGGGATAACTGTATCTGTTTTACCAATGGCAGGGAAATATTATGGTATCTATCATATTTATTTATATTTTTGAATTTTTCATCATGGATTTTTTCCCAAGTAGATGTGTATCATTGTCTTATGGATTGTTAAAAAAAAAAAGGATATTGAAGATTAAAAATTCATTGCTCTGGGCATGTAACTTTTAACAGCTGACTGAATATTTATTTTCCCAAGTCTCTGTTTGGCCTTTCATGCTGCATTATGCCAATGCAGTTAGAAATTTTATGTTCTTTAGTTATGTATTGGCCTCTTTGTTCTCACCACGCCCTGTCTGCTTACAGGTTCTTTTTTCTATAAGCTCGGTAAGATTGAGAGTTTTGAAAACATGGACTTTAGAATTGCTCATAAGTAATTGTAATTATGTTATCTATGTTTGTCTTTTCTTTTACTGGTATGATCTTATTTTACTGGAAAGTTATGCATCTTTTAATTGTTTTACTTTTGTGCATTTAGTGTTCTTCAAAGGCATAATTGAAACTTGTTATTTATTATTGTGTAGACACTTTTCAAGAAGTGAAGAGCAAACGTGAAAGAAGGAAAGAGGTATCTTGTAAAAGTACATTCTACTCTTTTTCTTGTGGTATATGGGTCTACGGCTTCTGTCATTGGTTTTTTCAGTCTTTTACTTTTTATTTGACTGCTTAAAAATATAATTTGAGCTGTATTGACAGGGATTAAATAGACTGATAAACTGTTAAGTGTTTTTAATCACTAATTTATGTGGCTAGCTTGATTTTAAAAAAATTTAATGATGATATTTTTTGCATATTTAATGAGTTATTTATTAGTACAAGTCATAATTGGCATGGTTTATGGTAGTTTTGTATTTACAACAATTGTATACTTCTACCTTTCAGATGAAGGAGGCACAAGATTCAAGATTTACTTATTGTGGTGCTGATTATGGAGTCAGAAGTGTTAATGAACGAAATGTTGTGCAGGGTGGATCAACTCAAATTAGTTTCAATGGTATTTTCATTTGCACATGGAGGGCTAACTTCTTTTGACAATTTAACAATGAAATATTCTCAACTTCGTGTTCATTTTGTTAGAGTTTGGCAATGTTGCATACAAGGACGATGATGAGTTGTCTGCTCCTTCACCTTCTTATTGGGCAACTCTAGTGCCAGGAAAAACCATTAACAAGCACTTATCATCTCACAGGTTAGTGAACTGCGAAATTTGTGTTTGATTCCCTTGTGCCCAACAAGTAGTGACATAGATTAAAAAGCCTATTAGTATAGTTTCATCTATGATTACTGATGAGGGAAGGATTTCAAAAAGAAAAATATCACTTCTTTTGCATAATTACATTTGATTTTGGGTTACTTACATGGAACTATGGAAGTACTGTGTACTACCATAGTACCGTTTTCTTTTTGTTGGTCCAATGACAAGGTTATGCTATTTGGAATGATGGAATTGGTAACTCAAATAGAGCTGAAAGATGATGTGGAGTATTTTTTTCATGTTTGGTATTCCTTTTGTTTCTTTTGAAGCCAACATACTCATATAAGTTATTTGAGTGACTTAGCCTTTTAAGATTAGAAAGAAAACCAGGTAAACAACATCCTAATGCTATGATTATGAAAGTTGATATACTTTTGAGTAAAAAGCTTATCTTTTTTATCTGCATGCAGAAAGGATCTTCATCTCTTAGTCTTGCATATCCTTAATCAATGCTTGCTATTACTTTCTTCCTCTTTTTCCTTACACTTCCATTTATATTAAACGGTCAAGAATTAGCTTTTATGTTTGTGATTCAATCTGAAGTATGTCAACGTTTCATTGTCTTTTATGTGTCAGCTATTTAAGTAATAGATGATGCAAGAATGTTAAGATCTCATTCCTTTTGCTTCTTCGACCTAAATGTGAATTTTGATATGTGTTTATCTGTTCCAGTGACGCTTTAGATACTACTGGTGCTAGAAGTAGAATTCAGTCTACAGGAACCAGTGATATCCTATATAGGGATATGCAACCTTCTCCAAGATGTCAACCTGTTTGGTCCAGCACAACTGCTGGAAATCTTTCAATGGCTGACATTGTCAGATTGGGTAGGTTGCCTTGTAAGGATGTAATTGCAAAACCGTCCCATGTTTCCCATAGTCAACCAGAATTGCTTTACGATTCACACTGTCAAAATCCTTCTACGCTTGATGAGTGGCCTGTTGTGGATGATCAACTGGCAGGTCATAACAAGTCATTAATTTTAGATGAATCTGTCACTTTAGATGTAAAGGAGAGGTTCAATATATCTAAAAACTGCCAGTCAGATGGTATCCAGTTAATGGAGGCAGGTGATATTGACAAAAATATCAGTTCAGATCAAACAGCTTCTGCTTCTACCTCAAGTGGACAGACTATTTTGATTCATGCTGTCAGATCACTTGACATTGAGGATTCTAGCTGTTATGATCATGCTATGTCCACGTATGGACAAGTGGAAGGTATTTTTTGACGTTATTTTGAATCTTTCTTTGCCTATTTTCTTTTTCTCATTTTTATAAGAAATTATCACAATGCATCAGAATCCTTAATTGATATTATTTCTTCTAAGACACATGGCTGATTTTGATAATTTCCTCTATGGATATATTTGTTTGCTTTGACCATAACCTATCAACAGTTTTAATGCTTATGGGGTGGAGTTGGACCTAGGTCTCTGTATGTATGTAAATTCCTCTGTTACATACTTACATTTGTGTTTGGAATCTTCCAAGTTTTCTTCTCTTTTTTAAATTGAGATTCTGTGAGAAGTAAATCAAGCACGTGGAACTTTTGTTAGGAAAATGCTTTTTGGTGTCTCAGTATGTGTAAGGGTGCTTAGAGCCAACGGACATTAAATCTCTCTTTCTTTTTGGACGTCATGCAATATGGTTTGCATTTGGTTTGTTATCAAGGACATAAATGTGGAAGAGTGGAAGCTAAAAATGATGATAAATATTGTAAATTCTTTTGTTAATAAACAAAGTTCATTGATGTTAGTTATCCTTGTGCTTTAACAAAGAAACACATTAGTTTAGAATCTGCAGTTAGGTCTTTTCTGCAATCATAAACTCTAAGCTCTATGTTCTTTGCATGGACATTGAGTTTTTTTTTAAAGCTGAAAGCAGGAGCATCCGCTTCAAAGTGAATATATGCCATTAGTTTTGGTATCTAACCTTTAAAAGCAAGTGACTTGTATACTTTAAATAGAAAATTTTAAATTTTATTCTTGGTTATTGTTGAGCTCAAATGAGCTAGCTTATGAGTAGCTCACAAGCTCGTTTAACAAATTATCTTTATAAAAAAATAAATAGCATAATCCCATTATGGAAAACACAATTAAAAGATTGAATTTTAATTTTTTTTGTTTGTTTTACAAAAATATAATCAAATGATATTATTTGTACTATTTTTGTTCTTAAACAAAATTATATTTGCTTTTATTTTTCAAAAATGTAAATGAACCCCAAGAGTTACTTTGCTAACTTATTTTAGAGTGATCTGAGCTGAACTAAGCTCACACAAAATTTAACTAAGTTGAGCTACAACTTACTTGAGGTGTGTGAACCTAAGTGAGATGAGCTAGCTCAGCTCATTTACTAGTTAGGTGTGAATTGGTATTGTTAATTGCTAGTATGAGATTATTTAGGCCCTATTGTTCACCACTTTCTTTAGCTGCAGGTGTAGGTAGTGGTTCAAATCAGTTGGTTCCAAATCATTCCATGCCTCTGCCAAGTGATCCTGTTGTAGCTGCATCATCTGCTGCTTCAAGTGTCAAGAACCTATGTTTTGAGAAGGATGAGAAGGAAGATAACTGTACATTAGTCCTTCCAAATCATCTGCAAGCCTTGGCTGTTGATTGTTTGCATCTGAAATTTGGTACATACAAATCAGGTGCTAGTCCTGTACTGCCTGAGCAAATTGACTCTGATCAATTAAAAGATGATTGTGAAGGAGACTCTAGTATGTATGGTTTCTCAAGTGGTCACCCTGATACCTGGTATGATGCTTTCATTAGTTCTGATAAAGTATGATTTCGTGTATAATATCTCATGGTATTTTGCTGCCTATACAGGAATGCAGAACATAATAGTGATGAAGCCCTTGAGTCCATTTATAATGCTCGTGGTGCACCTCCAACTTCTAGGAAGTATGATTTTCTTTCTTCTTTCCAGCCAGAGCTGATGAAGCAAGTTGCCCTTGAAGCAAATCCTAGACGTGAATACCCAAAATCATTTGCAAATTATTCTAGTTTTGGAAACACTGAACTAGAAAGCTCTGGATTTTCTTCTACTAGGGCAGGCTTGGGTACAGCTTATGAAACGGTATGTTGGTATAACTAGTCATACCTATGATGCCTTTAATTTACTAGTGTGCTTCAAAACAATTGTATGCTCCTATCTTCTCTCTCTGTTTTAGCCTTGCAGTAAATTTTATATGTTTCCTGTCCAGTTATGGGAGGTCTTATCTTTTTAACTGAATCTGATCAGTGGTTCTTTGCTCTTTTTGTGTGACCATATTTGTTAGATTGGTTAAGGTGGCAATCAACCTAGACATAAGTGGCTTAGAGCAGCTTCATGTATGCAGATTACACTTTAGATGTGAACTGTGCTTCATATGCTTTCTGCTCATTTAGGGGCTAGTGAAGATAATTTTTCCAATTTGATCTTAGACGTCTTTAATTTACCCTTTTTTTTATAAGAAATAACATAATATATTTATATATAAAGTAGTTATAGAAGTATAAAATGTGAACAAACAATCCACAAGAAAGAAAACTTAACATACTGAATTATAATTTGTACGTAGCCAAAACATGTTCTTAAAATAAGCAAGCTTCCCAATTATAACATAAAATATTGCTATAATTTTTAGTTTTCTCAAAAATTCTACTATTCCTCACTCCACAACATCCAAAGAATTTCTTTTATCCCACAACTCAACAGTATTGTTGCTCTCTTGGCCTTCGTACTATTCTCATGCAAGTTTAAATTTTCTAGCAACAAAGAATTCCAAGGTAAGGTCTTGGGATTGCCCATTGAACATCCATGTTGCTTTGTAGTTCAAATTAAAGATTATGTGCAATTGAGCAATGTAGAAATGGATGATTAATGTCTTTTGAATTTTTCTTACAGAAAGCCAATGTAATAAAAGGCTATTTTAAGAACTAAGGCGTTTTTTTAAGTGAGGTGAGGTGAGGTGAGGCTTAACTTTAAAAAACCTTTAAAATATAATAAAAATAATTTTTAATGCAATCTAATAAATCATATATAGTATGGAAAGTAACTTAAACTTAAACTTTAAATAATGCTAAAACATTAATATAAACAATTAATCATGAAAATAATCATAAACACGCAAAATACATAATAAGTTGTGACTCTATTATTTAAATATTAATTTGGATAGAAATAAAAATTCAAATATAAATAGTCAAATAGAGGGGTAATGTGATTTGTAATGCTACAACTTAGTGACCAACAAAATTTAGAATGGGAGGCAAAGGCAAAGAAAGATGATAGGTGAAGGAAGATAAAAAAATATTAAGGAAGCAATCATAATCACATTTGTTCATGATATTATAGTATTCTCCTTTTTTTTTCCTTTCTTATCTATGATTAGTTGTCTTTTTTAATTTTGTGAAACTAAATCGGGATTTTATGGTGGGCCATGGACCAACTTTAAAAGTTAACCATTTGAGGCTAATACCCCAATCACCTCGAGGCGTAAAAACGTTAAAGCTTAAGACTCAAACCAAAAAAACATATGCCTTAATTTACCACCCGAGATCTTAGAGCTTTTTTTTAAGCTTAAGCCTCAAACCAAAAAAACATATGCCTTAATTTACCACCCGAGATCTTAGAGCTTTTTCTTATGCTTAAGCCTCACCTCAAAATAGCCTTTTACAACAATGCAAAGAACACACCAATTAGGTGAAAGATAAGGCCTAGAAATCTTTGATTGAATTTGATCCAAAGTGTTGACCTTACCAAGAACAATTGACTAGGACACTTCCAAACTTTGTTGAACAAAATCTAGCAAAATTGGTATCATCTACAAGGAGTTCAAAATAAGGCTTATTAGAAAACCTACTAGATGACTCATTAATTCATATTTATTTTATCAACATTGTCAATTCTAATAGTCACTCCTTCTAACCTAACATTAAATTTATAAAATCATCAACTTTCTGATCGTTTAAATTTCTCCTAAATCTGACATTCCAACCCTCTTGAGAAAACAACATTCTTATTGTGACATTTTTATCCAGACAGATCATAAATAGTGATCAAAGATTATTGGGACATCTTTAATTTACCTTTAGTTCTTAACTAATTATCATATAACTTCTGGGTTCCACTTAGGTTTTCACTGAACCCCTTATTACATAATTTAACCATAGAATTTGGTGCCATTCAAGTTGTGAGATCTTGTGACCATATTTGGCATACTGAATGATTCTGTGTAGGCGTTTCTAGTGTTATTTATTTTTTCTATTGGTGCAAACGTGTTTTCCCCATCTGTTCATATGCATGTGCAGAATCTGTACCCTTCAAGAGAATATTTTGGAAAGCATCCAACTTTAGGTTGTTGGCCATATTGGTTAATTTTTCAGTTGTCAGCTTCATTTTAGGGTTATTTCTTGGTTACCCAGTAGTGTATCTGATGATCGTCTCTAGTATAATGATCTGAACTGGAAATATCTGATGTCTGACATGGAGTTTGAGTTTGTTACTCTGCAGAACAGAATTTGCTATCTTGAAGATGATTGAGGTGGGTTTTTTTAAGAAAAGAGTGTCCTGCATTTTAGGTTGTTGGTTTTCTGGTTTGTTTGGTGTATTTTATTCTCCGTCTTACTTTATTGTCTCAGCATGGTTGATTGCATCTATAATGAACTTTTGTACCTGTTTTCCTTAAATGAAATTTGCTTTCAATATGCTTCTGCTATTTAAAAAGTATAATTCATGCAGGCCGTGAAAAGTAGTGGTTTTTCTTTGTCTGAACTGTCATCTATACTTTCTCAGCCCCTTACAAGTCATCAATACTCTCCGAAATTTCATGAGGAAGAGCTACTTAACATGGTTGGTTACCCTTCCCATCTTCGAAGTTTCTCACATTTACAATCAACTCAACAGCAAGTGCACCAAAGCAGTGGTGAGTTCCAACAGTCTTTGGGTGGCATGGATTATGGCCTTCCGCAATATAGGAGTGGATCCTTAATAAACAGATCATTTCCGGCACATAATGCTGTTTATGGGCATGGAACTTCTCTCAATATTTCCCGAAGCAATTTGCACTCCCAGTCTGCTTCTCTCATGATCAACAGGAGTGGACATAACGACATTTTTCACCCTCTTTACAACGGTGGAGACCATTTCACTAATCAACAGGTAGGTATTAAAGGAGGAAAAGGAACGGACATTTACTACTGTTATGATTTTTGCTCTGGTTGGTTAATATGCAACTTTTTTTGAAAAAGTATGCCTTAGAACAATGATTTCTATTTCATAATAAGAATTGTATGTTATATGTTTCAACATGTCTGGCGTTAAAAACATCGTCACTTAGATTCTTTGCCTTCCAAACGTTGCCTTCTTTTACATGGAAATATTAAAAAAGAAAGAGTCAACATAATTTTTCAAAGTCTCTGGGAGTATTTTTTTCATTTGACCTTGCTTATGATAAAATGTCTTGTATTTTGATATTACACAAAGTTGCTTGTATCTTTGATATCATCATTATTCTAATTTTTTTTCTCCGTATGATTCCCAGAGTACTATCTCATCTTCCTCAAATCATGTACCCGGTTCGAGAATTAAATCCCCTTTTCCAGATGATTCAGGTTACACTTCACTCGGGCACAATCAATATCATGCTGGGCATACTGGGTATCAAGGGGGCCATGTGCTGCCTGCACAACATTATGGAGCTTTGGGATACCCAAATGCATATCCTACTCGAGGTGTGTTGGCACAAGAAAATCACCAGCAAGGGCTTGATGATATGACCTTAGATGACACTCAAAACCTTCTGCAGGAGCAATTACAACAAATTTGGCATCGAAGGCACTAGTTGTTTAACTATTATCTTTATTCTGATTCTTTTCTTTGTGGGAGTTACAGCGAATATGGGTGTGTCAAATCAGGATACATTTTGTTATCACAGTGGTCTTTTTTTGTTGTTTTTGGGTGCCTGGATCTGCAATTGTACATACTAAAAAAATAGTTAAGACTATCCTATTACTTTGTAACCTAGGCTAGTTTTGTATTTTGTTATGATTTTGGATTCAGGCACATGGCTTTCTACTTCCAATTTTCCCAGTGGAGTGAAAGCATCTATTGAAGAGTGAAATTAAATTATAACCCTGTTTTTGCTAATATGTTTATAGCTTTCTTTTGAAATGAAATTGCTGTTAACTATGCATCTTCCGAGGCTCTTTAGGCTTTACCATTATCAACTGTATAAATTGTGATAATATTATAACTTGTGATAAATAGATTTTTTTCTTACTGAATAATTCTGTCTCAAGTTTGTGATGCAATCACAATTATCTTGTTATAATTGTAGGATTTATTTTTTTTAGCTTATTATTAGCTATCACATTAATTGTAGTAATACTACAACTTGTGGTATATATAGACTTTTTCATTAAGCATTTATTTATGCTACAATCACAATTGTGTATAATTATTGGTTATAACATATGATCTATTTTTTAATATATAATTAACTATTACATCAATTGAGATAATATCACCATATGTATCAAATAATTTTTTTCTGAGCATTATGATCATCTCATAAACAACATATACTGTTTTATACATTTTTTTAATCCACGTCAAATGGTAATTCGGAATAATAAAAGTACTTCAATCGTAAGATTTGTCTCAAGAATAACATCAATTGGATTTTGGGTATTTGTTGGGAAAGACAATTGACATGAACCATCAATCAGTTGGGAGTTTGGCAATCAGATTAATGCAGAAAAGGTTATTAAACTTAGGGTTGGTATAATTTATGCTAAGAATATTGGGTGGTTGTTACTTAACCATCTCCTAACCTGAGATCATTCATTATTTCATGTGAAAAAATTATTGGTAAATTGTTAGTATTTAAACTCTTGCCGAGAATATAGTTTGGGTGTGATTCTGGTAATTCTTTAGAGAGTGTGCTTCCACTGATGCATGAAATGGCAGGAGGTGGAGATCTAACACTTCCTTCTTTGGTCTCCAAAGCTAGTGTTGAAAGAAACCAAGAACTTGAGAAAGGTAGTCATCACAGGCCAGACCTTGAAGCAATCTTGGTTCCTAAGACACCAAAGGCAGTACTACCAATTTCATCTACTGCCAAAGGGGAATGCATGAGGCGGTCTCGTGGTAGGCCTGCTGGATCAAAAAACAAGCCTAAGCCACCGATCATTGTCACTCGTGATAGTGCCAATGCGCTACGAGCTCATGTAATGGAGGTGAGCTCGGGTTGTGATGTGAGTGAAAGCTTGGCCAATTTTGCAAGAAGAAAGCAGCGTGGCATTTGCATACTTAGTGGAAGTGGGCATGTAACTAATGTCACACTGCGACAGCCAGCAGCATCCGGGGCAATTGTGACTCTCCATGGCCGGTTTGAGATACTCTCATTGCTTGGATCAATCTTACCCCCTCCTGCTCCACCTGGGATAACAGGGCTGACTATATACTTAGCAGGGGCTCAAGGGCAGGTTGTAGGTGGAGGTATTGTTGGTGCACTTATTGCTTCAGGACCTGTGGTGATCATGGCAGCATCATTCATGAATGCTACTTTTGATCGACTTCCATTGGATGAAGATGAAATAGCTGTAGATCATCAGCAGAATCATCATTACCAAAATGGTCGTCATCAGCACTTGGATATTTCAGAATTGTATGGGATGCCACAAAATTTGCTCGCACACAGCAATATGTCGCCAGAGATTTATTCCTGGACTTCAACCCGAAACATGTCGAAAACCTAGTCTCAAATGGAGAATTTCACACATGCTTAAGATGTTCTGTTGTCTCTTATAGGCAATAGAAAACCATGTTTGGGAAATAGTTTGTAGCTTTACTCGTTATAAGAGTAGGTTTTCTTATGCCATTAATGTATCTTTATTGTATTTTTCCATATCCTATAATAGTATATTGTATCTTTTCTTAAGTAATATAAATCAAATTCGAGGGTAATGTTGAGTTTGTGAAGCTACTTAAGAATTTGAAGTTTTCCATCTTTTACTAACCTATCATCCCATTGACAATATTATATCACTCATTTAGAAGAGAGTATATTTCTTGGGCTCTAGGATGTACCTTACCAACAGACAAAAACTCATGAACTTCTCCATCTACTTCAATCAAACTTGACCCTGGTTCTTTTACTACTTTTTTCTCTTTCATGGAAAGCCTTTCCTTCATTGCCTCCTCAAATTGACAGAAGTCAGCATAAACATTGGACAGAAGCACATAACCACAGCTCTCAGTAGGATCCAATTCATTCATATGTTTCGCTGCCCGTTGCGCCATTTCTATGTTTCCATGTTTCCTACAAGCTGAAAGCAATGATCCCCAAATAATGGCGTCCGGATTTATTGGCAATCTTACAATTAGTTCTTCTGCTTCTTCAAGAAGTCCTGCTTGGCCTAGTACATCAACCAAACAGCTATAATGCTTTATTGACGGTTTAATCTTATATTTTTCTTCCATTATAGAGAAATAGTCTCTCGCTTTATCCACCTTGCCCAAATGATTACAAGCTGTTAGAACACTCATGAAACTGATACCATCTGGTATGAGATTTGAAGAAGATTCAAGCTTTGAGAATAATTCAATTGCTTCTACCTCGTAACCATTCATGGCCAGACCCATAACCATAGAGTTCCAACAGGATAAACTCAAATTTGAGGCTATCTCAAAGGCATGAAGAGCTTTACTAACACTTCCACACTTACAATACATGTCTATAATTGCTGTTGTAACAATGGCATTCAATTCGATTTCATTTTTCCTTATATAGTTATGAATCCACTCTCCTTGTCTAAGTGCTCCTAATCGACCAGAAGCATTTAACAAGCTCACCATTGTAAACTCACTAGGCTTGATTTTCTCCTCTTGCATTTTGCCAAAAAGCTTCAATGCCTCGACAAACTCTCCATTTCTAACATATCCACTAATCATAGTATTCCAAGAAACAGAATTTCTAATTGGGATTTTATCAAATAGCCTTCTAGATTCAACAACTTCCCCACATTTGGAAAGGCCTAAAATCATTGAATTCCACGCAACAACATCTAATTCAGAACTTTCATCAAACAGTTGGCTTGCGTCACTCAAAAACCCACAATTGGCATACATGTATATGATGGTATTTCTTATGAACTGATCACTTTTAAGACCCAGCTTTATTATCCTTCCATGAAGCTGAGCTCCATAATAGGCTTGCCCAAGTTGAGCATAGGCTTTAAAAACAGAAGGGTAGGTTAACCTATCTGGTTGAATTGGTGAAGTGACCAACATTTCAATGAAAAGAAAAATTGCATCTTGAGGGGTTGAGCTTTGAGAAAAACCTCTAATGATTGTATTCCAAATGAAGTGATTGGGATTTTGGATTTGTGAGAAAACCATGTAAGCATAATTCATGTTTCTAGCAGGAGAGGCACAGAAGGCTAGTACTCTGCTAGCAGCAATAGTATCAGTAGCTAGACCAGTTTTGATAAGTTGGGCATGAATCTTTTGGAGGTCTTTCATGGTAGTGCATTGTGTTTCTAACATGGAAAGGTAAGGTTGATCTGCGATGAACTTTGAAATAGAAGGTGATGAGGAAGTGAATGAACAACATGGTGCCATTTCTTGTTCTTGAAGTTCTTATTTTCTGTTTCTATCTTATCTATCCTCTTTGTGTTCTGAGTTAATGAGTAACATTAACCTGGCGTAGGGGGGGAAAAAATATCATGTAACATGTTTGGATAATTCGTAATCTTAGGAGCAAAGGACATATTCCCACCATTCGTTTCATTCCAAAACCTGTAAGTTGGACCGATAGGAAATTGTTGAGACTTTTTTTTTAATTAAATTGATTAGTAGATATTTTAATCATTATATTTCACCAAAAAATATTTAGATTATTTTTCATTAAAAATATTATATCTTATTTACTTTTTAAATAATAAATTATCATTTTATTTTAATAATTTAAAATTGGATTTTATCATACAGTTTTCCTTTTATTTACCAACAGTTTTTTAAAAAAATATGTTTATTAATTTTTTTTATATTTTTTAGTCACTTTTTATGTATCATACTTTGTATATATCAGATTTAAAAATACAATGCAAAAAATTGCTTCAAAAAATAAATAAAATAAAATTTTCATCCTTATTAAATTTAATTTTGAAATTTTTTATTAATAAATAATATTATTTTATAAGTGATTAAACTACTTTTTAAAAAAAATAACTAAAATATTTTATAACAAATAAAATTACTTAGAAAATGACATATCTTTTTTCTTTGTTGTCTCATCGTGTCTTTAATTAAAAATGCTGATTATCCGAACGTGAAATAGTTGAAACTATGGATATTTATAAATTAGTCTCATCGGAACGAATGGTTTTACAAATCATTTTGGTATATTCTAGTTTGTATTAGTTAAAACCATTTTTCAAACGATTCGGTTCGATTTATATTAATTTTTAGATCGGTCGAATCAGACCGGATTGATTTAATAATATATTAAAAATTTCACATTATTTCTCATTAAATGTGTCAAAAAACTGAATCAAACTGTAAACCGAACCAGATCGAACGGTTTTATAAATCAAACGATCTGGTCCGATTTGTATTAATTAAAACTGTTTCAAACGATTCAATCTGATCCAGTCCGAGTAATATAAACGGTCCAATCTGATTAAAGTTTTTTAACCAAAACCGGACTGGACCGGCCCGGACAGGTGAACACCCTTAATCGAAACAATTTATCAACAAGTCCTTGACCGCGTGTTTGCAACAAAAATAGAGAATCAAAACAACATATTTTTCATATATTTAAATTTAATTAAATTTAAAAATTAATCTAATAATATAATCAATTTAATCTAATCTAAATAAAAAATTTCAACAGAATAAAATCAAAGCTTGAAACATGCATGAATAATTATGATCGATAAAATATAATATATATAATATTTTAATTTTAAATTAATAACTTTTAATAAAATTTAACTATATTATAACAATAAAAGTTATTATTATTATTAGAATATTTTATTTACATTAATTTATTCAATAATATTGACATAATATAATAAATTATTATTAAATATAAAATAAATATTTAATGTATTTTATTATGAAAATAATAAAAATTATTATTATAATATCATTATCCTTTTTAATTTATGAACACAATTAAAAATATAAAAATAAATATACTTCAAGAATTATTAAGTTATTATATCAATTTAAAAGTTATGTTTTTATTATTTAAAAATTAAAATAGTAATTTAATATGATTGTTATATATATAATATTTAAATATAATGTATCATAAAATAAAATATATTTTTTATAATTTTATTAGTAATTTTGTTCTGATTAGATTGTAACATAATATAAGTCTATCAATCTAAATATAATAAATCGTATATTTTTTAATTTAAATCTGATTTGATTGTAATTTCGAAATCTATTAATCTAATAAATTAAATCAATTTTTTTAATTCAGATAAATTGATTAAATTATTTATTATAAAATGTCATCTAATTAATTAATTTTGAAATTGATTCAAATGTTGTGAGTCACCCCTCTATTATCATAAATATAATTTCAAATATTTTAATATAATATTTTATTTATTTAATAAAAAAATCACAGAATACATCGTGCACCAAACATCTTGAATTAGACAACCCCTTTTTCATTTATTTGAGTTTGTTTAAAAAAAAAAATCTTTTATTTTATCATCACTTTATTTTTGATTTTTTCTCTTCTTTTATTTCATCATAAACTCAAGTTACAAGTTACAGTATTTATTTGATTTGATTTTAATTTAATTTCATCTAGGAAAACTTGTGTTCTTTCATTTTTTATACTCTTTGACTATTATTTTTATTTTTTTATAATTAAAGGGATTTGTGTTTTTTTATCAATCATAATTATATACAATAAAAAATATTTATTTTTATTTTTATATTTATTGACTTACTGATTTCTTAATAGGGATTTTGTTTGTGAAGTTATGTATTTATTTTTTATAAAAAAATTTAAATTATTTCTTCAAGCACACTTTCAATCTTTGCATATCCCTCAATTCTATCCACACATTTCCTTTTACATTGTCTTGCACATCCATCAATCCTGTCCACACATTTCCTTTTACATTGTCTTTTTAATATTTTAGTGAAGTAAGATGATGTATGGCTTAAGATAGAGAGAAAGGGTCAAGAAATTCACAACTAACTCATTCCTCAGAGTATGTTCTTTGTATAAGTTTTCTACATGAGCTAATTACAATAGGTGAGATCATAGGTGTCAAATAGATTATATCGATTAAGTACTCTTTAACCTGTTAATTAGCATGTCGTATTGGATTGTGATCCATATACTAAGCATGTTTCATTATATATTAACTTATTATTAAAAAAAATAGGTATTTATGGGAGTTAAATTTATCATCTCAATGTTATAAGCATAGTACATATCTATTAAAATATGCACACATTTAATAATATATTTAACATTAATTTTAATTTAATTTAGTTGTAAGAATATTTATGATGTGTTGTTCTTTTAAATTCATTTGTTATGTTATATCATGTTTAAATTTTAATAAGTGGTATTGTTGTACATAATGGATTGAGTTATTAACAAATAGTGGTTAACTGGTTATGCTATGATGAGCTAACCAATTTGATACCTAGCCAAACACAAGAGTCTTTCGAGAATCAACCAACCGACAAATCGAAGTAGTGATAGGCAAAAAAAACCGCGGGTTCGATTATTTGTGGTTATCTGAACTGGCGGTTAGGATTTTAATCAATAAATTTGGAGGATGGGGATGATTTTGGGTAAAAATCGAATATGAAACAATTGTTACGGTTATATAAAAAACTGTATCCGAAATTAATTATATTTAATTAATTAAATTATATATTAAATTATAAATAAAAAATTAATTATATATATATTTTGGATTTTTTTTAGGGATTTTTTCATAACCGTTTCAAATTGTTACCCGCGGGTAAAAAACCGTCCCTGAACTGTAATGGTTTTTGGGCGTTTCGAGTTAGGTTTTATAATTCGATTCGAGGACGGTTATATCAAAAACTGACCCCGCCCATCCCAGTGCCCATTCCTAGTAAAGATGGGCAAAAAAACAATGGGTTTGGTTATTCGAACCGGCGGTTCGGTTTTTAACCGGTAAATTTCGGGGGCGGGGACGGTTTGGGGTAAAAATCGAATATGAAACAACGGTTACGGTTATATTAAAAATCGTACCCGCTCGTACCAGAAATTAATTATATTTAATTAATTAAATTATAAATAAAAAATTAATTATATATATTTAATAAATTAAATTATATATATTTCGGAGATTTTTTCATAACCGTTCCAAACCGTTACCTGCGGATAAAAAACCGTCCCCAAACTATAACAATTTTTGGGAGGTTCCGTCCCCAAACTATAACAATTTTTGGGAGGTTTCGGATATATGATTTATAATTCGGTTCGGAGACGGTTATATCAAGAACCGTCCCGTGCCCATTCCTACAGGCAAGGAAATAAAAAGTTTTTGTTGAAGAAATAAAAATTGGATAAGAGATGAAGGTTATGGTAATTAGAACGACAAACTGCTTAAATGATTTTATTTTACAACCATGCAATTTGTTTGAAAGGAATTAGAAAATGTTTTTTTTCTTTAATTTTGGTTTTATTTTTTATTAGAGTTTTAGTGGACGAAAATTAGAATTTCTCATATTGCTTATCAAATCACTACTTTAAATGTATTTTACAATTTCGGTTCATCAAATCTTAAATGCTCGGGTTGTAAGATTTATGTATATCTTCTTCTTTTTCTTATTTATTTATTTATTTTTACATTTTTTTTGGCTCAAATAAAATAACACCTTTTAAAAAATAAAATAATATTTGCTCATGAAAAATAGAAAAACATAATTACTTCGATTTAATTCAATATATTTTAAATAAATACAAGTTTTAATGATAAATAAAACATTTATGTTTAGAAGTTTTTATAAAAAAAATTCTTTTAAAAATAATCTTTAAAAACACAATTAATATTATTTTTATATATTTATTATTCAACACTTAATATAAAACACACAACTTCTGCATAACATTGAAATTAATATTTAAAATTAAAAGATCACAAGCTTATACGTTATATTTGGTTAATTAGAATGAAATAAAATTAGAATTGATTCATTCTAATTTTATATTTACTTAGACCGAAACGTGAGAATGAAATGAAATCGATTCTTAAAAGAAAATCAAAATTTTTTCTCCCCCTAAAAGAATCATAATTATATTTCTACCTTAAATTTTTTTCTAATTTTACCCCAATTCCAAATATAACCCTAAACCTTAAATCCCAAATCCCAAATCCCAAAACTCAAAACCCTACTTAGAAAAATAATAATTTTAACCCTAAACTTTAACCCATAAATATAACCTTAAATCCTATTTAAAAAATAATAATTTTAACCCTAAATCTAAATCCCAAAATTCTAAACCCTATTTAGAAAAATAATAATTTTAATTCTAAATTTTAACCCAAGTATAACCATAAATTTTAAATTCTAAATCCTAAATTTCAAATCCCAACACCCAAAACCTAAATCCTAAAACCCTATTTAGAAAAATAATAATTTTGACCCTAAATCTTAACCCATAAATATAACCATAAACCCTAAATCTCAAATCCCAAAACCCAAAACCCTATTTAGAAAAATAATAATTTTAACTCTAAACCTTAACCTACAAATATAAACCTAAATCCCAAATCCCAAAATTCTAAACCCTATTTAGAAAAATAATAATTTTAACTCTAAAATTTAACCTACAAATATAACCATAAACCCTAAACACTATTTAGAAAAATAATAATTTTAACCCTAAACTTTAACCTACAAATATAATCCTAAACCCCAAATCCCAAATTCCTAAACCCCAAATCCTTAAATCTCAAATACAAAATCTCAAAATCCTAAACCCTATTTAAAAAAAATAATAGTTTTAATAATATATTTTATTTTTAAGTAATAATTATTTAGAAAAATAATAATTTTAATAATTTATTTTGTCTGATGAAAAAATAATAATTATATTATATTATTTAAATTTTACTAAATATAAATATATTAATATAATATACAATATTTTCTATTCAATTATAATTGTAAACCAAACACTATAATATTAATTACTTCTTTAATTCCAGGGATCAAATAAAAAAAATTGTTTCCTTTCAATTCCATTCATTTCTCTTCTCATTTCAATTTCGATTTCATTATGTAAACCAAACTTAAAATATCTTATTTTAGATTTTCTAAGTTGAAAAAGTCCACAATTATAAAGTAATGAAATAACATTTAATAATTTTTAATTAAAAAATTATAGAAAACTTAGATTCATACCTTTAGAATTTTGAGTTCAACGTTTACTCTATAATTTCTAAATATTATTGCTTAAATAAATAAATTTTAAATTATAATTTTTATGAAAAATATTATTAAAAAATTAAAAAATAACACGTTTAAAACTTTTAGCAACCAAAATGATACCATAATGATATTGATAGTTTAAAAATGAGATTAAGTAAGAATTTTTTTCAAAAATAAGCAACATCATACCTATTAAATAATTTGTCCGCATATTCTTTATCTCATTTTCACGCAAAATTTATGATATAACGTTCTATGTTTATATTGTATATTGTAGAAAGTTGGATTGAGAGGTTTTATAATTTTTTTTAATAATTTAATTATTTTTTATATCATAATTATAATTATAATTAATATTATAATTATTTATTAAATATAATTATAATTATATTTATTATTAATAATAATAATTTATTATATTATTTATGAATTATCAAAATATTTAGCATATCATTTTAAATATACGTATAAATTTATATTTATTTTATTTTAAAATAATTTTTTTAATATATGATATAATAAAAGAGATTTATGTATTTAAAATTAATTATAAATTTATAAGATGTTAATATTTTTTATGTTTATAATAATTATGTTTTACAAAATGTAGCTAATATTTCTTTTTAAAAAAATAAAATTGATTAAAAAATTTGTTTTTAAGATTAAAGTAAGATGTTGCCTATCTTTTTTAAAATTTTAATTTAAGCTCATTTTTAAACTATTAATCTTAAGCTTTTAGTGATGTATATAAGTGGAGGTAAAGATGAGCTTTAATTTTTCTTCCATTTTACAAAAGAGTGGATGATAGCCGTTGCTTGATTATAAGTAGTTTAAAATATTATGAAGTTGTGTAACATTCAACATCTTTTAAAGATTCAGGTGTACAAAAGAGAGATTTATCAGATTGAAAAAGAAGATGTTTCACATGGTTAAGAAGCAATTGGTTTTTGCTGATAAAACTTAATCCTAACACGCTAATTAATTATCCTAAATTATTAAAGATAGAAATAAAAAATGATGAGTCTCGATCAAAATATTCCCACTTAAATACTAAATGGTAGCAACAATCAAGGAGAGCCTTTAAAGCCTGAAAAAAAGCAAAAAATAAATCTAGGAAATAGGAATATCTTAAGCAAATAGGGATTTCCACAATCCAATTGGTCAAAAGTGTGACTTTTAACACCATTTTCACCGTTCTAGAATATGCCGCCAGCTTATTTTCAATATTTTAAGGGTTATATTTATGTTAATATTAAATTAAATTTTAAATTAATAATATAATATATTAAAGTAATTATAAGATTCCTTATTATTAGAGGATTAATATAAAAAATATTGAGATATCTTTAAAAATATATCTAATGTTTCAAAAAATTAAAAAATACTCCTAAAACATAATAGTTAAATCTAACGAAATTAAATAGTAATATTTTTAAAATAGAAGAACAAAATAAACTAAAAAATAATAGAAATAAAAACAGAAGACATTTTAAGATATTTTTCACATAAAATAGTGATAAGTAAAAAATAAATTTAAAAAAATTCAAAAAGTAAAATTAAATCTTAAAGATTGGAGCTTGATACTAAATAATATTCCAAGTTTTCTTAGTGAATTAAAAAACAAAAATCAATTATAAATTTTTTTAGGATGCTTAATATATGGAGAAACATTATAAAAAAACTTGTAGAAATGTGAAAACATTTACAAGCAAAATTGAAGAAAGATCATATCTAGAAATAGATAAAATAAGATACTCTATATATGGATAAAGTAAAATAAAAAGGTAAAAAAAATTGTCAACTTTATACCAATTAGGACCAGATGATGAAATGATAATTAAAATAGATGTTTCACGAGAATATTGAAGAACATTTCTGAAAACAAGAACAAATGACAAAAATGATTATCATTATAGATATACATCAGGATCTTTCCAAAGTCAATAATTAAATTACCATAGTAATGAAAAATAATATTTAACTGTCCAAAAAGTCATTAAGAAATTTGCTTATGTTATAAGCTCCAGATTCATTGTTAAAATAGATAACAAGAATTTTAATTATTTCTTAAGAACTAATATTTCAGGTGATTACAAACAAGAAAGATTAGTTAGATAGCAATAATGGTTCAATCATTATAATTTTGATGTTAAACATCTTCCATAACATAAGAATAACCTAATAGATGCTATTATTAGATAATTAACACCTCTAACTATTTTTATGCTTTTAGTAATGAAATATCTTAACATCAAGATCAAAATAAAAGAAAAAGAAATAAAAATCCTACAAAAACAATTTGAGTTGTTATACCTCGAGAAATCTCTTATAGAGACAAAAAATAAAAAGAAAGAACTTAATTGTTCAAAACAACCTCTAGAACCCAAAATCTCAAAAGAAGAATCTTGATTAAAAATTCACTAAAGAAGGTGAAACTTTTAAAGAAAATGAAGAACCTAACAGTTCAAAAGAAAGAAAGATTTCTGAAACTAAAAAGCTTAACTCGGTAGATGAGGCAGAAAAAGAAGAATAGATAAAAGTTTATGTAATCTATAATGGCCTAAAACAAAACATCTATAACAATTTGGTAGAAGCTAGTAAATATATTATATGAATTAGTGGAGTAACTTATAGAGCTTTCAACAATAGAATAGAAGCTGAATGCAGTTATATCAACTACAAAATCACCAAAATTAATAACTCTAGAAAATATAGTAAAAAATTATTCCGTAACATAACAACAATAACCAAAAGCTCCAGGTAGGTTGAAAAACGTAAGAAAGATAACAAGACCTTCAATGCTATTTAAAGAAGTATCTCCTCTAAAAACATAAAAAAAATAGTAAAACATTTAATGTTGTTCAAGGAGACTTTCCCAAGAAATGCTCCAATCATTGAAAATGAGAATAACCAATATAAAAACCTCAACAAACCATAATTGATAAGTCTCTATAACTTGACCACGAAGTCTACCCAGGAACATATTGAAGATATGAAGTTATATACCACAAACAAGAAATTTCCTATGAGAAGCAAATTAAATACCTTAGAAGAAAATGATCTAATATTTGTTTATAAATTTTTCCATGTAGGATTAATAGAAATATATATATATATATATATATATAGTGATTAATTTAAGCGAATTAAATTAATTCTCAAAAAAATTTAAAAGAGTAATCAAGAACTTCAAAAGGAAGATTAAATCAGGAGATAAGTCTATTTATCTTAGATTTTTCATTTCATTAATAGATAAAAATGAGTAAGTCAAATATTGGATATCATTTATGTATGGATACAGAAGACTCATTGTTGCCAAAAGGGAATTAAGATTTGAACAAAGCTGAGGTATAATAGGTGTAACAAAAGAAGACGAACAGAAGGAAAGACTGTGATGGACTATTAAATTCAAGTATAATAATTATAACTTTAAGTCAGTTAAGAATCTTAAATGTTTAAATATTTTCATACATCAAATCATAATACTGATAAAACAGAAAAATGGAAACTATTTTTAAAAATAAATAACTAATTCCAAAATAAATTAAAGATAAAAATATAATTCTATTAGAAAATTTTGATAAAAGTTATTTCTATCATTTAAACGAATATTTTAAAGATGAAGATTATGAAATTTATCTTGAAAATTTTAAAAAATTTTTAAAAATTTAACATCTTATTTGACATCGATAGAGATTATATTAAAGCTATCACAAACATTATAAACCATCATATTTAAAGAATATTAAAAAATTATTTTAATAAAAAATATGTAAGAATAAAGGAAAAGTAATTCAACAACTTAATGTTTAATTATAACTTTTTTTGAAGATTATGAATATATTATATGTACGTACAAAAAAAATATTTATATACTACGAATAGTACAAAATGATATTCATTCTACACATATAACTTATCATGATAATATTCTATAAATATCGAATCATTAATACATAAATTAAAATTATTAAATTTAACATCATTAGATATTAACAAAAACGATAATATTAATAATAAAATTTATAAACATTAAGAATAAAGATATATTAAAGTATTTGATATATTAGTATATTAATAGATAATACATATAGGAGAGATATTTTTTATATTTTAATTTATTATTGATTTTAAATATCCAGCTAAGTATATATCACATTTTTCGGTGCCTTAGAAAACTGACAATATTGTCATTGTTGGTTGACTAATGATGATCCCTAAAAATGATTAAAAAAGATGGTACAAATTTTTGGGTAGTGTTTTACAGCCGGACATCAGATGTGGGTTAATTTAGTTTTGAAGCTCTATGGAAACCAGAGAAGGTACTCTATTTGCTAGCACAGTATAAAAAAATGGAATAGCAACTCACTGAGACATCATGGTTTCTATGGGTAGGTACATAACAGCCCAACTAAAAAGTCTATGTCTATTAGAAAATCAGGTCACCACAAAGAAACAAACATGATAAGACAGAGATAGCTTTGTCAAAGCGAAAAGAAAAAGAGATCAGAGAGTGAGAAATAGCTTGAATTTTTATTTTTATAGGAAAAGCCTCGTAACAGACAGCTATGGCATTTAATTTCTAAATTATTAAAATATCAACATAAATTAATTAAAAATGTTAATAAATTGATTAATTCAAGATACAAACTTGCAGTCAAATACACGTAATATCAGTCCTGATACCAAGTGGTTTAACCCACTTTGGCAAGCTTGAACTTGACTATATATATATATACACACCTTGAGTGGGTGACCAACTGACCATCTTAGTTTTGTGTAGTTCATTTTCTCTTACTTAAGCAATTATATTCAAGGGCTTTATATTCAGAATATAACAAATTCAATTTAATGGTATAAACATCAAGGGAATCCCATGATTATTGAAAAGAAATATGTGCATAACACCCACAGAAAACAAGTATATGTCCTTAGTAGAATATTTCAAGGGTGGGTCTACCCGCTCTAGCCACTCAGTCTTGATGGTAAAAAGAATGTCCTATCTCTTTATATCATATTTGTTATTTATCTCATTTTCTTAAAAAAAAAATTAAATTAAATTAGAAAAGTTTGATTAGTTTTCAAACCCATGGTTAATTTACTAGAATTAATCATATCATACAACAAAAAGGTGACGATAGAAAGAAAAAAAAGGCAAAATGCCCACTTCATAACCATCATTACTATCATCACTTACCAAACCTAAATTCCAAACAATTCTCTCTCCCTCTCTCTACCTTTCATTTCAACCTTCTTCTCCACTTTTTTCCCTCCTTTTTGTACCTCAGAGACTCTTGCTTGCACCTACATACAACCCATGTCTTCACTGTTCTCTCTCTAACCTTCAATTTTATCAGCTTCTCTCTCAAGGCTACCCTATATTTATAAGTACATATAAGCATGACAGTGAATTCAACAACCCACTTCTTTCCAAAAACCACAATTTTGTGCTTGTGCTTATCCATACTTTCTAGTTTATGACATATTTGCTTCTTTTTCTTTGTTTCAATCAACCAAGGAGAAATCACAACAAGAGGAGGATCCATCAACAAGAACAGGAGGCTTGCAGAAGATTTTATTAAAGAAAAAAAAAACAGAGAGAATGAGTGGGAAATTAGCTTATTGTGAAATAGTATTGGTACTATTTGTCCATTTCCTCTGTTCAGGTGACTTGTTTGCTTTGTCTAATTGTCTTCTTTCACTTGTTTCTATTTTTTTATTTTGTTATCTTCTATTCTAGTATCACCATCACATATCTATTTTTTTTATGTTTTGTGTGTTATAGTTCCATAGGCTTCTTTTTCTTTTTCTTTTCATTTATTTCTTTTGACTAGAGAATTTATTCCCTTATCCACTTTAGAGACTAATAATAGTTTCAAAGAATCTAAGCTCCTGCCTTCTGCATAGATTTTGTTTCCCCCCCCTTTTTATTTCTTTCTTTCCAACTGGAGGGGGCTTTCAGACATTAATATCATACGACGTAGTTCTGCTCTTTTTAACCAAAAAGATTTTATTTTCAATCTTTTATTTTTCCGATTTCAGAAATGATTCATGCTCAATTTCAAAAACTTTCCTTTTAATTTTGTCTTAGTTTGTTGTTGCAGTTAATTGAAATAAGAAAAAACTTTAGCTAACAGTCTTTCGCTGATCTTTGTAATTACTATCACAAAATTGCAGGAAATTTTAACTATTTTCTCTCGAAATCCTTAAATAAAATATGAACCTTTCTGTGTAACAAGTCAATCGGCTAAATGATTATGCGGCCTCCCTCTGTCCGTGTTTTGAATTTGAAACCTTATGAACAGGACATTCTTATTTCCTTCTAATAGAGAGAAGATATTGATTTTGATGTTATGTGAATTGTCAAAAATATGTTTTGCATGAAGACAAAATAAAATTATCAATCTTTTTATTAATTACGAAAGTAAAAGATCAAAGATTCTTTTATTAATTTTATGATTTTACAAAATGGATTTGATGGAAAATTCTAACTTACCCCGATTACATCCACAATTACTCAAATATTTTTCAGTAGTTATCAATTACATTTGTTTAGCAAATATTATTGAAATATTTGTTTTATTTATATCAAATTATTATATTTATTTAGTTCATATTATTATATTATTTTTCGTCTCATTTATAGTATACAATTTATTTATATATTCAAATATTTATTATTAAATAACTTTATTTTTGATAATATATTACAGGTTTTGAAGTAGAAGGGAGGGAACTAGAATTTGAAAACATGAGAGTACTTGAAGAAGAGACAAGAAAGGAGAAGTTCACTTTCCAAATTTCAACAACCCAAATGGATGTAATAACTCCAATCACAACTGTTCCAACAATAACTCCTGCAAATCCGACTTCATCAATACCAATCTTAAATCCAAATTCAAATCCTGATTCAAGCTCTCCCGGCGTTAATATAACACCCAATAATTTCACACCAACTAATTCTTCATCTTCTTCTACTTCTACATCTTCTTCAGGAGCAAGTTGGTGTGTTGCTAGTCAAAGTGCTTCCAAAACTGCTTTACAGGTTGCTTTAGATTATGCTTGTGGATTTGGTGGTATTGATTGTTCAGCAATTCAGTCTGGTGGTAGTTGTTATTATCCCAATTCAATACGTGACCATGCTTCTTATGCATTCAATACCTATTTTCAAAAGAACGCTGTTCCTAATAGCTGCAATTTTGGTGGAACTGCTATTACCACTAACACTAACCCAAGTAATTATAATTTCTTCTTTGATTTACTTTAGTTTTATTTTGTTGGTTAATTGTTTCTTTTTTTAAAAAAGTTTATTATATAGTATGCTTTAAATTATGTTTCATCATCTCTATTTCATTGTAGAAGGTCCACTCTAGATGAGACTAAATGAGGTAGCAGACAAATTTCAATCATGCACAGTTTTTTTTTTTTTTTAATCTACTAATTTGCTTTCCCTTTTCTGATCTCCCACTATTGTTTTGTAGGTACAGGGACATGCCAATTCCCATCAACTAGGTAAGTTTGTCATCCACATTTTTTTGATTATGTTCTCTTATTCAAATTTACATTTTTTATCGTTTTAAAAAATTAATTATTTTTAATTAATTAATTTATTTATAATGGTAAGAAAATTTAATATCCTTAAGTTAAAAAAAAACTAATAGTTAATTTTAATTGAAAATAATTTGTGTTATTGGGTGGTATGGATTATATTTAAAATTATCACCCCTAAATAAGCGGATATGTTATTGTCTGTCTGGATACTGTTCACTACTCTATGTATATATTAAAAAGATTATATTGAAAACTACTAATCTACTATTGACATGTGAATTGAATACATGTATGCAGCACAAGCTCATCAGTGTTAGACACAACAAGTTCAAGTGGATCAACAGTGTTTGGTGTAGTACCTTCTGACCCACCACCCCCAATCTCTGCTGCAACTGCTATATCAGATTACTTTCCACATGTTTTCTTCTTTACATGTCTCATTTTATTGCTACCACCCATATAGAGTTGCTGCAAAGAAATTGGGTCTCCTTTATTAAGATTAGTAAGTACTTCACAATTGAAGCCAACCCTGGCCATATATTGGTTACTTTTTGGGGGAGATGCTTAATTTGAGGCCCCAGTTTTCTATTGTGAGATCTCAGTTGTAGCTATTTTATGAGGTCCAAGTGGAGGAAACAGAGAGACCTTGATTTTGAATTAAGAAAGTGTGAAAACCAGTTTGTGTGATTTCTTGTAGAGTAATTAGCAATTCTAGGAACTTTTTTTTTTTTAATTTTTGATTGGGAGTTTTAGTTAGTATATATTATAAAGTTTATAATTATAGGAAGATGTGCTCATGGACTGTTTTTGTAAATAAGTGGGGATGTAATAATTGATTTGATGATAGAATTAGTTTGTTGTGAAACTATATATTAAGTATAATATTTTAAATATTAAAGCTATGCGCTTATGTTAGTGAGCTACCATGTTCAGCATACAACCCTAAGTAAAATATATAGTATTTTCTTTATTAATATAATAATTTATTAATCTCTTTTTTTTATGAGTTATTGATATAAATCAATGAATTAACTAGGCATTTGTTTTTGTATAAAAGAGAATAGTTTAACAATTTGATTGAACTGTAATGTAAAATAAATACTAATTTTTCTTATTATAATTTTCCTTCCTACTTTCGTCGCTTTTTATGTTTTCTCAAAAAAGAAAATTTAATTTTTTTTATTGGACAAAAATATTATTTCGTGTGAAAACGAATAACTGAAAATGGCATATTCACATATTTGATATCTGAACATATTGAGCATCCAGCACATGCAAACTTAATGTGCAACATGACAAAGGGCCCCAAGCTTTTAATTTTAGAAGCCACTCATTCTGCTCCATTATTATTAATCTTCGATAATATTATGTATGGCCACGTAGGGGTACTGACTTCCCTCAATTCTTGATTGGAAATATCATATTAATTTTCATTTTTTATTAATATTATTTCTTTGTTTTAATTAATTAATTAAAAAAATAAAAATTTAATAAAAAAAATATTATGTATCATTTTTCTCGAACTTGATGACTAGAAAATATTTTTTTTAAATCCAAGGGATTAAAGCACACCAAAACTTTATATGAATGAATTGCCTGACATTTTTCTCAATTATATATTTATTATAAATATTTTTTTATCATAAAATTTATATATACATACATCAATATAATATAATTTAATTAATCCTAGTTAATGAATAAATTCAATCTCATATTTGAATTTATATCTAATCAAGTTACATGTTACTTGGTGAATATAGCAATAATCTATAATTATTTCTATACATCATCATCAAATCAAAGATTTCATGGAGGACAAAAACACTCTCTTCCAACCCTTTATATCAACCACCACACAAAGCACCACCTTCTCTTCAACAAATGACAATATTAATGTTATCATAATTCGCTTCTTCTTTATAATGTTCATTGCATTTATCACAATATGGGCAAATTATGAAGCATCCAAAGGCTTTAATTGACACAACCATCATCAACCAATTACCTAAACACTCTCGTCTAGGCACACGCTTCGACCTCTTCTACGTCTCAAATGGCACAGCAACTCGTATACTCCTCAACACTAGTAATTTCGTCGAACACCTACTCTACAATATCAATGACAACAAGTATTCTCTACTTTCAAAGAAACAGGCCAACCACGTCATCCTCAGGTTATCTAATCTATTATTTAATAACACTTTTGGCAAGGAAAATGATTTTGTGATTGATATAAATCCTATGATAATGGAAGACATGACCAATATAAACAATGCCACGGGTAAAAATCATCGTAATTTTACGGTTATTTAAAAAAATCATCAAAATTTTATAGATAACCTTAATTTTAGGAAGGGCATATAATTATTGGGGTTTTCTTTATTATTATTATTATTATTATTATTATTATTGTTTAAATTAGAGTCTAACAATATATCGAAAATGTATGTTTTTTTATTTATTCGAATTCAATCTTATCTGATCCAAATAAAATTTAAAGATTTTTTAATCATAATTCGATTTAATGATATAATTAATCTAAATTTAAATATATCAAATTTTTTGAATCAGATAATTAAGGTTTGATTAATATTAAAAATTATTTATAAGTTATTATCATATATATAAAACACGATATATATAACATTTAAATATTAAATATTTATATGTTTTTAACTAAAATAGTAATTTAATATATTTATAATATTTAAATATAAAATATTATAAAATAAATTATGTATTTATTTATAATTTAATCGTAATTTCATCGAGATATGATATATTAGATTATAAAATCTATTAATTTAAATATGTAAGAATTATATATATTTTAATTTAAATCTAATTATATTGTGAAATAGAATCTAAGGAATTATATCAAAATTTTAAATTTAAATAAATTATTTAAGTAACTTTAATTTAAATAATAATATAAGATTTATATTTAGAACTCATTTGAATTTGGAAGATGTATATTTTCGTTATATTCTTTCATATTGGACAAGGTGATTTAATATGTCACTTATCTTGCCCCATTGTCGGAACAAATGATTCCAAACGCATGCCACAAATATTGGACAAAATCATCATTATATAAGATGCCTGGTATTAAGAATTAAGATGATGATCATGAGTTATGTACATTTAATTAGATAAATATCATTTTATTTAAACTCAATTTAATAAAAATAATGGAGTAATTTTCCTCTATATTTAATTAGATGCATTCACTTCATTCCATACAATCACGGACTAAAACTATAGATAAAGCAACCAACACATATAACAGATACAGATATGGTTCTATTTTATTTATTTTTAATTGGTAACCTAAAGTGGCTCTTATAAAGGAGGTGTTATTCAAGGAAAAAAGAATCGAGTCATTTTTATTTAGACTAAAATTCACATTATCTGTAATATTTTTTAATTTATGATCAAATACAATTCACTTATTACATTTTTGATATCTCATTAAATATATTATAATAAATACGTGAATAAAATTTATTAAAAATGTCTTATAATATAAAAAATATTCACTTCCATATATATCTTGATTAAAATAAAACACTTCAAAATACTCTTATGATTTTGCCTCATTGATACATTGAACATCAAATATTGAAATTTAGCTGAGAATTTCTCAAAAGATAAATAAATATATTAGCAGAATAAATAATAGTTTATTCTTTACTGATATTAGCATACTAATAAATATTTTCTTTCCTGATTTTGTTTGCAACAAATATGTTACTAAGATTAAAAATTGATTTGAGAGGGCATGGAGCATTGATTTTGATTGATGACTAAGATCAAAAAATTAATAAAAATTAAATAAAAAAACTATTGTTTTAGCATCCTTATTTAAAAAAAAAACATTAAAATCCATTTTTTATTAAATACAAGAAATATTACATTATTGTTTTAGCATTATTATTTGGTGGGAGTAGTTATTTTAACCTCTGTCAAATATCATCTTATCGAGAAGGCGTTGCAACTTGAACGATAAATTGAGGGTGTAAGTTTAAGTATTATATTGGAGGTGATTTGAGATTAAACCTTGCACATAAGTATCATGTGCCTATAATCTTATTATTTTACCTCCGCCTATAATCATAAATAAAACAAACTTAACAAATGTGCCTAAAATATTTAAATTTTTATAAAATATTTGATTTTATGTAAAAATAATTAATGAAAATGAAAAATAAAAAAAAATGAAAAGAATCATAAATATTATAATAATTATATATTAAATTAATATACTTAAAAAAATCTACTATAAATATCAAAGTATTTTCTTATATAATATAATTTAACCCAAAATATCTTAAAATAATTTATTCTATATGAATAAATTTAAATTTTATAAATTCTCTTTTAGTAGAAATAAAAAATAAAATACTCATAATCATTATAATAATTATTTATTATTATAGAATTAAAACAGAAAATTAAAAACCTCATTAATAATTGTTAAATTTTAATTTATTTTTAAAAATATATTTAATGTAAAATAAATTTATTATATGTATAATTATCTTTTAGTGGAAGATTTAAAGGAAAAATAAAAGTATCTTAAAATATTTGATTTTTTATGGAATATTTGATTATATGTGAAAAGTTAATGGAATTTATTATTAAAAAATGAAAAAATTAATAAATATTTTAATAATTTCATAATATTATGAAATTAAAAGATAAAATTAAATTTTAATTAAATATGTGCTAAGCTATTGTATTAAAAGAATTATTGTAAATATTAATGTATTTTATCATATAATATAATCCAATGGTCAACTCAATTTTAAAATATTTATTTTATAAATTATATTTAATGTAAAAACATAAATGATTATATGTATTAGTTATCATTTACTAGGTAAATTAAAAAAAATTAAAAGACTCATAAAATAACTAACTTAATATGAATAAATTTAAAATTTAGAAATCTTCTCTCTATTTCTCAATGGGTATTTAAAAGAAAAAAAATCAAAAAATTTATTATCATTATAATAATTATTTATTATTATAAAAAATAAAAGACTCATAAACATGTGTTAAATTTTAATTTATTTTTAAATTATATTTAGTATAAAAATAATTAATTATATTTATTAATAATTATATTTTAATGAAAAATAAATAAAAAATCAAAATATTCTTAAAATATTTTATTTTTTTAAAGAATATTTGATTTTATATGAAAAAAATAAAAAATAAATAAATAACTCATGAATAATATAATAATTTTATGTTATTAAAAAATTAAAAAAAATTATTCTAAATATTTATGAGTGTATTTTTCATAAAAAATATTTAAATTATAATTTAATTTTAGTTAATTTATTTTCTAAATTATGTTTAGTGTAAAAATAATGGATTATATGTATTAATTATATTTTAATAAGAGAATTAAAATGATAAATCAAAAGAATAATGATCATTATAATAATAATTTATTATTATAGAATTAAAATAAAAATATTATAAATATACGTTAAATTTTAATTTATTATTTAAATTATATTTATCATTTCATTCAACTGTACTATCAAGTTGTCATCAAACATTATTTGAAATAATTATAATATAATTCAATATAATTATACTTAAATTAATTATTTAATATGTTGTACCAAATATGTCATAAATGTCTACTTGCATTGTTGTATGTTCCTTTTCTTTTTAGCTTTCAAGTTTTTTTTTATAAAATTAAATTTCATTAATAAAAATTAATTATATAATTAAAATTAAAATTCATTCATCTAAATATATTTACAATCAAATTAGATAAATTATGAAATTTGTTTACTTACCTGGAAAAACTTAAAATTTAATTATTTTTAATTGATATATTATACGTTTTTTTAAATAAAATCTTAATATTATATCATAAGCTTTAAGATTTTGAACACATTTAAATAAATAACTAAACTTTGAAAGCAACATAATCAAAATGAGTATAAATATAACAAAAATGGCTAGACTAATGATGTAATTAGTTACAAACAAAATAATAATTGTATTAATCACAGATAATTAGTTACTCAATAGTATATAAAGGGAAAGATACACAAACACATACTGTGAATTTTGTTGCTTTCCAATATCTGTACAACATTAATACACTATTACATAAATAGGCATTAAAGTCGGTTAAAAATTGACTTTAAACAAATTTAAAATCGATTCGCTGAACCGACTTTAAATTTAGAGACTTAAAATGTAAAGTCGGTTCACGGCATGAACCGATTTTACAGGTAACATTTTATGATTTGTTTTTATTTTTATTTTCATTTTTCATATTATTCAATATATATATATATAACATAAAAAAATTAAAATATAAATAATAATACAAATAATTAAAATTTTAAATATATTTAATTACTTGATAATTAAATTTATTACAAAAACAAATAATGCATAAATAATACATATAGTTAACTTAAATTACAAATAAAATAATGTCGTCAAAATATAATTATTATGTGATCGAGTAAGCTTGATTGGCCTTCACAAGCATTATGACAAAAAAACAGCTGATCTATATAACAAATATTCCCCTACATACATGAGTACGTAAAACATCCATAAAAAAAACAGTTTAAACTTCAGACATACGAATGAAGAAATTAAATCATTATAAATATTACCATCAAAAAGAGATTACCACGTACAACGACATTTGACTAACTCATAGTAGCACTTTATTAATCATTTGTCTATATATATGAAGTTATCTGGAATCTCTACTAGTATTTTATAATGCTATATATAATGACCTATAAATATGAAATCAATTGTAACTTCGATTTCTTACTTGGCTTGTGTGAGTTTTGGTGCCCTTAAACATATAGAACACGTTCATGGGCACCAAAACTCATACAAACCAAGAAACAAATCGGAGTTACGTACACTTGATTTGTCCATTTAGAGCTCATTATATCATTAAAAATACTAGTAGAGATTCCAGATAAATTCATATTTATAAACAAATGATTAATAAAGTGTTAATATGAGTTCGTAAGGAAAGTAGAAAAGAGAGATGAGATGTAGTTTGGGCCAAAAATAGATCCATAAAACAATGCATTCCCCTAAATACATGAGCATATGATTAATCATCATCAAACAAGTGATTTCAAACACAGGAATAGATAGAGAAATTAAATCATTAAAAAATTTACTGTTATGTTGTCATATGCTATTCAAGATCATCAGAATCTTCTCCTGATTCTTCTTGTGATGATATAATTTGAACCATGTGTTCTGCCCATTCCTCTCGTAAATCATCAAAAATTTGCTGGTCATAACCCGTCTTGTTCCAACCAAAGAATTACATGTATTTAAAATCAAAATAAGAATATAATTTCATTTATTTACAAAAACAAACTCAAATATGTTAAAAACTTGTATGTATATGGGTAAAATATATTACCACATCATCAATTGAAATTTTGATATTTGTGATGATTTCGCTCATAAACTTCATGACATAATAACCACACATGACTCCATTATTTTGTTGTGGAACCTACAAAAAAAGTGCATGTATACATGAATTTTCATATTCGAACATCCTTATTATTCAATTGTAAAATTAATAAAATTATTAATATTGAATTGTACATACCATAACTTTTGTCCATATAAGCTTATGAGATTTTTTAAGGGCAATGCCCCTAAACTTGTTCAACAACTTCCATGCCCTATCAAGGTATAAAACGATTAGTTTTTATTAAATATTACAAAAAATAATAGAAGAAACTAATATGTAAATACTGTCCAACCGCCTCTTGGACTATGGTAACATCTCAAGGCACAGGTAGTGAACAATCATGAAACAATGATTGATCAATTACTATTCGCCAATGATTAGGCAAATATTGATTATGAATCATCTGATCATCGTTCAATTGTTGTACCGTTCCAATAGCAACATAGTCTGTTGACGAAGGATGTTTCAACAAAAAATTCATATTCTATAAAAAATTTAAGTGTTATATATAAAAAATAAAACATATATTAAGAATTTAAAAATAATAGATTATATACACCAAAAATTAAAATCTTACCACATATGATTCATCAAATAGAGGAGGATTCTCATGTGGGGTAGCTAATAGATGTACATTCACCAAAATGTTCATCTTGGTTTGATTTATGGTAAGAATGTGCAGATTGCATTGGAGAAAATGAACTACTACTTGATTACATATGCATTCCTGGCATATAGTGAGGACCAATAGGATGGCTATATCCCATACTGGATGTAGTTTGAGCACAATGAGATTGTATGGGTGGCATGCCTGGCATGGATGGTGGCATGCTTGGCATGGATTGTGGCATGCCTGGCATGGAAGGTGGTATGCCTGGCATGGATGGTTGCATGCTTGGCCAATATGGCATGCCCTGGTTGTAGCATGATGCCATGGCTGACAGTTGCTGTGATTGATGTTCTTTTAGAGTGGCAATCTTACTCATCACTAAGGCCTTAAAGGAGTTGAATGGCTTATGTTTTGGAATTTTAAAATACTCCATAGAACCATCATATTGGCTACCTCCCCTAACACGACCAGAATGCTCGCGTCCGAATGCATGATATAAAGCATCTCTCCCAGGCTCTTCGATTATTTCACCCCTGGATATTTTTTCTTGAACAACTCTCTATAAATAATAAAGCACACAAACATATCATTCATTATTACATCAATTATTAAATATTATTGAGACTTTTTATCAACCGAAATTACTAACCAACTTATTTAATTGTTCTTCTCCTCGTTGACCCATAGGTCTTGCATTCTTCGTTTTGGGAGTCTTTGTTTCTATGTACAATTCAATTCGGGTAACAGGTCTATCCAATTCAACTTCCTACATAAATTAGGAAAATTTTATTAACAATGACATGAAATTAAATTGAGAAAAATTAATATAAAAATATTTATAATATTAAGACAAATTAATAATACCATTCTATATCTAACTTCAGGATTTGAAGACCTCCCAGTACGGTTAGGAAGAATGTTATGCATTTGGACATTCTGATGATCTTCTCTAATAATTTGAAATTTATCTGAACGTTTATAATCCACAAAGTCTTTCCAAACTTGAGGTGTAATCCAAGAGTGTCCTTCAGGGATTTTGTAGATCACATTCTCATCAAGTGTTTCCAAATATGGAAACACATATTTTTTTTCCAATCTGGAAGTCTTGTATTCCTTCCACGCCTTATTTGCAATCTTATAACACTTGTCCTTCCAACTGTCATCGACTTTGTAACGATTCTATAAAAACACAGTACAAAAGATTAGATATAATACACCTAATATAATATATATATTGATTATAAAATATAACAGACTTACATAAATGGTTATCCATATTTTGAACTTTTTTACATCGTCAACCTCAGACCAATGATTTATATTGATTGGTATACTGGAATTTGCCAGTCGACCAATAGAGGATTTCAATTGTTGACCATTTTCCCCTATTGGATTACCAGTAGCATCAAATAGAACAGGTATTCTATCATCTGGATTAAGTGGAGCATCAGGTATATTCGCCCAACCCCTTCTTTTCAAATACCCCAATGGATCATTTGGATCTACAAGCTGAATATCCATGAAATATCTGCAAACAATGAAGAAATATAAATTAATTGACAATTTTAGGAACACACATATATACAAGAGTTATTACAAAAATATAGAACATACATTATGTTTAATTAGGTTGTTGGTCGTATACATATATTCCTTCACAATCACTTCGAGTCCATGTCGAAGAATCATCATCATCAATTAGATCATCACATACATTAGTAAATTTATTTGAGAAATTACTAATATTGGTTAATGTATCAAGCATAGAGTCATCATCTTCTACAACATCACAATGGTAAAACTCTTTTTGTGGAGGCGTTAACACAACAGACCATCTTGGATCAATTTGATCGCTCACGTAAAATACTTATTTTGCATGAAGTGCTAACGTGAAAGGATTATCAGTGTGACTTATCATGGATAAATTTACAAGGGTAAATCCAAAATCATCTATTTTATATCCAACATTGATAACATCTTTGACCCAATCACACAAGAAAACTGTTTCATGGAAGACCTCATAATCCAATTCCCAAATCTCTTGTATTATACCATAATATGTTCTATCAGAAAGTACAGGATTAGCATCTTTTGAACTGGAAAATTGCATAGTTTGTGCAACCATCTTCAACCTACTATTTTGATTTACTCGGACTTTGTCCCTAGCTTGAGTCGTAAACCTCGATCCATTTATTGTGAAACTATGAAATGATTTGACATCGAATTTTGGCCCATGTGCAAGCCATTGTAAATTTTCTGATATTTTATGATTGGGTTTCTTGAGTTCATCTCGAATCTATGTATACAAAAACACAAAATGTGTTTAGAGCAAAGTTTTAAAACATTGAATAGATCTAGGAAGATACATGCATGAATTTTTGTTTGTGACACTTACGTGGTTGCGAAACCAATTAATAAGTTCTCGCTTATGTTCATCATACAACCATTTTTTTCCTCCTTTTTTTTATAACGAGGATCGACTTTCAATAAGTTTAAATGCATCCTGTAATGTTATTAAATATATATTAAGTTATATATCATCATTAATAGTTAAATAAAAAATGATTTTTGCAATCATGAAACAATGAACATCACTTACTCTATGTACGGTTGAGCCTCATTATTATTTACCAAAATGATTCGGTGTGCTTTTTCCCATCGAGTGCGATCAATAAATAATTTCTTACTTCCACCAAGCATAGGGTTACCTACTTGGATCATGTGACGTTCTAAGAACAACTTGTGCGTAGGATTCCCAATTTCAATGCAACCACTAAATTATTCAGAACAAAACTAAATGGCCTCCTCAGCAATGTAGCATTCTACCATGCATCCTTCAGGTCGATATCTATTATTTACATATCTAAGGACTTGCATATATCTCTCAAAAGGATACATCCACCTTAAGTAAGTAGGACCACATAATTGAACCTCTCGAACTAAATGAACACATAAATGAATCATTATATCGAAGAAAGAAGGAGGAAAATATTTTTCAATTAGACACAAAGTTTCTACAATTTCTTTTTGTAAAGAATTTAACTCGCCAATTGATATAGATTTCTTGCATATTGTATTGAAGAATGAATGATGAGCAAAAACCGGCATCGCCGATTCTTGCCAATACTTTGGTTTTAATATTGGTAAAACTCTCGCAAGTGCACGAATCATTTCGTAGAAAATGATAAGTATACTCCCAAGGTCGATCTAAGGAAGGAATGTATGAGGTTTTTAATTTATTATTCAAACTTTTAAAAACGAAATTAAATCCTAAACATCCTGTCACGATATTTTGGGTTTTGTATTTTTAATCTACTTACATAAAATTAAACATAGATTCAATAAACATTTATGCAAATTTTATCTTTTATAATAGTTGAGTATTTATGGATATAATAACTAAGTTAATTTTGCTTGCTCATATTATTTAGGTTATTAAAGATATGAATTGATATTTATTGATTCTCCCTTTTTTGTATGAATACCACCTTTGGTGGGGTTAGATATTCTTTGTTAACTAAACAAATCAATTAACACCTATGGGTGAGGTTGATAACTAATTTTCTTAATTAAATTAATTCCTTTTTCTAAGAGATTGAAAATGAACCATTTAAATGCCACTTTGGTGGGGTTAGACAGTTTAAACTTTATTCAAGATGTACAAATTAAACCTAAGAATTTAGTTATCCGAGTACTAACTTTCAAGTTTTAAAACCACTACTGAAAACATGTTGTCAATACATTTTCAGATAATAATTCTTATAAAAACTTTTGAAATAGAGCTTCACTTTAACTACCGGGCGATTGTACCAACAAATAAAAGAGCACTACTCTAAATCAGACCGGATAACTAAAACTTAAAATCTAATTTTTAGGTTTAAGTTTGTAATGAAAAATAATATATTTCTCTCTAACATTCTTAATATAAAATTCTGAATAAAAACAAAATCAATTCATTTTAGAGATTTTTATCTATTTAATATTTCGCAAGCATAACAACGTTATTATTACATCATGTTTACTAACAGCCAGTAGAGTTAAATTTAATCACAGACAAATTAAATATAACATGTAAGAATAAAGCATAAAAAATAACTGTAAAGAAAATAAAATCCTTACAGAACTTCGATGCTATTCTCGTTGCTGAAAAACCTCCAAGCGGAATTTTCACTCTCATTTATTGAATCAAAAAGCTAATAAATTACAAAAACATAACTAGTTCTTCCCAAAAAGGGAAGAACTCTAAAACTAAGATAAATTAACTAAGAAAAGCTAAAAACTAAAAAAAACTAGAAAAACTAAAAAATCTAAGAAAAGAGAGAAAGAAAGAGATAAGAGAATATGATTTGAGGTGTGTTTAGAAGTGAAGAGAAGAGGGTATTTATAGGTGAGGATGGGGAGAAAAAGTGAGTGAAAAAATATTAAAAAATTGTGAAAACGCGGAGTGCAATTGCTGAGGTCATTGATGATGTCAACATGACGTAATCGGGGTCGTTGCATGCAAAAATGGGCAGTGGCACGCGTAGATGGGGCGCAGGCACGCGCAGATGGGTAGCAGCTTGGCGCAAAAAGGAGCAGGCTGCGCGCGCGCTGGGCGGCGCGGCTGGGCAGTACGTTTTCCTCCTTTTTGACATTTTTGACCTTTTCCGACCCATTTTGTCTGATATTTCCATTTTTGACCTTTTTGACTCATTTTGATCAATTTTTCCATATTTGTTGACCTTTCTCTATTTATTTATTAATATATTTGTGATGTATTGCTTCCAATATTCCTCTTTGAGTCTTTAAGCGAAAATACCTGAAAACAATAAAAATACCCGTGATTCCGAAAAAGACAAATTTATATAAATATATGATAAAACATATAAATATATATATTTTTAATCAATTAATGTGCATAAAATCATGGTAATTTTAGTGTTTTTTGAGCACTTATCACAACCCCCAACCAGCTTCTTGCTAGTCACTTAGCAAGAGAAGGGATAAAAACTAAAAATTAAACTATCCTAAATCACTTTCGTGGATTAAAACGGTTGCATTTAACCTATGCAACAAGCCTTTAAACCCCTAGGTTGCCCTAGTGGACGATTTTGAGTCTCGTGAAGGTTTTCAGTAATGATACCCACAAACATTAAACTAAATGTAAAAATCAAAAGAAACAATAAAAATAATCAACTCAAAAACTAAAATTACATCAAAATCAAAAATGAATTTTTAAGAATAAAAGAAAACAACATATCACAAAAATGTCTCATACTTTTTAATCTCTTTTAAGATCATAATTAAAATCTCAAGCATAAGTTATTTTAATCTCTTTAAACATCATGATTTATTATAATAATTAGTCGAAAATCATTTTCATATTTCATATAAAAAAATGTATCAATTTAATTTTACCCAATTTCAGTGTCATGAATCAGAATTCGCTTCGACTCTATTCCTCACAAGTCAATACTCTCAAAACAGTGAATCATATGGGTTCAAACACTCATACTATTTTATATGCGAAAGAGTTGATGTATAGAAATGAACTAATATGTTCGCATATGTATAAAGAATAAAGGCTCAAAGTGTTATTTAAACATTGATCTCATGAAAGGAATCGAATGTATAAATTATAAAGATATCATATATAAAAATTATTTTCATGCATAAATTAAACTCATTAAGAAAGAATTTTAAGATATATGCTTTTTACAAATGAAAAAACTGCAATAACTTTTTAGGAAATTACTTCCTATATCTTTCTTTTGTAATTAACCGGTACTCACAACTTTGTAGGCAATATGAGTCATAGTATGTAGATGATACTATATATTTTTTATCTCTCTATTTTTTTTCTAAAGATATTTTTCAATATATGTATTTTTTAGAGAGTCAACCCATGTACATATTGTACATTTTTTTAGGATTTTGGTAAGTGGTTAATTTTGTGGCTTTTCTGTTTGATCTTGGTTTAGGTAACCCTATATATGTCTTTTTGTTTTTGTAACAGTCATGCATAAATGAGATATAAGCATATATTATCAATTTCTACTCAAATCATTTAATCTAAGCAAAAATAAAAAAAAAAATATGATACTGTATTAAGATGAGAAAAAATTCATACATTCAATGCTAATACCTATAGAGATCATCTAAAAATTTTAATAAATAAGAAATGTGTTTGGAGTAGAAAAATATATATATTTCACTCTGAATAAAAGAAATTAGACTCAAATTATATCTCACAAGGATAGTCTCCACTAAAAAAAATTCATAAACACTGATTTTGGGTTTAATATAATTTTCACATTTTATCAAGAAATACTAGTTATGACAAAAACTAACTAATTATCAAAAATAATTACAAAATATTTCATGATATGTTTTCAAAAATTAATCTAACAGTACAAAAGACTTAACTATTTACTTAAATTTGATTTAAAAAAATAATAAATTTTTGTAAGAAAATATTTAATTATTATTATTATTATTATTTTTAATATCTTTTTTATTTCAAAAATTACTAAATCACACAAAACAAAAATAAAACCAAACACAAAAAATGAAAACGTGAACATAAAAAAGAAAAAAAGAAGAAAAAAATTAATTTTTTTTTAATTTTTAAATTGTTAAATCTTTTTTTTCTAATTAAGCATGGTAACTTTTCACCACCCACAACCTAGAACTTACATTGTCCTCAATGTAACAACTATAAATTAAAGATAAAGAGAAAAGAGAAGAAAGATTACCTATTTCCTGAGAATGTATAAGTAGTAATGGAGAAATGCAGGTGCATCCATCATATTCATTATTAAAGTGTATACAGACAGATCGTTGTAAACTTCTAACATCTCAACAAATATTTTTAATTTTAACAATTTAAAAATTATTAAACTAAAATAAACAATAAAATTAAGTAAATAAAATAAATAACAGAAAATTACCTAAAATGATGGGTTGCTTCCCATCGAGCGCTTAGTTTAACATCTTAGCAAAACGTAACTTGGGGATTGCATTTTAAGTAAACTCAATGTCCCCTCATCATTGAGTCAATCAAACCTATAAGTAAGACAAGGTTGTCTACCTATACTGTTTCAAACATGCCCTATTGATTTTCAAATTTTTTTTGTACTTAAAACTAGGGGCATACTTGAGGGTTTTAGATAACCCACATCTAGGTGCAAATCAAATAATTAAGGCATCAAAACACAATTGTACTTAGATCAAACAAAGCAATTTTTTTGGTTTTTTTTTTGTTTTTTTTAAGATAAAATAACATAATTAGTATTACCCAAGAGTTCTCCTAGGAAAGAATGGTAGGGCAAAGACTCCTTAAAAACCATCCTCCTAGACATAACAACGTTCCCAGGAAAGACTAGTGGCACAAAGGCTTCCAAGAACTAATCTTCTAGTCAGAACTCTTTTAAATCTTTACTTTTCATGCTATTAAAATTAATTAAGTTAATGAAAATCTAATTTAATTAAGTTAAGTGAAGTAAAAAATCTAAGTTAATTAAGTTAAGTGAAGTAAAAATCTAAGTTAATTAAGTTAAGTGAAGTAAAACTCTAAGTTAATTAAGTTAATGAAAAATATAAGTTTATTAAGTTAATGAAAGTAAAAATCTAAGTTAATTAAGTTAAGTTAATTAATTTAATGAAAATCTAAGTTAATTAAGTTAAGTTAATTAAAAATCTAAGTTAATTAAGTTAATGAAAAATATAAGTTAATTAAAAAGCTAAGTTAATTAAGTTAATAAAAATTTAAGTTAATTAAGTTAAATGAAAATTAATAAAGAAAAAAAATAGTTAAAGAAAAGAAAGAAAAATAAAATAAAATAAAAATAAAAATAAAATAAATTAAAATTGAAAAAGGTAAAATAAATTAAAATAAAATAAAATTAAGATTTTAAATAAAAAATTAAAATTAAATTAAAATTAAAATTAAAAATTATTATCTTAATTTTTTTATTATTATTTTACTATTCATGAACGGTAAAAAAAAATTTTACTTCAAATTTCAAATTTCTAACTTATTTTACTATTCACGCTATAGTTATTATTATTATTATTTTTTTTTATTTCTTATGAAATTTGAAATTTGATTATTATTATTTTTTACTAAAAAAATCACAATTATATACAACACAAAAATGTTTTTAAAATCTTGAATAAAAATAAAATGAATTCATTTTAGAGATTTTTACCTATTTAATATTTCGCAAGCATAACAACGTTATTATTACATCATGTTTACTAACAGACAGAAGAGTTAAATTTAATCACAGACAAATTAAATATAACATGTAAGAATAAAGCATAAAAAATAACTGTAAAGAAAATAAAATCCTTATAGAACTTCGATGCTATTCCCGTTGCTGGAAAACCTCCAAGCGGAATTTGCAATCCCATTTATTGAATCAAAAAGCTAATAAATTACAAAAACATAACTAGTTCTTCCCAAAAAGGGAAGAACTCTAAAACTAAGAGAAATTAACTAAAAAAAGCTAAAAACTAAAAAAAAATAAAAAAAACTAGAAAAACTAAAAAAATCTAAGAAAAGAGAGAAGAGAATGTGTTTTGAGGTGTGTTTAGAAGTGAAGAGAAAGGGGGGTATTTATAGGTGAAGATGGGGAGAAAAAGTGAGTGAAAAAATGTTAAAAATTTGTGAAAACGCGGAGTGCAATTGCTAATGTCATTGATGACGTCAGCATGACGTCATGGGGGTGGTTGCGCGCAAAAATGGGCAGTGGCGCGCGTAGATGGGGCGTTGTTGGGCGCAGATGGGTAGTAGTTTGTGCAGAAAAGAGCAGGTTGCGCGCGCGGCGCGTGCGGAAGGAAAGGCTGGCGCGCTGGGCACGTGGCTGGGCAGCTGAGCGGTACGTTTTTCTCCTTTTTGACATTTTTGACCTTTTCCGACCCATTTTGTCCGATTTTTTTCATTTTTGACTCATTATGTCCAATTTTTCCATATTTGTTGACCTTTCTCCATTTATTTATTAATATATTTGTGATGTATTGCTTCGAGTATTACTCTTTGAGTCTTTAAGTTACGTGTTTAAGCGAAAATACCTGAAAACAATAAAAATACCCGTGATTCCGAAAAAGACAAATTTATATAAATATATGATAAAACATATAAATATATATATTTTTAATCAATTAATGTGCATAAAATCATGGTAATTTTAGTACTTTTTGAGCACTCATCAATGAACAAAGTCGAATTATTGATATTCGAACATGTTTTTGAAGAATTGATCTAATAGCAACTGGTAATAACTGTTGCATTAAGATATGATAGTCATGTGATTTCAATCCATACAGTCTCTTATCGGTGATAGACACAAATTTCTTAAGTTGGATGAGTAACCATCAGGAACTTTCACACCTTCCAAACATTTACAAAACACATCCTTCTCTTTTGTTGACATTGTATATGATGTTGGTGGTAAGTATGTTCGATTCTTATCATTTTCCACCCTTGGTTCCAATTCAGGTCGTATGCCTAGTTTCTTTAAATCCAATCTTGCTTTAATGACATCCTTTGTTTTTCCAGGTATATTAAGTAAAGTACCAATGAAGCTATCACATACATTCTTCTCAATGTGGATGACATCTAAGATGTGACGAATGTGTAGGTCTTTCCAATAAGGTAATTCCCAAAATATTGATTTTTTTCCAACAACCATCGTAATTCGGTTCAAACTCTTTTTCATTTTCACCCATTTCATTAGTTGACCTCTTTCGTTTCCCTACCTTGGTGAGTTTTTTTTTCATCTTTCCATATCGTTTGAATATCATCCCATTCAATTGCCTTAATATCTCAATACCTCGCAAAGGTCAAGTTGCATGATCATGATCTTCTTCACCATCAAACGGTTTCTTTTGGTATCTAAACTTGTGTCCAGATGGCAAAAATCTCCTATGTTTTCTATAAGACATCTTTCGTCCGTGAACAAGATAATTTGCAGAAGTTCCATCACTACATATAGGACATCCCTTGTAACCTTTTGTTGCATGTCCTGATAAGTTTCCATAGGCAGAAAAATCATTAATTGTCCATAAAAGGACCCCTTTCAAGTTAAAGTATTCTTCTTTATGTGCATCGTAAGCACTTACACCATCAATATGGACACCGGGTTGTTTCGGTCCTGAGATCAATAATGTTAACATCATGAATTTTATTTTCATACACAACCAGGGAGTAAGGTTGTATGTTACCATAATTACTAGCCAACAGCTATATCTACTACTGAGGGAACTATCTGGATTAATTCCATCAGTATCAATGGCAAGACGAAGATTGCGCGGATCAGATGAAAATTGAGGAGATAAATTTTCTACTACTTTCCAATTTAGAGAATCACAAGGATGATGTAGCACCCCATCATCAGATCGATTATCTGAATGCCAAGTCAACATCTTTGATGTATATTTACTATTGAACAACCTTTGAAAGCGAGGAATCGGAAGAAAGTACCATAGAACCTTTGCAGGCACGCCTTTCTTATGTGTTGTACTCTCATTTGTACCATGTTTCCATCTCGATTCTTTACACGTAGGACAATCATGTAATGTCTCATATTCTTTTCTATAAAGAATGCAATCATTAGGACAAGCGTGAATCTTATGATATTCCATGCCAAATCGACTAAGAGATTTCTTCACTTCATATATTGAAGATGGCAATTCGATACCCTCAGGAAACATATCGACTAGTAGATTTAGTAATTCTGTGAATCCCTTGTTAGAAAAACCATGTTTTTCCTTCACATTGTACAAATGAACCAATCCCGACATTTTATTGTATTTTTTGCATTTTGGATACAACGGTTTTTCGGCATCTTCTATAAGTTTATTAAAGGTTTCGGGATCATCCTCGCATAATTCATCTTTAACACCATGAAACATATTTTCTGTTTGTACATTATGATAAGATGTATGTAATCCACTCACATTCTTATTATACTTTTCCCCATGAGTATTATCAATATTTTCTCCATGATAATACCAACATTTATAGCTCAATAGAATACCATTACGGATAAGGTGATTCTTAACCTCATCAAATTTATGAAATCACTCATTTTTACATCATCGAATCATACTACTTTCAATATTACTAGTTCTACAAGCAAATTCCATGAAACTTTCAAATCCAGAAATATAGTCTTGCTCAATTCTACACTTTGACATCCAAGATTTGTCCATTTTCTATTAATGACATTAATTAAACATATTACTTAATTATGTATACAATGAATATATTTCAAGTATTATTATATATAAATTTCCTAATTATTAGAATATATATCAAAACATACATAATGCAAAACAGATATTATTTTAATCATTTTACAAAACCATTTATATACAAATTAAAAAATAAGCAACATGTTTTATGAATATATAAAAACCAATCACACGGTTGATTCTAATTTCTAAGCATGTTACTATATCATAATTAAAAAGTAATATTAATTATACGTATATAAATAAATTTATCCACGCAAACCCACACAATATTTCAGATATTATTGAATACATACAATAAGTTAAACATTATTACAAGCAAAATAAAAAACATAACTAAATCAAAAATTTATACAAAATATAAAACAAACTGATCGAATAATAAGCTAGCTGCATTTTGCATAAACTAAGTCAAACATAATAACAAACAAGATATATACCTAAATCAATAATTTATACAGAAAATGGGTATAATTTTTTTAATATTTTGCTAAAAAAAATAGAAGAACTAACAGATAATGGGAGAAGAGAAATATAACTTACAAAACGACGTTACAAATGGTGGTCGAAGGTGGCCGAAAATTTAGAAAGAAGATGGCGCACAGTGTAGATTTTGGGAGAAAATGGAGAAGAGTGAGGAATAAAATGGAGGAGAGAGAGGAAGAAAACTGGATTCTACATTAAAAATGACCCGAATGTGAATATATTAGGTGGATAGCGTCAGTTCTCCACGTCAATCGATGCTATCCACGTGACATAGCGTCAGTTCTCCACGTCAACTGACGCTATCCACGTGACGTAGCATCGATTCTCCACGTCAACCGACTCTATCCATGTGACATAGCACCGGTTCTCCACGTCAACCGACGCTATCCACGTGACGTAGCGTTGGTTCTCCACGTCAATCGACACTATCCACGTGACGTAGCGTTGGTTCTCCATGTCAACTGATGCTATCCACATGACGTAGCATCAGTTCTCCACGTCAATAGGTGCTATCCATGTGACGTAGCCTTGATTGATGTGGAGAACCGACTTTACACAGCGACTTATATACCCCTTTTTGTAGTAGTGATATGACATCAGAGTTATGATTCATGAGGACTGACCTTCACTGAGCTTCCATGTCAAGGAAAAATTTATCACCTCATAACAACCCTATTTCATACAGGGATGCTCCGAATACACCTCTAAATCAAAATCAAAATCAGATTTCTGCTTCACCTTCTCCGAATCAGAATTATGGTTCAAGCTTGATTGCTCTAATGGCTTAACTAACTTTGGATTCCAATTCTCAGTTGATTGAAATACTAAGAGTTTCTCATCAATTCCTCCAGTGAGTGTCTCTCTTTCAGTCAAGCTATATGATTATAACTATTTAATATGAAAAGATCAAACATTGAGTTATATCACAACATATGGACTTGGTTTCATTGATGAATCTGTTATTTCACATGCTCATGTAATAAATGGTTTATTGAACCCATTTTATTCAAATTAGAAACAACTTTATTCTCATGTAAAAGGCTAAATATATGGGTCAGTCATTGTTAATATGAATTACTTATTGGTTAGACGTCACACTGCTTATAAACAATGGAGTTATCTTTATAAGAATTTCTCATCAACCAATCAATCTCAAATTATGAATTTGAGATTTTGAGATTACAACTTCAAACACTTCATAGGGATAACCTATCTATCTATGAGTATATGTCAAATATTATGAAATCTGATAATTATCAATTTATTCATGTATTTTCTGTTCTGTTTCTATACAAGATTATTAGTCTATGTATATTAAGGAAAACGAAAACTAAATCTAATCTTAGCAGCAATTGTACACATGAAAGTTGATGCACACTCATATTTTACGGTTCCATTAACATTATTGTTTGTCATTCTTTGCTCCATTAAACATTAATGTCTGTCATTGTTGCAGCATGCACCACAAAACACACCAACACTTTCCCTCAAGTTGGTGCATATATGTCTCTTATGCACAACTTGTCAAGTGAGTTGTAGAAGTTCTTTGCAGACATAGATTTTGTGAGTATATCAGCTAATTGATCTTCTAATTTAACAAATGGAAGCCGAATAATCTTTTCTTCAAGATTATGTTTGATGAAGTTCCGATCTACTTCAATGTGCTTCCTGCGATCATGTTGAATTGGATTGTGGGAGATGAAAATGGATGCTTTGTTATCATAAAATAAGTTCATTTTAGAGTTAAGAGCAACACGAATCTCAATTAGAAGTTTTTTTTACCAAAGGAGCTCACATATTCCCTTGAGCATTCCTCGAAATTCAGCTTCAGCGCTAGATAAGACAACTACATTTTGCTTCTTTCTCCTCCATGTAACAAGATTGCCCCCCCTCCCACACAAAAGTAAAGTACCCAGTAGTAGATTTCTTATCCTTGATATTCCCTGCCCAGTATGAATCTGTATATCCAACGACTTCCAATTAACCATTCTTTGAAAACAAAAGTCATTTCCCAGGGGAGGATTTTAAATAATGAAGTATTCGCATGACGGAATCCATATGGTTTTCACTTAGGCAGTACATGAACTGACTCACGACACTCATAACATAAGTAATATCAGGTCGAGTATGAAATAAATATATGATTTTACCCACTAACCGTTGATATCTCTATTTATCTACTGGTACTTGGTCCACATATTCTCCAAGTTTATGATTTTGGACCATCGGAATATCGAAAGGTTTACAATCTAGTAATTCTGCCTCTGTGAGTAGGTCTAGAGTATATTTCCTTTAGGAAAGACATATACCTTGTTTTGATCTTGTTACCTCAATGCCTAAGAAGTATTTGAGCCCTCCCAAGTTCTTCATTTCAAACTCATTTGACAGTTGTTCTTAAAGCTTAGAGATTTCTTCTTTATCATCTCCTGTAATGATCATGTCGTCTATATAGACTATAAGAACTATTATTTTTCCCAATCGATGTTTTAGGAAAAGAGTGTGGTTAAAGTTTCTTTTTTGAAACCCATATTTCCTCATTGTTGAACTCAACCTACCAAACCATGCTCGAGGTGATTTTTTTAGTCCTTACAATGCTCGTTGTAATATACATACGGTTTATTTTCCTGATGTAACAATATATCCTGGTGGGATATCTATGTAAATCTCTTCTTCAAGGTCACCATGAAGGAAGGCATTCTTCACGTCAAGTTGCTGTAATGGCCAATCTAAATTTGCTGCAAGAGATAACAAAACTCTAACAATTTTTAGTTTAGCCACAGGTGAGAAGGTTTCCTCCCTTGAGACAACTCGCTTAACACCAATGTGTTATTCTTCTACAATGTCTCAAATTCTTCTTTTATAGCTTGAGCCTAGTTTGGATCAGATAGGGCTTCTTCAATGCTAATTGGAATTCGACATGAGGAGAGTGTTTGTGCAAACGCCCTTATAGGTTCTGATAACCCTTGAGTAGATACATAATTGGCTATTGGATACTTGGATTATCGTTCTTCTCTGTCTAGAGAGTATCGATTCAGAGGTTTGCCTCGATTGTGTCTGAAAGATAAAACATAACCAACAAGTGTATCTATAGAATTAGTTTGTAAAGGTGTGATAGGATAGCTTACCTCAGGAGTATTCTCAACAGGAGGATCATTGGGTACTAGAAATTGGAGGGGTGCATCAACCACTGCATCTTCTGGAGATTCAGTCACTAGTTTAGATTCAGTTCTTAGAAGTTCAAGTTCGGGTCTAAGTACGTGCTCACCCATATTGTTGGCATTATCTGAGTATGTCGGATTGTTACTAATGTCTAACACTTCAACATCAAGCCAATTTCGTTCTTCACCATAACTCTCCCCCTGAAGAGGGTATTTGGATACTGATGATGGGAAAAACATTCAGATTCTAGGAAGATGACTTCCATGGTAATATAGGTTCTTTTAGTAATAGGATCGTAGCATGGGTATTCCTTTTTTTGTACATCATACCCCAAGAATACACATCGGACATCACATGGATCCAACTTAGTTCGTTGATTTTTATGGAGGTGGACAAAAGCAACACATCCAAAAATTTGGGGTAGAAACATCAAAATAGTAGGCAAGTGAACATGATCAGATAGTACCTTTAATGGAGTTTGAAATTGTAAGGTTTTTGTGGGCATACAATTCAGTAGATACACAGATGTAGTAACAACATCACTCCAGTATCTACTAGGCACATGTGCACCGATTAGTAAGGCCCAGACAGTTTCTAAAATATGCCTATTCTTCCTCTCTGTAGTCTCATTCTATTGTAGGGTTTGTGAACATGAGATTTCATGGAGAATACCATGGTTGTCCAACCAAAATTGTTGATTAACATACTCCCCTCCATTATCAGACCTAAGTATTCTAATTTTTTCAAAAAATTGTGTCTAAATCATGGTGTGAAACAAATGAAACGTAGAAAATACTTCATCTTTATGTTTGAGAAGGTAAAACTATGTCATTCGTGTACAATCATCAACAAAAATTACAAACCAATAATGACCCGATGATGTAGTGATCTGGGAAGGTCCCCAAACATCAAAATGTACTAAAGCAAAATGAGTCACACTTTTATGCATGCTCATAGGATAAGATGCCTTATGACTTTTTGCTAAGATACAAGTATCACATTTGAAATCCGAGTGTGTGACATTTGAAAATAAACTAGGGAGTAAGTGATTTAAATACCCAAATGATGGATGCCCAAATCGATGATGACATAACCAAATTTGTCGCTCCTCGTTACTAACTCTGTGTTGCATGTGATTGGCTTTTCCTGAACTGAGGTCATCCATGTAATATAAGCCTCCTCTCTTAGTACCACACCCAATGATCTCTTTGGTGAGAATATCCTGAAGGAGACAAAAGGTAGAATACATCAATACTACACAGTTAAGATTTGAAGTAACTTGACTTACATACATTAGTATGATTGAAAGAGAGGGTACAAGTAATGTATTAGATAATGATAATGAAGGAGATAAAGTCATTGCTCCAGCCCCTGTAACTGGATAAGTGATCCCATTGGCATTGGCAACACGGTTCCATCGTAACTGGGTTGTATTGGAGAGATCTTTTGGGTCACAGGTCATATGTTATGTAGCTCTAGAATCGAGAATCCAATCCTCATTATCACTACGAGTAGAGATATGAAATGCTTTACTTGAAGTACCTAGATCCTAGGAAGATTCAGCCTGAAGAATAAGGGATAATGATCCATTATTGGTAGCCACAATAGCTCTTCCAATGGTTTCCCGTTTCTTCCGTGCTTGAAGATCATTCCACCAATCTGGATACCCATGTAGTTTGAAGCAGTTTTCATGGGTGTGTTTGGAGTTTCCGCAATGGGCACATTTTATATCAACAGAAGGTGGATTTCCCGTGGATTTCTTGCTACCCAAAGAAAAAGTTCCTGGTTTTGGTGGCATCGGATTATGGTGTCCCTTGATCCCTTTGAAAGCCATAACTACTCCGGGAGTCGTATCTCTATCCGTGATCATCACGGTTTGCCTAACCTCTTCCCTACGGACGAATCCATATGCATGTTCCATCGTAGGGAATGGTTTGATTTGAAGCACATCACTTTGAGTTTTATCTAGTCGGTCATCAAGTTCATCGAGGAAGATATACACTCGATCTTCCTGTACGATTGAGTTGTATTTTTGTATGTTAATCGCACAGTCCATTGGGTTAAGACGACGAAAATCAATTTCTCGCCACAACCCTTGAAGGTCATTGTAGTATTTTTCAATGAATCCACATGTCTCCTTCATAGAGTAAATCAATTTGTGTAGTTAAACATTAAAAAAAGAGTAAGAGAATTAAAATATAAAAATAAAAAAAATGAAGGGATTAAATTATAAAAAAATGCAAGGGAATAAAGGATAAAAGATTAAAAAACAAGGGAATAAATCTTAAAAATAAAAATAAAAATGGGACCAAAATATACGAAGGATTTCTATTTCTACGGTTCACCCTTCTTATTTCAAAGTCAATTTTTTTTTTACACTATTATTGTTTGCTGCTGGCATGGTACTTCCAACATCTCCCAAATATTTGTTTTTATCTTAAATCCCAGCAACTCGAATTACTATATAAATATATATATATATATATATATATATATATATTTAAAATGTAACCGACAATTTTTCTTACAATAATGTCTCGTTTTATATGAAAAGTAAACTCACAGGCCAATTTGATTGGTCATGCAGCATACACAGTTACACATCACTTGTTCTGGAGCAATCTCATCTTCTAAGTTCTGACAACTGACCTGTGGACTGTGGACAGTGAAGGCTTGTGTAGATTTTTTTTCCTTCTCCTTGGGAGGCATATTAGCTGACTAATAGTAGGTTAAGTGACGTATGATGCTACTTAATTTTTATAGAATAAACGTTTAATTTTTTAATTGAAATGTCTTTAATAGCAAGACTTTATAAGTATGTACTTTAAACTTTAATTATATTTTTTTTTTTTAAAATATAACTAAAATATATCTTTTATATCAATAAACTAAATCAATACACTTGAAATGCTTGCATAAAAACTATTTTTTATTCAACAAATTAAATAATTTAAAATGTTTAGGCTAATAGAAAAAGAATAACTCGGTGACCATGTTGTAATGCAGTACTCTAGCTTGATTAAGGATGTGTAAAATTAATATTAATCAACTCAATTTAAATTATCCAAACCAAGTTAAACAAAAAAAAATCTTAGTATTGAAATTTTATTGGTTTTATTTAGTCACTAATTTTAAAAAATTAATTTATATTGATTTGATTTTATCCTTATTTTTTAAACATGCTAAAAATCGAACCAATTTATTTATTTATTATTATTATTTTATTTTATTTTATATTCATATTATTATTTTTTAAAGTTTTATTTATGTTTTTACGTGTTTCATATCATTTATTTTTTTTCTTATTTATTATTATTTATCAAACAGTGGTGCCTTTAGGCTTATGATTGTTTCTCATCTCTATGTCTGCTCTCCTTTCGCCCAATCATCTATACGAACCACAAAAGAGCAGTTCAAGATATTAATTCTATATACTGTTTAATTATTTATTCATTAATTATAAATATTTCATATTTTATCATATCAACAACATTACGAATGATTTAGATATAAAAATTAATTAATTTTATCTCACAAATTATTATTATTTTTTATTACTTATTTCTCTTATTTTTAAATTTTTCTTGCATTTTATGATTTACAATGGATAACAATATAAGATACTGACTGAAATTTTGAATTTTAAATTTAAGGATTAATAAAATTAACACTAAAAATAATAGAAATTATAATACAAGAGTTAATAATAAAATATTAATAAACAAAACACATCATACAAAATTTCTAATGTAATCTAAACTAGACCAAAATATTTTGTTCTAATTAGATTGATTTTTATTAATTTGAATTAGTTATCATTTTTCAAAAAATGATCATAATAAATATAAGCTTAAAATATTTTTGATTTTAGGATGAAAATTTCTGATCAAGTATTATAGGAATTGTTGTCAGAGCCATGATTATTAACCAAATCATCAATATTAGGTGTGAGGAAGTTCAATTTTACTAGATTTTAACTTAAAATGTTAATCGAATTGATATATATTAATTTATTATATTAAAAATTAAAATAAATTTATAAAATATTGATTATAGAATATTTGACCAATTTATTTATACCGGTTTGATATGTTTGGTTTACGATTTAGATATACTTACTTTTAAGTTAATTTAAATAATTTTACTTTAAGTTAATGTTAATTAATAAATAATATTTATTATTTAATTAAAAATTTGTATATTGAAATTTAAACTATAGTTGTTCATCAATTTTTAAATAGAGAATAAATTTTATAAATAAATAAATTATTGAAAATAAAAAATATTTTAAATTTTTTATTAGTTATAAATTTGAAAGAAATGAACATAAAATAATAATAATGTAAGTTGTTTTATCTTTTCAAATGATATAAAATTTAACTAAAATTAGATTATTATATATATATATATGATATATGTATAATAAATATATAAAATTAAAAAATAAATCTGTTTATTAATAATACGTAGGTCGATTTAATTAAAATTATTTTGTAAATTTTAAAATCTTAAAATCTTAAAAGATTTAACATACCAACTTATTTAAATTGATAAAATTTTATCCAATTCTATTCAATTTAAATTAAATAAGTTAATTTATTGATTATTATGAGTAGGTACCCATTATAAATATTTATGAGTAATAGAACCGGTAGATAAAGGGAACATTCCTATTATAAGCCGTGTGTTAATTGGGACAACAAAAGAAATCAATTAATTTTTAAAGATTTTTTTTTCATGTTATGTTATTATGATTTTATTAACTTGAGTGGTAGATCGTGATAGAGTATAATAGATGGTATTGTTTTATAAATTGATAGCTTATTTTAATTTGAGATAAATAGAAGTGTTTAATTTTTAATTAGGTAAAAAAAAAGAAAAAAGAGGACGATGGGGTTTTAAAGTCACTTTATTTTACAATTGATTCATTTTAATTATTTTATTTTTTATTAGTTCAACCAAATTGATCGCTTAGCTTTTTTAAAAAATAAACTCATTTCAATTTATACTATTTACATTTAAATCTTAGAAAATCCTTCTCGGATTATGCTGTCAATTCTTATTTTTTTTAACATTGCAATCTCATGTTTACAATTAAGCAATTTTTTTTTTCTTTTATAAATGGTATCTAAATTTTTTGACATTCTGCACTTAGTTCTACTTATTATTTTTCAAATAATTTAGTCAATTTTTTTAATTTTTACACTTTTGATCCCTTTATTTTTTTTCTTACAATTTAATATTTTTTTAAAAATAAATAAATTTGGTTCTCTTCATTTTATAATTTTTTAAAAATTAACTTAAATTTAGCTTCAAATTTTGGATACAATTTATAAAAATTACCGATGTCTGAAAATAAAGGACCAAATCATAGTAAAAATGGTAAGAGATCAAAGTGTATATTGTGAAAAGAAAAAATTTAAGGATAATTTGTATAGTTCAATCTTTTTAATCAAAAATAAATTCATAAAGTTACATAGATCTAAATTTATTAATTAACCAGACATATTTTTCCAATTTATTTTCTTAAAAATGTTAAGTTATTAAAAAATAAATTGATTCAAATAATTCATTTAGAAAACATATTGATTTATGATACGTTCAGATGAACAGAAGATTTTAAAAATTAACTTCTATTTATTAAATTGAGTGTTTTGATTTTGTAAACTGAATATTAAATCTAATAACTATAAATTAGTAAGGATAAAAAATATAAAATTTATAACATATATATATTAGCATGTATGGCAAAATCAACAAAAGCATATAATAATCTTTTATTATTTAATTATCAATTTAGAGAAATTCACAAGTTTGAAATTCTCGACATCTTCTGAAATTGTGGTTGAGTTAAACAAGTTTTTAATCTAAATTATTTCTAATAGACAACTTTTAATAAGCTCTCTAAATTTAAGTTATCAAAAACATTTAATTTTTAAAGACAAATTGGATCAAGCTTGAACACATAGGATTTGTTTAATTGTCTTGAGTATTAATTCTCATTATAATTAGTAATTTATCAATAATTATTTAAATTGATCAAGTGATTATGTATCTAATCAATTAAACTGATTAATGATGAATTAATTTGATTATTTAATTATACATTTAAATAATAATAATAAATTATACAAAGATTAAAATTGAGAATTAATACATAATAAAAAAATTGAATAGAATATAAAAAATCTTATTAGATATTACAATCAATATTTAGGACTTTGAAATCAACGATAATTAATTATAAAATTAGTTACACATAAAAAACAATAAATTTAAAATAGTATCCATGAAAACAATAAAAGAAATGAAAAACAAATCATATGATTGTTATCTTTAATTTTGATATTCAATTTCTTTAATTGCCTTTTGAATCTTCTTCTACTTTTTTTCCCCTCCAAATCAGTTCCATAAATTATGTATTCTTCTTTGTTTTTCCTCTTAATTTTCATACAATTATGATACTCCTTGTATTTTATATGGTGTTATTTTATATTTATATTGAGAAAAATTGATTTGCTTTAGAGTTGTATTAGGATTTGTGATACACACAAAATTCACACTCGGATCAAGTATATCTGGTGACACGTATCACACAAATGAATTTGGAGTCGATTCTATGCGCTCACGAACTAGAGTTAGAGTTCGACCAAATGACAGATCGTATAAGGGAATGTGTTTAATGAACAACACATGCAGGGGACGTCGTATGCGTTGGGGAGGTTGAAATGGTGTTTTTTTGGATTTGTCTTTTTCTAAGATGTCCACCCCTATCTAAATATGTTCATCTGTCAATAAAAATCATAAAAATCTAAAATATCAATATTATTTCAATAAATATGAAATAAATAAAATTAACTCTTTATAATGATAATGTATATAAATATAAATGAATTAATATATAAAAATATGCATAAAATAACACTTATCAAACTTTTTCACGCCTACTTTTTGCTAGTCTTAGAGCAAAATCAATTATCATAATTAAGAGAATAAGTTTTCTAATATTTTATCTAAGGGGCATAATAATATTATGGTTTTAAATTCTAATAAATGTTAGATATTATCTTTAGTCATCTATTTGCTATAGCTATTGTACAATAATCATGCTCAAAGTTTATGTGTGATGTATTATCAATTGATAAATAGTCAAATCATCTAACATAAATAAGTTAAAAATTGTTCCTCCCTATAAAATATAACTATTATTTTTAGAGTTGAATCGGATGCCAAAGACTTTTCTTTAAAATTATATATCCATTAATTAAAAGTATTCCCTAAAATCAAAAGGTATTTTATTTGGTTATAATATGACCATGTTTGTTGGTTTAATTAAATAAAATGAAAAAAGAAGAAACAAAAGTTCATAAGTCCATGAAATAAAAGAAAAAGATATATAAATAATATTATCATAAGATCAATTATGTCAATAAAATAAGATCATATTTCATTGCTTTGGATCCAAATATCATTATTAGTTTATTTTCTTTTATTTTGCCACTTTTTTAATAGACGGTCATTTTTTTAATTCTTTTCTACTTATCCCTTTATAATCATTATACATATATACATATTTTTTTTTTGTTTTTTTGATACATATTGTAGCAAGGGTTACGTTAGGTATTTAATCAATTATAGTACAATTAACATTCTTAAATCTTAGTTTAATATTTTCATAGAATTCATTCTCTTTTTTTGTGCAAATCCACTTTTCTTAAATTATAAAGTATGGCTAATGTCTTTAGTTCAAAGGGTAAGGAGTGGGTGCAAACAATTGATTCATGTAGACTCAAATTGGTTTTCTAAAAGGATTATTCTTGAAAGAACAATAGCATTAAGGGTAAGATAATTTAACTAAAGTATAGCAAAGTTATAAGGGATTCACAATATTTTTCACAAGTTCATACACATAGATTATTCTATCACCAATTTAGCTATTGTGTATATAATTTTGAGTAAAATTATCATAAAGTTACCTTTACTTGAGAACAAAGTCAAGACTTTATAAACATTTATTATTCTTTTTGACTTTTCGTTATTTAGCTAATTTTATCACAGATGCCAGAAAACAAAAAGAGAACATATGATTGATCATGAGCCCATCTATTAATCCGAAGTATTATAATGAATGCAATAAATAAATGCCAAAAAATGAAGAAAAAAAAATGGTTACTTAGAACATACTAATCCTTAAAACATGCATCCTTAAACACGTTAAACTAATAAAGCATAAAATAATAAAATTAGTGAATTTTTAATACTCCCTCACACCTAATTCTTAAATTATTCTCAATGTAATTTCATGCATATATGTAATGTAAAAATAAGTAAAAAGGAAGTAGAAAACAAATATGGTGGGTTACCTTCCATAAAGTGCTTGGTTTAACGTCCTTAGCCTAACTTTGTCTCATAATATGGTGAAACGCCTTTATTTTGTCTTTATAAACTTTCGAGCTTTCATAGGCATCGTTTCAAATTTTCTTTAGCTCATTCATTTTTAATTTTTAGTGTCCATGTTACATTATTTTACCATCCAAAATGCTCGGTGCTATAACTCAATTGATAGATAACAAGGTTTACCATACACCAACCGGAATGGGGACATCTTAGTTTGCGTTTTTATATGCCCATCATGCGTCATCGAGTTTCAAGCTTCAATCATATCTATTAGGTTTGATTGTCTTTTCAAGGATGGATTTGATCACTCTATTGGACACTTTTGTTCACTTGTCTGTGGGTGATAAGGGGTAGCGATTTTGTGGTTGATATTGTACTTTTTGAGTCAAGTCTAAAAATTCCTATTACAAAAATGTAGTCCGTCATAGCTAATTATAGCTCTTGGTGTTCCAAAGCTAACAAAGATGTTAGACTTTAAAAATCCATAACAACTTTAGAGTCATTAGTTCTAGACTTTCACCCATTTTGACACGTAATCTACAATAAGTAAAATATATATAACCGTAAGAAGATGGAAAATATCATATGAAATCAATACTTGAAACATTGAATATTTCAAGAATAAGAATTGGAGTTTGTGGCATTTAAATCCTAGGGCCTAAGTTTCCTATTCGTTGACAATGATCACATGTTTTGCAAAATATGAAGGCATATTTGAAAGTGTTGGCCAATATAGTTCACTCTCTAAGACTTTGTAATAGTTATTTTTACTCCAAAACTCCCCCCCCCCCCCCCCCCCCCCCCCCCCCCACATGCATAAGGATGACAAAAAGTTAAAAGAGAAATAAACTTAGTATCAGGTTCGCACCTTCATATCAATTGGTCTGGGTAATGCTTCCAAAGATAGGGGTCATCCCATATACATTGTTTAGCAACCTTCTTGAGTTTGAATTTGCTAGGTTGTGATAGGTCTTATGAGAACTTTTTAGTGACCAATTAGTTCACTATATCTGCATACCAATGAGTAAACAATGTGATCTCAAGTAGATACTTATCTAAAAAGTCCTCTCTTATTGGAAGTGATTTCTCTTCTTGAATTAATCATTAAGGTGGTCTGGTACTACATTTTTACTTCCTTTTTTGTCTTTGATTTTAAGGTCAAATTATTGCAGAAGAAGAATCCACCTTATTAGTCTTGGCTTGGTATCTTTCTTTATGAGCAAGTACCTAAGAGTTGTATGATCAAAGTAAATATTACTTTAGTTCCAATTAAATGTGATCAAAAATTTTCTAAAGAAAAAATCACAACTAAAATATCTTTTTTTTGTTATAGAGTAATTGAGTTGGGCTTCTTATAGAGTCCATGATGCATAATATATGACATTTTGTATCTTATCAACCTTTTGTCCTAAAACAAGTCCAATTGCATAGTCAATTACGTCACATATAAGCTCAAGTGGTAGACTTCAGTCAGGGGGCTAAATGATAGGTGATGTGGTTAAAGGTTCTTTCAATCTATTAAATGCTTTGAGGCACTCTTCATTGAAAATAAATATGTTTTGGAACAATTGGCATAGAGGCCTTGCTATTTTAAAAAAATATATGTATAAATCTTCAATAGAATCTTGTATGATTAAGAAAAAAATGAACCTCGCTCACACAAATGGAAGGTGATAAGGAACGAATAAGATCTATCTTAGATTTATCAACCTCTATTCCCTTCGATGATATTATATGTCCTAAAAGTATATCTTGATCTATCATAAAATGATATTTTTTCTAATTAAGTAGAAGGCTAGTGTCTATGCATTTCTCTAGAATTAATATAAGGTTCTTAAGGTAATTATCAACAAATATCCATATACGGTACATTCATAAGAACTTATCATACACTTCTAAAAGGTGGCGGAGGTATTACAAAAACCAAATGACATGCATCTATAAGTGAAGGTTCAAAAGGGGCAAGTCAATATTGTCCTCTCTTGGTCTTCCAACACATTGATAATCTTATTATAACCTAAAAAATCATCAAGAAAAACAATAGTAATTATGGCATGCTAAACGCTCAAGTATTTGTTCGATAAAGGTAAAGGAAAATGATATTTACTAGTCACAAAGTTGAGCTTTCAAAAATCAATGCAAATTCATTACCTGGTTTGAAGTCTGGTAGGAATTAATTCATTATCCTCATTTTTCACCAGTGCAATTCCTGACTTCTTTAGAACCACTTGGACTAGGCTAACCTACTTTCCATATGAAATTGAAAAAATTACATGAAATTTCAATAACTTGATAACTTATTTCTTAATCACTTCCATCATTGATGGATTTAATCACCTTTGTGGTTCTTTCATTAATTTAGCCCTATTTTCAAGTAATATTCTATACATGCATATAGAGGCAATGATTTCCTTGATGTTGGCAATTGTCCACCCAATTATTGATTTATATTTTCTCAAAACACATATTAAGCTCTTTTCTTAAATAACTAAAAGCTTAGATGCTATAATCATTAGAAGTGTGTCTCTGTCTCATAAGTATACATACTTGAGATGTTATGGGAGGGATTTGAGTTCCAAGGTTGGTGCCTACACAATGGAAGGCAATTTTTTCTCATTGGACACAGGAAGAGAAATACATGAAAGATTATATATTAGGTTTATCTTTGGAGAAGATTCAAGAAAGGCGAAAATCTCTTTCAATTCCTCTACTCTACCAATATCCATTTTTTCATCACTTAAATATTCAATTATCATACTATCTCTTATGGTAACATCAAATAGGTCTGTACTTTCGACATCAATCATTTATTGTGCTAAAAAGTATTATAATCAATATACAAACAAGAATTATAATCACTAGGGTACTTCATCACTTCAAAAATATTGAAGTGAATAAACCTTCCATCAAACTTTATAATTAGAGTTTATGTATGCACATCTATCTTTGTCTCGGCGATTCTCATGAATGGTCTATCCAAAATCAAGGTGTGGATTTACTAGCGAAGTCATCTCTTATATCATGCACATAAAAATCAATCGGGAAGATAAGCTCGTTAATCTATACTAAGCTTATTAACTTGCACTAAAACATCTTCTAAAACTCCATTTGAATAAGCATTATATTGATCGACGAGTTGGATAAATACATCATTTTCTTTAAGGGATCAAGATTTAAAGTGACATAAATTGAGTAAGGTATAACATTAATTGAAGTTCCTAGATCTAGCACAATCATGTCATATTTACTGTTACTTATAACGCAAGGTATGGTGAAACTACCTATTTCCTTGCATTTTTTAGAAGTTTCCTTTGTAAGACTACCGACACATTCTCTCTCATGTTCATCACTTCATTTCCTTTGATCTTTCTCTTATTGGTGCATAATTTCTTGAGAAATTTAGCATAACGTGACACTTGTTTAATGGCACCCAAAAATTGAATGTTAGCCTATACTTTTCAAAAAAATTCCAAGACTTCTTGCTCATGTACCTCATTCTTGGATTTTTCAAACCTACTAGAAAAAGTAATAGGAGGTTCATAAGTAGAAATTTTAACTTTAAATTGTACCTTAGGTGGTTATTTTACTTCCTTGTTATTGGTTTCCTTGTTTTTCACATTGTCAAAATTGCTTGCTTGTTCTCGAATTAGCTCATTTTTAGTTTTTTCATCATTGGTTGGTTCTTTGTGAGCTTCTTCAAGTTGCTTCCCACTTCTCAATGATATAACATTGGAATTTTTTCTAGGATTGACCATTGATTGAGAGATAAGTTTACTAGATTCTTGTGCTTCTAGTTTCCCAATGACAGTAGCTAAATGACTGAATCATTTTCAAGGTTCTTGATAGTAGATTTTGTATCTTATCAAAATTTAATTGAGTCTTATTAGAACTTGATAGCATTTTGTTGGAACTGAGTAATGTTGGATGCTATAGAACTTATCAAATCCTCCAAAAATTTACCTTGATATCAAGTGGGATTTTATGGTCTCACTTGATAAGGTTGTTCGCCTCTTAGAAAGAAAAAAAACGATCAATTAGCATGGTAATTAATTGATTGTCTCCTAAATAGCTAAAGTTGGTGTGATCCTTCTAGCCTGCATTATAAGTATTAGAGTAGGGATTATATCTTGGCATTTGTTGCCCTTCATATCCATCCATGGAATTTGCTTATTTAATATTAGGATCTTGAATATTAATAACTTGTCTGATCGTTAATTGTTACACAATTGAAATAAGGGTGATCAGTTGTTGTTTAATAATACTAGGAACTCCAATTTTATTGACCTTCTGTGATGTGTTGGAATGGGTGCCAAACTGTTGAGCATTTGTACCCATAATAACAATCAAATTTCTTGTAATTTTAAGAGCCTTATTAACCAAAGCTCTACCACTTACTATGTCTATCATGCTTCTGTCCATCGGTATCATGCTTTTGGTGGATTAAGAGTTGCTCACATATTTGATTATGAGGGAAACTTTTCAGAGTTTCTTGAATTGCTCGTAATACTTATATGGATTTTCCCCATTATATTGTTGAATGTTATAAATTTCTTTTCTGATCATAGGGGCCCTAAAAGCTAGAAAATATTTCTCCAAGAAAATTTGTTTTATCTCATTCCAACTATTTATAATCCTATATGACAAGTAGTACAACCACTCTTTAGTGTTGTCCGCTAAAGAGAATAAAAATGCTATAAGTTTTACCCATTCCTCAGTAATACAATTAGGTTTCATGCTAGAACATGCCATATGAAATTCATTTAGATGTTTGTTTGAATCCTAATCAACTAGAACTCAAAAAGTAGGAAAAAGATAAATCATGTCCGCCTTCAATTCAAGAACATCACTATTGTCAATTATTGAATGCATAATAGTTGTTGATCTAAAACCATTGGAGCCATCTTCCTAAGAGTTTGATTGGGATTATTCACAATCATTTCTACGTGGATGGAATGATCCAAATCGTCATATGAGTCACTTGAACTTAAAAGATTTGTCTGAATTACTTGCTCAAACTATTGTGCAATATATGAGTTTAATCTAAGATTGTTGCGTGAATTAATTCATTATGACTCTGAAAAGTAAATAAAGATTATAAACAAATTAAGTAAAAATAAAACAAAAACAAATATAAATAAATCAAAAGAAAAATATTTTTTTATTTTAATTTTTTAATATAAAATAAATAAAGTAAAAAATAGTTAATTTAACGAAAATATCTTACGACAGTGTCAAATATTGATGCGTTCAAATGAACAATAAATTTAAAAATAATTTTAAATTATTTAAGATGTCGTTATTTAGTATATAGCAAGTAAGGGTATTTCAAGTAAAAAGTTTTAGAAACTAACTCCTATTTATTTAAGTGAGTGTTTTGGTTTCGTTAATTGAATATTAAATCTAAGAACTAAAAATTAATGAATATAAAAACAAAATATAAATATTATTATAAATATTCGAATAAAAAACATTTACATGATCATTCTCTACTATTAGTATATATTACAAATCAACAAAATCATATCACAATATTTTATTATTTAATTATAACAACTTCAAGAAATTTACAAGTTCGAAATCTGAACCTCTTTTTACTTATTTATTGAATTAAATTAGATTTCAATCCAAACTTTTTCTTATATGTTATTTAAAATAATTTTTCTAAATTTAATCTATCAAAGTTATTCAATTTTAAGAGGTAAATTAGATTAAGGTTAATAAGTAGTTCTATTTAATTTAATTGAAGCTTAATTCAATAAATTCACTCTAGGATCAAATAATAATATTTGTTATAAAAATATAAATTTATGGATGTTATGTTTTATATATTATAATAATTTATAAATAAATTTTAATATTATATGTATTTGATCTACAACAATTCAATACATTTGGATTTAGTTTTGTTTGAATTAAATATATCATCGGAAAAACAAACTTTTTTTATCCTCTCCTCACCCTACTTAGAACCCTTAAAATGTTCCTACTTAAAACCCTTAAAATGTTCCAAATTTCCTGCTAGTGTTCTCAGTGGTGACTCTTTCTCAGACAACTCTGTCTCTGTGTGTTTGAAATCTGACGCTGAATATGGAGAACTCTGGAAAGAAGCAGGTTATCCTCTTCTACTGCTCCGAGTCCGAAGACCTTGCCTGTAAGGTTGCCTCCATGTCTAAACTCATTACTCTTCAGACCATCAAATGGAGGTCCTCTTTCTCTCTTCATTTTTTTTATTATTCTCCATGCTTTTAAGTTTTCATTAGCATGAATTTGACATGGGTCTGTTTTCATAGCACTTTATACTGAGTGTTATTTTCCCGTTTTGGTGTAATACTACAATTCAGGAAGTTTAAGAAAATTTGAAGGAATGGGTAAAGGAGGAAAGAACAAAGAACAATAAATAGATATATTGCATTGGATATAATTAAGATTTCTCGACTCTTGAGGCTGATAGATTGTTAGGTGAAAATAGAGCATCAGTATCAGAATGTTGAAATTTGTGGTAAAGTTTACTTTTGCGGATTGGTTTGAGTAATTGTAGAATTCTGATGGCCCAATTGTTTTTATATGTAGTTTTTATGAACTTCGTTATACATGTGTGGCTGTTTGAGCAGAAAGCAGCAATCTTGAAGGAATTGTATTTGAAGGGCACATTAGCTTTCATTTCGTTTTAGGCCAAAATTAATTTGAATGCTTATCATTATTGTTGTATTTTTTCCCAACAGACCTCATAGCCACCCATATGCTTCATTTATGTATGGGATTTCTCTTGATGTTTTGTTTGAGCCTTGCTTTGAGTGAGCCGTGGAAACCTTAAAACCATGATAACTTTATGGTTTGATGCTATATTTTTTCTTAGATGATAAGAAGGTTCATTAGATTAATTACATTTGAAATTTTAGGACATGGCCCGATTGTCATAAATGTACAACACTGGCTTGAAGGCATAGAAATAATTTACCTTCCTTCACGGTAGAGATGCTACACAATTTATACAAACTAATCATGGACATGGGTACTGAATTCAACTTTTATTGTCAGTTAAAGTTCTTTCCTAGGGTTTCACATATTCATGGGTTGCTCTAACTAGTACATATCTAACAAACAATGAAAAGTGTTACATATATAAGTCTGTGACATTGTTGAGGCTTTTGATGGTCTCAACAGAAGCCACAGAAAATAGAAATAACTTACAATTTAGTTTGAAAAAATGCAGTAACTATTACTTAGTGGTCATGTAAGTTAGAAAACTGATTGAATTCTGTTCATGTACAGAGCTTTTGATGATGGGTTTCCAAACATCTTTATAAACAATGCACAAGATCTCAGAGGTCAACATGTTGCATTTCTGGCATCCTTTAGCTCCCAAGGAGTTATTTTCGAACAGCTTTCAGTGATATATGCGCTCCCACGGTTGTTTGTTGCTTCCTTTACTTTGGTATTGCCTTTCTTTCCAACTGGTTCGTTTGAGCGAATGGAAGAAGAAGGGGATGTAGCAACTGCTTTTACCATGGCCAGGATGTTATCAAATATTCCCATTTCAAGAGGAGGCCCTACTAGTTTGGTCATTTATGATATACATGCTCTGCAGGTTCGACCATTATCTTTGCTTCTTTTGTAATCTTGCTATACCCATTGCCTGCACTATTTGTGGGGTATGAAACGTTGTCATCAGACAAACTTTTCTTACAATATTGCACATTTTGCTTCTTATCAGATAAGATTTTCTTTAACTTTTTTATTTTGGATGAGGGGGTTGTCGAGGGTAAAAGAAAGTTGAGATATCCTTTATTCATTCTTTGCAGCTCTGAGATAATCTTAAACCTTTGTGGAAGAAATAAGTATAAGAAAGCAAGCTTCCTTACATTAATGTTCCACTTCCGTTAAAAAAGTGCTTAGTAGATTTGAATGTACTTTTCGAGATCCTGATTCATTATTGATATAATTGCTGAATATTCCCGTTTGCCTATTACTTATTGTTAAATAATGAATGAGCTTTTAGGAATTTGTTTTCCAAGAACAAATTGTAGGTCCCGCCCATATGAAAGGGTAAGAAAATAAAAATGTTAGATGCAATCACATTTGACAAATGCATTAAATATTTTTGTTGGTAAAATTTGGCTAGCTATGTGGCTAATCTTTGGCTTTAGAGAGACACCAACACACCAAAAGAAGAGAAACAAAACAAAACCAAATGAACAATTTTTTTTAAAGAAAAATAGTGTTGTGTGTTTTAAAGAGAGAATATTTTTCTAAAAGGGGAGTGACAAAATAGTGAGTTTGGGAAACACTTGTGTGACATTATTTTGGGTTTATCTCAATTTGTTATATTGTCTCTCACTTTATACCCATTAATTTTATTAGTGAAAGAAATATTTTTCAGAGTTTGTTTCGTAGACTTAGCCCAAATTAAAGGGTGAATCACATTAAATTGTCGGTGTCATTATTTTACTCTGTTAAATTTATTTTATTTGTACCCGTTGTGTCCAACAATTGGTATCAGAACCTGATCTACTAAAATTCTTAGTATGTTCTGTGGTTGTAGCATAGACTGATCTTCTACATCAGAAAAGATTTTATTAGGTCTAGGGCATATTTATTTGTAGAAAAAAAAACACAACGAAAAAAAATGTCAAGCCAGAAGGTAGATATTGAAAAATTTAACGGCAATAATAATTTCTCTTTATGGCAAAAAAGGATGAAGAATATTCTCATTCAACAGAAGGTCCATAAGGCGTTGCAAGGGAAAGAAAAGAAGACAACAGTCATCACCGAGGAACAACGGGAAAAGATAGAGGAGATTACAGTTAGTACAATTCGTCTAAATCTCTCAGACAGTATCTTGCAAAATATTGAATCAAAAAATTACAAGACTACAAAAGAAACATGTGAGACTTTAAAAAACGTGTACATGTCAAAGAATCTTGCCAATAAATTTTATTTGTGGAAAGAGTTAGATCAGATGAGGAAGGAAGATAATGTGAGCATGATGTAGCACGTTAGTAATTTCAACAGTAAGATTTCTCATTTAGCAAGATTCAATGTGAGTTTCGGTGATGAAGAGAAAGTTGTGATGTTGTTGGCATCACTATCCTCGTCATATAATCATCTCACAACTCTGACTTATGCGAAAGACAAGATGGAGTTTGAAGTTGTTGTAAAAGCCCTATTGTCATATGAGAAACATAATTGAGAGAGAGATTCAGAAGCACAAACCCTTATCACAGAGTCCAGAGGAAGGAGACAGTACAAAGAACATAAACCCAGAGACAAGAGCAGAGGTAAATCAAACAAATTTGCCAATGTTGAATGCTATCACTATAAAAAGAAGGGTCACATCAAGAAATTTTATCGAGTGTTTAAGAAAAAACATGAAACGAACAAAGGCAAAGCAGTGAAGAAAGATGACAGTAGTGATGATGAGCAAACAAATACCATAGACGAGTTCAATATCGTTTATGATGAAGATTTTTTCAATCTTACATTACACGAGATCAACTGGGTGATTGATAGTGGTGCTAAAATTCATGCTACATCGCGTAGAGAATTTTTCTCATCATACATACCTGGAAGTTTTGGTGTTGTTAGAATGAGAAATGAAGGTCTGTCAAAGATTGTTGGTAGAGAAGATGTTTTCTTGGAAACAGAGAATGAAACCAGATTATTTTTGATGGATGTCAGGCATATTCTAGATATGTGCCTGAATTTGATCTCTATATGCAAACTTAGAAATGAAGAATATTGTAACTTCTTCATTTATGACAAATAGAAGCTTACAAAAGGCTTCTTAGACTAAAGGTGAAAAGCATACAACTTTGTATATAATACAAGCGAAGCTCTCTATCGACACAGTAAATGTCGTGGAGAAAGATAATGCAACTAAATTATGGCATAGGAGACTCATCACATGGGTGAAAAAGGTACGAAAAGTCTAGCCAAGAAAAAGATACCGTTTGGAATGGATGAAGTACATTTGGAGAAATGTGTTGATTATCTAGCAGGAAAGCAAAACAGAGTTGCTTTCAAGAGTTCCCTTCCTTCCAGAATGAATAATATTTTAGATTTGATTTATTCAAATTTGTTTGAACCAATGTCAAAGTCACTTGGTGGTGCTGAATACTTTGTGACTTTCATTGATGATCATTCAAGGAAGACGTGGGTATATGTTCTGAAGACAAAGGATTAAGTGCTAGATGTCTTAAAAGAATTTCATACCTCAGTTGAGAGACAGACTAGGAAGAAGTTGAAGTGCATTTGGACAAACAATGGTGGAGAATACATAGGACCTTTTCATGCTTACTGCAAAAGGCATGGTATTCGATATCATATTACACCTCCAAAGACACCGCAATTGAATGACTTAGTTGAGAGGATGAATAGAACTTTGATGGAGAGAGTCAAACTTCTACTCTCATATGAAAAGTTGTCTAAAACTTTCTAGGGTGGAGCCATACTCACAGTTGCATATGTGTTGAATGTACTCCTCTCAAAATGGATGTTCCAGATAAAGTATGGTCAAGAAAGGATGTTTCTTATGATCATCTGCAGGTGTTTGGCTGCAAAACATTTGTTCATATCCCGCAGGATGAGAGATCCAAACTTGATGCCAAAACAAGACAGTGAATTTTATTGGCTATGGTTAAGATCAATTTGGCTATAGATTTTATGATCCAGTTGCAAAGAGACTTGTCAGGAACCGTGTTGCTGTATTTGTTGAAGATGAGACAATTGAAGATATTGTCAAAATGAAGGATGTTCCTAATTCCAATGGTGACTCATCAGATTTGGAATTAATTCCTCCAACATCATTGCCAAGACAAGTTGGAGATGAAGATTAGGTTTATCCACTTGATGAAGATGATGCTTCTATAGAAGTTGGTTTTGAAGATGAGGGAGATTATAATGTTCATTATCCAACACCTGTGGCTTCTTCTGTTCCACTGACAAGAAATGGTAGATTGAGACGACCCTTTATCATATATCCTCTAGATGAGTATGTAATTTTCACTGATAAGGGAGAACCTGAGAGTTATGAAGAAGCCATGGATGACAAATCCAAACAAAAATGGATTAAAGTCATGCAAGATGAGATGAAGTCCTTGTATGAGAACAAAACTTTTGAGCTGATGAAGCTGACCAAAGGGAAGAGAGCTTTGAAAAATAAATGGGTGTTTAGGGTGAAGCATGAACACAGTTCCAGTCCGCAATACAAAGCCAAACTGGTTATCAAGGGATTTAGCCAAAGAAAAGGAGTTAACTTTGACGAGATTTTCTCACCAGTTGTGAAAATGACATCCATCTGTACTGTGTTGGAGTTAGTAGCAAGTCTTGACTTAGAGGTTGAACAAATGGATGTCAAAACTGTCTTCCTACATGGTGACTTGGAAGAAGAGATATACATAGAGCACCCAGAGAGTTTCAAGCAAAAGAGAAAGGAAGATTATGTTTGCAAATTGAAGAAAAGCTTCTATGGCTTAAAACATGCACCGAGACAATGGTACAAGAAGTTTAAGTCTGTTATGGGAGAGTAAGGCTACAAAAAGACTACTTCAGATCATTGTGTTTTTGTGCAGAAATTTTCGGATGATGATTTCATTATTCTTTTGCTCTATGTGGATGATATGTTGATTGTTGGACAAAATATTTCTAAAATCAACAACTTGAAAAAGCATTTGAATAAGTCTTTTTCCATGAAAGACTTGGGGCCAACAAAGCAGATTCTTGGCATAAGTATTATTAGAGACAAAGGCGCCCAGAAATTATGGTTGTCACGGGAGAAGTACATTGAGAAAGTACTTCATAGATTTCATATGGACAAGGCTAAAGCGATTAGTTGTTCTCTTGTTAATCACTTTAAGCTAATTTCTAAGCAAAACCTTTCTCCAGACAAAGAGAAGGAAGAGATAGAAAAGGTTCCGTGTGCTTCAACAGTTGGAAGTTTGATGTATGTCATGGTTTGTACACGACCAAATATCGTTCATGTAGTTGGAATTGTGAGTAGATTTCTTTCAAATTTTGGAAAGGAACATTGGGCTGTAGTGAAATGGATTTTCGAGTATCTTCGAGGTTCTTCCAAAATATGCGTATGTTTTAGAAATGACAAACATGTGTTAGTTGGATACACAGATGTAGATATGGTTTACAATAAGATAGTTACCAGTTATTTTGTGATAGTCAGAATGTTATCCACTTTGGAAAGAATGCCTCTTTTCATTCGAGATTAAAACAATATCACTGGATTAGAGATGTAATGGAGAAGAAGCTACTACAGCTTGAGAAGATCTATACAGAGGAAAATGGATCAGACATGTTGACGAAAATTCTTCCAAGACAGAATTTTGAATATTGTCGTTTAGATGTTGGATTGGTGGAGCCCTCCATGTAGTCGGGAGAGGGAGATTTATAGCTCCTAGCCACATGGAAGGGGAAGAAAATAAAAATGTTAGTTGTAACCACATTCGACAAATGCATCAAATATTTTTGTGACTAAAATTTGGCTAGTTATGTAATCAATTTCTGGCCACATAAAAGATAGGCAATTTTGCCTATAAATGAGCAATTTTTTCACCTTAGAGATACACCAACACACCAAAAGAAGAGAAGCAAAGCAAAGTCAAGCCAAAAGAACAGTTTCCTTTGAAGAAAATAATGTTGTGTGTAAGAGAATGGGAGAGAATATTTTAGAAAAATATTGGGATATTTTTCTAAAAAATGAGTGACAAAATAGTAAGTTTGGGAAATACTTGTGTGACACTATTTTGAGTTTATCTCAATTTGTTGTATTATTTCTCACTTTATACCCATTAATAATGTTGTCCCGTAGACTTAGCTCAAATTAAATGGTGAATCACATTAAATTGTCAGTGTTATTATTTTACTCTGTTGAATTTATTTTATTTGTACCCGTTGTGCTCAACACAAATGTTCTCAAACATCTTGTCTAGTGGTTGCATTGACTTAACTTAATGTGCAAGTACAAGAAATTTTAAGACTGTTTATCCCAACATACACATTGTAAAAAGTTAACAAAGTGATCTATATTGCTAAGGCCCGTTCTTTCTTATGTATTATTTTAGTGATGCATGACCACTGTCATTATTGCCTATAGTTAGGATCATGATATGAGATAGAGATGTCTGCAATTTTCAATCTAAATTTTTTTAACTTGTTGGGCTGCATGATTATATTTGTTTTATTCCTAAAATATTGTATTTTATTTTACCTAGGAAAGGTTTTACTTTGGAGACCATGTTTTGCCTCTATTCGAGACCGGTATCCCTCTCTTAAAGCAACGTCTACACCAACTTACTGACTCTGATAAGGTAAATTTCTGATTTCACTCTATAAAAATTGCTTACGCTGTTTTAGCTGCCAGTACTTCTTTGGTTCTTATGCTTTGTTGACCTTTTACATTATCGATGCCCATTGCATCCACTCTAATTGGTCTCCTCCAGATAGTTGTTGCATTTCCTGATGATGGAGCTTGGAAGCGATATCACAAGCAGTTGGATCATTTTCCTATGGTTTGTTTCAGACTTTGCTTTACAAAGTATTCATGATTGATTCTATCTTTTATCATAAATTTTATTCTATTTCAATGTTATTCAAATGGCAGGTGGTATGCACAAAGGTTCGTGAAGGCGATAAGAGAATAGTTCGGCTTAAGGAGGGAAACCCTTCTGGCTGCCATGTGGTTATTGTTGATGATTTGGTCCAATCTGGAGGTACCCTGATTGAGTGCCAGGTATCTACTGATGGACTATGAGTTCTCAAATTATTCAAATGTGCCATCACTGATAAACTTTGAAGCTTTATTGTGTTTTTAACTTTTGTTTTGTTTTTGCTTGCTCTACTGATTTATTTCTTTTCTCATATAACATATTGTATCAGTAGGATATAATCACAAGAAAATACTAAAATGTAAATCCAATGGATCACATAAAGATTGGAATAGCTTCTGTTTATTATTTCTTAATGGGGCTTAGTTTCTTTTTTTTACTTTTTCTTTTCTTTTCTCTCTAGAAGTGGAGCTTATGTGATTAATGATGATTATTTGCATTTGACAACAAGTGTGTATGGGTGTGGTATGTGTGTGGTCTCTATATTTCCTGTCATGTCATTTCGTCCAATAACGTGCTTATTTTGTTTCTCTTCTTCAAGGACTTTACCTTTATATTTGATGCACCCCCTAATTTGAGATGAGCAGAATGACTTTTTAAGTTTTGAAAAGATCATTTATTATGTTGATTTCTACTTTTATATTTTCTTGAATGTTCTGTATTTCTCAATCCCTAATCCCCATTCTTCCCTCTTCCTTTCTACATCAAATCCGACCTTTTAAAAGAAAAGATATGATAAATATATACTATTTTTCATTTTTCTTTTCCCTTCTTTTGTGTGGAATGATTGCATCTTAGAAGTGAATCAATATGACTCTGCATCTTGTTAGGCATAAAATGGACAATACTTCAAAAAAAAAATATCATCATATAATCTTTTCAAGTACTGCTATATATCTCCAGTAGGATGCAAAACAACCCTGTTGTATAGTCATAATAGATGGTGGTGAGGTCAACATGACTAGGAGGGGGTTTGAAAGATTTTGATATCTAAGTGGTATTGAGTAATGTAGTAATAATCTTCCAATTTTTCGGAAACTAAAGTGTGTCATTTTCCTTTCTGCCAGAAAGTTTTAGCAGCTAATGGTGCAGCAAAAGTCAGCGCGTATGTCACCCATGGCGTGTTTCCTAAGAGGTCATGGGAGCGGTTTGTTCACAAGGATGGTAAAGTATTTGTAAACCATAATGACGAAAACCTCTTAACTTCCAATATCTCAAGTGCTATTTGTTTTGATTTCAGATAACTTGGAGAAGCCATTCACCTACTTTTGGATAACAGATTCCTGCCCACAAACTGTCAAAGCCATAGGCAATAAAGCTCCTTTTGAAATTCTGAGTCTTGCAGGATCTATTGCCGAAGCTCTACAAACTTGAATAGCACATGAACAGGACTCTGAAAATGGTGTTCTTCACATGCATATTATATGGTATTGTTTAAGAAACCACAACTTTGGCTGATACCAGTTAAGACTAAGACGCATATTTCACTAATTATATAAATAAAAATGTAGAATACTGGTTTTGCCATCTGAAATTGCAGAACATTTCACTTGGCGTGATCTTTATTCTTGTTGACGTAGGCCCTTTCTTTTAGAACGTGTGGCATTGATCCAGAGGCTCGTTGAAGGATAGTTGTCCTTTAACATTTCTTACCTGTTTTTCTTTTAACCTCTTTATGCTAAGCATTTGAATATGGAGCTTTTTTTTAAATGTTTACTCAAGTGTTAAATGGTTATATGGGCAATGTTCCCCAACATTTTAGCCTTGTTTTTCTGATACAAAACAAGAGATGAATGGTGCACATGTTGGCTGATCTACCTCCTGGACATGGCCCATTCAATGCAAGCTTTATTTTCTTTTTGTGCAATGAATACATCAATGTTCAATTCTTTTCATTTAATTTTTGTTTCCCATGAATGCGAGTGAAAGGTAAGGATCAAAATCACCAACAATTTTAATATTTTGGACAAAATTGATTAAATTGAGAGACGATAATCAAAATGACTTTGTATCCCGAAATAAGAGTTATTTTTTAAAACATTTTTTGTCGTCAAATAAATGATCCATAATAATAATGATGAATAATACCTTTAAATTTACAAAACAATTCTAGTAAAATCATGTTTTGATCGTATAATTTTGTGTTTGTGTGTTGAATTAGGATTGCCACCCATACAAGCAACATACTTTCGATAAATAAATTAATTAAAAAACAAATAAATCCAGTTAACATCTCCTCCACATTAAAGGATGATGGAAAGACGGTTTAATTTTGTCTCCCTTCTATACAATGTTTTGAACAGCCCCTAAAAGCCTATCAACTCGATTAACCATATAAACAAGTAATTACATTTGCAGATGGAATTGAATGATCCATAAGAACTAAAAGATAAACAAAGACCGAAACCCCCACCCACCCAAAAAAGATCCTGCACAAACCGGTGAGAAATGACAATTTGCTGCTCTAAATATTAACAAACGCTCTCTGCTCATCTCGTGATAAAACTCCCTTTGAACTACAAAGCATCCACAACTTTGATGTCAACACTGCCATGACACTATTAAAATATATGCACGTTCCTTGGTTTCATCTACACTATACACGTTAAACAGCATCAAAAAAGTTAGCATACCTAAACCCTCATTTGAAGGATTAGGTCATTATAGAATTATGACAGCCAATTTTTTTCTGCATGCTCATCCACAATCCCCTCCTTGGGACTATCTAGTGAATCCCCCGAATAAGACCCGTCTGGCTGACGAATGCGTATGTTCAAATTGCTCGACATGAAAGGTTCCTGTGAAATCCATATTTACTATTTAAATCAACAAGCAGCACAGATGAACAATACTTCCAAAGCAACTCTGACATAATCAATAAACTTTAAATTTGCACTTTTCTCTACATACATCTTCACTTTACAACTACACAAAAACCAGGCTCAGAAAGTTTTCAAATTGGATTGTCTTATCACAGAGAACTTAGAAATTATCACAATTCATAGTTTTTCCAAACCAAGTTAATATACAGGGGGTGGATCGGTGACTTTAATCCCTTGGAAGAATTACAAAATTCCTATCAAAGAGTGACTTGTCTAGAAAAACAAAAGTAACTATGTGCATAAGAGAACCAACATATAATAAATAAACAAATAGAACATAGATTAAAACTACGTAAATGTTATCTACATAAAATTGTGACAAAATGCATGGGTCGTATTAGTTGTACCAAAAAGCTTAAGCTTCAAGACTCTAACAAATAAAATTTACGAAGTAAAAGGCTATTTTAAGCAAGGTTCCAAAAAAATGCATTGAGGCTGTGCCTTGAGACAAGGCGGCTGATGAGGGCCTTGAGGCTGGCGTCTCCTCTTATCTTCTACTTAATTTAAAGCTTACACCTTTTACAGTGAAACGTATTCCTTAAGGTAACATGAAACGTACGCCTCTTTTATTAAACCATAAAGTGTCAAATTGTATTTTTTTAAGCTAGGTCCAGTTTTTTTTTAATAAAAAGCCCAATAGCCCATTAAATGAAAATAACAAAATACAAACAAAACAGAGAAACAAAAAGACTCCTAGAAGATAGAAGCATGTATAACAATGAAGAAGAGGAAAAATGGGTAGATGAAGATGAATATGAACAACACACTAAAATTAGATATGATGATAATCCAACGAATGATAAAACCATTAGAGACGAGGGTGTTGATGAGTGATGCATGAGGGTTTGAATTAGTAGACTCAAGAAATGAAAAGGAAGAAAATAACAATGACCATCGTGAGAGTGCTAATAAGTGACAAATTAGGGTTTGAATTGGTAGACTCAAGAGATGAAGAGGTAGAAACTAACATTGACCAATATATTAAAACATGTTTTGTGACTTATTTGTGGTTCATTTTGAAATTTATTTTGACTTGATTTGAATCTTAACGCGTGATTTAAATATTTATTCATATGATTTGTGACTTTATATCTAAACTATTTATGTTATTCTCGTATTTTATGATTTCTCTTAACTTTCATTGTATTTTTTACTTTATACAATAGGTTATTAATAATTTTATGTATTATTTTCGATTTTAAATGAGACTTGCGCCTCACACCGCCCTAAGGCTTATGCCCGGCCACATTTGAGAGAAGCGCCTCAATACTTGTTTCTACCTTTTGGAACCTTGATTTCAAGTATTGAGGCATTTTTCTTAAGTCAGGCAAGCTTAAGCCTTAAAGTGGTTTGGGCCATAAGCATTAAACATTAACTTTAAAAACCTTAAAAATATTGATAAAGGCAAATATTAATCCAATAAACAATTAAGCATGGAAACAACAGTAAAACACATAAATTAACTTTAACTTTAAAAAAACCTAAAATGTTTTTTTTATTAAGTATAAAACATACAAAGTGAATCATCGTATGGATTGCAACTCTTACTCGAATGTCAATTTGGAACTATCAGAGGCATCAACAATGGAGGAAGAGCACAAAAGAACAACATTTGAGCAATGTGTACAAAAATTGCAATTGTAGACTTAATAAAAAAGAAGAAATAAAAATAAACATAGTCAAATAGAAGGGAAAATGCAACTTGCTATGTTGCAACTTAGTGATAGCCAAAATATGAAGTTGTCAAAGATCGGAGCGAAGGAAAGGAAGGTGATTGGCAAAAGAAGAATGAAGAATGTATAGGTAACAACCCTAAGAGTGTTTGTTCATATTATGGATATTTTTTTTATAAATCTATGACTTTCTACCTTTTTTTAATTTTAATGAAATTAGGTCGAAATTTTATTGATAACCCATGAAATCAACTTTAAAAAGGAGCAAATTGAGGCTATAACCTTGATCATCTTAAATCATAAAAGCTTTAAGGCGTAAGCATCATACCAAAAATGCGCAAGCCTTATTTTAACACATGAGGCTATAACCTCAGAACTTTTATTAAGTTGTATTGAGACGAACCTATAGCCTTTTACAACAAAGCGAATACATATATAATTATCAATGCAACTTAAGCATAAAACCAAATTGGAATTGTCGAAGAAAAGAAAAACAAGAATAAAATTTTAAAAGTTCAACAATTCAATATATATTACCTGATTATTGGTCTCTTCCCCCTCTAAATGGAAGAGAATTGGACGGCATCTCTTGTCCTCATTCATCAAACTTGAGTTCTGGAAGTGTGTCACAAGGGCAGCCTTCCCCTGGATACGAGCATATGCCAACGAAGCAACTTTTTCACTGTTAAACTTCTCCCACTTCTTCCCATTAAAAGCCTACACCAAGTTAGATGATCTTAAGTAAATCTATTTGCCAACAAGATTTTTTTCAAGCATGAGATATTACAAAAAAGGCCAAACAAACCTTATAGAAAGATACAATGTGTGAAGGAGAAACCATATTGATGAACGCATAACCCACATTACATTTATTCTGCAAATAGAGTTAGTAGTTAATACAAGTCTTTAAGGTTATCAAGTCAATCTGACCTTTACAACATCAGGTTATTCGACAACAAAAAGAAACATAGGAAGAGAAATACCTTAAAATCAATTGGCAAGTACAAAAAGTCATAAGTGCCTTGATGATTTTCATCAATTGCAGCCAGCAGCATCTTTGAAGTGTACCTTATATGAGAAAAGAAGAGGGGGTCAATGGACTCATTATATCAACAGCAATTCCTAACACAAGACTTACCAATATTTGCATCACAAAAATAAACAAAACTCATCCTTACTTATTAGGGATATTTTTTATCATTAAAGTAGTCCTTGTGTCCTCCCCACTGACAATTTTATCTAAATCAAGCTGATACTGCTTCTTACTATCCAGATTTCCACTGTTTTCTACTCGCCGACTTCGACTTCGTTCAGCTAAGCCATCACTGTTAGTTGGCAGTGATCCCGAATAGGAACCATCACCAAGGAACACTGGACCATGATTTGGCATTGACATCATTCTGAAGCTAGATGAGTTGTTTTCAGCAATGTTTCCTGGGAGGCCAATACCAGCATTCAAAGTCGATCGACCACCAATGTTCATCATGAAATTCCCATTGCTGCGATTTAAACCAATGCCTCCAAGTGCAAATGGACTCATTAAAGATGTTTCTGGAGACTCAGGATAGAAGCCAAAATGCCTCTCAAGAGGAGCACCAGATGGAGCAGAACCCACATGATGGTGATGATGCGATCCAATGATAGAACCATGATGACCAGTGTACGGGAAACCCTGGCCCTGCCCGCTAGATGGAAAACGTTGCTCCACGGATGATGCAGGCCATGCAGAAGAGTTGGCACGCTCAGAGTAAGAAGTGGTATTTCCCCAAAGAAATTGGGGACCAGTTAATGTTCCAATGCCAGATGAACTTGACTTTGATTCACCAAAAGAAACAGGTGCAGGACTTGTACTCAATTTGTGCTCAGGAAACGAATTAGAATGATGATATGGTGATCCATGAGTTAATCCAGTGGCATATATCTGATTTGCATGGTTATACCTTCCCTGGTCCTTTCCAATTGGTGCAATCTTTGCCGAGTTAGATACATGTGGAGGAAGAATTGAAGCTAACCCAGGTAAATGGTTGCTGTTTACAGGGCTGAGACCTCCAAGACCCGGAGACTTACTAAAAGAATGCAAAGGATTTCGTTCAACTGGACTGCCAAAATGCCAGTTACCTGCCATTGAAGAATCTATTTGAGCTCACAGTTTATAATTTCCCACAGAAAGAATAGGACCATTACACGTCTACATGATAGTATTACGCACAAAGGAACAAGTTCCTCATTAATCAAAATATAAAGTAATAGAAACCTGGAGGAGAATTAGTCGCTGGTGAACCCACTTGATGTCTGAAGCTTCGACCCTCATCTTGTTCAAGCTCTTGAGTTATTTGTTGCATCAAGCTTTAATATAACAAGAATTACACATTAATTACTTCACTGGATTGATCATTAAATAAATAGTAAACACAAGATAAAAACTGAACTAACAAAGCAAATATATGTCACCAAATTCAGATAAAACAGATAAATAACAAGAGACATGAGATTGTGAGAGAGGAGGGAGTGATTGACCAAATGCATTACAAATCTATAAAATATATAATCATACAAAATACAAATTATGGAATAATAAGACAGCAACTAGACAAAGCATATTTAAGTGTCAAGATTTACTTGCAGTTTGTTTTTAAATTTTTGTTTAGATCAAGTAAGAAATATAAACTGCATATTCAAGTGTTATAACAAGCATCTCTAGCACCATGAAGAAATTTATGCAGAACTGTTTTTGCACATATGAGCGTTGGTCCCAGATCAGAACGCTAGTTAATGCTAGACATTACTCATTCAATATCTATTAAGCGATGACCATTTTATTTCCCTTTGTTAAGAAATACTAAGCAATAACTTGCTCCATAGGTTTCTCCGCGAAAATGTCCTATAATATAATTATGAATAAGTTTCAGGAATAGTTCAGGTGGAATTTCGTTGCTCCCCCTTTAGTTATCAGGACACAAGCAATTAAAAACAATAAATAGACATTTTTAACATAAGATGCCAATTTAAGGAATCCTTATATTTTCCAATCAAAAGCCCAAAATCATCATGAGACCCACAAGTATTTTTTTTCTTCAATATGTGATAAATTTTGTAAACTTGTAAATTGCAAATGTCTAACTTCTATAAATTTACTGCCAATTAACAGGAAAATTGATACTCACTTTCGGCGTGCTCCACCTGGACGACTTGGTTCAAGCTTAATACGTTTACCAGCTATGTCACTCCTGTTTAATGATTTAAGAGCTGCTTCAGCCCCTCGAACATCATAAAATTCTATGAACTTATGGTGTTTCTTGTGTGGTGTTTCTCTGATCTGCATTTCAAACAAGAAATTGCCTTTCAGAAACTTCCAAATTTATGCGAAAGTATTCAAGCATGGGAAAGTACAGGGAAAAGCTATGAAACTTGCACCTCTTTGACCTCCCCATAAGCCCCAAATATTTGACGAAGGTCATCATTAGATACAGATGCGTCCAAATTGAAAACTACGAGAGTTCCTTGATTGATATCCTTTTCTGATGGATTGTCCTGGAATTTAGCAGGGCAAAAAAAAAAGGGATGTATTATGTAGATCTGATATAATCCTTGGTGTCAAACTTTGATTGAACATGCATTTCAATTCAAACCTTGGGTATTGAAAAATGAATATCAAGTTTTCTTCGTCTCAATGGTTTATTCTGTAAAGCACGTAATGCAGTGCGAGCAGCTCGGATATCATAGTAAGATATCATGACGAAGCCCCTGTGCTTGCATGCAGTGTATAAAGTTCTGATGTCCCCATATTGCTGACCAAGAAATAAACAAACAGCGGGTCCCATTATCGGTGAGCATTAGAAAGTAAAAATTAGTAGAAAAAAATTAGTGCAGTAAAGAAAAATCACAAAGAAGCACATGCAGAGAAAAATAAGTTAATGCCTAAACTCTAACCATAAGTAGTATCAACAAAATTTGTTTTCGACGGAAACTATCATGTTGGAGCAGACTATGAAACTAAACATCAACTCAATCATTCAATTAAAAAGACATTAGACAGAAAGCTTATACAAATAGGAATGTTAGAAAAAAGCTCAATCCAAGCATAATTCATTATGTTTGAAGACTATTAAGTTAAAATTGAAGGAAGACCGTGTCACCATCAACAACAGGAAACACAAGTTACACAATCAATGCTTTTGCCACAGCTTTGACACCATCAAATAAAATGGGTGGGGCAACCTACAGACAAATTTTATAATTATCTGCTTTCACAAATCAGGTAAATGTGTTATGACTTATTCCTCAATACCTCAAATAGAGATCTCAGTTCAGAGTCTTCAACATTACTGTTAATATTTCTGACAAATAAGGTCCTTGATGGATGCTCCCCATAAGGATGTTCTCCGGCCACAGTTCCGACACCATTAGGAAGTGCATAATGACTAATCCCATTAACAGGGAACCCATCACTTAAGCTCACTCTGGACAAACTAACACTGAGGCTCTCGTGAGGTTCAAAATCCATTTCCATTTCCAATCCCCCTCCACTGCCAAATAGATCACCATCTTCCAAATCTTCCAGCTGACTAGGCAACCCACTTAGGTCAAAATCGTCAGCTACTCCAGCTAAAAGCTCATCATCATCAGGAAGCATGATTCCAATTTCACTTGGTTCTACATCTTCGAGGGGATCCTTACCCTCTTCTTCATGGTCATGCTTTTTAAGATCAGGCAAGCTATTATCATCAATTGATGGAGCAGAATGCTCTATATCAGGGAAATTCACTGCACCAAAAGGGTGAAAAGTAATCTTAGTAACAGTTTAGCAGAGAATATTCACAGTATCTTTTAAAGAGTACATGCACATACACTTCTCATGTGGAAGAACAGGCAATGAGCTAGAAAACAAGCTGACATCAGTTGATGCATGATATGCACCAGTTCCGCGTTGGATCCCCCATGCACTACTTCTCACTTCTTTAGGAATATTAGCTGATGGAAACTCAGAGAGACCTATAAAATCAATGCTGAGTTAAGGAAAACCCCACATAGCATAGACAAATATCTAAGGCAGTAAATTTGCACCATGCTTCATTTATCAATGAAAAGGCACCCTCAACCTCACCTGAGGTATAATCTATGACATTATTCTTCATCGAGATTTTATTTACTTTCTGGCTAGCCAAGGGAAGTAAAAAAAAAATCTGTAAGTTAAGGCTTAAACAAATACAAAAATGCAAATTATTAGAAAATGGCAAGGCTATTGAATTGAAAATATGGGGAGATATGCATGGCATTAAATCAGCAAACATTGAGGCCATCAGAAAGATAGAACAAGGATATGTGCAAAATTTTCCAAATTCTTTAAGATTATGAGCATTCATGATATTACAACAATAGCTCCTGTGTTCCATAGGAGCGTTCCATATTTTGACAGACTCAAATGCCATTATTGGATGTGAACATAATTGATCCAGTTGCCTGGACCCCGACCCCATCCCCATGACATCAAGAGAAAGTTAAAACTTTCTCTTATGTGAGTTGATCATAACTACATGCCTTACTCAGTTTTTGGCTCTATGTGAAAATAAATTTCCAAGCAATGTCCTTAAAGAAACAATATCAATAATTGGGATATGCCTTTTCAATGGATACACATGCAAAAATGCTCATGGACTAGTAATTGGAAAACTAACCGGTTTGCGAGTGAATTTAAGCAAGCAAAATAATTATTGCATCTCAGACCGATACTTAAAAATATCCATAGCACAAACTCCACTAGAATCAACAAACAAACGGAAAGACAAGTTTGAACGCATCAGAATACATCCATAGGAAAAGATCTAGAAAACTCCCAAGTACTAAAAACAGTTAAACTGAATGCATACACTAAATTGGATCGAGTAAAACCCATAAGATGAGTCAAACAAAGATCAAATGCAATAATACAACTCAATAACTCATGCAATTCAACTGGGGTCTAGTCAACTCAGTTCTGACTTTCATTTTAGCACAATGATGTAACAAAAGACGGTAAATTTCATGACACACCAACAAACCACAAAGTTTTTTTTTTTCTTTTTTTTTTCCTTCTTCTTTAACAACAGAACCTAATTTTGAACAAAGAGTAAGGAAAGAAAGAATGATTAAATGAATCTCATTAACCCATATCAGACAATAAAGAGAAAATCAAAGTGAAAGATCAACCCATCAAACTCCGAACCCAGTAACAAATTACCCCGTATAATTCTGAAACATAAAGAAAGGTAAGAGAAATAGTACCTAAAACACACACACACACATACAGAGAGAGAGAGAGAGAGAGGAAGAAGACAAAAAGAGAGAATACAAATGTTAAATGAACTGAGACACAAAATAAAGTCTTTATCTTGATCACGAAATTGAGGGCGTTTCGTAGAAGTAGAGAAATTTCTTTCTTATACTCTTCTACTTCCTCTACTATCGCCGGGAAAGCTGAAGAAGAGAGAGGAATAAACAAAGAAGGCTTAAAAATTGAAACTTTTTCTTACGGTCTCATAGCATAATAGAGTGAATGAGACTGAATGATTGGAGACAAGCCAAGTAAACTACTAAATACTACAATCAAAAATTATTATTGGAAAAACATTCAACCGCAGCGAAACTCCGAACTCTCTCTCTCCTTCACAAGCTCTTCTTAATCTCTACAAAAATATAAATAAATTGAAAATATATAGTAAGGAGCGGGGTCGCAAAGCTCTCATAAATAATATAATGTGTATTATTTGGTAATTTAGATTATAAATATTATTATTTAATTTAAAAAAATATTAATCAAAAATAAAATATATTTTTAATAATTTTTAAAATATATGTTTATCTTTAAATAATTAAGTAAGAATATATATTAATAAATATTAAATAACTAGATAACATTATTTATTATTTAAAGAATTAAATAATATAAAATATTTAATGAGTTTTTTATATAATGAAAATTGGGCAGTTTCAATAATAATATTTTTAAATTTAAGTATAATATAATATTAAATTATGTAATAAAATATTGTTTAAAGTGTTGATTCTAAAAAAATATTAATTTCCTCCTTTTCACACTCAACCTTTAAACTCCAAAACTATTATTAAAAAGAAAACTCCTAAACTGGAATTATGCGGTATTTGAATCTTATTTGGAGTCCGTTGACAGAATGTATAAATAAAAACACAGCCCAAAACACCAAGCCTGCGATATTTTATGCACAATAATGGAAAATGATAGGGAAAAAAATCATTTCACAATTAGGGATATGCATTGCATTGAAATCATTAATTTTATATTTATTTGATTTGATACAAACTTTAAGTCGAATTAAAATATCCTAATTCGTAAATGATACAATTATCTTTTCAAATCCAATCTATAATCTATTTACATTTGATTAATTGAATCTGACTAATAAACTTAATTAACTCCTTGATATTTCTGATTAAAAAAATTAAATTTTTATATAATATAAACTTCTTTAAGTTAAAAAAACTTTAATATAAATAGGAATAATCAATGAGGATATGACTAATGTATAAATATAAATATATATTTAGTTATTTTCGATTGAATCATATAGGATTAGATGATATATAGTAAAATATCATTCGATTTGATTTAATAGTTGTATCGAAACCATCAAAAAATTAACAGATTGAATTGAATTGATTAAATTAATCGAATGATTAAAATTTTGAACATTTTAATTCATAACACTTAAAAATTATGCATAGTTGTTATTTAGGATGATAATTTGTACAATTTATTAATATTGGTATCATATTTATTTGTATTGCTTGTATTATATTTTATGGCTCAAATTTATATTGTTTATAATATTATGAAAAAATAAATTATTTTTAATCATTTTATATTTTTATAATGGTAAAAAAACATAATATTTTCACAATTATAAAATAATTAATAATAAATTTTAATTAAAAAATAAGTCATGTTATGTATTGTTGGATTTGTGTTTTAGATCGTAATCTAAATTATCATGTCTCGTGTGTATCAAATTGTCTATTTTTTATTAATTCAAATATAAATCAATCCAAATTGAATTTAAAGAGATATAGTTCAGAATAGATTATTTAAAATAATCAATCTGAGTTCATTTAAATACAAACATATTGAATTTTTTTAGATCGGATAACGTTAGATTGAACATATAATTTAATTATAAATTATTATCATATATAAAACACAATATATACAAAATTTTAATTTTAAATTAATTTTTTTCTAAAAAAATTATTATTAATAGATACAACTAAGATAATCACAAGAATAAAAAATATGTATAGAGAATTATTAAATTATTTTAAAAAAATTATATTTATATTTTATTTTTAAATTTTAAATAATAATTTAATATTTATGTTGTGTTTAATATTATTATTACAATTGTAAAATAAAATATGAATTTATTTATTATTTTAATAGTAATTTGAAATTTTTTGTTCCTTTTTTCAAAACATTCAATAATTTAATTTACTTTCTAGAGAGAAATAATCTCTTTTACAGGAGACCTCTTGTTTTATTCATCTTCTTTTCTTTTTGTTAATTAATTTAAAAAATATATATAATTGTATTTTTTACTTATACGGTTCTAATGTAATCTTATGTTATTTAGAATGATTTTATATTCATTAAGTTTATGTTTTATTGTGGATTTGGATTTTCATGTGTATCTATTATGTCTTTATTTTTCTAAAAAAAATTAATATATCAAATACATGAAAGTTTAAATTTTTTTATGTAATTAAGAAATTTTTTAATTTTAATTTAACAACTTTAATTAGAATAAACATATAAGTACATCACAAGTAATTATTGTATATATTTCAAATATATCATTAAATTAAATTTCTTTACAAACATATCATCGTACTAAAAAAGTTTTATTTATAAAAGTTTGTCAACTCTTTGTCCATATATCACTAAAAATAAAAAATAAGAAGTTATAAAATTATAAAATTCACTATTAATCATCATACTCATCAAACCATCAAATAACTACATTAAGAAACCAATATTAAAGTTTCTGATTGAAATTAAAATTTCTCTCAATTTGGGGAGAAACCACGTTAAAATTCTTCATGGGGTTTTTTTTTAAAATATTTTTTTTTGGCAATGTAACTAATAACACACGATAAGGCTTAATTTTGGGACCAATATTTTTTTGAAAAACAAGCAATAGTGTGAGTGCAAGTAAGAAAAGAGCATTTTCTAGAATAAAGAAAATCAAAGTTGTTATCACGAAGAGATAGTCCATTTCAAGTCATCAAAAGATCAATGACAATGTCTACAAACTAGACTTACTTGATGAGTATATTATCAATGCTACTTTTAACGTTTATGATAAGTCTTTTTTACGTAGGTGAATATTTGAGAATAATTTTTTTTCAAAAAAAGAGAAATGATGGAAATATGACTACTAAATGAAGTGTGAACCCGTTTGAAATACCACTTTTTCTAATTACAAGAGCATGAGTAAAGATATTCAATGATTCTTTGAATGGACTGATGCAAGAAGTTTGAGCTCAAGCCAATTTGTGTAAGCTTGTGGAGGAAGGTCAACATGTTCATAAAAGATGTTTCAACGTGTCACAAATTTAGCAAGAAAATTCAAAATAATTAGCTTAGTTTCTTTTTTCTAATTTTGGGCGTGTGATTTGGAGAGAGAAAAATATGATTGATTCTTTACCATTTTGAAAAAATAATTATGTTTCTAATCGCCATATACGAAGTGTATGCAATGAATACATAAGTATGCGTATCGTAACAAATAATATAACGATGAGTAAAGATCGTTTCCACGAAGATTATTTTATTAGAAACTAATTTTTAAAACTAAAAAAAAAATTGTGTTTTTATATTTTAAGGAAGCAAACTCAAAATAACTAAAAATAAATAACAATAATTAATTAAATTAGATTTTATGACTAAAAAGTTATATGAGAAAATATATAAGAATACTTAATCCCCCAATTTTTCTAAACATGTGAATCATTAAAATCCCTCCAATATAATATCAATTAATTATATGATCAATTAAATATAACCTAGTATATATTCTTCTCTCAATTAAACTACACATCATATAGTAATTAGTTTAATCGCATTCTTATGTCAATTAAATTGCATACTACTCATTAAGTTATCAATTATAGATCACATACGTAAGAATCATACATATCTGCCTAAAAACTATGCATATTATTTAATCAAGACAAACAATTAAGTAATTCTTTCAAATCTATTTAACTAACTCTATAGATAAGTTGTTAGTCAAACAATTAATAACATAAAAATCAGATTAAATAATATAATTAAATTATAATTATAATTGGGGTAAAATTTTATATTATCACATGGTAAAAATTGGGTTCATAAGATATCTGAATTAATAAATTAATTACACATAATTGTGTTCATAAAACTCATATTTTTCATAAAAAAAATATAAAATTGATAAAGAAAAGAGTAGAAAAAAGAATACAATCAATCTATTGAATTGTAGTTTTAATCTCTACCAAAATTGTGTCGTCTCTTGAATTTGTTTTGTATTTTTCTATCTTTTTAGCTCCAAAAATCGACTACCTTACCTATCAATCGTATTGGCCCAATTCTAGATCAATAGAATAGAAGGTATCATATTCACTAAATTCCTAAGGGAATCACTCGCAACCAAAACTATGTTAATGGAGGCTACTTAGGGTTTATAGATCGTCAAATCAACTTTAGATCAAGGGCTACAATCAAAACAAACAAATCGATAACTCCAGCCAATCACAATGTGACATGTGGCATTAAGAATTCATTAGGTGAATTAGGATGTGACGCGTGACAAGAGAGACCAGTCAGAGTCAATACTTGCCAAGTCAGTGACACGCGATGCAACATGATTTACGAATATAGATGGAATGATGCACAGGTGGAACACACGGGGCAATGGCATAGTGACATGTGGCATGACAAGATGACCAATTTCCAAACTCTCATTGAACATCGTGTTGACACATGACACGTATTCCGTCCTCCTCACACACAGTGTAACATGATTCGCTCTCCATGCTTACGTGGCATCTGTGAGGCTTACCTAGTCAGCTCATTTGCCTGTGTGGCATGCCACGTGGTAGCTCTTGATTGGTCCTACGTTAAAAATCTATAAAAATTCCAGGAAAATCCCAAAAATTATATTTTCATCCCTTTTCACTAAAAAGTTTATATTTTAATATTTTGGCCATAAAAATACTATTTATTGAATAAAACAAGTAAATATTAAGTAAAAAAGTGTGTTAATAACTCTATTTTTCATAAAGTCATAATTTTTTTTTTCTATTTTTGGTAGTTGTTCTTTTTTATATGGGTATGTAAGGCATGTAATAGCCTATAAAAGAGGCATTTTCAATTCAATAAAAATTAGAATATTTTAGATCAAAATTGTGAGAGTAAAATTTCTCTTTAATTCTTTGAAGATATTTTTGAACTTATCATATTTTTCTGTGGCATTCATACCTTGACTTATCAATCAAGTCTCCATTCCTTTATTGTGGTGTCTTCCTCGTACCAAGGTTCGTATCTCTTTATAGGTGTTAGGTTGCAGTTTCCATCCAAACCTGTAATAGAATGATCTTAAGAACTAAATTTTGTTATGGGTTTCGTCACAAGTTGGCATGGTTCGTATCATTATGTATTATCTTTCAAAGAAAAAGACCATTAATTTTGAATCTCATTAGCTTAAAATATCATGTTATCATATACTCTAAAAAATAAATAATTTATCATATTTTTGGTTTAATTGCTTTAAATTTGGTGTGCAAGACAATGAAGAATAAATTTAGAGATTTTTGTATTTTTTATTTTTAATGGGACAAATAAGTGATAAAAATATTGATGATTTTTAGATTTTAAGTTTGGTAGTATGTTTAAATATTTAAATGTTTAATCGATATATTTATAATATTTTTACTATAAATTGTAATTTTTGATCATTAATTAATGAAAATTTACTTTCTAAAAAATGGAAATTCAGATAGCATAAAATGCCAATTTGAATCCAAATGAATTATGTGTTTTTAAATTTACGTTAAAGTGTATTATTGATCTCAAAATTTAACTAAATTCACACATATGTCTCCAAACTTTTAAAATATACAATTTAGTTCCCAAATTTTTAAAACTTTACACATGGATCCTTAAATTTTTAAATACTTTGATTTAGTCTCTAAACTTTTAAATCTTACGATTTAATACCAAAACTTTTAAAATTTCATACATAAGTCATAACTTAGCTTCTAAATTATATATTTGTGAATAGAAAATTTAAGATTTATGTGTGAAGTTTTAAAAATTTAAAAATTAAATCGTATGATTTAAAAATTTAAGAATCGAATCGTACTTTTTAAAGTTCGGAGACTTATGTGTGAATTTAGTTCAAATTTGGGACCAATGGTACACCTTAACCTTAAATCAAACTTTTTTTACTATAAAATATGTTAATCTAATCCAATTTGTTAAAAAAGGATCAAAATTACTAATTTAAATTAATTTATTGAATTATTTATTTACCAATATCCAAAACTCCTAAAAGGGAATTTACGATGAAATCGAAGAATTACATAGAGAAACAATATGAAAGTGAATTGAATGTATTATCAGAAGAAAAATAGCATAAAACTCGTAATTATTTAATTTAAGTGATATAATTTCTTAATTATTGTATTGATCACCAAAGGTTCCATGTTTTTTTAAAATATCGCAATAATCCCAATTTTAATTGCAAATAAAAACTTTAATTTAGTAATTTTTGAGTTTAGCCCTTATGATCTCATTATTTATAAAAATTAGATATTATAGTGTAAAATTATAATACTATAAAAACAAAAGTTTAATACTTTTGATGGTCAAAAAGTGTTTGTTTTATTAATTATAAGATAAAAGTAGTTACTTTTCGTAATAACAAATCTAGTATTGACTAACACATAAATTTAAGACTAAAGTTTTTTTTTAAATTACGAAACTTAATATAATTAACTCAATAGTTATGTAATTAATGTGCTTATTTGGTAAATTTTATAAGAGTTTAATGATGATTTACCGTTTATTGTGTAAGTAGTCATGTTATCATACCTAATGTCATATATTTTTATTTTTTAAATTCTAAAATATTAAAGTTTTAGATAAATTACTTAGGAAAAATAATATAAAACAAGATCTTAAAATTTACATAATAAAAATAACACCAATAATATTGAATAACATTGAATTAAATTGAGTTTAATATCGAACGAATTTAAATGTATAAAATTTAATTTAAATAACATCTAATTAATCGATGTTTAATATGAAATTATTAAATTAAAACTTTTTTTTACAATAAAAATAAAAATATATGAACTTAAAATTAGGACTAGTTCAAATATTTTCGAGGCATACGTTGGAACAACAATCATATAATAATAATAATTTTTATTTAAATTATTTTAAATAATATTTTATTTAATAATAAAATGAAAAAATAAATTTTTATTTTTTATTTTTAATTAATTAAAACAAAAAATTATTAAATTGAAGCTGATTGATTATTTTTATATTTAGATACCATAATTTTTTTCACAATTTATATATGTGAAAAAATTAAATTAAATTTAAATGTAAAATATTTTAAAATGAGATTAAGAATTTGAATTATTTAAATTCTTGTTGCTTACTATAGACTAATTATATATATTTTATATTAAATATAGTTTTTTTTAAATTAATATATTTAAGTTTATAAAATAAACTAGAGAAAAAAAATATTTATTAAGGATGTCTCTTATTTAAGTATGAAACGATTCTTCTTATAATTTAATAAATTTATAGTATTTTATCTTTTAAGTAAGTAATAAATTTATTAAATTTATATTAGATTAAATAATTTATTTTTATATACATTGTAGATTATAATAATAAAAATTATGATTAAGATAATTGTTGAAAAAAATAATAAAGCATTTTACAAATAAAAGTTAGTATAAAATAAAAATAATAGTGTAATTAATATAATGACATAAAATTAATTAAGATATAGAAAATGTATCACATTTAAATAGTTGTCTAGAGATATAAATTCATTATTTATCGAGTTTTATTTATATTAAATTGTTATAACTTAAAATAAATATATTTTTTTTATTCAAAATTATTAATAAAGAAAACAAATAAGCAAAAACAAACTAACTGAGATGGGATCTTGTTCGTATAAAATTATTTTATAGAAACAATACTATTTATTATTTTATAATATATTTATTATCAATTACATTATATTTTTTATTTTTTTAAATTTGACTGGCATGACTAATTTATGCTATATAAAGTAGTATTCTCTCTATTATTGCGCTACTCTTTTGGTCTACTGACAATTGACGAAATATTGCGTCAGCGAAATAGGTGGGTTCCGCTGCTTTTCACAACTTATATTATTATTTTTATAATACATATTATTAATTTTAAAATTATTAAAAACATCCTTAATAAATTTTAACTGATATAAAATAAATATATTAATTAATTTTTAATTTAATAATAAATATATTAAGCAAACAATAAAATAAAATGTAAGAGTAATTTCATCCCATATATAAAAAGTGTTTTATTGTAATTATATTAATTAATATAATTTAAATGTTAAAATTTTACATTTTTTTTATTATATTAATTTTGTTTTACATTTGATGTGAAAGTATTACAATTAATGTTATATAGCATTGTTTATATATATGGGTTTTTATTTTATCAATATATTTATTTTTTATTAATTATGATAAATAAAATTAATTTTTTTTATTATAATTAATAATAAATTTAAATTATTTTTAAATATAAATATTGTATGGAGGAGATAATAATATGGATACTTGTTTTCCTCTTATCATATTATGCCAAGAATTCTACACCAATAAATCCCAGCCCAATAACGTTCCGGATGCCTTTGCAGCATTAACCAAGAAGATTTATGGGTAGAGCCCAGTTGAATAAAAGTGAATGTCTGCGTCCGAATTCAAACAAAATGGATTTTTATGGTTATTTGATACATATATACATCCATCCATATAATATAATGTGATTACTTTCTTGACATTTTACAAAGAAAAATTATTCTAAATTTTTAACTTTACTTATAATTAATTACATATCAATTACTTTGTAGTAATTGATATATAAAATATATACTTTGTAATAATTATGTTCGTAATGTATGGATTATGATAAAAATATACTTAATTTTGAATATAATTACATTATTATTTATAAACTGTGTACATAATTGTAAATTTAAAAATGTATGTTGTTAGATATGTTTTTATCTTTACCTATACATTATAGATATAATTGTAATAAAATAAACATTTTAAGTGTTTTATAGATTATTCCATACATTATGAACATAAAAATAATTAACCATTTGATGCAATCTATTCAACTAATCAAATTATCAATACTCTAGTAAAAAATATAACTCTTTTATAAAATTTATATGTTGTATAAATAAATGAGACATCTAAATATAAAAAATATTAACCACAAAGTAATATAAGTTTCATAATAAGACCATTTTATAAATTTTATATACATTATAAGTAAATAAGATATTTCCTTTTGTCTTTGGGAAATACTACATTACTCATATATATGGTGAACAAATTGAACCATTATCCACGTAAATCATCTACCTGATTTATCACCTTTTGGCTTTAGATGGTTGGCTTTAGATAACACCATTATGGTCATTGTCCTTTAGTATTAGGTGTTATTTACTAAGGTCAAGGTTTCCAAAGCATTAGTATGGCTATTATTGTTAGGAGAAATTTTCTCTATTTTGACATCATCGAGTTATGAGCACTCATATTTTAGCCTTTCTAAGTATTTTCTCATCTTGTCATCCTTTTACCTTAAGAAAGCATGCATATTGATTAAAGACAAGTCTTCAATCATTAAACAACCAAAATTTTATGGTGCTAAACTTCCTAGAGGTCAGTATTCCAAAAATGGAATCCTTATACTCTGCAATGTTGTTCGTTATTGAGAAAGCTATTCAGATATAATATTCATAGACGTTTTGTTTATGATCCCATATGACCATACTAATTCCTATTCCTTTCAAGTTACTATAGCCATCCACGTATACCCTTCATACCACTTTATCCTTCAACTCCATACTACATATGCTCGACTTAGACGCCTCTTCATAATGTATTAATTTTCTTTCATTACATTTAGCTACAAATTTTTCCATTGCTTATTCCTTGATAGTTATATAGGGTTGAAACTTAATGTCATATTCTCCAAGCTCAATTAATATGTGGGTGAGCCTACCATAGACTTCTAGTTTATTGAGAACATTCTTTAACGGGTAAGAAGTCATAACAATAATGATGTACGACCTGAAATAATGTCTCAATTTTTGGGCTATGACTTTGAGTATGAATGATAATTTTTCTAACATTGAGTATGGGTAACTTGAAAATTCTCGAGGCGCACGTGTTACAAGGGTGACAATTCATACGAGTTGGGCCAATTCAAGCTTGCTCGAATTAACCCAACCTAAATTAGTCTAACCCTGACTCAATTCAAATTTAATGTGAGCCAACAAAGGTGAGTCTGAACCAAAACTAAATACAAACGAGCTACCTAAATTGACATAAACTAGCCCAAATTGTTAATTACATGTTTTTTTAATTTAATTTAACTCTTTTTTATAAATAAAAAAATATGTTTAATGATTAAATCTCTTTAGCTCAAATAACATTACATGAAACATAAAAAATGAAGGAAATAATATTACAATAACTAGTCTTTTGAATAAATAGTAAATTAACAGTGAATGAGAAACTCACTTACACAACAAAGTCCATAAAGATAATACTACTCCTCAAATATACATGTTATGTCATAATAACTGGTTAATAAGCATCTGACCCATATCACTCATGTTTCTCATATCACACTTACTATAATCGTGTTTGAAAGTACTTGTTCCATTCTTATATTTATTTTGATAGATTTGACCACAATACTTACACTTCTATCATGGAATAGAGAACTTTAGTTGAGAGTAGTTATCTAATAATATTATGATGTATATGTCGAGACTTACCATTATACATATTTCTTTGTGCCCCGTCAATAACAAATTGGCTATCACAATGGATGCATATTATAGGTACAAGTCTCATTCACTTAGGAAAATCCTCTAAACAATTACGTAGCCATTCAAATTCTTAGCCATATTTATCCAAAGCGATGAACTCAGATTCCATTGTGGATCTAGCAATGCATGTCTATTTAAAGTACTTCCATGAAATAGCTGCACCATTCGGTATGAATACATATCCATTAGTAAACTTTAACTCTTTCGTATTAGATATCCAATTTGTATCATTGCATCCTTCTAATATACCTGAATATCTTATGTAGTGTAGTCCATAACTACGTGTATATCTTAAGTATCTAAGTAGTCTTGTAATACATTTCCAGTGATCAGATCTTGGATTACTAGTATATCTACTTAGTTTGCTTACAGTGTAAGTTATGTCTAGTCTCATACAACTTATCAAGTATATAAGACTTTCTATCTCTCTAGAATATTCTAGTTGAGACACACTCTCACTTTTATTCTTAGATAGGTGTAGATTTATATCTACTAGTGTTCTCATAATTCTAGAATCACCCTTTGTTGAATTTCTCAAGTATTTTGTCAACATAATGACATTGATTTAGAATGAAACAGTTTGGTATCTTTGATATCTTAATTTCCAAAATTACACCAGGCATATGTATTTCATAACAAACCTTTAATTCAACATAGACTTAATAGATTTGATCATTTGATCATTATTACCCATAATTAGCATGTCATCAATGTAAAGACACAAGATAACATAATCATCTTCTTTGTCCTTGACATATACACATTTGTCAGATTCATTGATTTTAAAGCCATTTGTTCTCATGACAATATCAACTTTCCATGTCACTGTTTTTGTGCTTATTTCAATCCATATAAAGACTTCATCAATTTACAGACATTTCCTTCTTGCCCTAGGCATGAAAAACCATTGGGTTGGTCCATGTAGATTTCTTCATCTAACTCTCCATTTAGAACGACTATCTTTACATCCATTTGATGTTATTTCAAGATTTTGTAGAGTGGTAATGAAGAATGCCCATATTGGTTTTGCAAGTATTGCCAATTAACCATGTTATATATATTTTAAACTGATACTGCAGGCTATTGGAATAAGTCCTTAATATGCAACGAGTGAGCAAGAAAAGGGCTACGCTTCTTTATTCGTTAGGCTTTCACGCTAGTCGTGAATCCCTAGCTTGGCTCATGAGATATCTTGATTCTCTTTATGATGATGGTTTGGTCGGAAACAACTCCCTTTGGGGAATAAGGAATTGATCATCAACGTCTTTGGTTCCCGCTAATCGATCTTCTGTAGGAGTAGGAGGTAGCGCGAAAGAGGAAAACTCAAACCTAGGCTCGAAAGTTGAAAGCAAAAGAGAGGTAGGGGCTTGGTAGTTAGAAAAGTCAAGTCAGGGTAATGTTTTCAACTATATGCATCTCAACTGAGTAATTGTTTTCTCCCTCTATCGACTCTGAATTGCTATTACATAGAATAGTGAGAGCAAAAGAAAAAGGAAAGATGAGACAAAGCTATCACGATTAATGATATTATTATTTGATCTTAGTATTTTTTTTAAGATAAAGAAGAAGAATAGGATAATACACAATAAAACTTATTAAAGAAAGAGAATGTAAGGCCCTTTCCAATCTTTGTTCTTTGCTTGGTGGCTAAGCTATAACTACATGTCCTATCTTTAAAACCTGCACACTCGTTCCAAACTAAAGAAAACTTTGATACTCTAGATTATTTGAAATACAAAATTAATGTGATTATTTACAAAAATATACAAATATTGAATATATTTTTTTGTTTGGAATAAATACTCTGTATTTAATAGAAATATAAACTAATGTAATAGATAAGTATTATACTTTAAGAAAAATAAATATTACTTTTAAGTACAAGCCTAGGACATATTTATTGGTAAGTGAGTTTTCTTAGTTTTTTTTTTTAACCTACTAACTTCTAGTAACTGTTTAGCATTTTCCATTTGTATATTGCAAAGCAGGTTAAGCGGATGTACATTTCTCTGTATGTACGTTGCCGTATTACTTCTCATATATGTATACACTTTTTTTTCTTTCAAATTATATTACTTTTAAATTCCTAACTCAAACTTAAATTTTATACCTTTTACTTATTTAAATAAATATAAACTCGTACCAAAATTTAAATTATTAAAAATACACACCAACGTATACACTTATTTTGTAGATATCTTGAGAGAGAAAGAGAGCTTTTCGAGGGGCAAGACTGTAAATCAGATTTAGGTTTTTATTCGACTCTTTTGATAATCTACGGATCCGTGCAAAACGTGATGGCCGATCAAAATTAGAAAAAGGCCAATGGGATGGTTGACAGATGCCTTTTTGCGGTCCATGTGTCAGTTACGTATGCCATTCTATCAGTAATTAAATTACCTAAGAATATTTTTATTATATTTTATTTTTTTAAAGCTCGTAGGGTTTTTTTTAAAGTCATGGTTTTATCTTATATGGGTTGGCACGTCTTCTTCATCGAATGTTGGACGTACATCCACACTATATGGGGTTTAACTCTATGTCAAAATTACCAAAATATCTAGTATAAATATGATATGCCATTAACGGTGTTGTATTTATGATAACGTATTAGATTAATCTATATTATATTTAATTTAATAATATATATTTTAATAAATTAATTTATATTTAATATAATATGTAATTTATTTTAGATAGTTTTCTTATTTATTAAAATAATCTTATTATAAAAAATTATGTATTATTTTTATTATTTTAAATTTAAGATAAAAGAAAAAATCAAAATATATAATTTTAGAATTAAAAATTTATACTTATTAACTTAAGTAGCGAGTACTATTTATATCCCTACTTCTTAGTAGAACAATTTTTTTTATATAAATATAAAAATTTTATTTTGTATAATACAATATAATTTTACAATATGATTATATAAAAATTATACAATCAAAAAATCAAAATAGTGTAATACATATATTTTAGATGACCTAAATTATTGAGATGTACGTATTGTACCAAACAAGATCTTTGATCGAATGAAAGATGCATAATAAAATAGGCTACGCCTTACACTCATATCCCTGCTAGCTGCTTAATATTCAAAAGTAATCAGGTTCACAACTCGTAATAATTTTCAAATTAATGCTTAATAAATTGAGAATTATGTGAAATACATAAATTATAAAATTATGTAATTACGAAATTATAGCTAATTAAAATTAAATATATATTAATATTTATATACATATAATTACATATTAAATAAAATTTATTTATCCATATATATATATATATATTAATTTATTTAAAATACGTTATAAATAAATAAATTCAATATTATGTTACTTTTTAATTTTTTTAAAATTAATTATATTGTTCAATAAATATTAAAAATAAGAATCATGCTAATTATTAAGTTGTATTAAAACTTCTTTAAATTCATAAACAACGATTATTCTACACAACTATTCAAAAATGATGCAAATGTTTATGGTTATTAACGTAAATGTTATTGTTTATCCCGCATCTAATTCCAAGTAATATTAGTGCAATAATAAAAAAAAAAAATTTATTGTGTTCACTCTTCCACTAATATTATTTACCGGTATTATTTTTTACTATCTTCATCGTGTTTAAGTAGAATTTGTGTCATTAAATCAAGTAATTTTTTTAAAAGAAATAAATTAGCATACCTTGATTGTGTATATATACAATTAGAGTATATATATACACTAACAATATAGTATATAAAGTCAGCTAATTAAAGTGTATATTCATTTTCTATACCAAATATATAATAGTGAGCCTAACATAATTTACAGTAAGGTCCCATTAGTACTGGTGAGTGTCCAACAAGTGTTGCACTAATTATCTTGAAATGAACACCACTTTACAAGTAAGAACAAGCTCCACTTTAGTTGTTTATTAATTTTAGGGACCACCCTTTTTCTCCTAATAATGTGAAGGATCGATCTTTTAGGGAGTTGAAAATTGAAATATAAATAAATAATTTAATTATTGGGACGACTCTTTTTTTCTGGGTGAGAAAATTTGAGGACCTAATTTGCTCCATGTATGTTTGCTTGTGTGATTGCGATAGGATTAGGACTCTTATCTTATGTCCTTTAACTTTTTGTGTTTTTTTTTTTTTTATCTTTTTAATTCCTAACTTTTGCAGCAAATTATATCCTTTCAATCGTTCATTGTCTAGATACTGCAGTTTTCACGGCAAGGCGATATTTGAAAAACTAATTTATTATTGCATTTTATATGGACTTTTTTTTTTGTGATATTAATGTTTTTAGTTTCACCAAAAATTGATGATACTATGGTTTCTAATTTATACATTGATGATTCAATTTTATAATCTATATGTTGGTCATTTTGCTTTTGAAATTCACGTTTCATAAAAGGGTAAGAAACTAATTTAAAACTTTCTTAATCTAATGAAATGATAATTAAGATATATTGTAATTTTTTATTGCCTCAGCATGCATATATAAAATCCTTAAGTTTGGAGTTTGAGGGTATATATATAATGTACTTATTTAAAAAAAAAATTGTAATTTTTATCAGATTAAGATTGTAATTTGAAACACAAATATAATGTCATTATTGGTCTTGAGATATGTATTTTTTTTTCATGAAATTACTTTTAATACCCACGGTTTCTATCTAAAATAATAAATTGTGCTTAATTTGTTTAATGTTTCATGTTATAATGAATTAATAACATTTGACGAAAAAAGAAGAGGGAATGACGTACAATTGATGGATTAATTATATAACTCTTAAAAAAGATAGAGAAATATGGCTTATATATATATATAGTTTGTATCTTAAAAAAAAATGTGTTACTAAAAAAATTATAATAAATTTCTTGGAATGCTTTTTTTTTTTGTTTAAGTCAATTTATAAGTGAAAATATGTTTACTTAGTTATGGATATAACCATCTAATTAGTGGAATATTAATAGAAGTATGAAAATTTAAAAATTCGTAAAGTTCATACATACAATTCAATGTAAATAAAATAATGTTAAAAATAAAGATTAACATGAGATTTTTAGGTAGAAAAGACTTAGATCCTATCAATGATCTAAGATAAAAATTATCGATATATTTACTTATTGTAATAGTTTTCAATAATAGGTAGTCATTTTAAAACAATGTGTCTTTCTATAACAACATTTTATAAAGTGAGATATATATCTCAGAAATAACTTTTCAATCAAGGTTTTCTCATTCCTTAGAATATCACATAACTAATCATAAACTTCTAGCATGATATACTTATCTGTTCAATGAATGTGTGAGTAGGTTTATGTCAACATTGATTATCATATGCAAAAAATATGTAAATATACATGTCACAATATCCATTTGTATAATGTATAAAAAATTAAAATAAATATGAATGAAGTATGTAATGATTATGTCAGTGTTAAAGCATGTCTATTTTCCTTTTTTTCAATTTTTTATTTTTTAAAAAACTAAGGAAACATTAATAAAAAATAAAAACATACAACAATTGAAGATGTTTACCTAAGGTCAATTAAGCACTCGAACAAAAGTATCTATGTGATACAATAAAGAACAATAGTTAGCTGACTAGAAAGAGATAATCTTTCCTAGCCCAAATTTTCTTGAATTTTGGTTTTCTTTATATCTTCGGGTTGGAAATCAACTACCTTAATTGTCATTGGCATATTCTTGGACTTACCTTTATATTTTTCATTTATCCTAAATGAAGATGCAACATGCATGATAAGATAATGATAATTAATCCTAGAATTAAATACATCGAATTTTACTTGACTCTTTGGACCAACAACTTCATGCTTTCAAGTATGATTTTTGAACATGTTACCATAATTTTCATCCATTTTAGAATATGATGAAATATGCATAGATGGATGATGACAATTAGTCCTACTATGTGAAGTATGGAAAGCTTTACATTTAGGAGCATTTATCAAAAATATACACTTGGGTCTAATATGATCTTTCCTACCCCAATAATGACATATAAGTATAAACTTAACAACTTTTTCAATCACAGGTGCAACTATTCTTTATATATAATGGGTAACATAAGAAGTAGGGTTAGAAGGCCTTACAAATATGATTTTTGATGTGAAGGAGTGAAACTCTCATCTTTATAACCAATGCCATTCATATTATGTAAGGAGCACATTTTTGAAGGTATGACAAATTTTGTTGATTTTAATATCCTAGCCTTCTCTTGTCTCCAAATGACTTTACATAATTTAGAACTTTGTTTGACCTTTCAACTCAAATTGTTAACCTCCTTACTGCTTCCTTTGATTGTTCAATTTTCTACATAAGATTCTTGTTTTTCTATTTAACATCTGCAAGATTTGAATTGAAAACATTAACACAATCAAACAGTTCAATTTTTTATTTTTCTATAGTTGAGGAATTTATTTCAATGAATTTAAGTTTGTCATTTATTTTAGCTACTTTCCTTTGTCATCTCACATCTATGAATATTCATCAATACTAGTGACATTAAATTTATTGAGTGGAAATTCAACATCACTTTCTTCATCATCTGAATCATTGTTAGACTTACTAGATTGTCCACCAATAGTTGTAGTAAATGCCAAGTAGTTGGTGCCATATCACAAATTTGAGTTATCTTAGATTCTGATCCTTTTGACAACTTAATTATCCTTTATTTTGAGGATTATTTTTGTTGAGAATTTTGTTTAATGTTCTTGTTAAGAGTACCAATTCTTTATCATCATTGTCACTATCTTCAATCATAACAATTTTGAAAGCAATACTTTGTTATTTGGAGGTTTTTTAAAGCTCATCTCAAAGGTTTAAAGTGAGCCAACAAGTTCCTCTATTTTGAAGGTGTCTACATCCTTATTTTCGTTAATGACAGTGACCTTTGCATGGAAGCGGTTTGGTAAAGAGTAGAGAATCTTTTGAACTATCCTAAAATCATAAAATTTCTCTCCAAGATTGGTAGAGGTATTAGAAATATCATATAATCTAATATAAAATTCAAAGAAAGTTTCATTTTATTTCATCCTAAGATTTTCAAATTGACTACCAAGCATGCAAAGTTTAGTTTGTTTAACTTGTGTGATTCCCTCATAGAAAACCTCTAAAATATCCCAAGCATGTTTTTGCAGTATCAAAATGAGAAATACCATGAAACTCATCAATAGACACAACATTAAAAATAGCATTAGTACCCTTTTGATTCTAGTTGCTAGCAATTATATCCTGATTGGTCTATTTGTTCTTAGTTTTAGGAGTAACTACATTATCTTTGGTAAAAGTAGGTGGTTCCCAACTATAAAGTTCAGATTTCTAGACGTTCTTATCTAAAGATCATAGAAAGGGTCTTATACGAGCTTTTTAATATGGGTAATTAGACTCATCAAAGTAAGGTGCAAGGGTTGTGGACGAATCCTCTCTTAAGTGATCCATTACAAGGTCAAAGGCACACTAACTGTATTTAGTGATGACTCTAATGCCAATTGAATTTTTTTATTTAATTTTGGATCTAATTATCTAATTAATAGAATATAAAAAAAAGTATGATAAATTAAAAATTCGTATAATGACCAGATATACAATAGTGTATAAATAAAATAATACAAAAAATAAATATCAACACACGAGATTTTTAGATGAAAACAACCAAGGTCACATTAATAACTTAAAAGGAAAACCATCAATCCAATGAATCACCTAACTATCCACTATGAAAAATATATATTCATTTACAAGGTTAGGACTCAAACTATCTACCTAAGTAATACCCCCAAAGTAACCTACTTACAAGCCATTGCTTTCAACATAGTCTCTATAAGATAAGTGTTCAGATTTGAACCAACGTTTCAATAAACTCAAGTCCTACAAGTTAATCAAACCAACACTACTATAACCTTAAAAGTTAGCATATAAACACAAGGCAAGTTTATATCCTTGAACAAATTCAATAATGAACAACCCTAACTACTTGATTTAAGCAATATATCAGATAAATCGAAAACAACTAGTAACTCTAGAACAATCAGTTAAAAACACAATAACACAATTATTATTGTAGGCTTGTTAATATATCAAATACAATTATAAATGTTTTATAAATTAACTAGATGAAAAGGCATACTTGAAAACTTTTAACAAAATAAGAGAAAGAATAAACACGATTAAGCTCTTGTGTGATTAATTTCAATTGTATGCTTATGTTTATATTTACAAAATATTTTGAAGTATTTTAGGTAAAAATCAAATTACCATGTTATCCATAAAATCAGTTAAATGAGTTTTAAGGAATAAGGATAATATAGTAAAAATCCAATATAATTTGTATTAGAAATAATTTTAAAATCAAATCCCCGTTCGCTCGATTGATATAAATAAGTGCTTGATCAATCGAATATACTCTCGATCGTTCTAGTGCTTGATCGATTGGATATTAATTCCTTGATTGATCTAAGTAATTAATTCAATAGATAGTATAACTCGAGTGATCTAATCACTACTTGATCGATTGAGTAGCCTATTTTCATATTATTGTTATATGTCTAATATGTAATCTAATGTGCACAGAAACAGAGATATATCCGAAATGTAATCGTTGATGCTCGACAGTTTCTTCAATTTGAAGATATTCTTCTAAAACCCATCTTGAAACTAAAATTATAATTATATGTCTTGTCCACGAATATTGACAACATTCACATAAACCTTACACTACCTTCAGCACAATTATGTGAACATTTTTTTAGAATGATAATACAACAAAAATCAATTTTTTTTAGCACTTTTCCTCTTTACCATTCTTATACACTTCTTTTCATTTTTAAAAATCTAATTAATTTATACTCAAATTAAATACATGTCTAAAAAGAAAACTCATTTGATCACATGTTCAATAATAATATTTTGCTAAATTTATTCTAAACTCGTAGCATGATTTGTAAGTGTCTGATGGCTCTTTGTTTTCGAAGTTAATGGAGATTTGACAACCTTTATGCTTTTGAATGCTTATAGGGAAAAGAGAAAATTTTGGATATGTATTAGAAAATAATAGAAGGCAATTAAAAATAAAATAACCCTTTAAAGGGTTAGTCATCATCTCATTCAATATTCCCATTTTTTTTCTTGAAAAATAAGCTGATATAACCCCTTTAACTAATTTTAATCTAAATTGAACACTCCACTTGCAACTCTATTTATATTCTAAAATTAACCCTTTATAAAGAAATCAAGAGGACTACTACAATTAGCAACAAATTTTCCTCACCATCGTCGTGTTCATCATCTGCGTTTGCTTTGTGTTCTTCATCTTTGTCAGCTGCTTCTTCTTCATCCAACGGTAGCAATGCTAAAGCTATTAATAGTGGGCGTAGAGGAAGTGTGAGCTCTAATTAGAGGAGGAAAATAGGTAGAGAAAGGCAAAGAGATTGATAATGATGACATGCAATAATAATGACCATTGACTTGCTTTGGATACGAAAAGAGCAATTTCTTTTGCTATAATAATAAATCGGTTTATTATATTAGATTAATTTACTTGTTAATATAATTCTTCAAATAAATCTCATTTAGTTGGATATATATTCAATCCGATTTTAACGAGTAAATTCACCGATCGATTGAAATCCAACTAGTTAGATAATTGTTCGATTTAATTGAATATGTGTCTAACTTGACTCTGAAAAGTAGGATCACTAGTTGATTAAAATTTGATCAGTTAGAAAATTGTTCAATTTAGTTGGATATGTATACAACTCAACTCTTACAAATAAGGTCCTTAACATATCAAAATTTAACTAGTTGAACTAATGTTTAGTCTAGTCCAACTTGACTCATATTAATTAGGTTATTGGTCAATCAAAATCAAGACAGTTAGATAAATGTCATGTTTAGTTGGACATATTTGTCCAAGTCGGTACTAGCCAGTCAAGCTATCAGTTGACCAAACTCCAATCAATTAGATATCCATCCAATTCTGGCGAGTTAGATTGACCAAATATTTAATCAAAATTCAATCACAATTGGTTAATAGAAAATTTTAAGAATATTTTTGTCCCAATGTATAAATAAAACATCTAGTAAAAAAGGATTATATATGAATTTTAACTAATATAAGTTGATCACAATCTATAATTATTCTCCCTTTAGTCTTTATAATTAATGTTTGTACCCAACAAGCATTAGAGCTTTTTATGAGAAATCAATGTTCAAGTTCCCAAACTTATTTTATTAATGGAGTTTGAATTGGAAAAAAAAGGAAAAAGGGATATGATAAGAAGTCTGATGAGGTTTGATAGTTACTTTGAAGTTCCATGACAAAATAAAGGTGGATGTTTATTACTTCTATGGAATAGTGATCTTGATGTATCCATTTTGGGATATGGAGGTAGACATATTGATAGTATTGTGAGACGTATAGAGTTTGGCACTTTTAGAGTCATTGGTTTTTATTGAAACCCACACAATATGCTTAGAAAGGAGTCGTGGGAACTTCTGAGGAGACTATCACATGGGAATTTCCTTTCATTGGTGGGTTATGGAGATTTTAGTGAAGTGACCTATTAACTTGAGCTATTGGGAAAAAACTCAAGACCTGAGTGGAAAATTAATTCTTTAAGAGAGATGGTAAGAGATTGTGGCCTAAAGGATGCTAGTTTTGAAAGATATAAATTCACTTGGAGTAGTAAAAGAAGTGAAGAGGATATTACTTATGTTAGATTGGATAAGGCCTTTATTAATGCTTTATCACTCAATTCTTTTTGTCTGAAGTGTGTGTTATACTGGGAGATCTCAAAGTCTTACAACCTTGCAATTGGGTTCGAAGTAACTAAGATTGGAAGTGTTATTCCTTAAAAAATAAAGATTTTTTTTAGGTTTGAGGAATTTTGGACGAGGATTGATGGTTGTGATGATGTTATTAAAGACTTTTGGAGTGTAGATGGTCCGAGTAGAAGAAACCTACATATGGTGAAAGTGAACATGAAAGATGGTGCTTTCGCTCTCACGAACTAGAACTGGAACACTATAGGGCATGCATAGAAGAGATTATCAACTTTGGAGAAATAGTTACAAGAGGTACAAACTATGAATAATTTAGAGAAGATTGAGGCTCTAGAAAATGAGATCAATTTCTTACTATAGTATGATGAAATAATATAGAGACAACATTCTAGGTAACTTTGGCTTCAGTACGGAGATAAAAACTGGATTGAGTTAGAAGAAGAAATAAAATGTATGTTCCAAACCTTTTATCTAAATCTATTCTTAAGTGAGGGTTCCTATAATTTTTGTTTCTTTGATGATTGTATTGAGGCAAAAGTTACAAATGATATGAATATGCAGCTAGCAATTCCATCCACTAGACAAGATATTGAGTGTACAATTAAGAAAATGCACTTACTTAAGGTTTTTATACTTGATGGATTGCCAACTCTTTTTTTTACCATAAATACTAGGATATTGTGGGAGATGATGTGGTTTTCTAGCTTAAGGGTTCTTGAAAATTCCCATATATAGAAAAAATTACATAAAGATAAATTGTTCTTCCGACTCAATTAGATAACGAGGTCCTATATGAAGGATGAAAATACTAACCCAAGGAATGTTTTTGCGAGCTCTATATCAATTCGGCCAAGTAGGCCCCATAATGTGAATTAAGTAATTAACACAATGTAGGTACAATGCTCAATTTAATACACAATAAAAATAACTAGTAGATGCAATACTAACAATCTACAAGAATACACACTAGTGACGTTATGCCTTACAAGCTCTTACCCAGACTAGCAACATACATACCTAACAAACAATACACAACTTGTGATAGGTATACATACCGAAAAGCTATAGGATTTTCAATCACTTCAAGACCTCATATGTGAAATTATATTCGGTAAATGATGATTGTACTTTCATAGCATGCAATCAGACATATAGAAAACCTTAATAAAGAGATGAAACTTGGTACACTTTCAGGGTAAGGAGATATATATTCTTTAGAGATTCACACTAAACTCACATGCAATTAAAAATGTAGATTATACTAACACACAATCTAATCTGTATGACTATAAAGAAGGAGTCCAAGACCCGATATTGACTCTTTAAGGACTCAATCCAAATAGGCAAACAATAAAGAGATAAAATCCTGACAAATAATCATAGTTGTAGTAAAAAATAATTACAGACATACAATATAAAATAGAAGAAATATTTAAGAGTCAGAAAGATGGTAATAAACAATAAAAGCTTTATAATAAGAATTTAAACTCATTATGTATACTAGTCACACATTCAAGAATGCACAACACCATATGTAATAAGGTAAACCCATATAGAAACCCTATATATACGGTAACATCCTTGGGTTACTTAAGAAAACCACTCAACAATAAACAATCTACTAATCAATAAAACATTTACAACTCTAATAGAAAATAAAACCACCAATACCCCTATTAGATAAGACATCTGTCCTAACTACCTATTATTGTTTTTGCTTATTACTTTTGAAATACCTTGTTTGACACACAAATCTAGCTCACCTCTAAAGTTAACACCATTCAATATGGTGTGATAAAAACTATGAATCATTAATGAATGATAGGTACAATCAATAGAAACACCCTCGAACACGAATAACTAATAAACAACAAAGAACACACAATCCATCACAAACCACCAAGGGTTAAACAGTCCAATATATGAGTACTTAAAGAATTTAACTTTGTCCACTCTCACAAAAAGGTACTCACATATAAAAAAGTTGCATGAAGGCAACTACTAGTCGACACACGACTCACCTCACATAAACCACTTACAAATAGTGCCTTGAGTATTCACCACTTACAAGAACGATTTTGCTCACACAATCACGAATCACTAATTTTGAATAACACACAAGATATTAGTGATCTAGAAATAAAAAGAATGAGATGTCATTTTGTGAGACCTTCGTTGCATTTTTTTGGATACCAAATAAGACGAAATGGATGGTTACTTATAGAACTCAGATTTGCTACTTCACCAAGGGTGGTGGTAAGTTTGGTGTTGAGGTGTTAAAAATTTAAATTTTTTCCTTCCAAAGATTTTTGAGTATTTTTCATAAATACTCGCACTCGAAACAAACCAAAAACACAAGTGAAAAAAAGTGTTTCCAACTATATACGTGTGTGTATTATTGATCTTCAATAACCAAAAAGTTGACATCATACTGAGTAAAATAAAATAGACACCGTGTTTTGCACATAGGAAACCAACACATAGGCAAAAGTACATGACATATAGTTTTTAATCATCTTGACTAGCTTTAAGAGCATAATAATGTTGTCATTTCTTTGATTCCAAAGGTGAAGGAACTTAAGAAAGTAACATAATTTAGATCTATTAACTTGTGTAATGTTCTTTACAAAATTATTATAAAGTGTATTACTAATAGGATGAAATTCATTTTGTCTATTATAATTGGTGAAAGTTAAGGTGCTTTCATAGCTGAAATATTAATCTCTATTAATTCAATGATGGCATTTGAAACACTGCACTTAATCAAGAGAATTTTAAAGGGCAAAAAAGCAAGAGTAGCAAGCAAGCTAGATATGATGAAAGACTACGACAAGTGGAATGAAACTTTCTAAGGTTTATTCTCACCAAGCTTGGTTTTTTGAAGTAGTGGGTGGACTTAATAAGGAACTGTGTGGAATATGTCTCTTATTCTCTTTCTATTAATGGTGAAATTTTAGATCATTTTAGACGCATAAGGGTATTGAGGTAAGGTTATATTTTATCCCCATATCTTTTCATTTTATATGCTGAAGGCTTGTCAAATTAGCAAGTGTTAGCATAGCAAGAGGAAGTCCAAGAGTGCCATTCCTTTTCTTTGTTGATGATAATTTTGTATTCATTGAAGCTAATGGAAATTCTTGTAAAAAATTGAAGGAGATCTTGGAATGTTATGAGGCTACTTCTTGAAAAAGAGATAATTTGAAGAAATTATCTGTGTTTTTGCTCTAACAGTTGTGAGGGAACAAGAATGTTATCTCTTGATATATTGGGTATCCCCTTTGTTAATTTCCATGAAAGGTAATTAAGTTTTCTTGCTAAGACTTGTAAAAATAAAAATAAATTATTTGGAGATATATAAGACAGGATGTGAAGGAAGTTGAAAGGTTGGAGGGAGAAATGCTTAGCCATGGCTAGAAAAGAGGTTATGTTGAAGTCAATAATACAAGTTATCCCTACTTATACAATGAGTTGTTTTAAGTTACCCTTAAGTTTGTGCATTGAATTGCAAAGTTTGATGGAATATTTTGGTAGAGATATGACTTGGATAAAAGATCAATCTATTGGATGGCATGGGAAAAGCTCTACAAGCCAAAAATGTTGGATGGACTTAGTTTTAGGAATTTATCATCCTTTAATCAAGCCTTAGTCTCAAGGCATAGATAGGGACTTTTATAGGGAGGAAAAAGTTTAGTGGCACAAGTATTGAAGGGTAAGAATTTTCCAATGTAGACTTCTTGAATGTCTCTGTACCTGGGTTTTCCTCTTATTTATGGAGAAGTGTGTATTGGAGAAATGAACAGTGTAAAACTAGATTAAAGTGGAGGATTGAAAAAAAGGAGACAATATGAGGGTTTATAAAGATTCTTGGCTGTATTATTCCACTTTTTTCAAGGTTATATCTTCTTATGTACTCCTTGAGATGTGGCTAATTTGATTAATTAAGATGGGGCGTGGAAGAAAAGTTTAATTTGAAAAACTTGTATAGAACAAGATATGGAGGCCATTTTGAGAATTCCTTTGACTACTAATCCTTATAAAGATAGGGTTATATAAGGCAACAATGTGAATGGTAATTTCTCCACTAGAAGTACTCATTGGTTGGTTGAGGAATATCAAAGATTGATTTATAAGGATGATTTAGGGGCTAGATGTAGTAATGCAAGTAGTCAAACCTAGTGGAAAGATATTTAGAGCATAAATACGTTGAACAAGGTAAAGTTGTTCATTTGGAAGGCATGCTACGAAGCTCTCTCAACAAAGGTCAATCTGTATAGAAGAAAAATAATCTTATTTCCTTGATGTAGTTTCGACAATGGCTGTTTTGAAGATGTTTCATACGCTTTTTAGAAATGTGATAAAGCTCATGAGGTATGAAAGCTTTTAATTTTTTATAACCTTTTCTCTAAATATGTGAATATGTCCTTTATTGATATCTGGAATATTTGTATGAGATTATTTTTTTCTCCTAAGAATATTAGTCTTTTTTAGTTCTTAACTTAGGCTTTATGGTATAATTGAAATGATATAGTTTATGGTACACATGGAAGATATGCTCTAAGCACTCTTGTTTGGGTTAATATATTGATAGATAAGTTTTTTAAATTTCAAGCTATAAACAAAAATGAGATCATTTGTGATAGTCTTAAAACTGTCACTTGCTTGAACAAAAAATAGGAGAAACCTAAGAAGGGTTGGATCAAAATTAATATTGATATTGCTATTAGAGTTGATAAAGTCGAAATAGGACTAGGTTTAGTGGCTAGAGATACTTTTGAAAGATTATTGTGAATTGTTGCACAACCCTTTTGTAAGTTGTTATCTCTATTAGGTGTTGAATTACAAGCTATTGTGCTTGCATGTAAAGTGTCATTAATGTTGGTTACTTTAATGTTGTTTTTGAATAAGATTATATGAATATAATAAATTTACTTAATAAATCTTAGCATTGTTTTTATCCTAATGATATCTTAGTTGAGAAAATATGAAAATTGAAACAAGGCAGAGAGTTTGTATTCTAATACAAACACAAGAAAGATAATTTGGTTGCTTATAGAGTGGTTACTCATGAAGTGATTTTAGGATGTATGTTTCAAATGATTGTTTTTCAATTTTTATTAAGATTTAATAAGATTTGATGTAACTTTTTTAATTTTTTTTTTAAATTTTAATAATATACATATACAAACAAAAAAGAAGAGAAAGAGAAAAAAATCTAGAGACAAAATACAAGGTTATGTTATTTATAAATTCAATTATAAAAATCAAAGACGCGAGCTATATACATTTACCATATTTTATTTCTAAATATATTCTACAGATGTACCTGGTCAATTAAGTTGGATAAAACGTCAGCGTTGATCGGTGAGAGGCTTGCTTAAGTTTGAGTCACCGAACCAGACAAAAAACTATACAAATATACATCTGGAGGGTTATTTGCCACTTGTTTTTAATTTGAGTCTTAATTTGAGAGGATACGAAGTTATACAGCTCAAGTTCTTGATAGAATACTGTACGTGAACCAGAGTCACATCCTCCCTCTATTTGAGTCACAGTCAGTAAATAACATTTATTATGTATAGACATTATAGTTTAATATTAAAAATAATAATTTTAATATATTCTTCTTATAATAGTACAATAAATATTATTTTTAAGAAAATTAAAAAAATTTCTAAAATTTATAATAATAAAAAAACAATTTAATAACATCATAATCTAGGATTATATGATATATATTGTAGTTTTGTACCTAATATATTAAAAAAAAAACAAAATTATGTTCCGATGGGCACTTACTTTTATTGCTAAATACAATCCGACGAGGAATCATTTTCATTGCAATTATAAGCTTATTTTGCCAATATTAACCATTTCATCGCTTGTGCATGTATGAAATTACATATTTTTTTCATTCTTTCTTTTAAAACTCACTATTTCTTACTTCTTGTGTTATTTAATTTGGCATATCAATTTGAATTTACATTTTTTATATTGTAACACATATCTGAATTATTTTAAAAATTAAAAAATAATTTATATTTTTAAATAATAATGATATATTACATAATATAAAATATATAAAATACAAAAATAATTATAAATTTATATATATTTAACTTCTTGGGTTAGTTGCACTGCCTCGATCCTGAAGTAACCATAATTTCTTAAGATTGTTATACAATATTAAACAAGTAAGGGTATTTTTTTATATTCATGTATTTGACTATAAAGTTAAATTAATTGTACAAAATAAAAATTATAAAATTATAAATAATTTTTTTTTTGTAAAAAACTTAATTTACTCTAGAAGAGTTTAATCATAAAATTATTTATCTTAATTTTTTAACTCAAATTAAAAACAATATTTTTATTTATAAAATCTAAAAAAATTATAAAAATAAATTAATATTAATTTAAATCATTTTTATAACAAAATTATTTGATAGTTAAAAAAATACATTAAATAAATTACACATTATTATAAATATTTTTATTAATTTTTTAACTATATTATTATTAACAAATTCTATACAAACTAATTATAATATAACTAAATACAACTTAATCTTATATGACTATAATTTTTAGTTTTAATACATTTCAATATTCCAAAACAAAATAATAATTTTAAAATTTATAATAATAAAAATAACATTTAAATAATATTAAACGATATTTAATTGAATAATTTTTAAAATTAAATAAATTTTAAAATAAAATTATGTATCATATATTTTTTAATAAATTGATATACTAGGTAAATATAATAGAGGTTAGTTTTGAAATTAATGTTATTTTTTAATATATATATATATGTGATTCTTTCCATCAAATATTAAGTAACAGTAGGGTAATTCTAGATTAGAAGAATCCCAAACAGAATCTGCCACCCTTTTTTAAGTCTGATTCAAAATACCACCTTCCAAAATTATCCCTGAGTCCTCTTGTAAATTACAATTCATTACCACTTGGTATCCTATACGGCTGTATCTATACCTTTTATGCGTAGCCATAGTAATTGCCTAATTGGATACCCACATTTTCTCTCCCTAGATTTAAGCTTCATTCATGCCCCTCCTACCTCATTTTTTCTTTATTCATTTTCTCCCCTTTAACCTCCTCTCTCTAATTTGTCGGTGTTAATCAGATCTTGCAGCTTCTATACTCTGTGGCTCTCCCGCAGGTGCTGCCAGTTCTTTATCCTTCTTCTTTCGCATTAACTTAAACAATAGAAAGATTGTGACTTGGTTTGTATTCGGATCTATATTGGAGAAGTGGGAAAGTTTTCTTTGGATGGTTTAAATTTGTAACTTTTATGGTAGTTAGTTGTGGCGTTGTTGTCATTTATTGTTCATTGTCTGAGGCTTTTTGAGATTTGAATTGATTGGAGAGGTGCATGAGGGATTTGATTCTTTGGGTTTCATGAAGGTGGGATGGTGGTTTTGTGATCCGGAG